>JAWWES010000081.1:87437965-87485891 GCA_035583135.1 Lophotriccus pileatus | reverse complement strand
TTCTCAGTGTGTTTTATATTAAGGTTATGCTGTCATTTGTGCAGTGTGAAATGTGTATGAATAGAAGTTAGTTTAATGGTGATTCTATTAAAAAAGCATAATCATAGGGATTAAAAAGCTATGTTAAGATGTGGTCTGCTTAACTGCAAAACACTTTCTAGTTAAAATGAATGCCACTTTAAGCTTGAAGTCAGAAGCAGCTGAAGTTCTCTGATGAAGTATTAGAGACTATTATGCAATCAGTTTTATTTTCAAAAAGTTCTTTTACGTCCTTCGAGAAAACACAATGACTTGAAGTACCACTAGGTTTTACTCTAGAAAGGCAAAAAAAACTACACGTGAAGGTATTTAGAGATATGTAAATATGAGGGTATTTTAATGAGCAACAAAACTTTCTAGACGAGGCACTGGTCACCAAAGAGTTTTGAAAAATGAATTTCTAGCATACTGAGGAAGTAAAATGCAATAATGAAAAATTAAATTACCGTGGCAAACCAAATCATTGCCCCCTAAACAAAATAAGCATTTTCTGACTGTTATGAAAACACTTTAAATCAGAGCTAGAGAAAGAAAATATACATTAAAAAAATATACATAAGCCAGAATAATTGTAAGAACAATCTTATTAATTATAGAAAATTTCTGAAAGGAAAATTAAGGGGGCTCTTAAAACAAGGAATGAGGTGGAAGATTTATCTGTTAAACTTAGATGCCTCTGAGCTGGAATTGGATTCAGAGGGTGTTTTGATTTGCATCTGTCTTTATTCATGCTCTAACTGTTCTCCTACTGTATGCTAGAGGACATAGAACCCATCATTCATGGTGTTTGTTTTTTTTTTAATATTTGCTTGAAATGTGTCTCTGTAGGCAGCATCCAACTCCTAATAAAGAAAAATTATATAACAGTAGAGATGTGGCACAGATCCCTCCACTAGTGACCACGCTAGGTTATCAAAGTAACAACGTCTGAGCTTTTGTCAGCAGTTTCTGCACAATTGTGTGACTTACTGGTGCAGTGGACTTTCTAGAAATTATGGTTTCAAACTAAAGGCTGTAGTCTAAATTAAATTGCAAAATAAATAGAAACCACTGGATAAACTGTTTGCTGCAATAGGGCACAATTGGAAGGTCAAGCAGAAACACGTTACAAGCTCTGAACATATATGTGCTTGTCTACATAGTGTGACAAATCTCTAAAAGTAACTTGAGTTTTGAGCAGATGGTTAAAATATGACAAGTTACTGTCACTCAAAACATACAGTAAACATATTTTTCATCTCCTCACAGCTATAATCATGATTTTTTTAATGAAAAAATGAGCATCATCACTACTTACACTGTCAAAATAAACTCAGTGCTATAAGTTTATGTACCCTTTGTTCTATCTGCTGCTCTCAGATCTGTGTGAACTGTGCCCCATAAGTGAGGCCCACTGCCCTGCCTATACTAGTGTCACCTCAGCTCCTGGCTCATTCCCTCATGGAACAGTCCCACTGCTGTTGGTTGCTGCCAAATTCATCTAGACACTGGCTACCAAATAGATTTGGTTGTTAATCTCTTGCAAAACAATGGAAACGCTCTATGGGAACCGAGCTGCTCTGTCTAAAGAGGTTTCCTCATGTTGGGGTGAATTTTGGGAGTGGGGAGTGTTTACATAGGTAAAACTAAATGACAAGTTCCATCACTGGCTTAAGTAATCCCAAGACCATGGTCCTTTGTGTGGTGGGTATAACTATTCTCAGAGGCAACTGATATGGTAGGCATCAATAGATGCAGGTGCAGGAGATGATCACATTTACAAAATATACTGTTGAGTTGTCTAAAACAACTATGCGTTATTATGTGCAGACTAAACTTAACCCTAAGATGATGAGCTCTCTAGTGTTTAGGGTACTTACTTGCTATAAGAGAAAATGAATTTCACAGCTCTAGACTCATTTGAAGAAAGCAGTGATTGAAGTTTTGGATATGGATAAAATGTTAGCTGTATGGCAGGATGGAGATTGGGTTTCTTCTTTGTTTTGTTTTGGCTTTTTTTTTCTTCAAAATCAAAAGTTCATGAGATCAATTCGTTGAACTGAATTATTTTACAATGATGAAAACTTCAATGGATCATAATAGCTTTCTTGCCCAACTTAAAGTCCTAAATTACCTTGGCCTTGAAATTATGGGTGTGGCAACACCTAATTAGTCTTAAAAATCAGTACCTGTATAGCCCCTCTGTAGATATCAATCATACATTGCACAATTATAAGCCTGCATTTTCTTCTACAGTACAAATAAATAAGACTCAATTAATTGAATAGAGACAGATGATTTATTTTTTTTCTCTCATACAAGCTGATGGTAAGCATGTAACAATGACTCTTTACTCAACAAAAGCAGGAAATAATTTCTTTCCTAAGTAAGATACGAAGAGTGAAGTCACCATTAGATTTAGGATATACAAATTGTCTTGTTGATCATCCAGTATTGAGAACGTCTGTACTTATTCCAATTATTAAAAAAAAATACCTAAACTATAGCCTTAGGCTATGCAAATACACATTTTTCAATCCCGAGTCCTCTTTTCCCATCCTTCCTTAGAATCCCAGGCTAGTATCTTTAGTTTCTTCTGACGATAACAAGGGTAGTTATGGCTGAAATAGTCCTTTTAAAAATGAAATAAAAGTCGGTTCAAGTTGATATTCAGTATTAATGTTAAAGCAAAAAAGTCAAAGTAATATGAAACATTAAAATTAAAAAATAGAATGGAAATAAAGCTGATTTTTAAAAGTAACTGGTTTGCTGCATTCCTCTCCCTCTGATGGTATTTTTTTTCTGAATTGTTTATCCTGGAAAAAAATGTTAGTGATGTAAATCTTTACAGTAGCTGGCTTTCCCCACATATTTGCAACTGCCAGGGCAATAAATTTAAAGCAAAGAAATGTGCTGATGGATTGGAAGATAAAGGGACTTGATTTATACTGTCAAACTCTTTAGTGTTGTGGCTTGGCAGCATTACCAAATTGATAAATTTAAGAAAAATCTGGCTTTGTAATAAGAATGAGTTGGTTTAATATCATCTAGAACATAAATCAGTGTTAGTTTATATATTACTAGTGAGAATGGACAAATAAAAAGAACTCCAATAGATATACTATATTATATATATTACATTGCATCACAAGCACATATTAAAAGAAATGGAACTTTGTTGCAGAAGTGTAAGAGGGAAAAGGTATAAACAAACAGAAAAAGCTATCTCAGTTCCAATGCAGAGGAATAGACTGTTTAAAAACTATTTCACTCTGTATAGGTACTGCACAGGACTTGGTGTTGCCCCCCCCCCGTTCATATTTCTACCTTTAACTGCATGCTGTCAAAATTCTTCATACTGTTAAAACACAAGTCTACTGTAAAGATACAACTGAACTTTTAAGATTTTTTTGTTGAATAAGTATGATGTCAGAACTGGAGTGACTATTCTGTAGTCTACGAATAGTCCTTATGAATGTATTATCTCAAGTAGTTTTGCTGTAATTTTAACAAGAGTAAAATTTTCGTTGATAAAAGATGACCACTTCGATGGAATGTATGTGGAAATAGGAACAGTTTTGAATTAGTACCACATGACAGTATGAAAAAAATTAGCATGATATACCTTCAATAAAGTAAATACAAAATGGTGTAACATGATGGAACAAAGGATTCAAAAAATTACTAGTCAATGGAGAAGTCAAAGTCAAATTTTTCAGCTGGGGTTTTGCAGGGACTATTTGTCAACAATATTTTATTTTAGCATCTGCAATTAAATATGAATTAAAAATGTGGATAAAACTTACATATGGCATGAACTGGTAGATTGTAGATCATAGGCAGTGATTCAGAGATTTATCTTGTTAGATGACGAATGAACATATTCAGCTTGCTGGTCCATTCACTCAAAAATGTATTTTATCACAGGATCAGACATCCATGGTGCTTTAAAAAGGATATCCTGCCAGACCAAAGGCTTTCCTCTAGAACAGGTTGAAAAAATTTAGGTTTCATAGCAGAAAAAAAAGCTTATTGTTAACACCCTGGGTATATATCAAAAGAGGGTAAGATGATATTTTGATACAAGGGAGATTAGTAGCAATAGGAAATATGCTCTGGGTAGGGTACTAATGATACTGATAGTGAATCCCCAGAATACATACATGGAATCCACATTTCTATAGGAGAATGAAGAATTGAAGGCCACTGAAAATAAAAAAAAAACAAAACCAAACCAAAATCCACACCATTAAAGAAGAGCTTATAGGGAAATATTTAAATACTTTAAATGGTTTAGCATGTTAAAAGAAGGGTGACTAGATATCATTATAAAATCTTAATTCAACATACAAAGCAAAGTGAGGCCACAAGCAAGACCTTAAACAAATAATAAGAGAAAAAGAAAACTCATTAACAATGAGTTCTGCATTTCATAAACTTCACAATACATAAGACTTTTAACCTGAAAATATCTCCAAATACCTTTATGCATTTATAGTAATTCTTAGTAATCATACATTGTCCAGATTTGACACATGTATCCTCCACCTCATATTGAAATTGAGACTGGGTGTTTATTAGAAAGGAATTGTTTATTGAAACACTGGTTCTTGGAAAATCAAATCATTGTGTAGTTCCTTGTGTAATGAATAAAAACCAATAATGAATCAACTACTGAGATGAAAATATTGAAACCATAATAAATTGGTTTCTTGGGAAAATTTCATCAGTTAATACTAATTTTTACCAATAAAGTATCAATTAAACATAGATCTTAGTAAAATTTGGTATACTGAAGTCATACCTCGATAGAGAGTCTGCCATTTCAATATTTTGTGTTTCTCCCAAAAGTGATTTCTTCACCTTGGGAAATGGATATTTTCTGAGTTTGAAAGATATCATGTGACAATTTTGACTTTTATTTGAAATAAATAAAGGGGTTTTTTGGTCAGTTTTACTTTCCTTAAAAGGCTGGGTTTGGATGTCTAGAACAAACCCAAACCATTCATTCACAGGCCTCACATCAACATCAAAATTCACTTTGGGATTATGATGCCTTGCATCTTGAGAGCTATGGTTTAAGTGTGAGAAAATGGTTGGATAATGTAATTAATTACTACAGAAATGTGCTTCCCCTCTATATGCTCTTATACTCACAAAATGTAGTACCTTGGCAAGATGCCGAGGTCCTTGGTACCTTCATATATACCAAGACACATATTTGGTAAATATGAACCTTTTTATATAGACAAATATATATGGACCTTGTCAAGGTACTTTTAAATCACTGATATGTTGCAAATGAAGTTGAGAATTGGAGTTACTACATTTTTCTAAGGACCATTTTTTTTTCCCTCAGGCTGGAGATTTTTGCAGGACGGTTTCATACTGTTGCCCTGACTATGTTGGTTTATTTCAGCTTCTCTCTAGAAACTCCAAAGTAGTCAAATATTCATAACTTTTCATTTTTCAGCTTGTTTTTATTGGGTAACCTGGAACCCTTTATGGCTAAATTAAATCTTTGCATTAAGAAGGAAGCAGGGGACTGTCTGAACAGTTACCTGAGATGTCATGCATCTGTATGTAATTTAGAGGTAAGTAAATGTTTGAATTATATTTTCTACTTAAAAGCTCTGCAAAATATTCTGTGCTGTAATTGTAAAATGGGAATGTTTCTCCAAAGGTTCTCAAGAGAGGCTTAGTTTTTATAATGTGTAATTTAGTTTTCCATGTGGTGGATCTTGACTTTTGACGACCCTTCAAATTGTAAACCTGGTCAGAGCTCATTATTTCCTGAATTAACCTCTTTATTCATAGACATTCTAGGGAAACTCTTCATTTCAAGATGCTCCGAGACAAGTTGAAAACAAAAATCCATATTCCAACTTCATACCAGTTTAACAAATTGACAAAAGGGATTTTAATCTCTCCAGCAGCAAGGCTCGCATGGCATATGTTCTGCATCTTGTTACAATCATGGCTGCATAGGCCATTTGATTAGGACTGGATGGACCCTGCTACTAATAAGCCAGTTCCAGATAAATCGGAGAGACAACCTTATTTGTTCCACAAGTCCACACGTGTGATGAATAAATTATGACTTACATTGAAGTCACAAAGTATTTTGCTCATGAACTGAGTCTCATATGGCCATTTCAATTGCAAAATAATTGCAAAGAATTCCAGTACTCTCACTCTACTCTTTTTGAAGGTATATATTTCATTTAGATTAGGACAATAACTAATTTTTTTTTATGTTGCAGTCTTTTTGAAGGAATTGTTTAGGAACATCTCATACTGAGTCTACACTACTTTTTCCACTTGGCCAAACGAGAAAAATTACTCTAGCACAATGATGGTTTTTTTTAACACCTCAAAGCTATTAAAATGATTTACTGTATTTCCTAACATGTTTGAAATTATAGAGAAAACTGAATGAATCTGAATGAAAATGAATCTGAGTACAGCTGTAGATTTTGCCTATTATATATTTTCTTCAATTTATTAATTAAAATGTATTAATTAAAAATGGCTGACATAATGATTGTCAATTCTAATTTGCTGCTGGTGCCTTCCTGTACATTTATTGGTGCTTTTAGCACAAAAATTTGAAACATATCATCCCTGTGTTTCATACCTGACCTGTTCTTGAATACCAAAAGAATATCTTGTACATACTAGCATAAGTATTGAGATGTTCTCTATCTCAGCGACAAAAAATATCCATTTTGGGTTTGGATTAACTCTGTAACACAGGAAATCTCAGCAGGATTTTCAGAGGAAAAAAAGAAAAAAGGTGGAGAAGTTTTGTTGTGACAAAGCAAGGTGCTTTTACTTGCTGATGTAATATCAGCTTCCTGAGTTTTACAGAAAGTTTCATTATACAGAAAGAAACTTTATTCCATGAGAGGATATTAGGAACCAGGGCCTGCAGTGTTATGTTCTCACCCTTCTGTAAGTGAACATTTCAGCATTCAAGGTGTCAGATTTGTTAGCACAGGGGATTCTAGGCTTTACAACTCTTAGTATGTAACTCCCACAGAGTCATGCTTACTAATAAGTCTGCTGAGGTATCCTAAGCAAAACTGAAGAGCATCAAAGCATGGAGAATGTTTAAACAGCTTCCACTGCCCACATATTTAAATGCTTACTCTTAGAATATAGTGCCTTGAAGTGACTAAAGGGGGTACGTTTAAGTTCACGTGCTCACAGAATGGTGATAGTTGAATTCCTGAACTTCTCCTTCCTCAATGAGTTTGTTAGTCTGTGAGTGAAATGCAGAGAACTCCTACTCCTTTTTTTTTAGTAGCAAACTTTACCTAAGGAAGCTGTATTGAGAGTAAATATCTGATTTGTTCTTTTGGGTACAATACAAGTAATAAATTCTGGTTTGTAAAGCCAAGACTCAGGTCTTGTAATGACCTTGGGGCATCCATAGTCACAAATACCTGAGAATGTTGATGGAAATAATTCTGGAGATGATGGCAATTCTGCACCTTTTATAAGGTTTGAATTTTGTATTTGGCCAACAATGTAGTATCAATGCAGGACCTGCACACCCATCCCACTAAAACACTTTTTCTTAAGTTGTATATCACTGGTGATTCATTTTCTGAGTCCTAACAGAAGGAAAAACCACATCTCCACCCAAATTTGAAAATTACATGCTTCATTAATCTATACAAAGCAAAGTGTTTAGATAAAAACACTTCAGTCTTTTTATCTAACAATAATGAAAAGTTCTTTATACTTTTCTGGCTCTGATGCTACAATTAAACAACAGAATCTGTGCCCACATGTGTGATGGCAAAGTACAATCAACTTAAAATCTAACTGAGTGATTGCATTTAGCTTTGAAGAAAATCATAAGCCATGATAAAAAATTTTGTTATGGCAAAATTAATGTTGTACTTTCAGACTTTTGGTTGTTTGTTTTTCCCTATATACAATGTTCCATGAAATTGCAATAGATATATTATTTTTCAATAATACTATATTTAAGCTTACATTTACTTTCTTTATATACATGATTTATATAGGACTTAATGCTTCCTCCTTTAATGAAGTTGAGCAATAACTTTACGAATAGTTCCATTGTAATATAGTGTCTTGTATTACAGTCCTTTTAAATTGAGCAATGACTACACTTAGTATGTAATTAAAAAACAACTATATTATCTTACATTTTAACTTTTATCTCTTAATATCATAATAAATTAATTGTTTTAATGCAACCTTTAGATTATTATTTCTATCTCCCTCATGCTTTTTTTGTCAGGGATTAGGCTGCTAATTTTTATTTGGTGTGTGTTTACAAACTCCAGGCTAAATTTTGCAATCCTTTCCTCACGACTGTGAGCACTTACTCAGGTAGCCTCATCAGTCCTAATTTTCCTGCCACCAAGTGCCTTGATTACCTGCTTATCCATTTTTCCTTCAAGCACATTGGTGCTATGCTCTAACACCCACAATTTTCTCCTCATTTAAATTCCTCCTTAAAAGCTACTGCTTTTATAATGACTACAAATCATTCTAGTCTTGTCCTGGTTGCTCAAGTGGCAATGATTTCTGCCTTTCTGCTAAACTCTATTTGTCCTGTTGCTTCATTTGCCAACTTACCCAGCTTAGTACGCAGTGAAAGCCCAGGGATGTGATACGTCTAGCACTGGGCACATGCAGGATATTCACTAGTTTGTAGAAAGGATGCCCGTTGGTTTGTCTACTTTTATTTTGGTTGAAGTGGACATCTTGGGATAGCCTTGCCACAAAAAGAGCTTTACCTAATGAGTGGAGTTGGGAAACTAAGCTATAATATGCTGAAAGGATCTCAGTGAAATGAATTTTTCATTTTCTTATATCAGCAGACCAGTGCTGTTAAGCTTTTTTGTTAAAAGAGTTGAGTTTTAAAAAAAAAATACCTGAACCCAGATGTCTACCATAGAAAATGCAATCCAAACAGCTGAAGTTTGACATCTTAAAAGCAACAGAAGAGCACTTTATGATGAAAAATGGTAGGCTGTTTTAAACTGTAGAATTTCCTAGCACTGCCAGGGAAAAAATAATCATAAACATTTCAAGGCAAAAATGCAATGTTATATAAGTTACATGCCAGCTAACCTTGGATTTTGTTGCAAAAAATGTGCACAACCTTACTTTTCACACGTGTCTGCAGAAACTCTGATTAAACACCAGGATGCAGCTTTCAGAGTATCAGGAGAAAGGAAGTAAAGCAAAATCCAGAGAAGATGCATAATTTAAGCATCTGATTACTCCTCAGATGGAGTAAATGTAAGGTACTTACTGGCATTTTAGAAGTTTGAAAATTTTCTGTGCTCAAAGCGAAGCTAAGAGAAAAGTAAAAAAAAAAACTATAAAAAACCCCAAAACTACACCAAACCAAAAAAATAATAATAAAAAAGAATAAAAAATAAACTAAAGGTTTGTTATCTAATTCAGAATATAATAATATAACCATGTAAAATGACCAATTTTTCTGTCACCCTTATTAGCAACATTATAGATTAATTAGGTCCACAGTGACCTGATTAATTTACAAAACCTTTAACATAAAAAGCTTGTTCATTTCTCTTCAGACAGGCAGTATGATATTTACAATTTTACTTTCAGTCTTAAATTAGTGGCAATTTTGAAGAAGAATAATCCATTTACCTGTGTCCTTGAAGATTTCGTTTGGTTGATTTTTCAGTTTGAGACCAAAGTGAAACATGCTGTAGGATTTTTTTTCTCCATTCATCTCAGTAGCACAGGATTTCAAGTGTATGATTCATTCTATTAGACAAAAATGGCTGTAGTTATGCCAAGCTGTATTTCAGAAACAAAGTGGCAAATAGCATTAAGCACATGCAGTGTCGGATGGGTCACAGAGGAAAAAGCAGGTTAACTCAAGTATCTTGTATTAATAATGACATTTTGGTTGTAACTGAGATTAACTTTATCTATAGTCACAAGAATAGACATCTTTCCTTTTAAATGTTGGTTGTAAAATTAGACCATGCAGCCATCATCAGGGCTTATCTTGTTCTCCATCTGTACCAAGGTGATAACAGGTGAAATATTTTGTAACCAATATGCCAGTGCTAATAACACATAGTTTTATATGACTTAGAATAAACCTTGAAAATCAGAATGATACTTATTTCACTCTGTAAAAACAAAAAAAAACAAAAGAGAGATTCCTTTGTTTTTAAAACCTACTTATGTGGCTTTAGTTTGCTTATTCAGCCATGTATTTATTAAATCATGTAGTAGTCACTGCCTATCTATTTATATACTGTGTATATAAGGCTTCTATAAAATGTCCCTAAAGTTAAACTTTGGTGCAAACTTTACCTAAGTCTTCTCCTTACAGTGAAACTTCTTGGCAAGCAGTGATCTACAGTTAGAAACTCTGAAATGTGCACTCTTCCCTTTCTGGTTCTTGTTACATCAGCTATTTGTTTGTTACCTTTAATTGGTTAAGTTTGTTAATTCTGGTAGAATGAATTGGCTCAGAAGGCTAAAGATGTTGAGAAGAACACATTGTACTAAATATTTATATGATTTTTTGAGGGCTTCAAAGTTCTAGAACTAACCTCACTAATTTTCATTGAAAATACTCTTAAAAATTTCTTGGGCCTTTTGCTACACCTACAGAAGGGAACAAAAGTAGATTAAAGTGCTAACAAAATAAAATTACCGAGCCTTCCATTCCTATAAATTGCAGAGTCTTTATTAAAAACAGTTTTTAATACTAATAAGCTCTTTGGATTGCATTAAAAAATGACACCTTTTGGTGGGGAGGAGCAAGAGTTAAAGAGGAAATTATTAGCTGAGATGGCTTAGCAGCATTTAATTTCCCTTTAAATCACATGAGAAGTCACTCAGAGGGTGAGTGAAATTTATAGAAAAGTTTTTAAATTCTGATACCTTCTCGCACCTTTATGCCTGGAGACAGTCACAGAATCATTTAGGCTGGAAAATACCTCTAAGATCCAGCCGTAAACCCAGAACTGCCAAGTCCACCACTAAGCCATGTCCCTAAGTGCCACATGTACATGTCTTTTAAGTAGCTCCAGGGGTGGTGGCTCAAACACTTCCCTGAGCAGCCTGTTTCAGTCCTTAACAAACATTTTGTTAAAGAATTTTTTCCTAATGTCCAATCTAATCTAATCCTCTGGCACAACTTGAGGCTATTTCCTCTGATCCTGTCACTAGTTGCCTGGGAGAAGGGACCAATCCCCACCTGGCTACACTCTCTTTTCAGGTAGTTGTAAAAAGCAATAGGGTCTCTCCTGAACCTCCTTTTTAACAGGCTAAACCTTTTTTCCCTAGCTCCTTCAGCTCCACTTGTAAGACTTGTGCTCCAGACCCTTCACCAGCTTCATTCTCACTTTTCTCACTGAAAAAAAAAAAAAAAATCACTATACTAAAATGCTTTTATTGTGACAAATAAGAAGAAAATCCTCTGGAAAAAAAAAAAAAAAAAAAAAGCCGAACAGAAGTAAATAAAGAAACACAGAAAAATCAGAACTGAAGGAAGGTCAGGAACATTAATTTTGTTTAGGAACGGTTTGACATCTGGTTAGATCAGATGATATAGTTTTTTAAGTGCTTCTCTCTTTCCTATTCAGCTCAGCTCATTTTCAGGACTCTGTAGCCCATGCACCCTACTTTGCCATATTCAAATCGTGCCATAGACCCCTTATTTTGGTAAGGTTGAATATTCTTGCCAGCTTCTCTACGCCCTTGTAGCTAATCTGCACTTTCATTCCACAGGATAAATTGAGAGCATCATGATCTGCTAATAGATGTTAGATTCTGTATGGATTGTCTTCTGCTGACTATCCTCTCACTCTGTTCCCCATGCCTGGCTATATTTTTTGCCCCACCATCATGCTACAATGCTTGGCTACCTCAGCATTTCTCACTCAAGGGCCAGGACTCCGGTCCTTACTGACATATCTCATCTTCTGCCTAGGCTCACAGCATGTGCAGCTTTGGCTCCACTGCAGCATGGACTTAAATACAATTATTCATGCTTGTACCAGCTAACTACCCATCCTAGCCCAGATAGTTCTGTAAGAATTACTTTTGCATGTCTTGAAAACTTTACTATGTCTTCTTATTAAAACTACAGGCTTTTATTACTACCATAAACACATATGGAATTAAGGAGTGGAAGTTTTCACAACTCATAAGAATTGAACTATTGGCCAGGACAGATCTGTTTTTCCCTGTGAACTAACAATGTTGATTTGTTCCAGTCTTTGCAGGATTCAGTTCTAAGTAATCTGTCAGGATAAAAGAAAAAAATTTCAGCAGATCTAACACTGGCCAAGATTTAAAGAGAAAAGAAGAAAGAAAAAAGAAAGAATTCTAAACTTACTCCTAAAATTACTACTCACTACAGAAACTTCTTTTTCTTATTTTTTAAGGGGAAGCTCTAACAGAGTTTCAGAAATGGTCAAACATAAAAATTATCAGTACTTTCAAGTTGCTGTTTCAGTTCTATATTACACAGACATAGGAGCTAGTTGCAAACAGTTTTCTTATTTTTCTAGTAACATTAGCAGGTTTAGACAACTGACATTGTAAAGAAGGAGACAGACATGCAAGGTCTAATGATGCCTATAGACACATCCTATAGCCACATCTTTATCCTTTTCTTCCACTCCCTACAGTAACCTTAGTTTCTTCTTCACTGTGTTCTCTGTTGCATCCAAAATGTGGAAGAAAAGGTACATACTGATGGTACTTCAGAGATGCCAGTCTCAGCATCAGATATTATGGCCATCTTTATGAAAATACAAATTAAGGGTTGAAGAGCCATTGCCTATCTCCAATTTAAAAGAAAATTTTTACTTAGTCTGTATGGTTATAGGAATTATTTTCCAATTCAGAAAATTGCCACTGATTAAAAGAAATACATACATGTCATGAGGAAATAACTAATTTATCCTTAATATTTTAATGCAACTGCCTCAAACAAAAAAGCAAATTGCAGTGAGACAAAACTATATCCATATTTGCTACAAGTATGTAACAATTTGAAAACTATTTAAAATCCTTTTGTTAACCATATGAAGGAAAATGGTTGGGTAATTTATTTATTTACTTATTTATTTATTATTTCCTGAGTAAAGTAGCCAAGAAAATTAGCGTGGAGGAGCCAGACTTCAGAACTGTTTTTTAAACAAATCCTGGATTAGGATCTATATGTCTTCTCCACAAAACATCATCCAAAAAGTTTTGTTATGTGCAGAAGACATATCTTCTGAACTTTTCAAAACCTACTAGGTTATATTTTGGCATTTCAAGCACCTAAAAAGTCATTATAATCACAGGACCATGTTCAATATTTAGGCATAATTCTTTTGCAGCTGTAGAAAAGATAGTGTTATTTATGTCACTGCAACTCGAAACAAAAATTATAAATTATTGGGTGAATTTTTTACTGGCTTGTTCAGGTTCTCACAGTGCTGAACTTCCGAAAATTCACCAGTAACACAGCCTTGGCTAGCACCGTGTCTCAATTCAGAGTAAAACAGATGTATAATTAATTAAAAAAAACACAGGGGATGTTTTAGAGGATGTTCAACATATATTTTAATCTTGAAAAAGGCAGGATTCCTTCCCTTTTGGTCTCTGCCAAAGCTTCTCCCACTCTATTATGAGTGATACCCCACTTTAGGCAATGCCAGGATCAGGCTCCATCTTCATCCTGTTTTAGCTTCACAACAAACTCAGTTCCACTTCTGAAATATCCTTGTCCACATGCAGTTCATCAGTATATCATCAGTCAAGGACATGACATTACTTTCATGTAATATTAAAAGTAATAGCAAAAATCCTCCTTTTTTAATTACAGATGCCAGAAGGCATTGCTCATGTAAATTCAGTCTTCAGAAGACCATCAGGACTTGAGTGGTTTGGCCTGTGCTCCAAGTGCTAAGCAGGTGGATTGCCAGGGGGAGGGAAATTCTCACTTGGGCTTTAGGCTCCAGCACTGCATGAGTCAAGCAGCTCAAGCTGAAAATGCCCTTAATTATGCTTTGTACTAGAAAGGTACACTTCAGTGCCTGACCGAAGGGCTTCCTTGAAGCTCTGTGGCTTTAGAGGGTGGCATGAAATCCTCAGCATCTTAGGTGACTGCTAATGAGCTACTAGTAAGCTTGGGAACCCTGAGAGACATTGGTACTCCATAGTATACCTCCTGCCAGGTGTTCTGCCTCTCTGAGACCTGCTGCCCAGAGTCCGCTACAGGTAAAGGAAGCGGAGGATCAGGTTAAAAAGACTGAATGGTTGCACACATGACACAGAATTTATGTTATGTGGAAGCTCTAGTTTGTTTTGGGTTTGTTTGTTGATTGACTGTGTATCTAGTGTGTTTGTTCAACAAAGTAGGGCATATTTTGTCACATATGCATGAAATTTGCTGGAAAATGAAATTTCTGTCTTCTAAAAATCTCAATGCTTTCTCACTCTTTTGCATTAGGCAGAAAATGAATTTTCAAAAGTCTACAGTTCTCTGAGAAAGTAATTTGTCTGTGCTCCATGTAGAGGCAATGGAAGAGCTGCTGTGATAGTGGGACAGTGCCACTTCCATCCACTCTCTTGACTATGTCTGTCACACAGGACAAGGATCCAGGTGGTACAGGGTCACCTCTTGCAAGCCTAGGTAGAGATTTTTCCCTGCTGGCATAGTTGCTTACTGTTTAGGTCTAAGTGTGCTGCTCTGGCAGACTTTGTCCCTTCAGGCAGGCAGTCTGCTGACTGCATGGGACATCATGCATAGAAACCCAACAATCTGCAATATAACTGTGGGGTGGTCTTGGGTTTCTCTCAGCCCTACTTCCTTGAAGCTTCAGCCATTTCTTTTTCGCTTTGGATCTGCACTGGCTTGGATCAATACCTGGCTTGGTCAAAGCTTACACAGTGAGTTTAATAATAAAGCTAGAAATAGATTGATGTGCTCTGAGTTCAAGTGCTGACCTTCTTTAGCTCCTACTTGCAAGATTTGATAGTCTGAAAAAATAGCAACAGACTTGATACACTCTTCATGCATGTTGTAAGGTAAAGAAAGAAGCTTAGTGTACGAGAAAAATCCCACTGGGCATACAGAAGAAGTTTTCATTTTCTTGAGACGAAAAAGTTACCCAAATGGAAAATGAAACCTCAATTAACACTAGTTTTGTCTAAATATTCATAAACACATTAAAATTCAAGCAGCAAACTGAATAATATTCGACTGTTTTTGTGTTATTTTACTGATTCTTTCAGAGATTATATTTCAAAATTAATTAAAGAATGAAAAATAACAGCAGCATTATCACTTTTTTTGTCCTGCATTTGTGTTGTGGTACATGGTAAATTGGGTTAAATATCACCTAAGTGAGAACTGAGTTCAGATTTTCTAACCCTCAGCATTGCAGAATTACTAGACCTTGACTGCTACCAGAAATCTGAAATTACCACCTTACAGGTATGGACATTTAGTTACCACTTTAAATTAAGTATCTCAAATAAGGATTTAATTTAGTTTTAAGAGGAGAGTTATTGTATGCTAATTAAATATCAAATCATTCCTAAAAAGGTATTTACTGAGGTTTAACAGCTGTGTAATACAAATAGAACACCTATGTATTTGCTGATCTTACATAAACAGGCTTTTAACAATCAATGGAAATTCAATTAACGTTTAAAAGATCCTATGGAAGCTCAGCATATATATATATATATATGATCAGCATTTAACGCCCTCCATTTAAAAAGTTACTAGCAGCTTAATACTCTTTTATATATATTCAAATTTTATGACATAACAATTTTTTTTCCGTCTCCCTCCTTTCTATCTATTATATATTATCTATTATATAACTTCTCATTCCCTCATGTCCGCACAGCTTTCGTTTTCCTTCTTAATTATCTACAGACTGGTGAACTATATTGTCCTAAAAGAACTCTATTTCATTTTGTTACTGTTCCATTTATAAACATTTAGATGACTGTTTAATCTGAACCTAATATGCGTCTGTTTATTTTGTTGTTTTGTTGTTGGTTTGTTTTTCCTGGTTTAAATATTGTGCGTAACTGCAAAGGGCAAGTTCTAATTCCTTGCATCCATCAGTGTGCCAAAAACTGAAGAGTAAGAGCACTGTCTGAACATATATTTAACAATGTATCACATTTTGGTAATCAGAATCCCTCAGTACATTGCAGGTCAAGGTAATAGAAACATCAATTGTTGTCCTCAAGAAAGGAAACTTTCATGTTCTATTGCAAGATTAAATACACATATGCAATCAAAGATTGAGAAGTGTAAAAGTCTGATTTTGATTTTGTTTTAAAACAGAAAGCAAAAATGGGAAAGTCTGGGACAGAAGTCCGTTCCCTCACATTTGAAATACATGTGACATTGCTTGAGCATTTTTGAATTTTTAGGTGGAGTTTGATATAAACGTGAGGTAGAACTGAGATTGTTAGTGAAATGAAATAATTTTCAACACAGTTTTGAAGAGCTTTTTTTATATACTTTATATACCTTATATACTTTTTTTATATCCTATAAAATGTAGGAACATAGTTATTCAATGAACTGGTTTGGAAAATGCAGGTTTTGTTCTGTGGGGAATCCCTGACATCTGGAACTTTATTTTCATTCTGTATTTGATCAAAATTACACAGATTTGAAATTCAGGTTTTTATGTTTTTGTTTTGGGGGTTGGGTTTTTTGTTTGGTTGGTTTGGTTTTGGTTTGGGCTTTTTTTGGTTTAGTTTTTTTTTTTTTTAATGCTGTCCCAGTAGGTCAGTTGTTCTTAAGTTTGAAGAGTTAAATGGAGACTGAAGAGTTAGAGAAGCCTGACTACCAGCTAGACATCCCTTTGCAAAGTGTACCTGACAGTTGACTTGGGTATCAGAGGAAGGAAAAACATGTAACGGATCTGTGTCTTGTTCTACTGTTACTATCACTGGTAGTACATCCCTTGTCCTACTGCCAATTCTGTTATACCCCTTTATCTGTCTGAATATATTTGCAGACCGTATTTGTTGTTTCTCATTTTTACCATCCCCCTTGTTTTCTCCTGCCCCATCCCCAGGGCAGCATAGGCTGTACTTCATTTATATCAGTGTTGTCTGTCCCTGTGTCCTGTAGGGTGATGAAGAATGCCCATGTACCCTGTGGCAATCATCCATTGGTCCAGAAGCTCCTGGAGAGACCAATGTGGTGATTGCTGTATGCTGAGGGAGTACTGGCTGTAGAGCTTTGTCCCACTCAGCTGCTGCCATGCAGAGAAATGCTCCAGAGGTGTTAGCACTCCCTTGACTCAGGGTTCTTGTGAGCAACATAATTTGAGTTGTCCTCTCTAGTGTCAAGTATCTAAATCTAGCATGGAGAGAGGTTTCTCTCTCTTGCTGATTCTTGCAGAGAAGTTAATCTGCAGTTAGGTACCTAACTGGTTCATTCTGAGAAAGAAGAAGTTCCTATTGTGTAATATTTTTGTAAAAAAAGTTGTAGGAGATCCAGAGAGAGAATCCATTTTTGCCATGGGGGAATTAGACTCACGTAAGTAGTATCCTAAGTTTATCTCTCACCACAAACTACATTAAGGTAATAGAGAGGCTGCCAGTCCTTCCTGACACTGTTATTCTATGTTGACTGGGACCTTTACACTAGTTTCTTAATGTATTTGAAGAGGAAAACAAAAATATACTTAGCACATTTTTCAGTAATGCATCCACCATTGGGGCTACATTTGTAACTTGAATAGAGAATAGGTTGTAGGTTTTCATGGTTGTAGAAAACTGCAGAAAAGAACAATGTTCTGCTCCATACAGCTGGCTTTTAAACACTGTCTGATATTTAAATAAAAAATAATTGTTGAAATGTGAGCGTCAAAGAAGTGAGTGGGAAGACTAATTAATTGCTGTTAGTAGACATACTTTTATGTTGCAAGCTGTTTGGAAATCTGTGTTGAATGAGCAAACAGCTTTAGTGAAATGCAGTGTCTCTGTAAATTCTTCATCCAGTTCAAGAATGAAGCCCTTCCAATGGCAGAGAATTTCCAAGGAGTCATTAGTCTATATTAAAATACTGAATCATCTCTCAGTGAACTTCCTCTTTAATGATAAATTTGCGAACATAAGAATTAAAGGGGGAAAAATGAACTTTATAAAAGTTGGAAATGTAAACCAAAGTCTAATTTCAGTTGGAACAGTGAGAATTGAAATGTTGTCTTTTTTTGACAATGTAGCTGCTACTTTGATTAAGATTTCATGAAGCATTTCTCTGTATAAATGAAGTCATGCAACCTCCTGAGAACTTTAAGAAAAAAATCAATACACAACAAACAGGCAGTTTATAATTTAGTGGGACCCACACAACATACACAAGCCCAACAAAATAAGGAAATGAGCCAATGTTTAACTGTATATAACTGCCAGTCCTCCAGCGGAGAAGAACTCAGCCAATGACTGTGCTCCCAGACTTGGGTCAACCCTAGAGTGCTGAAATAATCTTCTTTCAGAACTCTGTATAAAAGGAGCAAAATAAGTGCCTCTGTGTTGGCATGAAGGCTGGAGGACCAAATGAAACTAGAGTGGAAAAATGTCAGTTTAAAAAACATAACTCCCTTCTCTCTGGTAGCATTGATTTCTGGAACTGCCTCTGAGTTATATGACTTTTAAAGCTCTAAAACATCTTCCCCACTTCTGGTTTGTGTCTGAAGATGGAATTTGAAGAGTCAAATCCCACAAGAAAGGCTCTATTTGAAGCACTTCCAAACCAATCTGGAAAAACCATAACTTCAGAGAGTTCAGGATAGCTTTTCATAAACATCAAAACATTTTTGTTCTGTCTACTGACAATTTACTGCAAGTGATTTGAGGTTAAGTCTTTAATAGTAGTATCTTAGGGAAATAACAGCGTTAGACTGTGTGCAATATCTTGGGCATCGTGCATGAGGAAACAAGAATAAGCCCACAGAGGTACATTTCCATCTCAAGTGATCCGTGACCTCAGTCTGTGGTCAATTAAAACAAATATGCATCTGTTGAATTAATTATTTGTAAGGATCATCTTGTGTCGGTATTTCTGGTTTATATTAAAATACTGTGGTCCCAAACTTAGAAGAGGGTTGATATAAAATGCTGAAAATAAAATAATTACAAAATTAAGTGCGGAAAACATATATAGACTTAGGAAATTACCCATTTGGTCACTTATCAGAGTACTGAAAATGTAGTGTGAATAACTTTTTTTCCCTATAGACACAAAAGTAGAAAAACTGCTAGATTTGCAAAGGATATATACATTAGCTGTATGTGAGCTTTTTAACAATCTTTAAAACATAATAATCTTGAAACTAACCTATGCATTCTTTTGCATAAGAATTTCCTGCAGCTGTCAAGTCTTTTAAAACTTTGCTTTTAGGCTGTATAAGTACTTGCCTGCTGCTTTTCTGTCCTAATATTATTTGTCTCCTAAACACAACACTGACTTTAAGTCTTCATTGTGCTCTGTGCTGCCAGATTCCTGTTTCTCCTGTTCCTCCTCTTCTCTGTATAATGTGGAACACATGCTTTTGGGCTAATCCTTAGACTCTTGACTTCATACTTATTTAAAATGAAGGAGCGTGAGTCTGCTCATTTCTAACCCACTGTAGGATAGCAAGGACCTGAGGGTATGTGAATTGCCTTTAAAGGAAAGTTTGATTTTCATTTATAGATTTCTTATTCAGAGACCTGAAATTTTAGCATAGTTGTCTAAAATGTGCTGAAGTGAATCACCTCTTTCTTCCTTTCCCTTTTTTTCTATCATTGAATGTAAACTTTCTGATAAATTTACATTCCGTCCTATACATACGAAGGATGGATGGACATATATATATAAAATCAGGCAACAGATCAGATTTTATACTGATGTAAGTTGTTTTAACTCTCTTTCACCATGGATTCACTAATGAATGCAGAGCTGCAGCATCTAAATATGTATCCCACTGCTTCCAGTATTTGTCGCTACAGCTATAGTACAAAGTCCTGTTTAAAGTACAACTACAGAAATTCAAGAAAGCAAGAGACAGTAACAGAAATAATTGTATAAGGGGCACTAAGATAAAAAAAAAAAAAATTCATTAGCATGCTTAAGCCTAAACTTCTGAAATTTCTGCATGAAGTAAAATATGTCAAATGTGAAAAGTCAAGTTTTTGTATTTAAGCAGTTTGATACAAGATGTGCAGAAATAGGAAATAGGATTTTCTAATTAATTCCTCTTTTTAATCTATTGGTCATAATTTTATAATAAAATCCTCGAATGTTCTCACCATATAACTTCCTAAAGTGCAATTACTTCTTCTTATTGAAAGTTTTTGGAATACTACTACAAACCCAGAGTTTTGGGAAAATGCTTTTTACTTTCTCAATGCATGTTTCACTCAGGTCAATAAAAACATGGTAAGACTTGCCCTTACTGACTAACCAAGAAACAACTTCTTGATCTCTTTTTAAGTACCCACAATTGCTCTCTAGAACCCTTAATTAAGCACCTAAATTATTTCTCTCTAAAAAGGAAGAAGCACCTGTGTCCCTGAGATGTCAGCAATATTTGACATCTGCCAAGCCCTGTCTTTGGTTTTACCTCTGGAAAGAGAAACCTCTCTGTTGTGTCTGTCTTTACCATGTGTGTATGATAATTAGAAAAAGATCTTAATTACAATTTTTGGCTACACATTAAAATGTATCACTATACTTCTGGAAAAAAAATAATAATTTTTATAATTTTCAGTCTCTTATATCTAAGCTTCCAACTCTTCTTTGAGATAACTTAGTAAAAATAACCTGTCAAAAATGTTGTTTCAAAAACAGTGGGAGCTACAGTTCTACACGTATTTTGAAATCAAGCCAGTGTTACTTAAACGCCTAAATGCGGATTTAGAACTCTACCTTTAGGCATCTGAAATCTGTGGCCACATCTATTCTAAAACATCCGCTAACATTAGGAGAAGTAATCCATGCTTATTTGAGGTCTGAATTTAAATTTCTTCACTTTGGGTTTCCCCTTTTTTTCCCCATCTCCCACAACTTTGTTTAATGTTTTAATTCACTTACCTCAGCCCATTTTTATAGAGTATATGAACTAACAAATAATAGGCAAATTAATGTTAATATCCACTTTTCTCTAAAATCTGTTTCTGGGACTAAATATTGTTTCCTCTAAACTTAAAAAATTTGAGGCTAGGTAAAAATAAAGACAAAATGATGGATGCTCTCTATCTATTTATTTATTTTAGGAAATAGCTAGAAAGGGCTATTTACTTCATCTTTTTTTTCAACTTTTGTAATTAAAACTCTGCAATCTTATATTTTAAAAATAGTTGAGCCCTTATTTCCACTCTTCTGAATAGAAGCCAAGAAGGGTGAGAGTGGGAAGAAAGACCAATGTCTAAATTAGTTTCTCTGTATTTGTGTGTGTGTATGGATGCTGCAGACCTCTTCCATCCTCTTCAAGGCTTTCCACAATAAAGACATGGATTTTTTGTTTTGTTCTGAAATTGCACGAAAGAAAAAGAATAAACCAACAGCTTTAAACTCTATATTTTAATGTTCAGAGCATTCATTGTGAGTAGGGAAACTTCACTTCCAGTTATTGCTCCTGGTATATTTTCTGTACAGAATGTGCCAGAACACACTGAAGTGCAAGTTGAAAAAGCAAAAAATTAGCTTCGTTGCTTAGATGAGAGAAAAGATTCTAGGATTTGGTTCACAACTGAGTTTAGGCATCTCCCTGCATTCTTGAATGAGATGAACTACTCTTATTGCCAGTAAGAGATTCCAGAAATTTAGTTAATAAAATTTTCTTTAAGAATCTACAGTGGTTGGATTACTTTGTAACAAAAACCTCCATTTAATTTTTGAAAAAGCCTTCCTTTTGTGTGTCAATCTTGAGGCTGTCCAACAATATTTCCTTCAAGAATGTCCAGAATATATCAATATAGAGAGTAGCACAGGAATTGCTATTTTTGTTTTGATGACCGACGTTTCTCTAAAATATCTGTGATTCCAAAATGATTAAGGATCATTGACCTTTTTTTTGCACTTCTCCCTCCCTCAAAAAATATTCTACAGTGTTGTTTCATCATATTCTAGGATCAACAATAAAATAGTGATCTGACAGCTAATTTTGCTGATAAAGTTATTATATCTTTAATTATTATGACTTGTTCAAACAAGATGTCATTAAAATGAATATTAAATACACTCTTCCTTTCACATGAGTACTGCCAAATAAAATTGTGTTGAATTACACAGTTTCAGTCTTGGCAAAATTATACAAATGTAATCCAATGTATAGCTTTTTATATGATGTGTTAATTTTTTAAAATGACAGTTAAATAATTAAATTGGAATGTTAACAGCAGAGGTCCTTTCTTCTGAGAAAATTACATTGCCATTAATCTCACTTCTTGCTGATGTTTTACCTACAGTGCTATCAGAGTTCTAAAATCCAAAGTTGAGTATGGAGCTTTAATTTTAACTTTGTAAATCTTAGAGTAATAAAAATTCAAGATGGTGCTCCAAACTTCATCATAATTATGTCAGATAACATTGAGATTTTAATAATGCACTTTATTTAATGGCTCAGTAAATTCTGTACCAGTGTGGAATAGAGTCACATATACTGAAGAATACGCAGTAAAAACCTTTACACAATTTTGTGTAATCTTCAGATATTTGAAGCTCTGAGGACCTAGAAAGCTTTGTTTTGTTTTTACTTTTAGTTCAATGTAAAAGTAAATATTGCCCATCTGCCCAAATTTGCACAGTGATTATAAATTTTACCTAGGTGATAAATTAGTAAGGAGCAGAAAATATGAAGCAATCCTTTTAATTTGAATTTTTTGTTCACAAAGAGAAACTTGGCCTAAAGAAGGCATACAATATATTCTTTGAAACAAGTTGCATAGCAGTAAAAATGCTCTGTATAAATATTTATTTGTACAAGATGCTTTTCACTGCAACTGCGTTTTATAGGCCATGCAGGAATTAGTTCAACCAAGAATGAAATGTCATCACCTCTAGAGTAAAATGTGGCAGTTGTTTAACAATGTACATAAATGATACAAAACAGTATACAGTGAATTAAAGGTATTTAAATACTTTATCCAGTTGCAACTGTAGAGAATATTTAAGTTGGCATAATGTATTTGCTCAGTTTGGACTTTGTCCAGAATGCTGCAGTTAACAATTTTAGCTCTTATGAAATGTGCCAGGGGATATCTAATTAGCCCACTTGGTCAGCATCTTAGATTTATGTATAGTGCACAGATAATACCTCCAGCAGCATCTTAGTACGGCATTGATTCAGTATGGAGCCAGAATGAAGAATACCACCTACTGAGTGACCAACACCACTTCCTAGAACAGCTGGGTTTTCCTTGGAGGTCTTCCATCCCAATTACACAGCAGGCCCAATCTTGCTTAGTTTATGAGATCTGACAAGATCAAAGCCCAAGGTGGTATAGCTACAGACTTATACTGTCTTGTGTATTTGGCTTGCTAGCAAATTTATGTCAAATACATGTATCAAATGATTTCTAGTCAGATGCATTGTTG
Source organism: Lophotriccus pileatus (assembly GCA_035583135.1). Lineage (NCBI taxonomy): Eukaryota > Metazoa > Chordata > Aves > Passeriformes > Tyrannidae > Lophotriccus > Lophotriccus pileatus. Next base: position 87,462,265 of record JAWWES010000081.1, on the reverse strand, counting down.
TTGCGTGTGTGAATGTATGAAAGAAAGATAAAAAGAATTATTCCAAAACAAAACAAAACAAAAAATTAAAAAAATATACATATTGCAACAGTCACAAAACTTGCCTTTGTCTTCCTCAACCTAGCAGACTCTTCAGCTCTATGCTCTCTGTCAGCATTGAGGTAAGAGTGACAATTTCTATTAAATGATTGTAAAATTATTTTAATACACATGTAAATTTTCATTTGAACAGGCTGCTTTTCAACTACTTTAAAATAACTGTTTGGCTAGGTAGTCTTAACGTATGTCCTTTTACACATTTGTTTCCTTCTGGAATTAATGCAGATTGTATTAGTCTTCTAATACACTGCCAAATGAACAGAAGGAAACATTACTCATTTTCCATCATAATATCCATCAGAGGGTTGTGCTGTAAGCAAAGTCCATCCGTGCTCTTCCAGGGTCTTCTAGTTTAAAGGGACTGATGTGGTTGAGGATATCGTAACAGATGTGCTCATGATTTCCTACATGCACAGACAGTGAACGTGCTCAAGACCCACTCATTAGTGGGAGTCACTGGCACAGTGACCAGTCCTCTGCACTATTGCATTGTGTTACTCACCAGTAACACAGCGTGTGAAGCCCAGTGTAAGCACAGCACACAGCCTTAGGTCTTCTGGGAGTTGTAGTTGGAAGCAGAACAAGAGCTGTGCATTACCTGGACTTTACATGTCACTATACATAACAGAGAGGTATTTCCTGATGTCAGCCAGATGCTTGAAATCACCCTTTTCGCAAGCTCTGAGGTAAGAGGAAACAAAGAGTTTAAGTACTGCAGTCCAAGTCCTAAAGATATGATTTCCAGACTCCTTTCAGATTTGAGCTCTTTTCTCCACATCCTCTCTTGACCTCCAAGGAATGCACCATCCATTATTTATTAGAACATTATTTGCAGCACTAGCGAATTGTTCACCACCCCATGACACCATCCCAATTTTTTTGCTAGTAGCCTTGGTGGAGAGCCATCTTTTGTCCAAGTGGTAAACAGAACGAACTAACAATTCCACCCATAATTAAGTAATTGTGTACCAATTATTAACCCACTTTAATAAAGTTTTGCCCTGTGCCCAGACCTTGCCCTTCAGTGTGCAGCTCCAACATGTCTAACTCTTCTAAGAAGAATATATTGGGCATATATTCTGTGTAAGTGTATTTGTGTCAGCAATGTACACAGCTCATGGAGTTTGAACACAATAGTAACTTGTTAATTCAGGAGTACAGTAGATTTTTGCTAAATAACCCCTCATATGGCTGCAATGCCACACAGACTGAAGCAAATGGCTGGATATAGAAACAACAATGATTTTAGGGGACTATTCAGTAAAGAGGTTTTATTTTCATGGCTGGTGTTTTCCTAATGATACTGAAATTTATGTAAATCCTGCTTAGAACCTCACACCTCAGCCCGAGTCAGTGTATATGGGGCCTATATTTACAGCACTGAATTGTTATTTTACAATCTTCTCTTCCATGTACTTAAAGTCACAGTTATTTCTGTCTGATATCTCCCAGGCTCTTGTCATCAAAAAAAACCAATCAGCTAAAAAACTTATTTGGTGATACACTTATCATTTCATGTTGTCTCCCTTACCTATATATCAATATATGTTTTCACTTCCCCTTGCAGGATTTCCAGATGACAGTTTCAGTACCCTGATTTATGTAATTTTTATCTCATAATTACCTGCCTACTCCCAAAGTCTGCTTATGCTTCCGAATTGTTTGCAGGTGATATAATGAACTGGTGTTGAAGGTTCTCTGTTCGTTGTTTATTCCTTATGGCAATGAAGACCAACTGAGAAACACTACTTTGGTATTTCTTTTCAACATTGAACTGCATACTAATAGGTAGGTGGATTGACAGGTAGACAGATATTGGCAGGGGTAGAAGAAGGGAAAGGTTGCTTGACAAAGCCTGTCTTTATGGCATGCACACAGTGATCTCCAAAGTAAGGTATATGTAAGTACCAATTCCTTAGTTTAAGTCTTTGTATCTCTTGACCTGCACTTCAGTGCTTATAGCTGACAAAATATGTGTATGGTGCAGAATTTCAGTTTTCATTCTCAATGGGGAAAGTATCAGGCCACTTCAAATCATCTGCTACTCTCATTAGTACCTTTCTTTGTGTCTTAGGGGCTTTAAAAAATGTGTATGAGCTACTATAAGAGTAGATTTGGTTTTAAATCCAAAGTTCAGTTATATTTAGAATGGTAGTTTTACTGTATAGTAATAAGTCACTATCACTTTCTGTTACCACTATGTGGCAGATATGCATTTGTTCATGTTATAGGATCTGTGGATAATATGTTTCAGATTGGCATTATATAACTAGTTTAAAAAGCTGCTCTTCAAGTGGTGGGTATTTTTTTTTTATTTCTTTTAATCAGAACTATCAGAATAATCCTAAGCACAGAAAATTATTTTTCAGCTCAAATCTCTGCTTTTTTTTCTCATTCTGTTTGCATACTCAGTTTAAAAAATCCTCTCTTTTTCTGCTTCAGAAAGCTGGGATGTGAGAGTAAGAGGTGATTGAGAATCTGAATGCTGAACGGTGTAGGCAATAAAGTATCTTAGTTGGCACTTGTGAACTGAACTGGGACAACACAGCTGTATCTGAACATTAATTCCTCAATAATTGATGATTAATCTATTAAAGTTTAATGGAGAGTTGATAAGTAATGGTCTGGCTGCCATGTCACTTGATTGTAAATATAGCAAGTTACCTGGAAATATGTTTTTTTCTTTTGTCCGTCAGAAGTAGGCATAGAGGAAGGAGAAAGAAGCAAAGAAAGATAGATGTAGGGAGAAAATACATCTGTGAGAAAAGTTTGGGTCAAGGAACCTCTCTTCATCATGGCAAGTGCACAGCTCTGGTGGCAGTCTCAGAGATTCATTCACGCAAGTAGACTTCCCATTTGAACATGTCACATGTGTACCTGCTTCATTGCAATTCTGTGTAATACAAATCAGTTCTAGTGCACTCCACAGGCTTCCTGAAAATATCAGGTTGGGCATGTTAAACCCTTTTTATGAATACACTTTCAAAGCTGTAGATGGGATTTTAGATGGGAAGAAAACCCAACCTTAAACCAATAACAAAAACAAACCACTTGCAACGGAGTGAGTTCTGTATTTCTTTGAGAAACTGTTGGAAGTGAGGGACTGCACATGTCATTGTAAAGTGACAGTGTGAGAGCAGGCTATCCAAGAGATGCACTTAATAATCAAAGCCCTGTTTTAGGGAAATCGAGAGAACACATGTCATGAGAACCACTTTTAGCATAAGTAGCCAGTCTTGTCTTCACATATACCAGCAGTCCTACGTGTGCAGGCACCATGCTACGTTATGGCCTTGTGCTTCTTTCCAGCCAAATCGAGGTTTGTGCATGTGTGAAATTGACCAGTGTGGATGAGACCAATATCTTCTATAACTTTTACTTTAATCTCCTATCAAGCATATATCGTCATGAAACGGGAATTAGGAATGTGTGTCTGTTTCTGTAGGAAAGTACCAACAAATTCTTTTATTTATTGCATTTATTGCATTTGAGTATTTTTCACATTGGATGTTCTAGAGGATCTAAGATGTGGTTATCTTTCCATGGCAGTTTGGGGACACAAGAGAATTTAACATGAAATTGTTTCATCCCATTCATCTGAGGTTGCTTTGTCTTATGCTGTAAGGTGGGTAGGGCATTATGCTACTTGGGCCAGCTAGGATGCATGATGTCCCAAACATTGGGGAAACCAACTCTTAGAGTGTGTAACTGAATGACTCATACTTCAGGTGGTGCATTATTTGAATATTCCTGTTCAGAACGGGTCATTCCACATTTTAACCAGAAAGCAAGAATTTGCCATCAATCCTCTTTACTGTTCACTTTCCTTCATCACCATGAGGGAAAGTACCTTCTAGAAAAAAGCACAGTACTAGTTTGAAGCTATATTCTGGATCACGATGGAAAGGTACTTGAATTCAAATAAGATTTTGAACTTAACTATGCCTCACTCTCCTCCTTTTTAAATTAATGAAATCTTTAATGCATTATAAAGTTTTATGTACTAATGCTTGGAAAAAAGTTAAGCTATAAAAATTATGGAGAGTTAAAACAGCATTCCCAACAATGATAGAATGACCTAGAATTTTTGGGCTGGTAGAGCTTCTCACCATGTTACTTCTCATATTTGAAACGACAAGGTGAGTTTTAAACCAAGAAAATTAATAAGAAAACATTTCCCTTTATCTTTCATTCAAAAACTAAGAATTGTTCATCTGAGTTCTCAGACACTTGGATATAGCAGTCAATTTAAAATACATAGTCTTTGGCTTACTGAAGCAATTTTATATTCTGTATGACAATTCTTCATAGAATTAATATGTGATAATGGCACAAATATTTTAAATGTACACTTTAGCACGAAAAGTTTATAAACTATGCTTTATTTCAATGGTTCTAAGTGGTGGCAGGACAATGGAGATGTCTGAATGACAAGCAAAACCAGCTGCGATATGACAGATTAGGTTATGATGAAAGCATGAGCCTAAGTAAACATCATGTGATTTAGAAGATTATATTTTAATGAAAACAAATATTTTTAAAGATACCTATAATTCAGAAAGGAAGAAAGGATTATTAATGTATATTTATGTCCAGATATAGAGGAGAAGTATTTTTTAAAGTCTGTATGACAATTGCAATTTATATAAGGAAAAAGACATGCAGCCTCAGTGTTGCTGTTGTAATTGAGAGAAGTCAAGTGCCAAGGTCTGTTTTATGTGCACCTGAAGAGGTAGAGAATTTGTTTTTCTATTAATCATATACCTCAGAGTATCTTAAAGTAGAAAGTAAAAAAGATGTTTGACTTGTAAAACTATAAGAACTATAAATGCAGTTACTAACACATATTTAGACAATGATTCAAAGAACTACTACTTCGGTTAAACAAAACCAGAGCTCTAGAATAAAACCTCACACCAGTAATGTAGACCAATATACGTATATTTACCCTGGCTTTCGGTATGTCAGAGCATTTACTTTGTTAAAAAAAACCAAACAACTAAAACCCCCACAAACCCCCCACAAAATCAGCTCTGTGGCTGCAACTATAAACTGGTGAAAGCATTCCAGACTCTCTTTAATAAAGCATGTTGGGTGTAACCATACCACTGATTGAAGGCTGGACTTTTTGTGCACTCCTCATCCAGCATGTTAAGAAGCATCCAAAGTACAGTACCAACCACAAGGCTACCTATTCCAATCTGCCCTTGTTACTCAGGTCATGCCAGCAGTCATTCAGCCTCCTCTTTGGGCTCACCCATAACACTGAGCCTCAGGGGGACCAATGGTCTATCCAGGAGACTGAGTCCAAGCCATACCTAGGCTTACTTGGGAATTTCATGCAGTCGTATAAAGTCTGTACTTAGGCCTTCCTTTCAAGTGTCTTTATTTCTCCTGTTGAATCAAGTAGTAATAAAAGCTTTATTCCTCAAGTGGAGATCTGGAGGAGTTTGTTTTCATCTTGCAGAAGTATAACATCAAGATGGTGCCTGTGGGAGTGGGACAATAACAGATGCACAAAACCTACTGACTTATACAAGACAGAGAGGAGGTCAAAGACTGTTTTATGGAAGGAAAGTTCACTGATTCATGAATACATCTGGGGTTTGAGTTTTTTCTACCTCAAATCTATTATGTAAATGCAAAAAACAATATGTTACATTGGATGGGGAGGAGCTGGTATGATACCAGGCACCAAACATCTTATTTTCACCTGAGCACTAATTGCTTATTCTTTTAATTATTTATTTTATGATATCTCATTTGTATGCAATGATTCCCATCTTCATCTTATGAAAAAAGCAGTTGCTACACATGTCACATAACATCATATTTAAAAATCATATAAAATCTTCCTAATTAGAAATGTTTTAAAGGAACTTGTTCCAGAAAGAAAGGTAAACCTGTTACAGACTAGCTACATAGCAGCTTGACAAAGTCTGCAATTAAACTCAGTTGAAGGCCAAGCACACTCTGATGCCACTGTTGGAAAAGTAAAATCTATAAAGTGGCATCTGGTTCTTCATCTGCCAAGATTGTCCCCAGAGTGGTTAAATTGTCTGGCTCCTTTGCAAGAACTGACAGGAAAAACAAACCAGGGGGGCCTATGTTTGACATCACCAGTAACATGGTAATGTCATATTCATCTTCAATGGAGTATGAAGACTTCTCAACTCTCACTGATCACCTGTGAGACTGAAAAAACTTTTGGATTCAATGTATGTCAGTTTTTTGGCCTCCCATGGTCTATAATTGTTCTTGTAATGAAACCCTTGAGCCTTTGTATGGATTTCACTAACTCAGATTTTTTTTCTTTTTTTTTTAAGAGTTGCTATTGTGGCATTTGGTGTGCCAAAGGCAATGGAAAATATATGGTTCTTTGTAAAACTCTGAGCTTCTGCAGAACTGAAAATTGGATGCTTGAAATCCCTACATTTGAAATTCAGCAGTGTCACCAAACTCTCAGCCTTCTCAAATACAAACGTAGACAAAATTTCTGAGACTTACTGTTACAGGAGGTTTAGAAGAGACAAGACAAAAACATACCCGATTTCTTTGCAATGGAGATTGAATTTCTTGTTGTATCATATACGAGTAGTGATATGCTCCCACAACTTTGGCCAAAAGCTGTGATGCCATGGAGTTGGACGTCCCCATGGTACACAGCTTTTTGGAAGTTGTTTTGCAGAAGCAGGGCTTCAATTTTTCATACAGGTAGTTTTAATACCTTTTGTCATACAATTTAGAACTTTGAAGGAGGAAAACTGCCTTTCAACCTGTAATGTCACAGCGGGAAGTAGAAACCTTCCTTCTAACACAGTTAAAGCAGCGGTGGAAATGGTTACAGTCTGCAGGTCTTACAGCTTACAATTTGCTGGTCTTCTCCACCATCTGATAATTTTAGCCCGTATCTTTTTATGAGCAGTTATTATCTTTGGCAGACTTTTTTTCTTTCCCTGCCTAAGTTTCTACTACTTGGCAGTAGTAGTCTGACCTACTTCCTTGTCCATTCAAACTGTCTTTCTCTAGGATGATGGCCCCAGCTCTTTTGGTTTCTTCCTCCAATAAAGGTTTGATTCTCCTGATCGTTGTGCGTTGTGTGTTCTGGCTTGAATTCAGCTCTCCTGGATGTGCTATTGGCATATATATTAGCACGAATCAATAACAGCATTTCAGATGAGTTTTCCATAGTGCTGTACGAAGATATTAATGTCTATCTATTCCAGAACACATCTACTTTTTTTTTCCCTTTTATTTCTGCCTATAGTACTTTGGTAGATCAGATTCATGTGGTGATGGGTAAACAAGCACTGGTCTTCTTCCTCATTTGTTTAGAGTTTGATAGCTCCTTTGTCTGTAGCCCATATTCTTATTAGGCCCTAAGGATGAGATTCATGTCCTATGAGCATTTGAGTTTCATCCTTTTTCCATTACACTTCAATCTTCTGCATTTGCCAGACAGAGGAACCAATCAATGCAAGTGCTCTGCTAATAGACAGATCAACCTCTGTGTAGACTATGTTTTGTCAATTTGTATCATCAGCTGTTTCAGTAACAAACCATTATTTTTACCAAAATCATTTATATGGCATCCCAGCAGCTCAATCAGAAGACTAGCCTTAGGTTTGTCACTGTTCAATACAATAATTTTCCCATTGGTAAAATTTACTGTTGTCTGCCTTACAGTTCTTACCCTATTTTACCAGCTCTCAACTTCTTTAGATATTTAATGATTTTGATATAACAACAAATTCCATATTTAACTAAATTCTTATTTAAGTACTATTATACTTGGGATAAAGGGAAGGGGTTTAAAGTTATTTTGTTGACTGATGGCAAAGGTATGAGGAAAATTCATTTAATTTACACAAGGAAAATGAGTACAGTAACAGAGATATGCTATTTAATTTGCTTATCACATATTACACTTTTTTCTGACTAGACATTTAAGGTCTGTGTTCTGGTGTCGGAAAAAGCACTGTTTTATTGCATTCATCTCTGCTGCAATTATTTTGTGAGGCTGTATGCAATAAAGGTCCCCTTTAGCATCTCTTGATTTTCAATAGAAAGCGGCAGTATCAGTGTCTGTTACATTTCAAGACCCCTTCAGAAGATTTAATATCGAAGTAACTTAAAAGTGAGGGTTACATGCTTTCCTTCACTTGATGGAAAAATGATGACATTTAGGTATTTAAAAATAAGTAAATTAAATTTAAAGGAATTTCAGTAAATTACATTTAATCAAAATTCTCCTTTTCCCCTTGTTAATGTTAGTTAAAGAAAGTAGTGTAATTGCATTTGGAAAGAAATTTTCCGGGCCACTTATGACAGGTTTTATAGTACAGACTTTGGTAGACAGTACAGCACTGACTTAAATATACTCTTGTATTGTCAAGTTTGCTTTTTTAAATTTTACCAATATTATCTGATAATGAAAGAACAAACATGTATAAAGTATGTCTGAGAATTATCATTCATATTATTTCAGTACTTCAGTACATTATATTAATTTCATGCTGGATATTTAATACCATTCATGTAACCACTCAGTAGTGAACTGTAGAAGTTGCCCTAACATAATACATTGAAACAGCCTTAAAATATGATTCTTTAAAGTGGACTGTGAGGAAGGAGAAATGATACAGATGGAGTTATGTTATATTATAGCAGGATATGTTTCAGCATGTCCAGTAGTAAATGGATATGTAAACTTTATCATTTACTTGAATTCTTCGATACAAGAAGCTGTTCTCAATGCTCTTTGGAGGCCCAGGTATATTTCTGGAACCATATAAATGCATCAGGATAATATGGGTTAGGTTGGATTTTTTTTCCCCTTACTTTTCGTCTTGGATTGATTACCTTAAATTATTTTCTTGCTAAAGCATGTGAATTACTTTCCTCGCTTATCAGAAAAAAAGGGTAAATTAACATATTGAAATTGCAGAAGGGGTTGCCTGCGGGATTGCAGACACAACTGGTTTCCCTTTAAGATTTATTTCTCCTCCTGCTTACCTTATTTAAGAGTTCCAGTATTAGCATTTATGTACTAAGGTATTAAAATCAAGGGCTCTACTAATCTACCTTGTGAAATACCTAATTTGTTTAGCTTCAGTGCACAGAATCACAGGAGAGTTAACAGAGGGCTCTCATATAAGTCTTACATCTTGTGACAACACAAAGCACCTCTCGGATGTTAATACACTGTGGGGCTTTAAACTTCATGCATTTTGCAAATATGACCTGAAAACAAAATTCTATTTCTTATAGGTTTAAATAATCCATTTCTTTGAAATTTGTAAGTTAAATATAGCTAGAATTTTATTTCAAATATTAATGGAAAACACTTGCCCTAAAGTTCTAAAAATCATTTGGTTTACCTCTAAAATAGTTAAACTACTCTCTAATGTTAATGTTTACTTTTTTTATTTGTTTTATTAAAAAGTTAAGATGCCAGAATTTTCATCATTTATACAGACAAAGCTTCCTCACAATTTTAGGTTAAATAATTTTATTCTGAAATTTTGGGTTTTATCCAGCTCTTTCTGTCCTAAACTGTGAAACTAGGACCACAATGAGTAGATAGAGTCTAAATGAGCAAATGAATAGCTGCCTCGGATACCTGATTTTAAGTGCCCAGTCAAAAAAAATAGGAGTTAAAAATATTAAAGGCTCCTTTCATCCAAATTATTTAAAAAGTACAAAGGTAAAAAGAATCATGAGATTCAATTTTCAGATACTTTAAAATGTGTTTTAGTTAAAGACCAAAAAGCATGCATTTATTTAATGCACTAGGTTATCCTATAAAAGTAATGATCAGGCCATGAAATATTTCTCTGGACTTATTCCAGGAAACTTCTCAGCTATATAAAAAATGTGCAAGAGTTGCACTGCCCATTTTTCCTATGGTTTCTGTCTCCAAAGAAGGTAGAAAAATTTATTGTCATAGATCTGAAAATTGCCAAGCAGAGCTTCCTTTGGGAATCGTCTTCATTACTGTAATTCTTAGAAGCCCAAATCATGGGCCAACACTCCCTGGTACTAGTCACTGTACAAACAAATTATGTATAGCTGTGTTTTTTCTATAATGCCAGCCAAGACCAAAGTAATGAAAATAAACAGTTGTAGCTGTATCTGCTGCAGACTAAAAGCCAGAGTACTAACATCATTAGTCTTCTGCAGAAATTACAGCATGAAATAAATAAAATGATGAAATTAGTAGTGTAGAAGATCTAGTCTCCAGACAACAGAGCACAGTGGAGATTTTTATATCTTAGCTTTGGTATATGCTGACTTGAATTTTATAGTTTTTATCAATGCCACTTTTTCAGGTTTTTTTGAGCAACTGTGACTTTCAGGGTATCTTGGTAGACGAATGAAGGATAATTTTCTGTGAGTGTCCTGGCAGTATTAGGCAGGAACCACTTAAATGTCTGAAGCTACTATCCTGCCCTGCTCCCTGGTGGAGGGAGTAGAGAAGGTGTCCCCAAGAAGTCAGCTTTAGCTAGTCAGGTAATGCATAGTTGTTCGTGGCTCATACATTTGCGATGGAGCAGAAGATGACACCTTATGTCATCTTTAAAATATAGTTTAAACTTGTTTGAAAGGAAGCTATACAGCATAACTTAAGAAAGGCTCTGTGTTCTCCCTGAGTTTATAATCATGAAAATAAATCAGAACAAAAGCATAAAAAGATTGAATTATAGCAGGTAATTCAAACAAAATGCATACTATGATCGTCCAGTCTGCCTCTTACTCAGTCTGAATGATAGTTTATTTAATAAGCAACCTTATTGAACTGGGGAGGTTAGCCATTGAGTAAGTGCTATTCTGTGTCAGGAAGCAGCAGAATCCAGCAGGTGAAGAGTACAATGCAGTGTTTAATCCTTACAGCTTGCTAACTGAGCCTATGATCACATCCAAAGATGCTCAAATATATTTTGGATGGACTATATATTTTCTACCAACCTGATGATCTTTTTCCCCCTCTTGCTAAAACAGTTGACTCATGTAGTCTGCAGAAGTCTTTTCCTCAGGCATACATTGACAACTTAGTTTCCTTTCTGCTTTTTTCATTTGGTAGATGTGAGAAGCTGCCAAACCAGAGGTACATTTAGCTTGCCATTTGAAAGTTTTGTAAGTATGAAATACATGAAGCAGTCACCCCTAAACGGACATATAGGTAAGCACACAAGCAGTACTTTCAGGTTTAGGCACACATTTATAAACAAAGGCCCTGCCCAGTGGGTTCCTGCAGATAAATTCTTCAGTGCACAAAGATGTCTGATAGGTTCTTGTAGATAGATAAGAGCAAACACATTTATTGTGAACTAAGTGCTTGTTGCCCTCTTATGTAACGTTATCTCTGAGATGCTTGTGCAGCTTTAATTGTTTGTCTTCTTGCCACTGATGTATTTGTTTAGTGCAGAAGCACACCTCCCATGATGATAATTGAGAAAATAAAGAAATTATGAAGAACTGCATGCACAGACTCCTTCATGCCTCCAGAAAACTACGTCAGAAGCAACAATGTTGTCATGTTTCATAGCAGCAGACAGAAAATGGCTTTCCAAGTCATTAGTGAGTTAAATGTCATCATGTTTCCTCTAGGAAATAGCTGTACCAGCATGCCAAAGAAAAGGGCAGTTTTGATGGCTAAGGAATATTTTGAAAATTTGCATTGAAAAATGGATTTTATTTCCAAATGGACAGCATGAGTATTCAATGCAGAGGACAAGAGTTTTGAATAATAGAAGCTCCTTTCAGGTAAATTTTATTAAAAAAAATGTGAAAAGTTATAACAATAATATGTACCCTTCAATACATTCTGCTCAGTGAATATGTAAGTGCTTTTGAATCATTTATGCCTACATGCAGGAAACTGATAAATTTTGAACAAATTTAATTGAAATCACCCCTGGAGTGAGTCTGAAGGAAGGATTAAATTTAATGGTCTCACAGAGTGTCGTACTGTAGCACTCAACTGCTAGCTCTGAACTCTGTATTTTTTCCCAATAAAAGATTCTAAACCTCAATCAGCACATGAATGTGAATTTAATCACATCTCAGAATAAAAATCACTTTGCTTTGCTCTCTAATGAGACAGAAAGAAGATGTTGAGGCAGCCAAATCACAAAGTTTGGTTTCAATTTAATGGCGTGATACAAAGACGCAGGATTTTTTCCCCATATGATTTTAAGTGAGTTGTTGTCTTTTATCTCAAGTAATAAGTAAAAGCACTATTTAAAAAATGTGAATAGATATAAGTGCTTTTTGGTATGTCGTTGAACCCGTATTACTCTTGGTGGAACGTTCTGGTGGCATTTGGGTGCAGATACATCTTCAGACATGTAATTTAGCATTGTCATTGTAGTATTCACAATCTAAAGGTGCATGGCTTCATCCTTTATTCCCCAGTTTTCATTTCGGGCAGCAATTTTTGATGGCTTGTAGCAGAGTGTTGAAGTAGAGTATTATATCCTTGTTTCTGTTGGAACAGAGCAGAATCCAACACTGCATGTGTATTTTACTGTTACAGGGAGTATATAGCCTTTTATTTCATTGTTAAGTTTTTCTAACTCTGTTGCACTTCTGAACTGTTTCCTATGTGATCCACCTTTAAAGTACATTTTTCACAGCTAACAGATAACTGGATTCCTGTCTCTGGTGTACACTATGAAACCCTGTAATCCTGTTCACAAAAGCACTATGGGAGCACAGAGGAAGCTGATGTCTGTGGGAAGTGTGCTTTGACCATTTAGATAGTCTGTGCTCTGAGCTCTGGATTCTATGCAACAGCTAACTACTCTGTTAAATTAGGTTGTAGTTGTGGGGAGCACCCAAAAGAGCAATTTTTGGTCTCCAATCTAGCTATACCTCAAGTTCTCGTGTTTGAAATCAAAAGAGCAATCCCAGTTCTTTACAAAAGTATTGTGAAGATAAATTAATTAATCTACACCAAATTAAGATAAATTAATTTATGTGGCGAGGAATGCCATCGAAAATGCTCATGAGGAAAGTAGTAATTCTATACTCAGGAAGGGCTTGAGTTAACGCTGTGCTAAAAATTGATTTTTCACTTCATTGGCTGACCTGAAAAACTGTGGAAAAAATCAAGTTTGGACCAACCTGAAATGATTTTCTCCCATTTTTCTCATGGGAACATAACTATGTGGAGTAATATACAAGTTTAGACTCAAACATAACATCTAACTTGTCTGGAAGTGAAAAATTTCATTGTAATCTCAACTATTCATATATTTTTAACAAATTTCAAGTAAGTATTGTTAAGGAGTTAATCTCTTCCAACTTAATTATTGACAGTTTATTTTGAAAATAGATTAGCAAGTGTTGGGTTTGTTTGTTCATTTGTTTGTTTGTTTGTTTAAACCCCTATCCCTCCTTCATTGGTGAAATGCAGTTGTGGGTGAAAAAATATGGATAAAACAGGGTCTAGTTCAAAGCTGGGGTGAATCAGGTTTGGTGAGCATACAGATGGCTGCATTGGCTTAAGCACAAAAATCACCTTTCAGCACATCACCACTGTAGTTCATCATCTTCTGCTTTAGTCTTCACAATCTTGAATATTCATACTTTGCCTTTTCACAGTCTATTTCAATGTCTAAGTGTTTAGGCAGTTGCACACTCTCCTTCTGAACCACCTCTGATCAGTGCATCTCTCACTTCAGTATAAATACTTCAATGGCTATTAGAGAGGTGTTAATGCTACGATAAGTTCCCAGTGCCATGACAGTGAAGTGACTCTATATAGATTATAAAATAACACCAAAAGTCTTAGTTGCTGGCACACAGCAATTTCACTATGCGACCATGTAAACAGTCTTCTGTATTAACCTGTGAGGTTGCTGGTCAACCAGTAGCTCTGTCAGAGAATTCAGTGAGCCACACATTTCTAGGTGATGCATACAATGTCTGTATGCCCTCTATATGCCACCCAGTTAGCGGTATGGACAAGCAAAAGAACTTGGGGCATCTTCGGTGCAGAAAAGTTCAACCTTAGGCTGATGTTACAGGCTCTCACTAGTAAAAAACTCTAGTTTCATTGAAATATTGTAAATACAATGAAAAGTATGCCTTAAACAATGAGCAGGCAAAACAAAACATTAAATAACTGCTGATAAATAAGCACTATTTAAAATTTTTGCCAATGACTATGTAAGATATACAACCAGAATACATACTAGGGTGATGAAATGAAGCAGCGCAGGCAACAGAGCTCAAATACACCTTTTTTAAAAAAATACCTCTGTGTCCTACTGTGGCTTTTTTTCTATGGTCAGTTATTAAAACTTTTTGGAGTCTTGCTAGCTCCTTTTTAAATTATGTTCCAGCATCACAAACTTAGTTTCACTGCTTTTTGGTACAAGAAAGGGAAAGGACTTCTCTAATAACCTTATTGCACTGGTACTAGTGTTTACATACATGCATAACATATATAAATATATTCTTTTTATATAAGTATGTGTGTATGTGTGTTCACTTTTTGTCAGTGCTCTTACCATTCAAAGCAGTATTTTGCAACAGACAATTAGCAGCTTATTTGGATTTTATCCTTCAGCCTTATTTGTAAAGGTAATGGCAGATTTAAGTAATTTCTTCAACATTTGTACCAAGTTATTCCTGTAGCCAGGGCTACACAATCCCAATTCTCTAACTTCATCATCTCCCTCCTTCTTCCAGTGGCAGAGACAGACTCCTAGTTAGTACCAGTGTGTTGTGTAATCTGTGTGGTCCTCACAGATTAAAGAGCCACAGTTTAACTGCAAGTCCTAACTGTTATTTTCATTGCAAGTGCTGCTGCTGTTGCAACAGAGAGTTCACTAGAAGTGAAACTAATTTCACAATTCTAAATATTTACATTTTAAACTGAATGTAGGCTGCATGTTATACTCTGAATCAGATTCACAGTATTTCTTACAGTTTAGGATATGAAAGAGAACGGATGATTCTCTATATAATGGTATGGAGGAATTAATGGCAAAATATTTTTCCACAGATCTGGAATCCAGAGAAGAAGTCCAAGGATTATGATTATATCAGTACTGATTTGACTTTATTGTCTTTAAGGCCTGTTGAACTGAAGAGGCAGAGAACTACCTGGACTGAGCTCTGACTTTATTCAGAATAATAAGACTACAGCACAAACATTTTCAGTCATCTGCATTGACATTATAGGATGGAGTTCAGGGAATTTCCTATATACACGTTTTTGTTTTTTTGTTTTTTTGTTTTTTTCTTTTCATTTTTTCCTCAGGATATGAACTGGACTAATCACATATTGAAGAGCTGGTGAAAGAATTTTTAGAGCACTGCTTATATGAATAACAAAATATTACTAGGATAAGTGAAAGGAATTAAAAAAATTCAAAAGTAATTTGGATTTTAAACATAAAAACTACTATCTATTTCTTAGATGAAACTGAATATTACAAAAAAAAAGAAGGTGTCAAGGTTGAGGCCAGTCCTTGAAAATAGCTCCAAAAGAGAATTCAGGGATCTTCTGATCAGTCTCCAGAAAGAAAGATGTTCATTTCTGTTGTTCTGAGAGGCAAGTTGGCAATCAGAAAAGTGTCCCTAAACAACACATTAGGGGATGCTGGATGGGTGAATGAGGTCAAGCATCTCTGTTGCTTCACTTATCATTTCAGAAACAGGGTATAGGGCAGAAAAGGTAAAGGTTCATATCTCTGTTGGAAGGTCATTCCTCTCAAACTCTGGTATCAGAACAGGTTTGTCTCTACAAAAATTTAGAATAAGTAAATCAAGAGGTAAATACATTCCTAGACTAATGCACGATTTGTTCTGGGGATTTTCTCTGAATCAGTCAGACATCCTAAAGAAGACGAACAATTATCAATGTTTGATGTTTAATGAAGAAGATGTGTGAAAATATATATGAGCATACTGGTTTTGTGCTGGAAACTGCTGGTAACCCAGGGATGTTTTTGTTATTGCTGAGCACTGCTTACACAGAGTAAAGGCCTTTTCTGCTTCTCACTCCATCCCACCAGAGAGGAGGCTGAGGCTACACAGGAAGCTGGGAAGGGAAACAGGTTGGATGGCTGACCCCAAATGACCAAAGGGATATTCCATATCATATGGCATCATGCTCAATAGATAGAGCTGGGAGAAGAAGAAGAAAGGGGGAATGTTCAGAATGATGGTGTTTGTCTTCCTGAGTCATGGAGCTACGGCATGACTGAACCCTGCTTTCCAGGAGATGGCTGAGCCTGCCCGTGAGAAGTGATGAATAAATTCCTTGTTTTGCTTTGCCTCCATATGCAACTTTTGCTTTAACTATTATACTGTCTTTATCTCAACCCACAAGTTTTCTCACTTTTTCCTTTCTCTTTCCCATGCCACTGGGGAGCAATAAGAGTGGAGTTTGTGAGGCTTAGTCACCAGGTCAAACTAAACCAAAACTGTGGACTAAAGGAAGTTGTTCTCTGTTGACAGAGCAAAACCTTGGAAAAATCCTGAGAAACCTCCCATAGACCATGTGAATACAAATGAGAAAACAAACGTCCTAAAAAATAGAACTGTGAATCTATCTAGCTGATGCAGAGAAGGAATTGTGATTGCTAGGGAGAACACAAAGAAATTGAAACAGATAAATATAATGATGAAAGTATAACAAAGCATCCCCAACTTTGAAGACCAATGCAATTATTTAATTTCAAAGACTGAAAATAAGTTTTCAGTGTTTCAAATTTACCACTAGCTCTACTCTCAAGCCACTAAATTCACAAGCCAGACATACTCTTTTCAAAAGTAACTACTTGGGATTTTATGTCTTGATGAATTGATTCAGAAAATGACACTGTTTAAAGTTCCTTTATTCCTAAAGTCATTTAACTTTTATGCAATGCTTTTCTACAAAGTCAATCCAGTATGTGAGTTCCTACAGAGAACACTAATTGTCTATGAGCTAGCATTTACACAAATAATTATAATAAAAAAATTAGGTGGTGGTTTACTGAAGGTTATAATGGGATAAGTTGAAAGAACCTCAGAATTGCCTTTAATTAGTTTCAGGAATAACCATCTTAGCAGAGTCACTTCTCTTTATTTGACTCACCAACTAAGGAGTTGGAAAAACTGACTTGCAGTGGCAGGCTGACCTTAACTGCCAATACAGATTGTTTTGGCCTTTTTTTAGGTTACCTTAGACTTTCTTTCCTTTGGTAACACTTTTAGATGACAAACAATAATCAGACTGAGGAACAAACTTAATGCCTATGCTGGTACATTGCCTGTTATTAAACTGTTCAGAAAACAAATTCTATTTCTTAGATCTTTCAGTAACCATTCCATTGATTCCATCATTTTTTACAGCATGAAATCATAATCAGAGAATTATAGAATAGTTTGGATTGAAAGGGACCTTAAAGATCATCTACTTTCAACCCATGTACCTTATTCATACTTAGTGCATAGTAGACTTACTTGTCTCTTTAGGTTCTTTTCTATTAGAATTTTTATGAATTTGGTTCTCCTGGCCTTCATATACTTAACAGTAAGCTTTAATTAACATCATACCTTATGAAACCACAATTCTAGCAATTTCCATGCAAGAAACAATAACACATAAATTACATCTTGAAGCATGGTAGCATTTTATGTGTATATTTTAAAGAGAAACAGCTGTAGAACTTTTAACTTAGTATTGTAATAAAATAGAATTTTTGCACTTTAATTCCCCCCCCCCCCAACTTCCCAGGAAAAATCATAGGAGAAACTGACAAGTAAAAACTACTTGCATGGTCTAACAGAGATCTAGAAGTTTTGGGGGAAAAAAATGGAATAACATCATTCATCAAGAGCTATTAAAGTCTTTGTTTGGGCCTCACAGACTGTTTTCTTTGACAAGCCAATTTCAGCATGAAAAGGACCTTAAGGCCTTATCAAATAAATAAACAAAAGCAAGTGTAGCTTTCTTGATGTTTTTCAAGTCTAAACATACTTAAGGGAAGTTTAAGCTTTTACTCTGAAAAAGGTATCTGTCATGAAGCGTGAGGGCTGGAGGATCTCTTGAAACAGGAAAGGAAGTGTCTCAGGTTTACAGAGAGATTTCTTTCAGTGGGAGGGTTATGGGATCAGTGCTTTTTTTCTAAATCTCTACTCTTTCCTCTATCACTCCTTAATTTCAAATTGTAACACTTGAAGGTTACAATTCAGTCTCAACTCCTTTCAACATCTAGAGTACCACTTTTGAAAACTACAGCCAGTATTAAGCTGGTATTCAAACATAAGTTAAATAATTTTTTTCACATGTCCATTTGCATGTGTTTTATATAACTATGTATAAGACTTTTCATCCTTGTACTAGCATTTAAACATCTTGAATTATACTCTTTTATATTTCCTTCTCTGTGATTCCAACCTTCATTGCAGTTTATAAAATAAAGCCATTGTTTTTTCCTTCCTCTTTTTGAGACCTTTTAAAGTTTGCTTATCATCTTCTCCCTCTCCTCAGCATTATATTGGTATGTGTATTCACTCGTCTCGTGATATGGTTGTCCTATCATGCAATCCTCCCCACTCAGCCAAATCAAATCTAAGCACCCTTTTAGCCCTACTGTCTCACTCCTTGGGTCTATGTCAGCTCTCTGTACCTGCAGTGTACTTGAAAGGAAGAACATCAAATCTACACCTTTTATAGGAAAAGGCTTACTCTAGATTATACACTTGTTAAAAAAAGAAACCCTTGTCTCTAGAAACTAAATTACTCCAAAATCACAGTAGCAATTTTCCCCCCACCCATGCCTTTGCACAATTACCAAACATATCCAACATGAAAGGGTGGGTGGTGTTTCAAAAGAATCTTGCAAAATTCCCATGAAAAATAATTCATACGAAACTACCCAGTCTTGAAGCAGCAGACGAAAAGTATTCACTCTGGATATGTCCTTCAGGGTTTTTTTGTTGAATTCGGGGGTATTTTGTTTGGTTTTGTTTGTCTGTTTGTTGGTTGGGTAGTTGCTTTTTCCCTTTCTTAAATTGTCCATTGTGGTCATGGCTTAGGGCTTGTGTTAAAAAAATGAGAACTTAACTTCTGCAGTTTAATTATTACATTACAATAGCAAATAATTTACAAACACAGTTGCCCTCTGAGGTATTAGTAGAAAAAATGCAACTAGTACAGAAACGTGGTAAATTCCAAATGCATTACTTCTTCCCTTCTCCTTTCCAAATACAAAACATTCAACTACATAGGATTCTTTGATTTTTGATAGCAGGGCTCAGTTTCTAAATGTAATGTGCCCCAGGTTACTTCGTAAGTTTTCTTGGCCTGTGATCAGGAGCACACCTGACAGATGCAGACTACCTCTCCTGTCACCCTCATGTAATCCTTCATGTTTTGTATCAAAGAATTCCTTCAGCAGTTGAAAGCAAATTTATCCTCAAAGGTATTTATGACAAATACAATAATTCCTTTTAATGCAGGGACTGTTTAATCCACCACGCTATTAAACACAGTATACCTCCAGCAAACAACCATTACTTCTCATTACCATATTGCACTTAAAAACACAATTAATCCTTTAATAGGAACCTAAAATACATAGTTTCCTCTATGCAGCACCTCTACTGATAGTAATCTGCAGAAAGTGGTATCCAAAAGTTAATTAAGAGCAAAGTGTTCTTACATATTAGGCTTCCTGTTCAGACACACAATGGTTTGATGTTATTGGTGCTTTCACTGATTAAAAGGATTTACAATAAATAGTTTTGGGAAAGAAATTCTATAATTGCTGCTAATTGCCTTAATTTTTAGATGGTTGGACATATTTCACATGAAACTTGTTCAACTGTGCTAGATATTTTCCAAGCATATATATTAAACTTTGCCTTTTATTAATTCAGAAATTAACTACAAGTTTCTTTTCTTTTCTTCCTTACTGATCACTCCAAAAAGTACTTTGGTAAAGTGCTTTTCCATGGCCAATGATAGTTATGTTTAAATAGAGAATAAAAATAACTTTTTGATTAAATGTGAAGGCTTATAGCTCAGAAAATATGCTTTCTATTCTCACTTCCACAGTGGATTTTCTGTGTCATTGAGCAAGCCAGGCATGATCACAGCTACTTTTCTCAGTCTTTCACTGGAGAGTGTTTGCTTTTTAAAATATATCTTCTTTTCTCTGTCTAATTTGAGATAATCAAAACTAATGACAAAACTGCTCTTAGAAAGAGTATATTGCAGAAAATTTGAATATTGAAACAATCACATGGATCAAATTATTACAAATTCTAAATAGGATATTTTATTTTTTGAAGAAACTTCAGTGAGCATATTCTGGCTTCTTGAAGCAGACAACATCATTTTGACTTAGTTCAGTTTCTACTCACAGTTAAGCTGCCTTATGCTGTTTTGCCTCTGGTTTTGACTGGACTAGAGCAAATATCTCTTGATACTGAAGAAATTGCTTGAGATGTGGCCTAAAAGATAAATCTAGCTACTGAAAGACCTACTTTTTAACCATAAGTCTCTCTGACTTGAAACAGAAACCCAGTCCAAGATTACCCTCACACAAATAGAGTATACTACTCAGCAAGTAAGTAGCTATTGGAGATGAAATTCTCTTCTGCTGAAGCTATTTTATCATGAACATAATGAACACATGGTGTCAGGACTTGGTGGGTTTATGCATGTTGCCCTTCAGAAACTAGGTCACAAATGAGATGACTCAAAGGCTTCAGTTGCACAGGGGAGCTACACTGATAAGTGATGTCTTGCACTAAGTATTTGAATTTCAAAATCTCATAGCCCGAAGCAGTTTTGCCAATGGTATAGACTCTAGAACTATTTTACCAAGCAGTGCACCACAGGAGGAATGGACCTGTGATATGTAACAATTGGTGCAAAGAACCCATGGGCCATGTTATACAGATGTTTTTGGGGGTGTTATTCAGACTGGCTCCAGTCTGTCTCCTAGATTGGATGCCTCTTGGCAGCTGAAGGATATTGAGTGAATATTCCAAATTAGTTTCATTTGAAATAAGTCTAGTTTTTGTTCTCTGAGCCTATTCTGTGCAGTAAAGGGTAGGGGCATTGATTCTAAAGCATATTTTTGATCCTAGATAGAAAAAGAGAAAACTTAATTTCAGTGTGCACTTTTTCATTGTAATTGTTTTCCTAGAAAAATTCTAGAATGCCTGCAGAGTACCTATGCTCTGTCATCTGTAATATATTAAAAAAAATCAAGCTATGCACAACTTTATCAATTAATGTTATTCATAATAATCCTGAGAATCCAAGATAGATGTCAGCATAGAAAGGTTACTCCTGCTGTCTGATTAATAACATCACAGTTCTCACCTGGCTTTACTTTTGGTTAATTTTGATCCTGAGAAGCCAGCAATATTCAAATTCATTACTTTCTTTAGAAATATATCTTCTATTATGAAAACAGTCTGTTAGCAGCAAATATCCTAAACCCTGAAAGCTTTTTTATGCCAGGAGCCAGGCCTATAGGAAAAGAGCATGGTTGGCTGATTTGGCTTTTATGTTTTAAACAGCTGCCCAGGAAACCTTCAATATTTGGCAAGATCCTCCACCATTTAGTAGATTTCAAGACACGTTTCTTAAAACATGTTTTCACCTGTTTTGTCAATGCTTTTCATTTCTTAACATGTGTACTGCAACTTTTCAGAGACTTATCTTGTACAGTTAATTTTAATTCAGTTTCTGAAATGATCAGAAAGTAAAGCATAGAATTTCAAAACACATCAAGTAACCATATCTAAGTACAGTTTTAAAACATAATTAGTAGTAGATGCCCACCAGTTTCACAGAATATTAAGGGTTATATATCCAAAAGAGTGAGTTGAAGATTCTAGCTGAAATTAATCTTATTTAAATAAGAATTGGCACAAACATGCTTTGTAGTCCTGTACGTTTTTATCCTCAACATTAAAAACTCCTCATGTTTAACAAATTTGTTTCCACCTATGCAATGTAATAATACTGCTTCACTTTTGATTTTATAGAAGGAACACACAGATACTAATTCATATCTGATTTAAATGAACATGTTCATGCTAGTTGAGGTATTCAGTTAGATTTCAGTCTTTCCAGCTGAGTTACTTGAATGAGAATACATTTCCTAAAGATGTTGATGTGGGAGGTTTTCCCTTTAGCAGTTTTACATACAAATTAGATGCATGTGTGTCTGATAAAGAAAATAAATTAAAATATTAAAAAATAACCTTATAAATTATTCTAGAACTAAAAAATCTCTGGCAATAATTATTGCATATGAATCTATACTATCCAGTAGAAACTACTGTCAGGCAAAATATCTACATTCTTCATTAGTTTGCAGTGGAACAAATATACTAATGTAAAATATACAATTTAATTACTTCTTCATATTTATGACCTGTGAAGTTCAAATATTTGTAAATTTTGTCATTAAAATCACTAATCCTGCAGTCTTTTCTTGAAAAATATTTGTGCATTATCTTTATTCTTTATACTTTTGTATTGTATTTTCAATTTTTTAACTGCTTAACTGAGCTAAGCCCTTGTAACTTGACGCATGCACGACTTTTACCTTCAGCATAAAATTAAAAAGTAGGGAATAAGATCAAACTAAGAAACTGTCTTGCCCTGTCTTAACTATGTGAGAATTTTTTGTAGATTTCGTAATATGATGCTCCCTTTTAATCAAAGGGGCTGCATACTCATCCCCCTACTACAGGATGAAGTGAGGTTTATATTCTCAACTTTATAATTAATAGTGCAGGATACATAGTTGGGGGGGAGGGTCCCCCTTTCTTTTTTTTTCTGACAGAATAAAAATATATACAATGAAAAGGGAAAGAGCATAATTTCTTTGGTTTTTGATTGTGAAGAAAGAGGGTTAAAAACTTGTTGTAAAGTTAAAAGTGCTGTTTTCTAATCATATTTGGCTTCAGGTGCTCCTAAAAACTGTCCTAAAAGGAATCAGCAATGCGTTTAAACTTGCTATTTACAAGAAGACAATCAATTAGATTGTTTTAAATATGTCTGTGTAACTCATACTTATTTTTAAGTTATTGCACAGTGCTTCAAAATGTGTCACATAAGTCTTGTGCTGAGGAAGAAGAGATGTTATTTATAAATTTCTTACTCAAATCTAAGGTATTTTCCCCCAGAAATCTACATAAAAATTGCTTAGAATGATGTGGAACAAAATAGGAAGACTGCTTTATAAGATCTAGTACTTCTAGAGTAATATTGCAATACAATAAGGCTTACAAATTCACAGCCTTGCCTTTTGGAAACGATTCATCTCGGTATGTGTCAGTTGTGGAAATTCAGGAGTGAATTTATGAGCAGATGCAGGTATTGACAGAAAGTCACAAAACTAGGAGAAAAAATATTCCTAAATCTTCACTTCTTTAGAAGGAACAATTTCACTGTAGTATCATCTTACACATTTTCTAACACTCTGATCATTCCCCTTGCTTTCCTTTGGAATCCCTCCTCTTAATCCTCAACTTATTTAAGGTTTTGTGCATATTTTATTGAGAGAGTCTATTATTTTTGCATCTCAGTAAAGCTACTTCAACCATTTTTGGTTACCAAATGAAACTGATGCCTCATTTTCAGATTTTCAGTCTTAGATCCCTAGTGCTTAACTGCAACTTTGGCAGTAAACCGATCTGTGTTACTTTAAGTCATTTTGTTTTCTGAGGCAAACCCACATCTGTACTCAGCAGCATGACCACCTATGACTGACCTGAAAGTTTCTGGGGACGTGCTTAAGTGGGAGAAGAATAGTCTGTGGATCTATGATTTTTAGTTAAAGGAAAAGTGGTGAATCGATAAACCTTTTTCTTGACAAACCTGGGACTTAAGGCACTACTTAATCTGGTCAACATTATGGAATATAAGTGTTCCATGTAGTGGTAGAGATAGGTTGAAGATGAGTGGCTGATAGGAAATCCAGATTGTACCTGTAGGTTATTCAGAACTTAGGAGATAATGTCTTTAAAATAATTTTCCATCTTCCTCTGGATCTTCCTATCAACACACACAACTGCTCCGATCATATATCTTCAGCAAATATCTGAAGGACTAAGAGCTTGCTCTGAGGTATTTAAGGTCACATGAATCTCTTCAGTCATTATAAAAATCCCAGTTTTTCAATGGAAAATTTCAATGTAGGGGTCTTGAGATTTCCTTTCTTT
>JAWWES010000081.1:87322057-87428156 GCA_035583135.1 Lophotriccus pileatus | reverse complement strand
AGCCTGCGCAGTGGATTTTTTAGGTGACACACAGTGTGCGTGGAACTGAGGCCACCCTTTAATCCTGAGGTTCGTCTCCCGGGGCCAAGAGAGCTTGGACAGTGGCAGCGAGGTCCTCAGGACGTAGGTTTGTTTTCAGAGTGACCTTCTCTTAGATGGATTGCGAACCTGGGTCTCGGCGGTGACAGCGCCGCATCCTTAACCACTAGACCACCGGGGCCTCCCTCCAGGTGCAAGTATAAAGGAGACAAAGCACTCAGTTCTGCCTTCTTACTCCAAAGGGTGTTTTAACAGTACCTTCAACAAAGACCTGTGATCTCTTTATCTTTTCTTGAAAGAGCCTCTGACCAGATAGCACGTACACAATGAGGTTCTGGATTGCACTTGAGTCTAATATTTAATTTTATTTTCACTATAAACTTATCAGATTAGTGAAAGAAACAAATGAAGGTCTGAAAAGCAAAGCTTTTAAAGTGGGAACATCCAGTATCCAGTCAATAGATTCCTCCTTTGGTTGTGGCTACCCTTGCAGATAATGGTTTCAGTGGTACTTGCAATAGTGTGGATCCTCACCTAAAAAAAAAGGGAAACTGTTTGCACTGGGCATTAAATATATTAAAACATTAAAACAATTTTACACTGGGCATTAAACAAATTTCATATTGATACCAGCTTCTACCTGTCATCTACCTTTCAGTATTTTAATACCATCATTTAAAAAAATAAAAGTAAAACTTGACAGGTGAAGCAGAATTTATATTTTCTGCCAGGACAGTTGGCCAGCAGTCTCTTCCCTATGTTCAGCCTATGCTGAACACAAAATTCAAAAACTACTTTCCAGGAGTCTGAATCTTTGCACTCAAGGTACAGTCACTGTGACCTTTTTTCTAATTTAAACAAGAAGA
This sequence comes from Lophotriccus pileatus, assembly GCA_035583135.1. Taxonomy (NCBI): domain Eukaryota; kingdom Metazoa; phylum Chordata; class Aves; order Passeriformes; family Tyrannidae; genus Lophotriccus; species Lophotriccus pileatus. The sequence goes on along the minus strand of JAWWES010000081.1, from coordinate 87,427,251 downwards.
ATGTAGAAGTGATAACAATGGTTTTTGATAATTGGTAACATAGACCAATTAATGTCTATTTCTTTGTTGTTTTACATTCCCTTAAAAACAACGTAAATGCATGTTATCTTTTTTTCTTTTTACTGTCTTGACAAATAATTTTATTCCTTCTCAGTAGGAAGATTTAGACATTGTTATCCATACTTTAACCTTTATGTGACCCTGGCTAGCAGAGTTTGAGGGTCCTGATCTATATACTGTCTTAAAAATGTAGTGTGATTAGTCTTATTATGTGGAGGTGCTCCTGGCACTAGAATTAGTGACAACTTGGTGACCCATGTCACTGATTTCTCCTGAAATAAAACTATGGCTACCAGTAATGGAAATCTATCCTCCTTTTTTTGTACAGTAGTTCCACTTGTAATAAAAATTGCACACCGATTAAAAGCAATGATTGTACCTGCTGTGCTCTGCATGGGTACCCCTTCATGCATTAGTAATACAGGTACTCAATAAAATCCTCATCTGCTTTCAGCTGACAATTGTTTAAGTTTTCTTTACACAGAGGCTCATGTTCTTTTTTCAGTATGACAAAGCTTAATGGAGATGTTGTGAAATGCTTTCATTGAAGATCTTCTTTAATTATAGATGTCCTGCATGACAAGTTCTTCTTTAGCATATGTTTCTTCACTCCAAGAACATCAGTTTAAGTCAATGATCAACGTGTAGTTGGGAGAAAATCAGTGTATTAATAAATCCAACCTTGCTCTCCATGAACTTTCCCCTTGCCCTGAAACTTAGCCTCACCTGAATCAATCAGCACATTTAAAGGTGCCATTCATACCAGGTACAGCTTGTTGAAGCACAACAGAAATCAAAGCTAAGTTCAAATCCCTTTCTTGCTAACTGCAAGAATAGCTTGGCTACTCTTCAGTGTTTCTCGTGCGAGAGCTGCTACAAGATACCATATTGTCTTCTGTGAAGAAAGGGTCAGTCTTGTGTAACTGATCATTTTGAAATTGAAAATTTTCTGTTTAAATATTTTGCACTGTATCTGTATCCATTTGGCTCTTTGTAACCCACTGTTCTTTCAAAGACACAAAATGTGTTTTTCAGATCAAATCTGAAAGTCTTTTCTACATTTTTCACACAGCTATACTTGAATGAATGTAAAGTCAGCATAGTTGTTTTGAGAGTGTTTAGAAAGTTAAAACTTGAGTGTAGACACACTGAAAAAATATTTCAATTGTGTTTACTCCAAGTGAAAATATTAATTTACTATGTTTGATTGAACTAGGTAAAGTGTGACTTAAATGGATCTCACAAATCTGCACTCATGGCTTACCCTGGTATAGCATAGGTGTTTTATGTGAAAAGGAGGGAATACTGTCTTAATGAGTATTCATGTAACCTGAGTAACAAAATAGTTCTGATGGACTATTAATTTGCCTCTTACTGTTTGTATCAAGAAGGTATCAATTATAAAGCAAAAAGGAAGAAACATTCTCATAAATATGGGTATGACTACTTTACACATTAGAAAGGTTGTAGGGAACGATGGGAAGTAATTACAGATGCAAAATACGTGCTGGAACACTTTATTATGTAACATGGCTGAGCTTACATGTGGTTAGAAACTGATCTTGGTTTGGGAATTGTTTTGGGTTTTGTTTCCATTACTTTGCAGCTTGTAGTGCTGACAGTAAGCTTTGCAGAATGTCATAAAAGGTCAGTGGTGGAGTTAGCTCTCAGCAGTAACTGTATCTTAACTATGAAGTAGAGGTTATAGAAACATATAAATGATTTTTTTTTTATGGCAATGTAGTTTTATTACCTCTCTGGCTATTAGGAGTCAATGTATTATCTACAGATGCTTATGCTTTCCACCTTAGAAGCCATATGTGAAGTATTCACTAAATATACTGGTTTGAAAGTTCTTATATTCTTGTTATATTCCTCAAAACTCACAGACCTATTGTACTCCTCTGAGAGTCTGAGATCCTCACACCAGTCCAGTTAAAGACTTAATTTTTGAAGCTCCAACTCAGAATACAGCATATCCCTGAAAAATAATTAGACAGTATTCTTTATATGCTACATCTATGAGATATACATGCTGTTCTGAACAGTGTCAGCTAGACAAGAAAAAAAAAACAAAAAACAAAAAACAAAATGAACTTTCAATGCAAATTTATTTTTATTTAATTTATATGCTTAATTTTCAACACAGTTATGTTTAAGTCCTTGCCAACAAAGCAGTTGAATAGTAAAAGTTGCAAAGCAGTTACAAAAAAAAAAAAAATCATTTCTCATTCACCTAGTTAAATTCTTATAGGAAGTATTGTTAAGTCACAAAAATCCCTCCTACTTACTGATCACATTTGCATAAATTAACCACATATTTATAAGGAAATAAAGTATTAGAAGTTTAATATAATTATATAATTAATGAAATTAATGAACTGGGCAAAGATTTTTATATTCTCAAACAGCAGAGATTATCTTTATTTGGTAAAAATTGTTATTGATCAATTTGACTTCAGCAGACATATACAGATTTAAAAAACTGATGCTATGGACTAACATGTTAAAAGACAAGATAACTTCAACAACAATTTGATATATTTTAAGAGAAAGCTAATTTAAATATAGCAGGATATATTCCTTCTTGTTACTAAGAGGCAGCTGGAAAGACAACTTTACTGTCCAATGGAAATTCTAGTAACTGAGCATTTTTCATGATGTTTCTCACAAAATAAAATAGAAAGTTGAGGAAAAGAAAATCAAGCCTTTTGACAGATCGAGAAGCTGTGAGAAAATTCAAATCAGAAATATTGAGATATTTGTTTGCAATATTTTTTATTTACACAGCATTGTTCTCCATCCTTGAGCTGAAACCCTATCTAAAAATCAGACATAATATCCTCAGAAACAAGTATATGTGGTCAAGGGCAACGGTTCAATTTTGGGTTGGAATACGGGCAAACTGGAGGAGGTCCAAAGGGCAATTTCTTTTACAAGACTCTGAAGAGACTTTATCACTCTTGAGGGTTTTTTCGCTTCTGTTTTGGTTTGTTTGTTTGTTTTTTAAGCTCAGGTTATTTGCTCTTTCTAAGTGAAACAGTTTACAAACTTAAGCTTGGGCCTTAGGTCTTCAGAATTTTATTACTTCTTTGCCCAATCATTCCCTGTTATGCACATTTTATGTCTGAAGCTTTCACATTTTGTTCCTCCTCACTGGGAACTTTAGGAAAGAGCTATTGTATTTAATTTGATTTTTTTTTCAACTCTTTTAAGAAGAGGTGAAGATGTAAAGAATTGTGATTATAATGAGAAGAGCTAGATAGTCAGGAGTGACGGGTCCATGTGAAAGGCTCACAGGAGAAAAATACTTTCAGGTTCAGGTAATTTTCTTCGTTATCCCTTCTTCAAGACAGTCAAGTGTAATTTAGATAAAGAATATACTAGGTTTACTTAAGTTGGAAGTGAAGTCAGTAGTGTGGTTACCAAATGGGATGCAAATCAGGGGTTGAGGACAATATAGTTTATCGGATCTCTTGAACCATTCTTTCCCATTGATTACAATCTCATGCATTTTTCACAGATAATTATTATGTGTCCTGTACCGACAACAGCCCTCAGTCTGACCACTGTGTTTCCTTCAGTCTGTGCTGTTTAACCAGAAAAAAAATTAAATATTTGATCTAATCAAGTTTTCTAGATTCTGTGTCTGTAAAGGAGGAAAAGACATATATCTCCAGAGATGAAATCATACCAAACCCATGTAGAATGTCTAAAACTTTTAGGTTTTTTTAGTTGAATAAAAAACAGTGAAGGGCATTTTTAACTTTCATTGAACTACAGCTGGGCAGATGAGCACCTATACTGACTATATGAAAGGATCATCAGGTAATGGTGAAAAAAAATTAAACATTCTTTAATTGTTTTCAAAAGAAAATGTTTCGTGTTAACTTCTTCAGGTGCCACACTTCTCTCCTGCTCCCCTTTGTCCTAAATAAGGACACAGGAGAATGCTAGCATTTCACATTTCCCATGAAATATACATAATATATATGAAACTGATGCTGTATTTTGCATTTGAAAAAAAACAAGATTAATTAAAGTAATTATTTGAAGTCAACTTTTAGTGACATACTTCACAGAATTATGGTTAGTCATCATAATGCTTATGTTTCTCTGAGTAGATATTTTTTCCAAATACAAATCCAACTGAGTCATATTTGCATGCTTCTGGTGAATTAGCGAATTTAAGTTAAATTGATTACTTTTACTATATGTATTTCAGAGTTTTGTTGTAAGAAGTACCATCCTGATATGCCCTGATGGTCTTCAGCACAAAGTCCAAACATCTGAAGAACAAGTACTTTGTATTCTGAATATGTTTTGTTGTGTTTTGGTTTTTATATTTCTCATGTCTGATAGTTATATTAATGCTAATGCGTTAACTTCAAAGGAAAAAAAGCCATTTTAATAACACTTAGTATGGATAATTAGCTTACTTAGCACCACAATATTAGGAAATTTGGCGAGTGATTTGTTTGTTTGTGTTGATTACAAATTTAAATATTTTTCCTTGCAGCTCAAATACTTTATTAAAGCTGCTCTACATTTTTTCCAAGTTTCATTTTATTTAGTTTGATGAGCAATTATTACTTCTAATGCACTTGCAAAATGTTGTCATTAAATACATGATGAAAATGTTGTATCTGCTTTGATGTAGCATTTGATTCCTCAACTGAAGGATCACGATCTAAATGTGTTAAACTATATGCACTTAATGCAAGAGAAGGATGTAAATATGGACAAGAAAGAAGGATTGGCTGTCTAAAATGCAATAAAAACATGCTTACTTATTTTTCACATAAAAGCATTAGCACAGATCAGTTTTTAAATGGTTTGTGTCAGATTTGCAGGGAACTGTGTGAAAGAAAGCTTCAATGCTTTCATCATACATCTTTTCCATGACCAACTTCTTTTCCTTGGCAACTGTGTTCTGTACATGCATGACAAACTTCTGTGTATGCATTCATGATAAATTGCTTATACACATGAAAACCTAAAGCCTCCTGAAAATTAGGTCAGTGTGAACAAACAAATGCTGGGTGTTACAGAGGGTGAACCCTCTGATGCATTTCTCTGAAGAAGAAGGTGGGAAATAATATGATAAAAGCTGCAAATGTCTTCAGATTTTTCTTGGTTTATATACTTACTCTTTTCCAGTTTTAAAAAGATGTCTAATAGTTTGGGAGGGTTTTGTTTTGCACAGAAGATACTGTTAAAGACAGCGTGCTTTTAAATCTAAAAATAGAGGTCTCCTGTGGACAGCTGGTTTCCTTTTACACTCTCCTGCAGTCTCTATTTCTTCTTACATTTCCCTTCCCTTCCTTCACAATTGTGAAAAGTCTAAAAGAGAATGCTTTCAGTATTTTTATTTTTCTTGATATAATCAACATTTTTCACAAAGCTGATCCCTCTTGCCTTTTTATTTTTCTTGTACCTTTTTCTAGCTCTATTTCAATTTATTCAGCCAACAGCAAAATGAATTCCTCTTGTATTTACTCAGCTCACTGCAGAGAAATAGCATTGGTCCATCAACACCCCTGATCACTGACAACATTGTAAGAACAAGTTGCTCTCTTACAGACTTCGCAGTGGAATGAAAGAAGCCTTTTCCTAAAAAGACAAAAAAATCTCTCAAAATCCAAAAGCAATCTTTTATATGAAAAAGAATGACAACAGACCCATTTTAAAAATAGACAAAACTCATCAGAAAGCAAAAGGTTTCCAAAGAAATCTTGCTCTGCCTACTGTGGCCTTGCAGAACAGGTTTTTGCTTCTAGGTCTTCTTTCATTCAACTCAGTGGTTTTCTGACTTGTGGCAAATTCTGCATTATGCCTTCTGTCCCTAGGATGTCTCTTTTTCCGCCACTCTTCAGAATGTGATTGCTCCCTTTTCCTCTCACAGGTATCTTTGTCTTTCTTGTGTTGCACAATATAAGCTTTTCATGACTCTCAGCCTTCTTTCTCTTCCTGGAGAGTAAGTTGATCAAAGGGTAAGCAGGATCAACCCTGGCATCAAATGCCGTCTGACATAGAATCATAGAATCATAGAGTATGCTGAGCTGAAAGGGACTCATAGTTGTTTCCTTTTTCAAGGAGGTACATCATAGAAATGAAGACCAAATTCATCAAATAGATGGAGTAATTTTTCACTGTATTCTACCTCAGATACAAGGAAGCCTTCTGCTACCATTTTGTTTTAACAAACTGCAATCAACAGGACAAAGTGCTTCGGTTGCTGGGTGTGATAGGCTGCCTAAATCACATGACATTCTCCTTCATAGACAATCTGTAAAACCTGGCAAGCAGAATATCTTAAATACTAAGAAGCAAAGTTCTGTGCATTTCTCTTTAGCACGTGTGGTCACTGTGGAAGTGCTCTGCATTTGTCTTTGGAGTAAATGCGAACTAAAAACTTAAAATTAATATAATGTGGATTTTTGATCCTGGCTCAAGCTATTTACTTGAAAGATCTACACCTTTTACACCACAGGAGTGCCTACTGCAGACATTTCAGGTTCATTTTAATTAGAATACATTGGGAAGGCCAAAAACGTGAACATCCTAATGGGAGTCTGTTATAGACCATCCAACCAGGATGAAGAGGTGGATGAATTATTCTACAAGCAGCTGCTTTTATAAATACCTTAATAGCAAAAGGAGGGGCAAAGAAAACCTCCATTCTTTACTGGACGTGGAAGGAGGGAATACAATTACCAAAGATGAGGAATAGGCTGAGGTATTTAACACCTTCTTTTATTTTTGAGGTATTTAACACCTTCTATTGTTTTCAACAATAAGACAGGTCATCCTCTGGACAACTGACTTCCTGAGCTGGTAGACAGGGATGGGGAGCTGAATACCCCCCTATAATCCAAGACAAAGCAGTTAGTGACCTGTTGAGCCACTTGGATAATCACAAGTCTATAGGATCAGATGGGATCCATCCTATGGTGATGAGGGAGCTGGCAAAAGAGTTCACCAAGCCGCTCTCCATCATTTGTCAACATGGTTAACTGAGGAGGTCCCGGACGACTGGAATTTGGTCACTGTGATGCCTATCCATAAGAAGGGCTGGAAGGAGGATTTGGGAAACTTCAGGCAGGTCAGCCTGACCTCAGTGCCTTGCAAGGTTATGGAACAGGTCATCTTGGGTGAGATCACAAGGCACCTACAGGACAGCCAGGGGACCAGACGCAACCATCACGGATTTAGGAGAGGCAGGTCCTGCCTGACTAACCTGAACTCATTCTATGATCAGATTGGCAAATCAAAAGTTTCATAGTCAATATGTATGCATTTTGTACACTCAGGTGCTAAACTTGCTAACCAATGGATGCAGAAAGTAACATAAATGCCTTGAGTAGCTGGTTTCTAATAAACTTTGGTACATCAAAATACTACAGAGAAGGGTGATACGTGACCATGCTCTGCTTACAAATCACATATTTTTTCAGTTCCTGTCCAGCCTCCCATTGGAGCAAGGATATATCAGAAAGGTTTCTCAGGAACAAGAAGGTAAAGCAATTGGAAGAAAATATGCTGTACTGACTTATGGCAATAGTTTATTCTCTCATTAGAACTGGTATAGCTTGAAATAATCTCCAAAATGTTCAGAATATTCTTCAGATGAAAAGCAAGTTAGGGAATGGAAAATCAGAGCTTTCTTCTGCACCATCCAATGAAAACTACATTATGTGTCTAAGACACTGTAGATTCTGGACACGAAGACAGATGTTCTTGAGTGTATATATCTGTAGAGTGTACACACAGACAATGTAATAAATTATGTTTTTAAAGTTCTGGCTCTTCATATGGATGTCTTAAACATTCAGGCACTGGGCTACATTAAACAGTGGGACAATGCAGCCTGACAGTACCTCAGCTGCACCACTGATATTTTTTTAATGGTTGTTCCTACTGTCTGGTGTAATCTTATTTGATACTTTCAACAACGCTTTAAGAACTCCTTTGTAGAAGTTTCAAATCTTGCATCTGGGTAACTTATTGAAAATGTAACCTGACAGCAGAGTAGAATCTGTCTTAGCTTCTTTTCGTAAAGGGATCAATAGCACTTTACACCTAATCTTTATTTCAGCTTTTAGGCTTTTAATGCATCATTTGCTTCCTTTTGACACATAGGGAGAAAAAAGTGCTACAAAACAACAATATAATTTTTCCTTCAATATAATTGACAGGAAATTTTTTCTTAAGCTCTGTGGAAAGAAAAATCTAAAAGTTAGGGTCACAGAAAGCATTTATTTTGTTTCTCAGAAGACTGGGCAAAGGAAATGACTTTTCAATCAATATAAAGCTAGTCAATCAGAGAAAAAGACAAAAAAGCCACAAAAAAATGGTACAGAGGAAATTGAAGGGCCTTTTGCACTCTATGCACAGGGGTGAAGGAAGCATTTTCCCTAGACTATGCATGAACAACTGCTCTGCTAGTTGGCTTTGCTCATCTGAATCAGCAGGAGCCAACATGGGGAGAAAGAGAGACAAAAGATGTTGTGGGTCATTGAGTTAACCAGACTTGTCATCATTAAAGACTTCTGTTTAGGGTCTCCCTCTGTTCCTGCATGCCACCCTGATGACAGTGGAAGGGACGCTTGACATTTGAACTATGAAAGGAAGTCATGGTCTGGGAATTTTTGTCAAATAAAGGAGTCATAGTGAATATTTTATTCAGTCATGTTCTAGCTTTCCACTAGACCTGTTAGAAAGGGATTTTATATATATATATAAATTTTGTGAATGTATATGAGGATTGGAATGTCTCTATTCACATCACAAACATACTTAGATGGGCTTCTCAGTTACTTAGCACACTTTGGCAGTTTTACAACACAATAAAAACTGTTGCATTCATAATTGCATAGTCAGAAGTTTCCTCCTAAGGAACAAACTTGAAGGCAAGAAGAAATCAGTAAGTACCATTTCTGCAGAAGACAACTAACTGAGCGTATTATCACGTGTAGCTAAAACTATCCAAGCCTTGAACTATGTGATATTTCTTAGTTTCTTTTAGGTTTTAGTTTATTTTCAAATACAAGAAAGTCAAAGCATTAAATCAAAGAATACAGACAATACAGTATCATAGCAGCTATTTGACAAAAGGAATGGAGACAAGTGAGAGAATCTCTAGCGCTGCCAAAACAATATAACTTGTTTTTTTTGGATGCTTGCTTGAATTTTTATGGTACTATTATTCTACTCATATAGTAATAGGAATCCAAGGTATTGAAATTTGTAGAGTTCATTTTGTACCTTTCATATATTTCTCCATGATAAAGATTATATTCAACCATCATTACTGGAGGGCTGGTGCATTTTCCCAGTAGTCAGACATGGAATTCTTAATGACAACGGTTTGAATTACAGGATTTTGTATAAATTGACTTGCTTTTAAGTATGACAAACCTGTTTTGCCCACAGATTTTGACAGTAACTTGTCAATTCTTAAGTATCAGCTTCATCTCTATCTTGCAGATATCAGCCAATTTTCACCTTTCTTATTCAAGTATTGAGGAGATGGGCTAAACCACCTCTCCAGCCCAGGGCAGCTATTCCATTCTCTAGCTGAGATATTTATATCCGTCTACCTATTCAGGTGGACTGTGCTTCTGGACCATTCCACCACTTTTGCACTGCCTAGCCTGCAGGTGTGGTGCCAGCTACATGCCTGGAGTATGTGGACTGTTTGTTGGAGCAGGATTCTGCTTCCCTACATCTCCTTTAAATGACAACTTCTCAGGCTGTATGGCACCATTTATCAATGCAGAGTGTCTAAAGAGAGTTTTTATAAAATTCTTTGCATAACAAGACCTTTTCCTCCACAAGGAAGAAAGTTTGTTTTCTTTTACTGCTCACAGGAGCTAACAGGGAGGTGAATTGTAAGCAGCCAGGTGAGAGTTACCACTGAAACCCATCTCAGCTGGTGCTTCCTATACACACTGAACAATGATTTAAACTTCCACATTTTAGTTGGAGTCTTTAGAAATATGCATGGCTGCTTAAAGCAACTTTGCTAGCAGGGAAAGGAAACACTGTACACCACAAAATGTGTGGTTTTTTTCAGTTACCCCAGTTAATTGGAAAACTTATGAAAGTTCAGGAAAAGGTTACACAAACACTGATTAACCCTCTATCCACTCACAGGACGCTGTGTCCTGGATTAATTTTTTAAGAAGAAAGACTAAATATAACCTCAGAGAATTTACCCAATTTTATTTAATCTATGAAGTACAATTGAAGAATGTCAGATAAGATACAAGTAAGAACATGAACTAATAGAGATTTTAAAACAGGAATGGGGAATATGACCCAGAAAGGCCAAAGTTAAGAATATTTATGCCAATATTTCAGCATAAATGCTTACAATTAGGCAGACTTTCTAGCCTACTGCAAAATCAGATAAAAGATGTAATTTGAAATATATTATTAAGAAAGCAGCGAGAGGTTAAACAACGCAGTTAATAAATGTAAATAAGCAAACCAAGGAGACTGAAGTTCAGTTCATGAATCCTGATTTAAGCCAATTCTTTCGAAGATGCCTAATGGGGACATGTTGTAGCGATGATCACTTCCTTGAAGCTGATCATTTCAGTCTATCAAAACCACTTAAAACTCTTAAAATCAGACACTATAACAAACAGGTCAATGCCAGAAGTACAACAACCTGTTCCCCACCCTTACAGAAAACCCAAGCTATTAGGTGTCCAAATCCTTTAAACTTAGGTGTTTAATACAAGAATCCAATACAAGGCAGCTGGCACACAAAAAGTGTTGCAGGGTTGTCATGATTGTCATGAATGATCTACAGCACTTCTATCTTCCCCATCCATGGTTACCATGCTAGGGAAGAAAGTGGATCAGAAAATAAAGATTCTTCCTGAATCCAAAAAAACTGCAACTGCCTAGAGCAGCCTGGAAAGTAAAGAGGGGAGAAAGGGGTACATAGCCATTTTGTTCATATGTTTTAGTTCATCCTCAAAAGAGAAAGATTTGAAAGTACAGATATTAAACTGGACATTAGGTTGTCTGGTTCTCTCTCTAGACTGCCAACAAAAGTCCTACTGTGAGTTATGAACCTATGAAGGTTTTCATACAAACTTGCAAAGCAGTGAAAATCCAGCATTGTTGGGAGCTACTATTGTTTACATTAATCCTAATGTGTGAATGATCAGAGCCCTTCAGGCAGTTCCTGAGTCAAAACTTCACAGTTTCTCCTTGATTCTTCCCTGGACAGAGAGTTTGGTGGACTCTTGCCTTGCATCAGAGCACAGCACCCATCCAGAAGGACTTTGTACAGTTGCGTAGGAAGGAACATTCCAGCCATCAAGCACTTGAGCATTATTTCTGCACACTGACATACATTTTTTTCCACTGCCATTTTCCATCCAGCATTTTAGATAATATGTCACCAGTCTGAAAGACTTTTTTAAAGGGCTGCAGTCCTCTTCTACACGTACATAAACCACAGTACTAACTACAGGACAAGAGTATACAGAACTGAGAAGAAATTTCCACAGATAGAAAAAAATTCTCCAAATTAATTGGATAAATAATATTTTGTTTCTTTCAAGTATAGGTCCTAGATTTTGTTATATATCTGTCTATATCCAGATACTTGAAAACTGCATGCACAGATGATTCCGTGTGTACAATAAGAGGCCCTTTTAGTAAAATGCATCTTCATACTTTTTCAGTCTCTATAGTTGATAGTGTTCAAACTCCTTTCTTAAGAGTACTAAATATTTTCTGTACTTTCGAGCAATTTATAGGCTTTACCATTGTTGATAAAGATGTTTGGGAATTAAAGTCCTTGCTTTTGGTGTTTGAGACAGAGTAGGTCCTGAACTTCACTGTTTCTATAATAACATTTTAAAGCACTATCTTTTGAAGCCAGGGGTTATTTCTTAAAATAAACTGATTGAAAAGGAAACAAACTCTTCCAGGACAAGAATTATAGAAAATAAACAGACTACTAGTCTTAAAACAAAAGCTATTTTTTCCAAATTTGTACAATTAAAATTGTCATTAAGTAGAAAATGCATTAAAAGAAGTGTCAGAGTCTATGTGGCAAAAAGCAATCTTTCCACCATGAAGTTATATAAGACACTGGCTTCTGTCATCTAATTGATCCCCTTCACTTCCTTAAATACTTGTTGCATTGAAAATTATGATTTATTAATAATTGTATAACTAGATTAAATTTTGTTAGTGTGTGAATAATCTTATGTTTTATAGACTATGGCCAATTTTGAAAAATGAAAATACAAGTAGACTCTAGAAATTTCCAGTACATGAGTTGTGTTGTGAGTTATTGTACTAGCATACAAAATTAAAATTTAAATAATAAATTAAAATCAGAATTGTTTTCCTGAGAGTCAACAGAAGTTTAGCTGTTCATTAAGTAGGAGCACGATCAGGCTAGAACAACATTTAGCAACAGCATTCTCATGGGAAGTCTGGGAATGACAGGGAATTGTAGGAGCTCATTTTTGAAACGATGCTGGAGCATCAGTGAACCAAAATAGACTATGCATTTTCATTCAAGAAAAAGACAATCTTTCCAGATCAGCTCTCTTCCATGGAGAAATATTGTTATACATTTCAGTGGCAGCTGTTTACCTTACCGATCCAAAGTGTGGCTAACACAGGGAAATTTGGAGAGAAGAGTGCTAGAAGGTGCAGCTGCAGAATAGGAAGATATGCCTTAGTCTCTGCTGGAGCCAGCAGATAATCATGAAAGTGTTAAATAATCTAGATAATTTTTTACTTTCCTATACTGAATTTCCTACATGCTGTATTCCAGTTAACCTGTTGAAATCAATGTAGTTATGTTCTCATGCTTTGATGGGACACAGGTTTAAGTAGCTGGCTGAACCAGAGACAGACCAAGATTTTTCACTGGCATTATAAAATGTAAAATTATCAAGCCCTTTTAAAAAGATCAGTCAGAGCATCTGAAGGTATGAATTTCTATGGCAGTATATTCCCTGGACTAGTTATATTTAGAAACTAAATAATTTAGCATACAAAAAGTCAGCACTACAAAATTATGTAGTTTAATTAATGTTAGTGTGAATGTATTAATGTTTATAAACTGCTGTACCATTCATCATTCTCAAAATCATATGAAAAGTTCTTTTGATTTCAGTGTATTAAAGTGTTTCATTTTCTACTTCACTCATTTCATGTCAGTCCTGAAATATCTGGGCTGAACTGTGGGACTGTAATGAGATGTACATATATTATAGAGTACTGCTTGTGTAAAAAGGTTTTTCTTGGTTTGTTTTTTTTTATGTTTATTTGGGTTTTTTTCCCTCAGCCTATTGAATTTTATAAAATGTTTACTGAGAGATGCCCAGTACTCTCACTTCAAATAAAGCAATCAGTTCTAAACAGCATTGACTCAGGGGGTAGCCCTCAGTGATAAGCACTAGTCTATTTAGACTGTTCTCTATTCTGTTTAGGCATTTCTTCATTTCAGACTACATGGGGTAAGGGCAGGAGCAAGCACAATGATGTGGCCTCAGTGCTAGGCCTCAGAGCATACCCTGTGACATGGCCCCAGGCTCTTTTCTATTAAGCTGACCTTATGTCTCAAAGCCTTATGACCTGTGACACCACTCAATTGTTATTTAATCAATTCAGTCAAAATTAAAAAGGTGTATTTTTATTTGCCTTAACACCTTTTCTTTCTGCTATTTGTTTTGGTGACCTTTGAGTATTGGATTTCAGCTGTCGATAACACACCGCATGCCAGATTGCTTTTTCTAATAAATAATGAAGCAACTTCTGAGGATTATTTGGATTGCATTGATGTGGGCTAGAAATAGTCTGCAAACATAGCCCAAAAAGAACAATGCAGCTGCATATTCTCAGACCATCTCACAGGAAACGCAGCAGGAGGAAAGGACTGCAAACACTGACTAAAACCAGAACTCCTCAAATTTTCATACAATTACCTGTATAGAATCTTCACCTTGAGCTTGACTTAAAACCAAAAAGCTCTCTTTTGTTTTTTTAAAAAACAAAGATGGGAGAGGTCAGCTATAGACAGGGGAAAAAATTATGAATTTAATCTTTTGACACATTTTGTAAAAAGGCTAAAAATCTGCTGTCTCTACCAGAGATAATTATTCATTATTTATGCATACACCTAGGAAGAGAACCATAGGTTGTTGGTTTTTTTTTTTCTCTTTGTCCTTCAGTGTATTACATTTAAAAAATATTTCATTTTGCCGCTTATATCATATACCTGGCTTCTGGTTTGGAGAAGCATTTATGGCTATGGTTATACACACGTGCTAGACCCTCTACAAAAGTGTGATAATTTCCTGCTGCAGAAATGCACAGTCTTACAATAATAAGTTAAATAAAAGTTAATCAGAATTCTTAGAAATTTAGTAGCAATGACAACAAAAGAGATGAAATTCCGAAGAATGTTTGCATAATGCTGCATCTCGTTGACTTTCCCCATACATGCACAAGTCAGGCTCAAGATCAAGCCCGACAACATAAGTGGTTACTTTTGAAATTTCATCTGGTGATACTTTCTCTTTTTAGGCATTTCTGTGCCATTCTACTCTCTCGCCCCAAGTTGCAATGTAGAATTAAATTCATGCATTAACTCCAATTAACTGTGAATTAAGTGACAGATAATCTTCATTTCATTGATCCGGTAAGTGTGACTTTGAATTCAAAACCTTTCCATCTTGCAGGTACCCACACACAAAAACACATATTTATTGTCTGTATTACAGTGCTGCAGGCTTTGAAAAGGCATCAGGAATATGATTTGACAGAGAAACTTTGATTCCAATGTACCTGAGCCTTTTTCCTTTCCTTATTTAGAGAAAACTTCAGTTTTTATAAAAGTGGCAGCAAAGAGTAAGTTCCAGAGCTGCTCTTTTCTGAACCTAAACTATATTGCACTTTGCACAGTAAGTAATAGCTGCATGTCCTGGGATTTGGTAAGTGCAAGTTTTAATCTCTTTGAGCATCCCCAGGAGCTACAAATGGGAGTGGAAAGAGAGAGGATTGCACCCCTGTTGCCCTTTCCCCTTCACAGTCTGTGGTCCCCCGGGTGGCACAAGTATTTATAAATTAGTGACATTTATTTATAAAATGCCTGAGATATGCTCCACTTTAATATATTAAAAAATTACATTAATGTAAACTCAGCTTTATACTTGACTGAACATTATTAATTGAGTGTGGGGATGTGTGAGGGGGGATGGGATAATTAAGACTGACTGTCTTTTGAATACCTGCAGTGTAAGCAGAGGAAGTAGCACAGACTGAGCTCCTACAAATGTTTCTTGGTTAAAAGGAAAGAATTGAAGCAATAAAACAAATAGTGTGATCTTCTGTGTTTAGCTCCAGAGGTGTCTGTGTATCTTTTACTCAGAGAAAGACCAGAGCCTGAGGATTAACCAGGTCAAAGACTTTTCTATATTCTATGTAGAAAACAAAGTGCTTAGAGTCATAACATGGCAGAAACATGATCAAAAATATTTTTTGGTATAACACAGCTTAAATATTAGGTTGGGGAATTTGTAGCGAGTGAAGTAAAATGTGACCCAGTGTGGATATGACCCATTCTTTGCACTACAAATGATTGACGTGTAAAGTCTTCAGGGCAAATCTTCCTGCCCTGAATATTCAATCTGTACAACTCCAGGTTATGAAAAACTATATGAAATTATAGCAGCTTTTGATCTAAAAATATTCATTCTATTATATGCTTTTGACAGGGGGTTGGCATATTGGTATGCCTGATAGCTTAAAATTTGAAAGCAGTACTCTTTTTTTGCCACATATTTGAGTGATGGACTTCTGTTCAACTTCACTTCAATGCTTGTGCGTTTTTTCATTGCTGTTTCTCAGCTGCAGTCCTACTGGGCAGTCTGTTCCATTCCTACTCTCTCCTCCAAGCACAGTTTCATAAAGGTCCAGATCTATATTCCTAGAAAGAGTTACCTGAGACATTGCTGTAAGACAGTGATTGAAAATTAGGTCTCAAGGAACAGCTACAAAAGAACACAAGAATACACCCTTGCATCCCTAGTGTCATACAAATGGAAGATATTCAGATACCAAACTTCAAAACCATGGTGCAAATAAGAACACCAGTAAAACTGGTAAAGCTGGAGAAGCTGAAGATTTTCAGAGGAGAATATAATGCGGGTAAATGGTTGAGTGAAGAGAGTGGTGACTAGAGTGTATAAAAAGGAGGCTATTAGTCTAGAGTACGGTCCAGTTTTGAGACATTTTGGTAAGGCAGTGCTTGTATTTTTAATAGGAATCTCACTAGTGCACTGCAGTGTCAATAACACCAGTGCCAGGACACATCATCAGCACAGAGGAGAATCGGGGTATCGCAATGAAAGAATCAGCCTTGAGATCGACAGGAATAGAAATAAGATGAAATTCAATAGCACAAAGTACAAGGTCAGTCACTCAAGGACTAATACACAAATACTCACTGTAAGCTGAGAGCTCATCTGTAAGAAATCACCAAGAAAGTGACCTAAACTCTCTAGTTGATCATAGTGAGACCGTGAGCTGCCAATAAGCTATAGCTGTAAAAAAAGGCAAAGGTGTTTCCGAGGTACAGTATGGAGATACTTCCAGAAAGAATAAGAAAGCATTAGTATCACCATCCAACATTCTAATAAAATCTAATCTTGAGGACCATATACCTATTAAAAGAAAGTATTACTGGAAACAACACAGAGAATCACTGTTAAGATGATTTGGTACATGAATATCAAAAAGACTCAAAAGTAATTTGGCAAGCTTAGCCTAACAAACCAGAGCCTAAAGGAGATTTGATTGTTGTCTATCAATACATACAGAGATAAACTCAAGAGAGAGGGGGAAAATATTTAAGCTGAATGCCAGCTTTAGCATAAAAAGGAATAGGCAACTATGTTTATGCTGGAAATTAGAAAAAAGGATCTTATCTAGCAGAGGAATCATCCCCTGGAAACACTTCCCAAGCATGGTAAGGGTGCAGGGACTGAGGAACAAAAAACTAATTACTTTTAAGGTGGAGTTTGATAAGTGTAAAAAGATTATATTATATGGTTGCTTGCAAGAGCATTGAATTATACTTAGTCCCCACATTCCCTTGCAGCCCTAGATTCCAAAACTGTGCCACAAATCCTTAGAGCTAAAACAGGAGGTTTATACCAGTAAGAAAGGCAGATTCCCAGAGTTGTATAGTCTTAGGAGCAAGCAGACAAATACGAAAATCTTCTCTGATAAAATGCCCTGGATTAGTTCCTGTTAATGTGGCTGAATAACAGCATCAGATATACCTCAAGGGGAAAAATCCAAACATCACTTTACCTTAAAAAATTCTCTTTATAGAAAAATCTCTATGACCTCTGGTTACTTATTCAGTTAATTGCTGTCACTGTTTAAAAAAATTTTCTTATGTCTAATTCAAGCGCTTCAGACTTCCAGGGATCTGTATAACACTTAGAATGTATCTTCTCTTGTAATGTGTCAATATGTTTTTATTCACACTTCTGTTTATTTATTTTAGGATTAATTGCATAGAAATACTCTGTTTATTTCTCAGGCTAATGGGACGGAAAACCCATCACTTTCCAAACATGGTGTTCAGTACTTGTCCTTTACTTTTAATGATAAAGGCTTAATTACTACTGGGAGCTGATGCAACAAGCATGCAAGAACAGCATTTCTCATGCACAATGTTGGATAGTATTAGACATTGGTAATCTTTACTTAGCTGTTCTTCCAGTTGTAGAATTGTTGATGTGCAAGGCAACAGTGACGATAAACTTATCAGAGTGTAATACTCTGTAGATGTAAGCAACTACCACTGCTACCCCAGTGCTGGTTTTTGAGTGCAATTCTGCAGAAACCTGCTTATTACTAAGATTTTGCTAAGCAGTGGGAAAAAATAAGTTTTGTTTCAAGATGAAAAACCAGCCAGGATTAGAAAAAGCAACATTCCTGCTAAATGCCAGAAGGGACTCTAGTGTTATCGTAGGTGTGGAACAAGAAGACTGAGTGTGAATGTAAATGGTTACAGATAAAAAAAGTAATGCTTTGTTCTTATTTTTGTCATTGATATTTTCTTACAGGTAAGAATAACTATGGTTTCAGTGTCTGCAGTTCCTTCTTTTCTCCATGTGTCTGTGTCTGCCTTACTGTACCTCTGTTCACTTTTGGTTACTGGGATCTGAGTTCACAATGGAGACCACGTTGTCAATCTTAGGAGCTTCTTGTCCTCAGTAAGTTCTCAGGAGGTGACCATCCACCACTGCAGAAGGGCACCTTAATAGTTGTTCCTCAATAGCCATTTATAGAGCCGTCTGCCTTGATGACTACCTTAGCTCTCAGCAAGAAGAGATAAATGACTTTATCTCATAGACGTATGTGGTATGCTGACTTCTTACTCTGGGTTTTGCAAAGTCCTATGTATGATGTTTTCCATCAGCATTACTTTAATTCTAGGTGTGAAATTTTCTGAGCAGGTTACATGGCAGTGGCCCAAAACAGCTCTGCATAACTGTTCCCTAAGCCTCAGCAAAATTCTCCTTGTTCAGATGCCTTGGAACAAAACTCAAAAATCTTCTAGAAGATATAGTTAACATGACTTTATTGCACTCACAAATTTCTATTTGAAAACGTTTAAAGCAAGCTTTTTTTTTCTTTTTCTTTTTTTTTTTTTTTTAAATGAAGAAAAAAACCTCAAGGTTACTAGTATTGCTTATTATGGTTTAGGAAAGGACAAATAAACTGTTTTTAATCATCAGGAATTTTGAGAAAACATTGACTTTCTAGAGATTCCAAAGTGTGGAAATTGGCTTGTGTTAGGAAGAAATCTGTTACTGCCCTGACTAGATTAACCATGGTAATTGGCACTGGGGTTTTTTAACATATTGTGCAGTGCTTTGCAGGCGGTAGTAATAAATAATGTGCACTTAGCTGCACTATTGGTCATTCGCAGTCCTATCACAGCAACCTCCCCCCATTCAGGGAAGATAAATGTGATTTAAATTAATAGCCAGTCCTAAATAACTCCTCAGCTGGTAAACGATGCATTTATCAGGACCAGACAGGCAGTGTCCTTTGATTCATGGTCCCCCCCTTACAATGTGAAGGGTGCGTACAAAAATTGTTATTACTTTTTAATAAAGTGTAGCAGTCAGTCTTCAGTCATTTATCAGAAATGGATGCATTCTGACAAACAGAAATATCTTAGCAGTGGATGAATGAGAGGGATAAAGGACACATTTCTCAACAAAAATAATCACTGACTAAATAATCTCATAAAAGTCAGCTTCTAAGTACCTTGAAATAAATGTATCCAGCTGAAAGATACAGACTCCATGTGCTGTTAAACTAAAACCTAAACCAACCATTGCAATATTACCTGCACATAAAAATGGAAGAAAACTTATTTTCATCCTCATTCTGTGTGACAGCAATTCAAATACAAACAATGGTCAGCTAAATAGCAAATTTTCCAATATATTTTCCTTTTGGTTTCTAAGACATTAGCTCAAATTTATTTCCCCATTTATAGTTTTTAAAGTAAGTGGTCACAAATAAATAAAAGAAGCTTGGAGATGGAAAAAAGTGATAGTGAATGAAACAACTTATAACCAAATGTAATTTAAAATGTTTTATAGCTTATGCATTTTTTTGTTTTCTTTTAGTATTTAAAACTTTGCTTCAATTTTAGGCTTCTGCTCAAGATACGGCAGTGCAAAGTGCTGCTGTGTAGGAAGGTTGCTTGAGGAGATTTAGATGAGGCAGTTCTTTGCAGGTGAGCATCCATATTGGTCATGCATGAACTGAGGGCAGAGAGTTCAACCTATCATTCATCCACATGATTTGCACAGATTTCAATTCGCCGCTATTCATACAAAGGTGGGAAGGCCAGATCTTGCACTTTTAACACAAACTCTTCTGCAATTGCTGTGTTAACATGGGACTTGGTTCCTCTAAACACCACGTAGTTGGGTGGGGTATTACTGCTCAAAGTGAGGAAGAGCTTATCCTGTTCTGGAAGTAATATGAGGAGTGTTTAACTGAAGTGGTCAGAGCATGCTGAGGGTAAAATTTTCTGATCAATGCTTAGTGTTGTCGAGTGACCTCTTTGCTATTGAGCTCTGGATGCACAGCACCATCCCTGCAGAAAGTGAACCATAAGGCAGTGTTCACCCTGCCATCTCGTTGGGTTTACCTCACCTCCACCTGTCCCTCCCCAACCCATCCCTCTATCCATCTTCCAGCAAATCCCGCAGGTGATCAATAGTACGGGTTTGATGGCACAGGAACACAGGAGAGTTGCCTGTGGCTTCCCACCAGATTTTCTCTACCTCTGATGACTCGAAATTGCAACCCATATCACAGTCCAGATTCCTCAGAGATCAACAATTGCTCCTGTACCTGTCATATCAGAAGGGATTGGAGAGGTGTCCTGATGGAAGGTCACACTTGCCATAGCATTGACAAACTCAATATTCTTTTAAGCCTGCCTTTGAAGTACTGTAGTCTGTCACTGTTTATAGGCACAACTGTGCTACAGGTAAAATGCTATGGATCACCTTGGAAGTACACAGCATTCTTGGGTTTTTCATAGAAATGCCATGTATAGTAGTTCTTGGTGGGAATTACAGTTGTTAATTTTATCTCATAAACACACCAAAGAACTGCTCTGGAAAATGAAGTGTTTAAAAATAATTGGTCTTTCCCCCCATCCCTGCTTGGAGCCCTGCTGGAGACATTTTGGATCCAGGACTGACACCACAGGAGGAGGTGGCTGGGAGTGGCCACTGGCTGCCTCTTCTTCCCTTTGGCACCACGTGAGGGATGGGAAGGTGGGTTGGGATGGTGGGGTGGCACTAAGGGGCTAAGAGGATGGGGAAGGATGAGCGACATTTGTCAGTGGGACAGTGGATAGGGAGAGCTGAAAGAAGAGGGAGAAGGAAAGAGAGGACTTGCAGGACAAGAAACAGGAGAAAGTGGGGGTGGAGGTGGCCAGTTATGGACTTTAGGACAAGGACTTTTGAAGAACCAGACTTGGAAGTCTCTTTTCCATGGCTGTCCTATCTCAGCCCAGCCAAAGTTGAGTCAGAAACGTGTGGAGCAGCAGCTTTGTCCCTTAACTTTCATTTGATACTCTGCTGGTTGTTGTTGCTTGATGACAGCCGTTCCCCTGTACCTCATAACAGTTTTCAGCGGTTGCAGGCTTCTTAGCAGCCAATGTAAGCAAACTGCTCTTAAATCTTATTCAGGCAGGAGCTCTTCTGGGACATCAGTTAAGACTTTTACTCCTCTTTCCCTGCTTAACTTTTAATGTTGCTCTGGCTGTCACAATTTAGGAAAGAAATACAAAGTCATCTGACAGTACACTTCAATAATGGAGTCTTGGTCAATCCCTGTATGGGCCATTCACTTAAGAGTTGGACTCAGTGATCTTTGTGAGTCCCTTCCAACTCAGAATAGTCTGTAAATTTCTATTCTGGAAGACTGGTCATAAATACAGGCCAGTCTCCCCTTGTCCTCATGTTCCTTTGATAGCCAGAAGGAATTGAACCTTTTGAGCTAAAACAGTATTAGAAATGACCTGTCAACCATATAATTCACTTGTATGGGAACGTCTCCATCATGCTTGGTCCTCACATCAGCATCAACAGACAGGTTGTCTGCCCATATGAAGTGCTGCTTTTCAGAAATCCTGTGTTATCTTGAAAATTTCATTTGACATTTGGATCATCCAGAACAGCTCTGTGACCAAAGAACTCTTTGGAGTATGTCACTTCACTGGAGTCCTGAAGGCCACAGGAAGAGCCACAAATTGCATAAACAATTTCCTAAAATACAAAAAATAAACTGAACATTGAGGCATTCATTTTTATGAACTATGTCACATTATCCTCTTAAGGTATGAAAATAGTTACACAGCTTTTTATATTGTATTATTTGTGTCATATCTAGCAATCTGTGTCTGGGTCAAATGCCGCTGACTTGAATTAAAGAAAAGGAGAGTTCATTCATTAATTCCATTGTGAATATTAGCTGAGGATATATAGTAGTTTTCTGTGCCTAATAAACAAATATTTAAGAACTAAATACATTTATAAATACAAAAAGTTAGTGTGAGAAAGAGATAATTAAGACTTATGTTGGGTATAAATAAGGATTAGAGTACACTGGTATGAGCAATTGCTCATAACACAATCCTACCAGCTGCAGCTGGTATAAATCTATGAGGATATAACCCAGCCTTTGTGATGAAAAATCATTTGCAATAATAGATAGGGTATTAGAATGACTAATGGGAAATAAGTTCTGGACAATATTAAGCTTCACAATAGTTTCTCATGAAAAATGTTGGAAGTCACTTGAGAAATTTAAAATAAAAATGGGCAAAATACCCCAAAATGAATTTTAGGGAATGGTTCAACATTGGCAAAGAAGGAGAACAACAGGTCATATTTGAAGGAAGGCATTAATAAGCCATTTTTAGAATGTCAGTTGTTTGAAAGCTGATATTCCTTTAAACTAACAGATTGCTAATTACTCTTTATTTAGAATTCTGTTATGTATTTCTTTTGATGATCCTGACTCCTAAAATTGCAAGCAAGCAAGAAAAGGATGTAAGGTTTAGGTTACAGTTTTTGAATATTTGGCTGATTTGCCTTTATTTCTAGCTTTCGAGCTGATACAGGGTGTTTAGTTTTTCCCTACATGATTTAATCAAGTGGAGGTGGTGCTTAAGAAAAAGTTTAGTTAATGAAATTGATCATGATGAAACAGCCCCTACAAAGTTCAAAATCCACAGATGACCTAAAACTGATATTATTCAGTTCTTTCTTTTTAAATGCATTTGTGTTCTGTCACTGTTTCCTCTGTGGACAAGAAGATTTTACTTACATTCACTCACAGGGAGAAGGCAATATGATTAGTTCTATACCAGAATAATTTGCTTGTATTCATGGCAGTATAAACATATAAACATATAAATTATAAATTATAAAAATTATAAATACCAAATATTTTTGTGTGTTCAGGATGGCATAACAAAAACAAAACAAAACAAAACAAAACAAAAAACATCACCAAAACAAAAAAATCCAACATTAAATACATCAGGCTGCTCTGTTTTCCTTTTGAAATTAGTGGAGAAAATCTGATTTTATTGTATAGACTTTAACTTGACTGAGCAATTTACAAATAAGGAAATTGTTTCCCACTTTATTTTAACTCTTTATAAACCAGTTACATGCTGTTCTGCTCACTTGAAACTCTTCTAAAAATTTTCAGCCACTGATGTCTAACATCTATTTTAAATACAAAAGATCTGCAGAAAAGATTGAATTGTTTTACTCTTCTGCTGTTCACAAAATATCAGTCCTTTTATTTCTATTTGAGGTACATTCTTTTTCAGCAAAAATTTTTTTATTTAAAATATAACTATTAAAATATCACTCTAAATTTTGTCTAGTTTCCTTGAACAACACTAAAATTCTTTTATCTAAGATTTAATTATGTACCTTCAGCCAAACATGCCATTTTTCACTCTTCAGAGGCACAGTCACCTTATATCACACTGTACTGGAAATAAGTGGCAAACATTTTGAATTAAAAATGTGTCCTTGTGTATTAAAACAACAACAGCAGCAGCAGCATCTCACTCTTTTATGCTGGAATAAATTAGCCCTTTAATTTAGTTTCATGAAAAAAATACAACCTCGAAGCAATTCTCTTGTGTATAGACCAACATTAAGCCTCATACACAGGTAACAGTCAATCCATTAACCTTTGCTTTGAGCTTAACCTGTGTGTCCCTCGCATCACAGTTGTTCCTCCTTTTAATACCTTTTCCTTAATAGTTGCTCACCCACAACTGAAAAGGGCAGAGCAGCTTCTCATGACATTGACTGTGCCACTGCAATAATAAGCTTCTCTTTTCTTTTTTTCCCACCTCCTGCCTCACTGTGGTGTCAGCAACCATTTTTTGGGGGGGAAGGTAATCTAAAAAGAGCTGTAGAGGCAGAGGTCATGTTAAACTGTAACGCAAATGTTATTCCTCGATTATCTAGCTGGGGTAAATGTCAACTGCTTCAGGCTAAAGCAATTGGAAGCGCAGAACGTGTGAATCTAACAAAGGGAGAGAGAGAGAGAGACACTAGGAGGGTGAGCTGGGGGAGGGGGAATTTAGACTCAGCCTAGCACATTGGCTGGTATGTTAAACCAACACTTCTGCGTATATCTTTTCTCCAGTGGATAGCAATGCCATCAGCTGCATGTGGTCTGAGCCCAGCTTTCCTCACCCTTTCTTTTGTAATAAGTGTGTCTGTAACAGCAACTATTGTGTGCTGAGGCAGTGGCTTCAATGGCATTTAAACACTTGAGGGATCAGTGCTCATCTCACTTACTGAAGAAATAAGTAATAAATTATGGGGGAAAAAAAGATATATTTAATCCTGTAGAACAATGCTACAGTTTGAAATTCTTTAATAGACCGTGCCTTTTGAGGATGTAAAGTATGATACAACATTGGTTATAGTTATAGTTAATACAACTTGATAAAAAAAAACAAATGGTAAAGTAAACAACTTTCTTGATAAGACTGAAGAATGGGCATGCTTGTTATTATTCTCAGATAAGAATATATTTGTTAGCCATCAATGAATACACTCATTACAGAACATCCGAGATTCTTTTCTCAGTTTTTGATCATCATGTATCATTACTACTTGTGCTACTCATTCCTACACCAGGTTACAAAATGGGCAAATAAAAATACTGAATGCCAATGCAAAGTGATTATTGGAAAATTAAACATGATGAATCAGAAACTCTGTCATAGTTCCTGGGAATGCATGAAAAAACTCATAAGATTTTAATGTCTCCCACCCTTTAACCCTTCTTGGTATGGTGATTTAAATTCTATAAAGAAGGGGTTACAGTTGGTGAGCTAGGCTGAAGTGAGCAGTCTGATGGCACGGCTAATAAGTTTTGGCAAGTTTAAGGAATTTCTACTTATCAGTTGAGATACAGACTTCACTAGCATAATTTGCCATCACTTATTTCAATACAAAGTTAAGCAGTGTAATTTAAAATGTCACTGGAAATTTACTGGTTTAACAGTCAGCTAAAGACAATCATTCTTAAACTAACCAAACACAGTCCCCAAATTGTACCCATTACACTTTTGTGTCCTGAGTTCCACCAGCAGCTGGATAAAAGGGCAAGTTCACAGGTAATTAGATCCCGAAAGATTGCCAGTGTCCTTATTTTGGACTGAAAAGCTATTCCTGATGGCCAGAAGTGCCCCCAACAATGAATCATGTTTATTTTTGTCACATATGTGTGTAGCATTGATCAAATCATATCTAAGCTATGCAAGTGCTCTACCAGCATAGCTGGGATCCCAAAATCTCCAAGACAGTGCTGCTGAACTCACCAAAATCTATTGTTGACTCAGTATCCTGTAGATCCAGGAAAATTATTATTTCCTTTACCATGGCACCTATTATACTCCATCCATCCTCTTTACATAAGAAAGTTATGGATAAACTGGAGAAAGTTCAGGAGAGGTCACCAAGATGCCTAAGGCTCTGGAACACTTGACCTGTGTCAAAAGACTCAGAGGACAGTCCAAAAATTGAGGTTATTAGGAAGTGGGAACCAGGCTTTTGACTGACTTGCATGGTGATAGAACAAATGACGATGGTCATAAATTAAAATAGAGGGGACTTCTGACTTAAGGCAAAATATTTTCATCTACAGGACATTCAAGTACTGGAGAAGTTGCCTAGACATTGCCCTGAGAGGCTGTGCAATCTCCCTCAACTGGAGGTTGCAGAGACTGAATAAAACCTTGGGCAACCTGGTCTGATTGCATAGCTGACTCTGCTTTGAAAATGCAGTTGAACTGGAGATCTCTGGAGGTGTCTTCCAACCTGATAATTCTATTTTGTGATTCTAGATTGAGTTTTTTTAAAGGAGTTGTAACAAAAACAAACCAAACAAAAAAACAAACACCACAAAAAAAGAAACAAAAATTCCAAACACCACAAAAAATATCCCCCCCTCAAAAAAAACCACCCCAAAACCCACAACAGCCCAAAACACTTCTGCTTTACAGTTGTGCAACCTGATCTGTGAAAGTAGTATGAGAAAGTTACATCAACAGAATAGATGGCATTTATAATATGTGAACAATTGTAGTTTTCATTAATTTCACAAAAATTACTTTCAGTCATTTTATAGAAATTCTCTTAGCTTTTCAGTAGTCTTCTAGAGCCATGTTTTATCTTTAGCACATCAAAACACACTGGGAGACAAGAGATCTTGAGTGATGTTGTCTTGTGTGAATGCTTGATTCACCGGAGAGCATACTTGAATATAACCAATTATTTTGTAGAGCTGGAGGGAGAAACAGACTGGCATAGTGTCGTGGCTGCCATGAAGGCCATGAAACCACAGGCAAACAATCAAGTAGTATTTTTAACACGTGCTAAATCTGTCTAACATCTTCTTCTGAAAAAAAATTATGCTGAGATTCCATGCTGTTTCTGTGAAATGGAAAGCAATGGGAAGAAGATGGTAAGTGACAAATTCACACTTTAACTCAGGTTTGGTAGTGTGGCTTTATAAAGTCAAATTTTAACCACAGCCTCAGCTTTAAAATCTCCTTTTATGCCAGTCTTTTCTTTCAATTTCTTTTAAGATTATTGTGATCAGCTGGGTTGTCTAGTCACTTGCCTACCTTAAGCATGCTTGAAAGTTCCTTTTGAGTTTCTAGATTAAGTGATGAGCTCATTTCCTGGTGGTGACAGGACCTAACAAAACAAATATACAGAAATCCATTAGAACTAATTCACCCAAACAACTTGAGTGAATCACTCAATGTCCTTCCTTCACTGGGGAAAGAAATCAATGGCTTGATGATAAAATTAAAGATTTTTTTTAAACAAAGGAATGCTGTTGGGTTTTTTTAAATGATCATAGCGGTATGATGAAAAATACACAGCACTGTGTCTCAGCCTTCTATTCTGTTTCCAGTAAGTACATATGTGCATCATTAACTTAGCTCATCTAGGCTCATCCCTAAGAAAATGAATGTTGAAAAACGGATGTTTTCATATGCTTTAAAAAGGAATCACACTTGTAAAAAACCTCTCATTAAGAGTTAAGAGTTAAGAAATTCAGAAAGAAAATCAGCAACAATTGTTGGAAGTTATTTGATCCTTACAGCCACAGACTTTGGATGGAAAAAGAAATGTAGTTTCAAAATTAATGATACTACTTCCTTTGTATGGTAATTTGTTGCTAATTATTTTAAAAACTATTGTAATCTGAGAAAGCATAGCTCTTGCAAACAGAGGATAGTGTGCAATGACCTGGCAAGCATTATTAGGTCTTCCAATTTAATACATTTTAATTCATGAACTAATCAAAAAACTAAAATATTAAGACTGACTTGTGAAAAAGAAAAAGGGGTTAGAACTTTTACACTTTAAAGCTTGGGAAAACAAAACACTGTATGGTGATAAGAAACATGAAGAGGTAACTGACAATAAATATCTGCATCACCAGAAGATTCCTTATATTTATGACTCCTAAATTTAGAAGCAGAAGATGATATGACAGATAAACTGGAAGACAAAATTTGATGACTATTAGTAAGAAATAAGATACACTTTTGCTCTTTAATAAATATGCTCTAATGCAACTAAGAGATTTGGACCTGATCTGAGAGTCACCTGGTAATATTCTATAAGCTGAACAAATCAGGATTTCAGACAAGGTAACTATAAAAGTCTATTGAACTTGTGAATCAGAGGTATGAGGAGTTGCACTTCCACTAACTGCAATGCAGAAAACCCGGTTAACAAACAAAGGGGCTGAGTCTTGACATGTTTTGATGTAATACTATGAATGAATTCTTAAGTATAGTCATTGACATGAAAAAG
Source organism: Lophotriccus pileatus (assembly GCA_035583135.1). NCBI lineage: Eukaryota > Metazoa > Chordata > Aves > Passeriformes > Tyrannidae > Lophotriccus > Lophotriccus pileatus. The sequence goes on along the minus strand of JAWWES010000081.1, from coordinate 87,399,205 downwards.
CTTGCATGCAGTAAACTGTTATCATTAATATTGTGGACTCCACAAACAGGACACTGGAAATATTTATGAAACTAAGACATCAAAGTAGTTTCTTTTTATCTCTCCCTTCACCCAGCCCTAGTAAAGCCTAATTGAAATACAATAATTATAAATGGGCTTAGCTTCTCAATTTAATTTTCTTGTGAGTAGTTTAATTTATTTTTCTTAGGCTTTGTTAACATGTTTTAATTAAAAGATTTAACAAAGCTCAAGATACAACGTGCCATTAGGTATAGGAACATAATGGGACACAGACACAGAGAACTGGGGAATCTCTTTTCACAAGTTTTCCTGTTGGTGCAATTGAGAGAGTAAATTTACTCATGAATCTCTGAGGAACACTATCATGTAGGAAGCCAGATCCCAGAGACAGGCTTTTCCAAGTCCACTTCAAGCAAAATTTGACAAAAAGAATTCTGCATCCCTACTACTAGATTTTATTTAACTTAAACATAAATTCCACTCAGGGAGAGAAAACCTTAAACAATATTAACCACAAAAGTCATACTAAAAAGCACTTTTTCAGCAGTCGCAAAGTGTCATCTGCAAGAAGGCTGACCCCAGATTAACCAAATACCCACCAAGACTCACTTTCAGTAAAAATACAGCATACAAAGTCAACTACTTAGCTCGAGGCACTAAGGGGGAGATAAATCATTTCAAACATCAACATCTGTGTGCTACAGCTGTCTTAGTCTTTTCAGCCCGTTGCTGGAAAATATTAAAATAAAGCACAGATACGACTTTACTGGGGAACTCTTTAAAATGTAAAGACAGAAGAAGCATTGGAAGTCTTGGTTTAAGGGACCAGTTGAATATATTAATATCACAATTCTGGGGGACCCGACCTGAGAAAAAGCCAAAGGAATATCTTAGACTGCCTTTTAGAATTTCTGTGTAATTATAACAGGTAATACTGTAATAGGCAAATAAATGCTCTTACTCTGGTAGACAGAGGGAAAAATTTACCAAATAATTTGTCATTACAGTTTGAACATGCAATAGAAACAGGTTTAGTACAAGCCATTATAACTCCCATAGCTTTTAGACTGATGAGATTATTTTGGGATTGAATTTCTTAAGAGCATGAACTCAATAAAAGAATATGTGGTCTAAGATTAAAGAGGCAAGTTTCTCCAAACCTTCTAACAACAACTATACAATATGCTCAAATTTCTGTGGTATCTAAAACACAATAATAATTTAGATAGGGCTCCATGAAAGAAAAACTTATTATGATAAAAATTTGAATTATTTATTCTTATGAAAAACATAATTGTATATTCCCAGAAGGCCCTATCCTCGTGAACGTTTTCTGGTTTGATGTTCCATTAAATAGTATTGAATATGTAAAAATATCCACACATGTCTCATGTTTAATGTATGCTTTGTGTGAACTTGGATTGTATAAAAAGAATTAGGCTACTGTCACGCATGACTCATTCAAAATGTGCAGAAATACTAATCTTCCCATTTGTTAAGCATCTTTATTTATTTGAAATCATACATGCATTCCAAAGAAAAGAACAACTGCTCTTTGCTCTCATCAGTCTTTTGCGCATTCAAAAAAATGTATCTGAACAAGGAGACTGAAGGAATCTCCCTTTGGCCCCAATACTCAAATTAATTTCCTTTTTAAAGTCCTGCTTTGCCCCATCTCCAGTTTCAATGAAAATAGAATTTACTTGAAATTTTTGCCAGAGCAAGTGATTTCCCTGTGAAACCTTGAGCTTCACAGGTCATGTATGCAAAAAAAAATCAAATAGATTTTAATTTCTGTTACTGAGAGAGAGTCTTCAGTGAAGCAAAGCCAAGTTAATACAGAGGGAATACAGTAGATCTCTGGTTCCTTTAAGCCTTATCTAACGTAATTCAAACTAAAAAGAGTCTGCACAGGCCACACATGCACAGCCAAATTGTTGAAAATCTGATAAACTTCCTTTCCCCAAGAAAATGCAAAGGAAGAAGGTTATATATACAGGTGAAAAACAGGCTGGTGAAGCCTAGTAAAAAGCCTGTATAAACTACAAAACCTCCACTTGTTCCTCTAAATAGATGGCAAGTGCAGTTCTGAGAAGCACTACTTTCTGCTGAAAATCTTTCTAGCTATTGCAACTCCTGCAAAGTCTTATACTTCTGCAAGGCTGTTTGCTTTGTTTTAAAAAAATGGAAAAATGGAAAGAGAAATAAACAAATCGTAAGGGCCAGAGGCATTCTGTGACAGCTCATAATCATGAAATACATTTTTTCTTTATAGTTTTCAACAAGAGCAATAAAACAAACAAACAAACCACAGAATTATTATTCTCCATTTACCAAGTCTGGAATAGAGTCCCTGTGGCTGATTCAAAGAAACTCTTCCCACCTCTTTGCTCCTTGGACAAAGCAGAGATGAAGCTTATTGTCTCTGTACTGACATTTGCTGTGCCTGCACTTCCATTCCTGGCACCTTCTCCTCAGTCTGCTGCATGGCCAGCATCTTCCTTCTTGCCACACAGAGTCTTGTTTGGAAGGAGTAACTCAGCGTTCATCCTGCTGCCTGTCCCATGAAGAGAACAAAATAGTAGACATTTTCATGTAACCAGTCATCCTCTGTACAAAGGCTCCCTTCCAGATTGTGGCAAAAACAGAAGTTCCCATAAAACATTAAAAAAATTACGTAATTAGTCAGTGGCTAGAAAAATGGCATGGCTAGCTGTAGTTCTCATCTGGAAGCTGTTCAAAACCATGTCTCTCTTCTCCAAAAGCACTCTTTAAACAGTGCTAGACAGGAAAAGGAAAACATTTTTTCTCACACTGAAATTGTTGGTTTATATAATACATTTAAAACCACATTGGTTGGAAGAAGGTTAGATTTGAAAGTTATTTGCTAGCCTTGTGACTTGTACTTTCACTCAGGAAAGCAGGAACAGGGGAGAAAATTTGCCTCTAAGTTCTGCTAGTGGACTTCTTCATGGGTTATAGGCAAGACCTTTGTAAGAGCAAACACAGAACTATTTAGAACCAGAGTTTAAAATGGGCTGTCTAAACTTTCCAGAGCCCCTTCACTTCCAGCATCAAGAAAAGATCAGAGGGTGAACACAGTGGTATGATTAGAGTGTACACACTGAGTTGAGGTTTTATTTTGGACTCCAGCTACTTATTTATCCAGATAAACACAATCTTGACTTTATATTCCTAGACTTGTCCCATACAAGGAGCATTTGTTTGTATTGCTTTTAAAAAATAATATGATTTATGAATTCATGTAGTCATATTTTATTCATATTAATGATCGTTTCAGAAAGGGTCAGGTGCCTATTACACCATAAGGGGAGTGCTTGTGTACTAGCAGTCAAGCCCTTGCTACTAGCACTGAAACTAAGCTTAAAAAGAAGGAAAAGTAAGAAAGGGTAACGAAAGAATTTTTTACAGAAAGTAAGGGTAGTACTGTGAAGCCTTGAGTGACTGATTAACAGAACTCATAGAAAGTAGTATACAGTGGAAAATGCTAGTACCTTTAAATAAGCGTACAAATTACTTCAGCTCCCTCAGTGCTGGATCAATCAAAGTTATGAAAGGAATGTCTATGAGAAGACGACATCTCCATGTCATTGCACATAGGAATGTGTTTGTGCTCCCATATTATAACATAGGGCTTTCTTACTATCACTCTGCCTGGGTTTCTCAAAGAACCAACTGAATTTTACTGAGTAAGAATGTCATACAGCCAGATTTTCAGTAAAGCTCCTTGAACATGAAATCAATGAGGTTGCATTTTGCCACTGTCATTGGGTTTAAAGTCCCTTGGTGCTAAGAATGATAGTGCCAGTCAGGGAGACTCAAGCTCAGTGGGTTTCCAGACAGCTCTGCTGGCCTACAGCCCTGTTCACAGCAGTACTCAAAGTGTGAACTAGTTGCACCAACAGCTTTACTTGAAGTGTTTCTTCCTTTGGTCACTCTGAAGGAAAGATCTGTGCTTTCCTTTCCTGGATCTAAGTTCCCAAAAGAGAGAGATGGTAATTTGCAGTTAGTAAGAGTGCCTGTAGCACGTCCAAGGAGGTTTTTCTGGGGAACAATATTTTTTTTCCCTAATCATTCTCTTAACTCCAAATAACAATTATGTGGCCAATTGTTCACTATCTACCTGAATCTTGAAGGTGGGGAATTGTATCTGTGGAAAATGGAAGTGCATCAGGTGAAAACATCTCACCTATGGACACATTTTGTGCTGCAAAAAATATCAGCACAGTTGCTGGATATCTTCCCCACCTCTTCACCTTTTTAGGTATTGTTAAGTCAGCTGTTAGCATTGTTTTGTGTTGTTTTGTTAGCTACCTTGGTATAAAGTATACTGTGAAATTTTGTTTTGGAGATTTCTAGTTACCTCCTAGCTCATGAGCTATACTGACAGCTGCAGATTGTCTGTATGGAGACATTTGCAGGCTGATGACTGTGAAGTGGTGGCTGCTGCCAAGCAAGGTCTTTCAAAGTATTGTTACATGCTTTAGCTACTTCTACAACCACTGTCAGTTTAAATATGAATGTGAAGAAAAACTAATTATGGACAAAACAGCATATTGAAGAGGGGCTATTGCTCCATTGACACAACTGTCATTTAGAAGTTGACCTGGATAGAAAGATTTTTGCACAGTTTACTGACATGGGTGCATAGTTAATTCTGTCTTGTTTAGAAAGGTAGCATAGTCTACAACATAATTAGTGCACAAAAATTCTAGTTTTCCAAATGACCAAAAGTGCACAAAGCTGTTGTGCTCTTCACAATGTTGAGCACTCTAAAACTGGAAGATTCACAGAGCATTAGTAAAAACTTCTGTTTATGTAGCAGTCTAAATATGATAGCTTTTATAATTAAAAATCCATGTATGTATTTATCTATGAGAAGTTAAGAATATTTACTGTTCGAAATATTATATATAAGGTATTTTTGTTTACAGATTCAAAAAAAACAAACAAAAAGATCCAGTGATACAAAGGCTGCATAATTCTACACTAAATGGTAGAATTAAGAATAAGAGAGTATTACCCTTTTGTAATACTAGTGTGGTAAAACTAGACGGTTTAAAGCAAAGTGAATATACATACTGAAGAGCATCAATTGAAAAAAAAACAAACACTAAAGATACTAATTTTCAGAAGAGACTCATTCAATATGTGCTGGGAAAAGAACCATCTGCACACCATTTCCTGTAACAAAGAAGTTCTGGATGCATTCTTAATAACAAACTTCACCGAAAACCACAAAACATGGATGCTTATGATTGTTCTATTTTTATTCTTGGAGAATAAAAAAGGAAAGATGTATAAAAGAAATAGGAAATCATTAACAGATTATGTCAAAATTAAGAATTAATATTAATAAATCCATTCTGAACTAATTGGCATAGATTTATTGCATCTCAGCTTGCTTTGGCTGTATTACTTAACTTTTGTTTATCCTGTGTTTACCTTATTTTCTGTTGTAAAACATTGTCTCATTGCACTGAAAAGGACACATTTGTGTCTCTTTTGGGTCATTGACAGAACTCTGATCCCTTTCAAGACTTTGCTGGGTTCATTGTTTTTTAGCGCCAGAAGGACTACTTTGGTTACCTGATCTACACTCTTTGAGTAGAGGAGTCATAATTTTACCAGCAATATTGGAAAGAATTCCTTAATTGTGCAGGACCACTCATAGCATGGCAAATTAGTGAATCATGTCATACAAGTGTTATTTTCCAAATATGTTTTATGCAACATTTCCAGACAAGCTATGAAGAAAATCATAGAGAATTGTGTTTGTTAGTTTTAACTATAACCTAGATTATCTTTCACATAACTTTTAAAAAATAAGAACAAACTGTTACCGTATTTTGAATTTGTATAGGCTGATAGTATAGTTACATGCAGAAATATATCCCACATTAGACAAAGTATGAGACAGAGAAAAATTCCATTAATCATGTCATGAAGCAAGCAAAAATGACAACTCCTCATACATTTTTTTGCAGTAAAATTACACACATTTTTGAACTATGAACCACAATTAAACAGAATAAGCCTAATAACAATCCCTTTTTTTTTCCCAACAGAGGAACAATTTATAAATAAAAGATCATGAATGTTCTTAGTAAAAAATTCAGTGTATGAGATCTCAGAATACTGAAGTTGGAGCTGCGCATCTGGCCATTTTTAAATGAACAGTCATGGTATTTGGTGTTTAAGACAAAGTATATTTCCTGTCTTTTTATCTTTCTAAGGATAAACACCCTGATTGCCTATCAGTGAGAGTAAATATACAGAGTATTAAAGTGCATACATACTTTTTTTTAATAGTAGTATGCAGTTGCAATGTTTTGTCTTGAACTAGCCTGCATAGGATGGGGTACAGTGTATTTAATGAAAAGAGTTGACTTGAATGACAGCTGAATACCACAAAGAAAAGGGCAGCACTGCATGGGTCATGACTGAAATTGGCTGCTGCTGTGATTTAGTAAGAGCTTTTCAGTTGGGAAGTGGATATTGTAACTCACAAAAGGTAACTTACAGCAACAAATTGAGCTGAATAGAGCTCTGAATTAATTCATGGTTTATTGAGTTCCCCTCTTGTCACTGATAGCCAACAGTTAACTGAAGTGATTAGTTCAATATTCAGTCACAATGATGTACAGCCAACTTTCCAGCTTACAGAAGTCGTGAAAGGTTTAATTTAAATCATGGTAAGTGCATAATTTAAAAACAAACCAAAAAAGTAAACAAACAAACACAACCACACAAAAACTAAACAAAAAACCAAACCAAATAAAAATGACCCAAAATTTGCAGCATAGCAGAGGTGAGTTCAGCACAGTCCAGAGGATGATGGTGTTCTTGAAATGTATTATCATAAAACACATAGCAGCAATTTCAGTCTTTGGCTTTATTAAAGGACATTTAAATAGTTCTTTTTACTGGCCAGTATTACTCGATACATCAAGAAAATTTCAATATTCTTTATGCTGTTGCCTATAAACATCTGAAAATAAATAATAATTAAAATCCCTTGGCTAGTATGTATGCTAACCCTGAACTCAGAGTGAGATAGAAAGTTTCCTTTTCCTATCATAGAGAGAAGACAAGAGTTAAAATATCAGTAGCTCTTTGTAACATTACCCTGATGGATAAAAAATAAACATGAGTTCATATCACTCAGAGAGTAGCTTTGCAACAACAGCATTTACAAACAGAAGCTTAAAGACCAGACCTCATACAATAAGGGGCCCCAGTGTCATCACAACTTGCAATGAGGTTCAGCTCTGTTGTTCCCTCACCATTTCCAACCATGGCTGTATCTTGATTCTGGAGGAAGATAGCTGGTTAATTCCTGTGCTCAGCAGAAGGAAGGTATATTTATATGTGTTTTTTCTATGTCTACTTGCCATTGCTTATCCAAATTGTGTAATGAAGTATGTAAAGTCACACTCTAAAGCACAGAAGTTCCCTATAAACCCCTAGTAATATCACAAAAACATCTGCTTCAGAGAAAGCTCTGGTTGGCAAGAATTTAATGCAGAAGTTCTATCAGAAAATGTAAGCATTCCTTAAAGAATGTGAAGAAGGTTTGAAGCGAAGTTGCCTTTTAATCCTGATTTTAGAAACCTTTTATGTGACGTTATTGGGCCAATCTAAAGGAAACGGGTCCCTGCTTTTGGCTTAGAGGCATGACATGCCTTTTCAAAGGCATAGACAGCACCTAACGCTATTACGAAGGCTATCTTGTAACCATTTAACTGTAACCTCAAAGGGTCATAAGGGGGGTACTCAATGAAAAAGACCTCGAGGCAAAGCAAGTGGGCAATCAGAAGACTGAAAAAAACCCCCAAATTTTCAACTTGTGGGCTTAAAAAAAAAAAAAAAAAAGTGTAGGAGTATTATTTCTGGGATGATTGGAATTACAGAAGGAGGATAGAGAAATATGTTAAAGAACAAATGTCAAAATGTGTTGAACTGTTCAAGTACATACGTATTTAAGTAACAGGAAATCAAAAGCATATTATCTCATTTTTTCCCTACTTATTTTAAAATATACAGTAAGAAAGAGAAGGACAGATAGGCTTCAAAGGTAGTCACCGGTTTATCTGTGATCCTTGACACCATTCATAAGTGCTGAAGATCAAATTTCTCTGTGCTGTAGCACCCCTGATTTTAGTGGAGTTTCACCTGTAAGGATCCTGTTTTTCATTTAGAGCAGATTGTATGCTGCATCTTCATGTATAAGAGCATCTTTTCCATAATGGCAGCAGTTTATCTAGCCCTATCACATTATCATCTTGTTTCTCCTGGTAACAATAGCAGGAGAGTCATGAAAATAGGGATAGATAAATAGGTGTTCCTGTAAAGTTGTAAGTGTTCATATAAATCTAATTGGCTACATTCATACTCACTTGCAGTGTAGGAAAGAAAGTTCGACATTGAGAGACTCAACTTATTTTAAAATATCAAATTGCTAATACTCATAAATGAAGCTTCTTATGGTTGTCCCACTAATTTAAAGAACATCCAGCAAATCAGCAGAAATAAATAATAGATTCAGAGAAATAGTGACTAGCTCACTGATGTTCTGCAAACAGTAAAAGACATCATATTTCCTGAATAAGTTAATTTAGAGTTAGATATTAAATTCTTCAAAGCAACATATCTGCCACAATCAAGCCAAACTCTCAGGCACATGATGAACTTGATGAATGCGACTTGCCTAACTAAACCCAAGTGATTACAGATATTTTAAAATTCACAATCTTCTTAGGTATTTTGTATTGAAAACAGAAGGTTTCTAAACACACCATATGAAACTTTTGCCCTTCATTTCTACAGAATATGTATAAGGCCTTAAAAGAGAGTTGTTTTCTTTTCTTTGTGTCTCACTTCATGCAACTGTTTCTTTTTTTTTCTTATTTGCACATAATTAGTTTTCACTGCCATATCTCTCCAGTTTTGTTTCTGCCTGTGCATTTCTGACAATATCTGAATCATCATATGTCACATCCTAGAGGTGGGGAAAACAGGTCTTCACTAGGACTTTAAGGTTTGCCTTGAGATTGCCATGAATCCTTCATCATGATTGCAAGGCAGAGAATGCACAATTAATTGTACTGGTGGCTGTCCAAAGAATTGTGTAAGACTCACTGCTGAGCTATGGATGTAAACTAGAAGGGAATTCAAAATTATAATCTAGGCTGATTCAATAGGCATCCCAACCTCCAAAGTTACACAGAAGTGTTTTTCAGAATCATGAGAGAGACATTCTCTATTACTGTACAGCATGCATCTAAACTCTCTGTGTAGTTTGGAACAGGGGGTTTTTTTAATTGCAACCTTCTTATTACATCTTTTATGGTGCTTTTTTCAAACTGAAGAGTGCCCAGAAGAACAAATGTTATATTCAGATGAAGATGAAACTCAACAAGAATGAATGCATCAAAAGAGAATCTGACTGTGCTTTAGATGTTGACGGGTGTTCAGCTCACAGGACCACCTTAGACCCAGTCTGTAGAAGTCCCCCACATTGGCCTCTGGTAGACCTACTCCTAGTGTACAACATTATTTCTTAGTTTAGGTATAGTTCAGTATGTCTAATCTGCTTCAATGCTAAGCAGTACATTTATTCCAGATCATGATAGGTGGTAATTTGAAGTATTCTTTTTCTATAGTTTAAATTGTTAGCAGAAGGTTCTTTTTAAAGATAAATGTATGAACAACATTCTAAAACTTTGCAGAATAATTCAATCATAAAAATAACTTTCTACCATTTCTGAAGTCAGAAAAGGGGCAAGGATTTGTTGACTTTTTGTAGTGTTGTTTAATTGCAGTCTCCTCTAAAGTTCATGTTTGTGACTTTTTAAAAACTCAGAAACTTCTTAACCAGATTTGTCTTGGTTTTGATAGTCATGAAATTGGCTCTATAAAAAGAAAAGGAATGTGTAGTCATTTCAACTTTATCTGTTAGCTACAAAGAACGAGTTTAATCATTTCATTAATCAGCCATCTTTATAGATCAAACTATATTCAGTCTTCCCTACAGATTTTATTCTGTAACCACTGTATGAAAAACTAAAATGGTGAACAGGAAATTGAAACTGTTATTATACAGGAAATAACAGCACTCTGTCAAAATCTACAGAAGAAACATATGTTAAAACTTACTGTCAACATGTAACATATCAGATCAGATAGAGAGAAAGACCAAAATTACAAGAATCATTATAATATCAATTGAGGGCAAAGTTCTGTGTGAAAATAAATCCTTTCCAGCTTCACCAAAAGGAGCTGGACAGAGAGTATCTGATGGAGCAAAGATCCTGTCATAATTTCATATACCAGTGGATCATATGGCACTTCCCTCTCCCATCCCTTTCAATTTTATACAGTCACAACTGTAATATCTAATGTGTGTAATGAACCCTGTCCCTTTCTTATCTGTGCTTAGTTTGCAAGAATTGCTCTAGTGTTCATTACTACCCAGGAATTGGGTGTTTAAGTGCAATTGTCTCTAGCACAGTCCTGCTTTTTTGGATTTATTTGAAAATTTAACCATTGCCTGATTAAAGCTCTTAGTAAGTGTTGAGATGGAACAGAAAGTCAGGAAAAATACACCAGTTTGTGGGAAATACTGACAAGGTTTGTGAACTTTTGTAAGTGGACTGAGAAAAAGGTACTCTGTGATAACATTTACTGCCTCAGTACTTAACTATGTTATCTGTATTTGCTTAAGCAATCTACTATTTGTATAGTAACTCATCACATAGAAAAATTATTAGCATCCTGAGGGCAATCTTTATATGGCAACAGGTGGAATGAGAAGCCTACCCATCTAGGTGACATGTAGCATTCAGCCACCAACTATAATATTTATCTTCCACATTCATTTCATCTCAAACTCAAAGGGAAATTTGGAACAGCATAACACCTAGGATTTACCAGCCACAGAGCTTCTAGGCATTTTACTGCCTCTCCTTTTTTACCACTTGCTAACTACAGCTGCTAGAACTAAGTTTTTAGTCAGAGTAATCTGCAAGATGCTTAGTGCAGCACAGGCAGAGCAATAATTCATTTTTCTGCTGGTGAACACTATTCAGATATGTCTCAATTTGCTAGAGTACTGAACTATGTGCTCAGCATGGCCTCAAATATGTTTGTGATAAGAAATCTAATTAGATACATTTAAGTAGGCTCACTTCTGAGCCCAAGTACCCTTCTCTCCCCACAGATCTGTGAAACAGCATACCATAAGCTCCCCAAGCTCTCAAGTTATCTCATAGAGTTGAACTAGGTGATATGAAAACAGTAAGCAGTACCCAAAACATACAAAATCCTGTGCAAAGCGAGTTAGAAAACTGTATACACTAACAGAAAAAACAGACAGCTTCTAATAGCTTCTAGCTCCTCTGGTAAGGATCATCATGAACATTACTGAAGAACAAATCTTAAAACCATAAGAAAGAGATTGTCACCTTTCACTCTTTACCTTTCCAATTCTTCCTGTTACTTATGGGCTAACTTTTATCTCTCATCTCTTTTAAATCATATTTTCTACTATAGTGAATACAACTGTGTTCTCTCCATCATATCAAAGGCAAATTCCTTTTTCTTTCTTTTTTTTTCAGCCTCTAGGCCTGAAGTTGGCTCCAACAGCCTTGTCTAGACATCTAATTCCTAATATTTGATACAATCCAAAATTTGAGAGTAGGCCTAGAGCACTGATTTATTCCATGAAATGTGGACTAGCCTTTGTCTTAGAATATTATAGTTATACTATTAGCAAACTGAAATGCTGAATACATCCTGCTTAGAATTAATGAAAAAGTATATTCAAATCTGATTGTTATAGACAACCCAGACAGAGCATATTTTTGAAATTCAGGACAATTAGTCAGAGCTGTGGCAAAATCTGCTTTTTCTGCTCATACCATGGAAGGTTTCAAAAAACATCGAAGGAAAGAAAAGGGAAAAAAGAAAAGATAAAACATGCTATTACTTCTGTAATCTTCTAAATCTGCAGATCACCAAAGACCTCAGACTGCAAAGTAACTCTGAATGGTTTTTGCCAATACAAACAGAGGTTTTGGTGGTCCACTTGGGCCACTACTGGTACAGCCATCAGGAGGCTGTGCCTGTACTCTTTTCCTGATGCCAAAGTAATACTGTTCCACTCCTATCTGGCATATGAATGAATAACATCAATTCTTGTCTTGACTACTTACTTCGGGTAAAAGTAATTGAAAATATATGTTTCTTATCTCCATTTCTACTACTATCTATCCACCAGTTAAATAAGGTTGGTAACTGTAGAGGCTAGAGGGTGATATAGAGAAATGGAAAGGAAATGGGAAGGAAAATTTGAAGTAGAAACCTTTCCACACGAAAGAAGAGATATTAAGGTTCTACCCTGTATGGTTGAATTTACTGCCACAGCATGGACCCAGTGTTATTTAGCAAACCATGTTATTCCACCATTCAGAACAATTTTATTAAAATTTGCACAAAAATTCACTAAATTTGCAGCTGTAATCCTGCTGTAAGGTATTAACTTGTACGTGCTGATAAAACATTTGGTGAATCAAATTTTGCTTTGCTGGACAAGGCTACAGTGACTTGCATAACTTACTTTGAGAAAAGGAAAATGTGGCATTGATTTCACTTTGAACACAGCATCTGCAGGAGAGATGTCTGCTCTTACACACTGGATCATGGAAAATTACAATATTATCAATACCATGTTTCTTTTGGTTCACTTCTGGAATACCTCTCTAATTCTGACATGTGATATTACTATGTCACCTCCATGTGTGGTAGACTTACTCCTTTCATCTAGCTTTCAAGGTAGAGGACCTGAACTCAATTTCTTTTTTTTTTTTTCAGTCTGGTAAAGGCATTCTCCAGTTGAACAATAATAAAAAGCAGTGGTTTGCACACCACTGAAATAAGCTGTCATAAAAAGAAAACTGAAATTCACAAAGTATGCTGGAGTCTGTGTTCATACTCTCTTGTATGCAGTCTGTGTAAAAATGAAATTCACTATCTTCAGATTGACTGTTGTGATATACACCAAGCTCTAGCTCTTCAGAGTCTGACCACCTTGAATGATATATCTTAATGACTTGCTTTAGCAATGCACCTAATATAAATCTTGCTGTCATTGATGAAAGGAATAAAAGTTTTATTTGTTAATGAAATATGATGTAGTTATTCCGGTGCTCTATTTAAACATCACCTAGGAGTAGATCATGTTTTTAGAAGTCAGGAGTAGCCCCAGGCCCTCCATAATTCTAATTGATGTAAATGAAGAAAATAATGAAAGCTTGTGTGTGCTGACCCTGTTATACAGGGTGGTTTCACCTCAGTTAATCAAAGAACCTTTAGAGATGTTGCAAGCATCTGGCCTGAATAGAGAGTTCTTCAGTCTTTAATACTAAACTGGTTGCATTCAGCTGAGATACTTCACCCATATTTCCAGCAAAATTGCTTAGTTTCCAAATGCTCACATTTTTAAAGGAACTGTGGAGTTGAAACATGTTTTAAAGGAACTGACATGTTTAGTGCAAAACTAGATTTCTCTCCTCAGAAAACACTGTCCTTGGTGTTGTATAAAAATGAGATGGATGGATAAATCTGGGAACTCCCTGGTCCACTTGGGGTGTTTGTGTTCCTGCTAAGAAGCTGAAAGCATGGTGAAAATTTTCATTTTGTATTTGAAATGCCAAATACCAGGTTTATTACAAAATTATTAGTGTATAGAACAAATCCTAGGAATAATGTTTGCTTTTCAGTCACTGTCTTCATAAAACTGACATTTGTAAAAGCTAATGCAGTTCAGAACCATTATTTATTTTTACTTTGTAGTAGCTTATTATAGCATTTTTCTGGAAACACAGATACTCTGGTAGCATGTTACCTTTGTCATATCTGATACATGTACTTTCCATAAAATGACCTTCATGCTATGCAGCCAATAACGTCTGCAAGTAAAACCTGAAGACAAATGAAGGTCTGTAATAACATACTGGAATGTTATGTTTATTGATTACAAGACTGAATATTTTCATGGTGATGTTCCTTTCTCATAAAAATGCAGCAGGCAGACTCTTTCTTTTTTTCCTATTTTTTTTTACAACTAGAAGTATTTACAATTGTTTTAAAGAAGTGGTTATTTAATTTTTCAGTGAGTTCAGAGTGTTCAGGATCAAAACAGTAATTCTAAATACCAGTTATGTACAGAATGAATTTAAAAAAAAGAAAAAAGCATAAACAAAAAAACAAACGTTGGGGAGAAGGTCCATCCGTATGGTACTCATACAAATTTAAAAGCCTATTTTCTTGAATACTAAAGACTAGATAATGAAATTTCTATAAGTTTAATGCCTTTCAAATATGTAAACATAGACTTGTGCTTTATAACAAGAAAGGAAGAGGCAGGACAGAAATAGTATGAGGGTGTGGTGAAGACTTACAGTAACAAAAAGAAAATAATGGAATATTCTGATTAAACAGCAAAGGAGCAGAGAAGCTGTTTAGTACTCACTGAAAGAGGTTTTGCTTCTCAGGCATAATCACTTCTTAATATCATGAAAATTGTACTAAAAGTATGTTATTTTCTCTGAGTACCCCTTGACTTGAAAAAGTGCATCCTAAAGTAAAAAAAAAAAAAAAATCTGTTTTTATATTTATTTGCTGGAATTTTTGTCAGGTTTTTAAATTTGTCTTTCTCTTTGAAGAAATTTATGCCAATACAATGTCGTAACACCTTGAAAACTGGTTTGAGGTGAAAAAGTCAGAAGTAAAGTGAAAAAGGCAGAAAGTACCACTTTTGTGCTTTCCTAGGCCTGCAGACAGTGTCCTCCATTAGCATGAAGGTAGCATTAAAAATCCTTATACATCAGCAAAGATCAAAATATAAGGAGAACCCTCCTTTCCTGTTGAAACTAAAATAAAGTGTAAAGCTGAGTAGGAAAGCCAAGGATGGTTTTCAGGAAAGCCCTGATGGGCTGAACAGCCCTCTGTGTATCTCTTTCTGACATTTGCTTGTGCCCTTCTGGAAGAGAAATGAGAAGACTGAACCTAATTAACCCTCATCATTCCCATTCTCTCTATGACTGAAGACAGCCTTCCTAAAGCTAGGAGGCATTTTCTGAATAAGAGAAAGAAGGGAACTTAAGCAGTAAGAGGTGGGTCTACTCTTAAGCAAAAGGAAACCAGCTATCCAGAAAAAGGAAGAACCGCAAATTTTGTCATGAAAAACAAAGCTTTTGAATATATTGTATTATTTTGAGGGATTTAAACTTCCCTTGGGTCACTAGATATTATTACAGTTGGTTTCACTGTGGTCAATTTTATCAGTGTAAAATGAAGAATAGAAAGCCGCCACTTGCACAGTACTGAGGTTTTTTAACTGTATTATAAGCTAAACATACTAAGGAACAAAATAAAATGCTCAGTAACAGCCTTGTCACTTTCTCTCCTTAAATGAAAAAAAAAAGTATTTTCCTAATATATTTATTTTAAAATTTTGTTTCCAGGGGGCTTTTTGTTTTGTAGAAGCTGTGGGATGAATGGATGTACCTGAAGGAAGTGTAGGCTATAAATACAACACAACAGAAAAGTTGGCTGGGTTTCTGATTTCTCCACTGACCTTTGAGTGCAATTGCCATATTAATACATGAGATTAATATTGACAAAGGTCCCAGGAGGCATTTTTGATCCTGAGTGAAAGAACGGACCATTCCCTGAGGGGAAAAGAGAATGGAAACTTGAAAAGGTGCAGTGCCCAGAGATGTTGGAAGTGAAGTGATGTGCTAGATTGGGATGTGCCTGCAGGCAGTCCAGGTCCTGACTTCTCACTCTAACCAAGGTAAGGGATAAAGAGTGGCACAGCTTGTCCACACAACTCTCCTTTGCCTAGCATGGACATCTTATGACTCTTCTTTGGACTGAGCAAGCCACTGTAGTTAATATTTATAAATGTAGTAGTAAATGACATAGCAAAAGACTCCTTGTGCTTACAGTACCAGGCTTTCCACACCAGAAGAGTGTTCTGTTCAAGTAAATTCTGTGCTTCCTGTAAGGGCTGAAATTGATCACTTTGTTCTTCCTGGGTAACATGTATGAGTTGTGCACTAAGTGCATTGGTTGTTGCACATTTCTGTGTTTTTACAGATAACCCACATGAATATGAAGGATCTGTCTCCTCTCTTTAAAGGGTTAATCTTAATTCCTAGTCACATGCACTATCACATTGGCACATTATAATTAAGAGCTATTCAAAAAAAAAAGAACAGAAACTTAAAATTTTCAAAAAGTAAGAAGGCTTTAACCTAAGCCTGTGAAGTACTCCACATCATTAAATCGGTTTGAACAAGATCATAATTTACTACTCTAAAGTCTTCCTTAAACAGAACTATGATTTGCATCATATTATATGAAACTCACACTTTTTGCTTTTTAATATAATGGAGCTGTCATGTGAGACATTTGTTTTGGACAAAAGCATGCTTCTACTTGATTTCAGCAATTTATTCTGATCCAGTCTCATATATTCCGTGCACTATTTTTTTCCAGTGAAGATTGCACAAATCTTCTAGTGCATGTTGTGCATATATGTGCAGCTTCATATTTTTTTGTCAGGAGGACTGTATGGTTCTTTCTGCCTAGGTAGGAAATACAAAACAGTGGAGGAAAACTAAACTAGAAGAAAGTAGACAAAATATAAAGAATATTCATTTACATGTATAAAATATGTTGATATTTTGTATTAACAATATCTGTTAACTAGCATTTATGACAAATCATTCTAGATAAATAAAATGAAGTCTTTCTTTTACAAAATATCTGATTTTTCCAAAGAACAAAGCTTTCTTCTGCTTTTAATATCTGAACAGAAAGACCTATCATACTACTTTCCACACCCCCCAATGACCACCTTAAAGTACTACCTTGTTTTCTTAAGATAAATTTATGAGTAGAAATCAATACAAATGAATACAATAATAAGAGAGTCTGTTTAATTGATGCCTATATGAATGAGCACCTTGCCATGTTATTGAAGACCCATAGACTTCAGTATTTACATGACAATACCTCAGGGTTTTCTGTTTTTACACCCTCTACAGAAGTCTACTCACCATTTTTTTTTCAAATATTAACATAATAAATTCACAGTTGAATTTATTTGTGTTTTCTATTATTGTTGTTTTCTTGTTATCGCAGTCAAAGCACACCTCATTCCTATCCTTACTGCACTTCCCTGGAGTAAAGTGAGAGACGCAACTTTGATTCATGATGTCTGGACAGCAAGTGTGGAGGACCTGTTAGGGTTATACTTGACTAGATCGTTGACATTTTTGTACAGGAATAACTTGATCCTTCCATCACAGCATCTGCAATGCCTCTCTATAAAAAAAACTTCAGTTTAAATTAATGGTTAGAATTATTTGCTTTTTCCTGAGTAATAAACACACTATATTGCAGGAAGTTTCCAGTCTATTTCATTCTAAGAGCAATACATCTGTCATTTAAATACTTACAGCTGTGACAGCCAAACATTTTTTTAGACCAGGTTTGCCAACTGGCTTTTTTTCCCAAGAGTATTTAAATATCAGGAGGTGTTAAAACTTACTTGGTGTTTATCCTACTGTTAGGAACATTAGGAATTATAGGCTCTGCTCTTATATATCCTGAGTTATATTTCACTAAATAACAGCTTAGGAATGAACACTGCCATCTGAATTTTTCATGATAGCAAAAGTGTATTATGATACAACCATGTGTAACGATACTATTAAATCAAATATTATAATAGGCTAATAAGTGGATAGTAGGGAGCAGGGAAGGCAGAGTATTGTGCAACTTCTGGGTTTAGTACATTTTTGCTGATTGCAAGGATGAGTTTGGGTAAGTCCAAAGGCAGCTTTTATGTGGAAGCTCAGCTGGCAAGAAGAGACGAGGGGATACAAGCCTATGAAGACATGGGTATAAACTGACACCAGTTATTTAAATACACTGCTGTCTTACCAAGTGTGTTGCCCATCACTATTACAGAGTCATGTTCCTCTTCCCTCGCTGTCTTTCCAGCTCATGAATTTTTCATTCCTTTGTGCACAGCAAGCTGAGTTTTAACAGGAGCATTGAGGGCGTGAGTTGAGGACAAGCTATTTTATAAAAAACGCTCATCATATCATTGTGGCCGTTTAATTAAAATGTTCATGACATTTACTATTAACCCAATTGATTTAGCTTAAATGTCCTCTCAACCTGACCCCGGGTTCAAGACTCTCAGAGAGCTGAAGGACTTCACTGACCAGCCTGCATTTTTTCCTTCCATATATTTGTTAAAGGGTAATGGCAAAGAGAATCTCCTCCAAAGCTTGCTACATAAGCAGGTTCTCTGCTAATGACAGAGAGACTACTGTCTTTACTGTCATAGTTGGGATATATAGCTAAGAATAAATATTTCCTGACTTACAGTTCTTAATGCATGCCTTTCCTATTATAATACAAGTAATTTTTGTCTGAGCAACTGACACAGTAATTACGTTCAGAAATCCATGCAGAATAAAACAGATCTAGTATCATATCAGCACCCTAAGCTTAATATCCTTTCTTTAGTACTTGCTGGAAGATCGAAAGGTAGCAAAGATTTACCAAAATAGACCTCCTCTGCTCATTCTTAAGTATTTCCTCCTTACTCCTACTGATTAGTAGACGTACTGAAATATCAATGTTTAACCTCATGATGATGTGAAGTTGTGCATCATTTCACATTTTTTTTCATCAGCAGTTACTTTACCTTTTTGTCACTAGGGCACTTCTCAAAGTCTTTTTTTGTTTGTTTGTTTGTTTGTTCACACGTATCTCTGGAGCAGCTCAATACCTCCAAAAGTAAGTTTTGCATCTCTGGTGCATGACATTTCTTCTTACATTTATCCTTAACCTCTCTGAAGTCGAGCTATACAGGAAAGATATTATCAACTACCTGAGAATAGCTCAGTTGGTTAGGAATATGGTGTTGATATCACCAAGGTCATATGTTTGATCCTTTTATGGGTCATTTACTGAAGAGGTGGACTCAATGATCCTTGTGGGTGCCTTCCAACTCAAAATATTCTGTGAAATATCTGTGACACTAATACTTACTTTTCATTTAAAATTAGGATGATTTTTCTACAAGCTATTGCTATGTTCATATATTTTGTCCATTGGTCTATTGATGGGAATGATGACATATCAAAACACTATGCATTTAACAAAGAAACGAAAGCTTTCTATATCTATTAAATCTTATCCTTCCACTCCTCTCTTTAACCTCTCCTGAAATTCCATTAAAAATCACAAACTCTACAGCAAACAGTTTAATTAAATGCCTATCAGCTGAACACTAATTTTCAAGAAATCATTGGTTTATTCTTTGCACAGCAATTGCCTAATCCCCTACTGACTCTTTTATATGAACTAGCAATTGACACTGCTACTGCTGTTCTGAGGGTTGTTAATGTTGTCTTTTGATCATGCATTTTAGGATTTGTTTTCTGGTTGCATGCCTAGTGTACACTTCCCATATTTTTGATACCAAAAAAATAATAAATGAAATTAATTACTTCTATTCAAAATCTCTGTTATTTTATAGAGCTTTACAAATCTATCTCAATTGAATTTGAGCAAATAAATCTAATTTCATAAAATGAGTAATCAGGTAGATAAGAATCAGCTGCTTCAGAACATGCAGCAAAAATACCCCCAAACATCTACACTAGGTAGAAATTATAAATTCTAATGAAAATAATATACTCCAAATCAAATTTAAATTCCTACTGTCAGAATAGCAGAGAGCAGACTGAGAAGAGAGGTGAGAAGAAGGGAAAGAGAGGGGCAGGGATGATGGGGGATGGTTTGTCACTGGCTTGAGTTAAAAAGGAGTGTAGGGTTACTCCAGGGTGCCTTTGCTAATAATGACAAGATCGTTTGCTTTTCACATCTGTAGCAAAAAATGAAAGGAGAAGATGGAAAAGAGGTCCTGGGATGTACCAGCTGTTGATGTTAGTCCTCCCTGCTGAGCCCAGAGCATTGTGCCCATACCGTAAGGCATCACAATCTGTTGACATCTCCAGCTCTCTGGTACTTCGGGACACTCAGCTGAATCTAAGACTACGATCATCTGGCTGAGTGAACAGAAATCAGTGCCTACAGTGAAAAAGCAGGAATAGCATACAAAGCAGATGGCTGCAGGCCTGCTTATTCCTGTTTCTGGAGGTGTTTACATTCTTAAGTGACTAATCTTGACATGTTATACTACTAATGAAGTTTTTTGCTTTGACCCAGTAAACTGCATATAGTGCAGTCTGGGACCACTCTAATTTGATGTCTGCAGCCCAATGCTATTTCTGATCTACAGAAAGTCAATTAAAATCATGGTGAGGGAGCAATCAGAGCTGAATTTCAGAATGACAGCTTTCTCCCATAAATAGTACTTAAAGCCTTCAGTTTTGCATTTTCTTAACTAAAATATCTTGAAAATTTGTAACATCAGTCCAGTATTTGTCCCTGTGAGAATGAGCCACAGCACAGAAGAAGATGCACAGGCTTCCAAGAATGACATAATCACTCAGAAACATGAAGTTTTCTCCAATCTTTCCTATATGAAAGTATGCAGACCTAGAAACTGCAAGAGTATTCTCTGATTAAAATGTTTCAAAAGCACTACTAAAAAAAAATATTGTTTATGTTACTGTCTAACTTTTGCTCCCAGACTTAGAGGCTGTTGGGATTACACTGACTGTTAGAAAATCTAGAACTAAAACATTGAGTCAAAACTTTAAATAATTCAAGCCAATTTAGAGGTTAGTAGAATATCATGGATTTGCTTGGTTGAAAACTTACTTCATCCCAATCTGTAGTTTTAATTTTTTCTTCCTACAATGCTATGAAGGATATTAATCATTAGAATCTCAGATATCCTACAGCTATTGAAGTTGAAAAATAAGACAACCACATGACCCAGTCTGTAAATATCTCCTCTGACTGTGTCTTAAACTCATATACAGTTTCACAATGATAGTTCTGTGGGCACTGAGGATCAGTAAATGATTATCTCATTAAGCAGTCAAAACTGAAAATAAAACTTATCAACAGTTTAAGTTTATTCTGGGGCTGTTATAGGCAAACAATCTAATAATAGTAATGGTTGAATGATGTTCTTTGTTAAGTCAAAGACTGAAGAGCCTGCTTAATCTGGAATCATTTTTGAAATGGTTTGAATTAATATGAACAAAGAGAAAACAGCAATTGTTTCCAAGAGTCCAGATGTGGACTTACCTTTTGCACCACTAGCCGAAATGGACAATTCCTTAACACTCCTCAGCTTCGTGACTACTGAGGCTGTTCTATTTTAACAAGGGCCACACCACTTCAGCCACATCCTAGTGGCTAAGTTATTGAGGGCAGAGATTTTGGGGTTTTATTTACCACATGCTATTCACTATCATTGCAGATTTGAATGATCTAAATTATAGCCCTAATTTATAGTCTATTATTATAGCTCTTCCACCAAATGGGAGAAGAGTATATACTGAGGTCTATATTTGTCCTATCTTTAGCAAAAATTCCTATTTTATGGAAGTGATCTCATAAATGGTAACCTGTGAACTGTTTCAGTATCAGTACAAAATATTGGGCTGCTAAAATGGCACAAACTGTAACACAGTGACTAATCCCCACCTGGAGACCTGCATAAAGCTCTGGAGTCCGCAGTACAAGGAGGACGTAGACCTGTTGGAAAGACCCCAGAGAAGGCCACGAAGATGGCTGGAAGAATGGAGCACCTCTTCTGTGAAGACAGGCTGAGAGAGTTGGGATTGTTCAGCCTGGAGAAGAAAAGGCTCCAGGGAGAGAACCTTCCAATACAAGAGATCTGAAGAGGGACTTTTTACAAGAGTCTGTAGATAGAAAAAGAGGGAATGGCTTTAAACTGAAAGAAGGCATGTTTAGATTAGATGTTAGGAAGAAATTCTTTACTGTGAAGGTGGTGAGGCATTGGAACAGGTTTCCCAGAGTAGCTGTGAATGCCCCATCCCTGGAAGTGTTCATGGTTAGGTTGCATGGGTCTTTGAGCAACCTGGTCTAGTGGAAGGTGTCCCTGCACATGACAGGGAGTTGGAACTTGATGATCTTTAAAGGTCCCTTCCAACCCAAACCAATCTATTATTCTATGATTCATTCCATGATTCTAAAATAAAATAAAATGGATGAATCCCCTAAAGGTCTTAATGCAATCATCAGTCAAATGTATAAGGCTCACAGAGACATTTCTCTTGGTTTATGATATGTAACAAAGACAGGAAACAAAGTATCTGCCAATGTTTGCATGAAAGTTTTTGTTTCATTTGGGTTGCTTCAATCATCTCTCTCTTTTTTTTCCCCCCTTTCTCTCAGTCAGCTAAAAAAACCCAAAACTTTTGTTGTGGATTGCTCACCAGTATATAATTATCCAAACATTGCTTTGTATGGGGGGTTTAGGATCTCTTCACTTAAACCAATGCATATTTTTATTCTTCACATCCTTCCTTTGATCAGGAAGAAAACTTTGCAGAAAATCTGCTTTCTCATTTTAGACCTCTGAAGAACAGAGCAAGAGAAAATAAAGAGACAGAAAAAGCCTCTTAAATACAATTTTTTTTTTTTTATTTTCATTTCTTGGGCTCAGAAAAAGGCAGTGACTGCCTTCTGCTATCACTCAGGCATTTCGAATTTTCTGACTCCTGAGTAAAGTAGCTATTGATTCGTGCACTTGATTCATCTTCCCTCCGCCGTTTTCTGTGTTGTCTTGGTACTCTCCACTGCCTTGTCCTGGTACTCTCCACTCATCTACCAAACTTGATTGTAACATTCAAAATGTTTTAGTTATCGAAAAAGTGGAGATAATTTTAACTTAACATTGTCTCATGTAATGAGTTCCACTACTCTAGTAAGAATTTTTTTCATGTGAGGACATTTTGCAGTAGCTTTGCAATCATTCATCACAGCTGCAAAAAGTTCCAAAAAACCACAGGGGAGCAGGACCTTTTGCATCAGAAATTCAAAATATCAGATCTTCTCCTGTCACTATTCATATACTAATGGAGCACAAGCAATGGAGTAAAGAAGTGACTAAAATTAACAGTGATTAATATCATATGAGGACAATGTTGGTGCCACATCTCTTTGCAAAGCAGCAGCAATAAAAATGCGTCAATGTTCCCCTAAAGAGAAAGTTTAAATTTCTCTTGCATTTTCCAGGAACATTGCCTAATGATGGAAGAAGTGTTAGCCCAAATTAGCTAAATGGGATAAAATTCCCAGGCCTGATAAGATAGTAACTTTCTGATGAGCTGCCAAACATATATGAAGAATGAAGTTCCCATATTCCCCCAACAGGTTTATCACACCATATTAATTTGTATGAAAACTTGAAAGTGCCTCACCTTCTGCAGGACTTTACCTCCAATTATACAGGTCAGGTTAATAACTCAGCCTTATTTTATTTTTCACTGTGAAGAGAAGGGCAAAGATAAAGAAGAGAAACTCCTGGAGTATATGAACTGAGAACAGTGGCAGGAATGATATTTTCTGGGATTCTGGAATCCTTTCTCAGCTTAACAGCTATAAGAGGACTTTCAGGCCATAGGGTTTATCTAACTTCCTCTGGAGATGGAGCTGGCCATGAATTGTTCCCAAAGAGGAGAATTAGGGATATTTGTTCTTTAAATATGCTTCATAATTGTGTTTGATGTTGTCCAGTGCTTGATACTGTGTGGATATTAATTAAGTGCAACAAACTATTTCCTCTACTTTGTTCAGTGAAAAAAAATATCAACCCTGGTAGGTTTCACAATCAAAACTATAATCTTTCTCAAGCACGCAAATTAACAATTAGAACATCTTAACAATGGAATTCTGCTAATCCCTCCACAGGAGAAAATTGGTTATCTGCCTACAGCACCAATTAACCAAACAAAAGCTGTTTAAAGCAGAAAAATAGACAGAAAATTTACTAGGATGGAATTGTTTTACATCCCAGATAGACAAACCCTCCCACTGTGGAGCTGGATGTTGGGGGGGGGGGGGGGGGGGTTGTGGTTTGTGTTTGCGTGCAAGCTGCTGCAAAAGGTGTTGGGTTGAGGCCAGCAAAAACTGAAGTTCATTGTTCAAGAAGGTAGAGCATGGTTGTTCCACATCCCACTCTGCCTGTGGACTCCAACACAAGATGATATTAAAACCACAGTCCTCTGCAGCATTTCTTGCCCTTTCCTTTTTAATTGTCTGACTATGCACGGCTAGAGACAAGATAATGAACTATCTGGATTATGGGGCGCATTCAGCTTTCCATTTCTTTAGTGCATTCTTTCGTTTACTACCTACTTTTGTCATGCTATGGTTCTGGAAATCTCTGTATAATAGCATCAGCTACCCCTGACATCCAGCAACAAACAGTTATGCAAAGTTCAAAAAATAACTATCACAGATCATTATGTCATATTTGGCTACCATAATCATTGTCAAAAAAAAAAAAGAAAGGCATTATCTCTGGGTGTGGCCAATCTCAGTACTAACATGCTTAAATTTTTACCTACCTGAGGGGAACACCCAAATCTTTGATGCAGGTGATGCTGGGAAGAGGCGTGTGAAAAAAAACTCTGCACCTACAGAAATGTTGTAAAACTTGGCTGTCTTCCATTTCATAAAATAAGGGAAACATAATTTGTGCAGGTGTAATATAACTCATTTTGATTGTATGTGAAAATAAAACTTTCATTCAGAAAGCACAACTTGCACTAACATGATTTTGCTTGGGGTTGGAGTATAACTGAGGGAGAAGATATTAGCATTCTGGAACAAGCCTACACGAACAAAAAAAAGCTGAAACACTTCTTAAATATAAAAGATTGAAATAATTAAACATACCTTTTAAAAGTTTTTTCATTGAACAAAAAAGAAGTTAAAAAGAAATAAATAAGGATAGACTGACAGTTCTGGAAGTTGAAACCTTCCATCTGTGGAATATAAAGCAAAGACTGGCTGTGGATTTTCATTCTTCTTGTTGTCCGTTCAGCATGCCTTCAACTGTCCTAGCTGAGCTGCCTTTACCCCTCATTAAAGTAAAATAGAAATATTCTTCTTTCACTTTTATTCTTTTTTTTTTTTTTCTTTGCAAGAGGTTATTTTTATAGCTGTACCCATGGCACTCACCTGCAATATATGTTGGCTTTATTTTTGTTAATTTACAGCTAATACCACCACAGTATATGACTGTCTTTTGCAAAAGAATTTATTTAATGTAACTACAGAATCCTGAGTGCACTACATACCTCATGGACAATATGATTTAAGCTCATGTGAAGTGAACAGTAAAACTGTAAGTTGTGGGTAGTGATGTTTTGATGATTTAGAGGATTGCTTTGCCTTCATAACCAGATGATCAGTTTTTAAAGTGCCAAAGTTCACAAATGGATCTTAGTTACAGGAATACCTTGCATCGACTGGAAAGGCAGGTTTGCTGGAATGGAACGTTTACAATGTTATCGATGCGCTTTAAAAGAGCAGGCTACTCTCCATTGTGAATTACACACACTTTTTGCTTGAAAGCAAAACCTTGAAGGCTAAAGCCCAGTTCGACCTGACTAGATTTCTGAGATGACCCACCCACCAGGCACACTATTGCTTCTCTGCCACAGTTTGGTGAAGGAACACACAAGGGTCAGGGTTCGGTGTAGCAGGTCTTGGCAGGACTGACCCGAGCTGAACTAATTTATTCAAAGTGGAGGGATATTTAAGGGGTCGGCTGGGGAGATTTCTGGAACCTGGGAGGAGTATGCAAAACTAAGGATGATGATAGGACAGAACATACATAACAATTAGGAGGAAGGGTTATGTAAAACTTGGGTTTGATAGGTGGGGTTTACATGAATATGCATTTAGGAGGAGGGATTACAGTAATGAAACTGGGAAAGAAGGGGAGAATACACAATAAGGGAGTGACAACCATTCCAAGGGAGCAAAGTCCATAACAACAAGATGAAACGTAACTCCAAATCAACCTAGTAATAAGTTTCAGCCTAAAGTCTCTTCAGTATAGTCCTTAAACGAATGTAGCCTCTGTGTTTTCTTCAGTCAGGAATCGTGTTTTCCACATGGTGTAGGATTCTTCTTCATCCTGGCCATCTCCAACACTTCTCCTTAAATACTGTTAATTTATGTATTCATCTTAGTGATCTGGAAGTAAAAAATATTTTGTTTCCCTTCCCCCCACCTTCCCAACCCCCCAGTCCACTAGTGTTTTTAACCTGTGGGTGCATCATTATATATTTCTAAAGAAGTCCAGCTGAAATGTCTACAACTAAATCTTACAGTTAGAATTCCATTAAACAATGAGATGCATTTAGGAAGCCAGAGAGAGAAAACACATTTAATAACCGAGAGGCTGGGTGCAACTTCATGTTGCTTCAAAGTAGTTCCTATTTTAAATCCTAGTATTGCTTGAGGCCAAAAACTGACTTTATTAAATTTAAAAATTAAAAAAAAAAAAAAAAAAAAAAAGAAACAACAACCAACCCATGCACCTGCTTTTGTAACAGACTTTTAAAAAAAATTACTGGCACTAGAAGGAACACATTGTGTAGATAATACATGTCATCAGTTTAACAACAATAACATGATAATTCATTCTCTGGAAAGAAAGCATGGAGGTCCAACCTATGTTGGTTCACTGAAACAATATTACGTTAAAAGTGGCTACAACTCTATACTATATCATTCTGGCACTATGTCTGACCTGCTCTGTCTTTTAGATAGATCCCCAAAAAGACATAGTTATTAAAATACAAACCATAAAGAATATTAAATATCTAAGGACCAGGTCTGAAAAAAATGCAGTCAAGTATATAAAGCCACATTCATGTGAGATTTAAACTTTTAATTGCAACACCTTTAAAACTATTCCAAACTTAGCCCACTTTATTTACAGTAATGTCATGATGAAAGTAATCTGAAAGGTGTGTGGCACTGTTAGGACTACACAGGGCTGCCCCATGAGAGATTGCAAAGCTGAACCGGAAGGGAACAAGAGGATACTAATTTGATTTCTGGAAAACTTATCCTTTAGGATGAGATAACTTATAGGTGCAGAGAACAAGAGAAGATTTTCTGTCTTTTCTGTGCTACAGAACCAGAAGGATGGTAGAAATGATGAGTCTTTTCTATTTGCTAAAAGAACAAGAGCAACTGAGGTTTTATGTACCAGTGAAACTCTGTTAAAAGACAGCTAAGTATTATCATTTCCCTTATTAGTAACTCAAGTCTTATCTTCACATGGTTTTTTTCAGACTTAAAATAATTTTAAAAACTTTGAGTTACCAGGCTGAAACTTTTCTAAGGGGCAGAATGCGATACATATATATCTGCACATGGACACACACGCTATATTTGTAGACACTGTTACATTGAGACAGCAATATGGTGTATAGTGCTAGAGCATTCCAACAATACAGACTTGTCTTCTCACAATTTAGTGTAAACCATTTATATCTGGCCAAGGTGCAAAGATTTCAGTGCAAAGATGTATCAGTTAAATGTAATATTTTTATTAAATTTCATTAACAATCCTGATAAGTATTCACACGTACATGAAATTTAATATAAAAGGAGAACAAAAATTCTTTTATTTCAAATAGGGATACATAAGAAAGCAAAGAAATATTTATTTGAGGGCTCCTGGTAAATGTGATCTGTGAGAATCAAAAAGATAGCTAGATTATAAGACATATATTTAAATATACAAATCTTTTAAACAGAAATCACATTGTTAGAATATTAATCCTTTTAGTAAAAAAATGTCACAATGCATTTAAATGCATCCAGGATACTCCTAAAATCTGTGATACTCCTAAAATCCACATACTTTTGACTATTTTTTTTCCCAATTTTGCATGTCTAGAACAATTGTAGTATCAGACAGCCATAATTCAGCTTATATATTTGATAAAGCCACTGTGGGGAAGACAGGCAAAAAGTAAAATAATGGAAGCAAAGTTGTGACCTGCTGTGAGCTGGCAAAGGGTCTGGGCTCAGTTTCTATGGCGAATGGCCACTCTACCACACTGCACAATCTCCCAAGCTCAAAGATACTATCACTGGTTGCGGTCATGTACACAATGCAAAGGTTCTGAGGTGAAGAATATTATTAGCTTTTTAATTTTGGTCTGACAGTTTGTTTTATGTAGAGGAAGTATTGATTTTTTTTTTCCCCAATAACATTTAATGCTACTTTTCCAGCAAGCACATAGTTAAATTGACAGGACTTCATTTGTAATCCACAGAACAATAGATGACCCCAGTAAAACTGTGCTCTATCCTCCAGATGTTGTGTGCATTGAAACACCTGGAAGAGCCACAGGAGACAAGCAAGAATGACCGCTGCATTTGCTAAAGTAGCAGCTGTATGTTCAGCAGGCAGAACACATTGCCCTACCTTCAGCACCTATCACTTCCATGCTTCCAGAATTTATCAAACCCTCAGCTTAGCCCACCATATAGCTGCTGGCACGTTCTGTTTCCCATGGAAAAAATCCTATGGGTTCTTCCTTCCATCAAGGTAAAATACTGTGAAACTATAAATACAGCTTTTAGTGTTTGATTTAGTGTAATCCCACTTCAGGTGTGGGCCTAACTGCTTTGCCAGGTTCACACTTTGTCTTGCCTCAACACCATGCTTCTGTCAAGCTCCAGTTTTGTGTGAGGATATGAGGAAAGTAACACAGCTTTATTACATCAAGAATTGTTTGAAAGGAGACATGTTGTATACCACAACGCTAGTAAAGGGTCTTGAGTTAGAGGTACATAGGAACAACTTAAAGCTTGCTGTGATATTTTAATCAAATTGAATAAATACAAATACAGCAGCAAGAGATTGGACTTCATGACCCAGTGACATTCCCCTATGTTTTATGTACACAGCATCCCTATGTTCAATTATGATTTCTGCCATATTAAAAGAGTTTAGTCTAAATGAGAGGTTTTTTAGTGCTCTGAAAAGTACTAAATACATCTTTTAAAGAGGATAAATATAACAAGTCTCGAAAGTACAGATACAATTTTACTTAATTTTTCCACTTTAGTAATTTAAATAAAAACTTAAATATACAAGGTCTATGTAAAACTGAAGTTAATTCCTCATTTTCTGTACAGTCCCTCATGTCTTACAGAGTTTTCTCAAAGAATCTTAAAATCTTATGGTTTGTTTGTTGAATATTTTTACAATGGTGTGATCCCACAATTTCACCTTGAAATTGCTTAATTTAATGTTCTCTGGTTTTGCAATTTTTGCAATATTTTCTTTTTACTTTTAAAAAATTGGGTGTCAGTATGCATACTTTTTCATAACCAGTATAAATCACTTTTCTCAAGTTTTTCCCTTTTTCCTAGAAAACACTCAAATAATTCTGAGTTATGCTGGATCCACCACCTCTCAAGAAACAAACTGGTCTCTTGGTTCCCCAAGTGGTCCATCTTTTGTTATTTGTGTGCACTGTAAAAAAGAATTATAGAAAGAGGCTCTGACCATAGGAAAAATATTCAAGCCAGTCATGGCTATGTAATATTGAGTGAATCATTATGAATCACTGACACATCTGGTCATTAGAATTCCCTCTGTTTACCAGTGGATGTGAAAAGGAAAATGAGCCTTCAGAAATTTAGTTGTAAGTAATTACCAGCCATGTAGTCAATTCCCAGTGCAATTACCATTCCAGTTTTTGCCCTATTCAGGCATGTTCAAAAACTATTCTCTATTCAGGTAACCTCACTGAAATTAGTACGTTTCAATATAAAGCTGTTAGAATTCGGTCTTCATTTAGTGAATTTATTATGTCCTGTTGAACAAGTTGCCACTAAAACAACAAAAACACCACAGAGACACTAACTGCTGGGCTCTTCAAAACTCAAAGAAAAAAGTATTAATTTAGAAGTTTGTTTAAACCCAGAATGTTCTGAATCAGTGTAAAAGACCCTGAGATTAGCTCAGTTAGTTAGAGCATGAGGCTGATAATCCCAAGATTGTGGGTTCAGTTCCTGTACAGGCCATTCACTTAAGCGTTAGATTTGGTGATCCACGTGTGTCCCCTCTGACTCAGAATATTCTGTGACTCAAGAAAGTTGTGTGAACAAACAGGAGTAAAACTTTGGGGAGGATGCAATTTTCGTTTCATCTTTACGCAAAAAATTCTCTCCACTTTTTCTTTTCCTATAAATTTCCTTTGCCTTGACATTGGTATTAATTTAAAAAAATAAAGTTTTCCATGAAAACCACAAATAAAGTTACATGATTCCTAATAGAATTACATACTTTTTTTTCCTCTACCATCTAGTGTCCGCTTGACCTCATTCCTCCACCAGACTTACCCCGAAAGACAACAGCAGTCTTGTGGCTAGTCTGAAGTCACACATGTGCACTTTGATCTTCTCACACATGCAGCCTGAGAGAAGTCCTGGCTACCAAGTAGATCTACTCCCTTGTCTTCAGCATTAGCCCAAATTTGGGTCTTCCTGGATAACAGTTTTCAGAGAACTTGTAGGAGCAACCTGGTGTCTGAAACATGTTTCCTTCTTTAAGACCTGCTCCATGTAGGTAAATACTTGATAACCATAGTAAGTAAGCAGGAACAGAATTACAGAAGACAATCTAATCTTATTCTTTGTTTCTGTATTTTTTAAAATATGTTTATTTTTTAAATACTAATGTTTTCATACTTTTTCACCTTGACTGAGAAGCCAATATATGTATGAGTTCGTGTTGGAACAGTTTCTGGCATCACATCAGAGAAATTCTTTGGAATCCATTGCAGCTTCATCCAAAAGGCCAGTAACTGAACAAAAACTGTGAATGAACTGAACTCTTTTCCTGAGAGTTGTCACCCTTCAGTTCTTTTTCTTGAACGTTAATAGATGAAGACAAAAAAGCCTACTGCTCATGTCCTACAGCTCTTATCCAGGCTAAACCTAGCCTGTAGCTAAAAGGAGAATTTCCCCCGATGGATTATCTTTAGTTTTCTTTGGCAATATGCAAATTAAGTTATAAATATGTAAAAAGGCAAGAAATCCTAAAACTATTTGGGTAAGAAATCTTTACATTTTGGTGTTTCTGTTTCTTTTTTTTTTGTTGTTTTGTTTTGTTTTGGGTTTTTATTTGTTTTTGTTTTGTTTTGTTTTTCTAATGAGGTATATATTTTGAGAGTATAAAATAGCATAAAAACACATATATTGAGAAATGTTTGTATAATATAACACTGCTAAAGGTTTTATATGACTTCAGAGGAATTTCTAGCATTTCCCTGACAAATCTTCACATCATTTTCATTTGCAGAGCAGTTTGTAGAAATATCCCCAGCAGAGGGAGTGGCTCATCTGTTTGAAATGAATCCTGAAAGATTAGAAAAAGCAAATTTTTACTTTTATTTTACAAATGAAAAATAGTGTTAAATATAGTAATTACCTAAATGTCTATTTAAAAAAAGCATCTTTACTCTCTCTTAGCTTGAAAGAAGAGCATGGTGGTATGTCTGCAAGAAGCAATTAAAGAGACATAAAAAGTCCAATTACTGTAGTAAGCTCCAGAAAAAAAGTCTTATATTTCCTCTGCTTTGTACTCCACTTATTCATTGCATTTAATTGCATACAAAGTAGATATAAAATGCCTAAATATCAGAATGTTAAGCTCATTTATCCTGATAGTAAGTAGTTATTTGGACCTAGTTTTCAAACAAATGGATGAGACAAATTAAAAATCACTGGAAAATTAAACGTCTAGGGTCAGCCTTTCTGGGTATAAATCAGTATTGACAGATGAGCTTTAGTGGACTTATTTTGATTTATAACAGATAAGTTATAAATCAAAATAGAAACTTTAAATAAGATGCATCATTTAAGTGAAAAAAGTTTGAAATTAAAAGTGAGATTTTTTTTTTTGTTTGTAATGTCAGCGGTATTAAAACCAATATCGAAGAACAACACAGAAAAACCTAGCTATCTAAAACGCCAGAGGGTGACTATAAGAATTGTTTTGTTTAAGCCAAAGAGCATTTCCAGGCAGTTTTCAGTCCCCAGTCATGAGGGTAGCTTAGTATTTCTTCTGACACTAGATAGCCCATTTAGTAAATCAGTACCTCAGTATTTATTACCAGCCCTCTGCTGCACCCTTATGTGACCACTTAGGTCTGATGGTTATGAGTTAATGAGACAGGGTCCACTAGCCAGGGATTTACCCCATAGGGGAAGCCAGAGATTTTGCCAGTGTAAAGTGAATTTTGGTGGGTGATTTGGGGAAGAAAGAAAAAGCATGTAGATTCATTAGAGGTGGAGAAAGTTCACTTTGCTCAGTTTGCACAGGGTCTGGTTGCGGCTGATTTTCATTGAGCATCCTAAAGCTATTTTAGGATAGAAATATGTCTTGGGGATCAGGTCCCCAGTTTCAAGGGCCAAAAACCCATTAATCAGTCAACAACACGGGTTTCATGGCAACCAGCTGCTTTTCCAAACCCTCGGATCTGGGCATCTGGAAAAATAGTTAGGTAAATTCTTTCATAAATCATCTCCATGCTCAGTACATCCAGTGCTGGTCAGTTAATCTACACAATGCACTGGGTTTACTGCACGTGTTCAGAGTGACATTACATCCCATGTGTTATTAGCCTGAGTTTGGAGTTTGATTGATCTGTGGAGGACTATAAGGGTTCCTTGAGAGTATAGCCTCAAACAAAGGTCAGCAGAACTGCCACCTTGGGATTCCAGAGGGCAGACTTTGGCCTGTTTAGAAGGCTGGTTAACAGAATACCTTGGGAGACAGTCCTGAGGGACAAAGAAATCTGGGAAGGCTGGATGTTATTCCAGAATGAAATCTTAGAGGTGCAGAAGCAGGCCTTCCCCACATGCTGAAAGATGGGGAAGAAGATGGGCCTGACTGAACAGAGAGCTTTGGTTGGGATTAAGGGAAAATAGAGTTTATTGTATTTGGGAGAAGGCCCAGGCAACTCAGGAAGGGTACAAGGATCTTGTGAGGTGATGCAGGGAAAAAAATAGAAGGATCAAGGCCCACCTGGAACTTAATCTGGCTTCTGTCATAAAAGGCGTTAAAAACTTTCTACAAATAATAAATAAATAAATAAATAAAAATCTCCATCTTTCATTGGATGTGCAGGGAAATATAGTGATAAATGATGAGGAAATGGTTGACGAATTTAATGTCTTCTTTGCCTTAGTCTTTAATAGCAAGATCACTTGTTCTCTGGGTACCTAGCCCCCTGAGCTGGAAGACAGAGACAAGGAGCAGAATGAAGCCTCCGTAATTAAAGGGGAAATGCTTACTGGCTTTTGTCCATTTTGGGTCCCTCACTACAAGAAAGACACTGGGATATTGGAGCATGTCTAGAAAAAGGCAATAGAGATGGTGAAGCCATCTTACGAGGAGAGGCTGAGAGAGCTGTTTAGCCTGGAGAAAAGAAGGCTCAAGGGTGACCTTGTCACTCTCTACAACTACCTGGAAGGAGGGTGTAGCAAGGAGGGGACCAGTCTCTTTTCCCAAGTAACAAGAAGTAGGACAAGAGGAAATTGCTTCAAGTTGTGCTGGGGGATTAGGTTGGATATTAGGAAAAATTTCTTCCCTGAGAGGGTGATCAAGAACAGGCTGCCCAGGGAAGTGATTGATACCTCCCTAGAGGTATTTAAGAGACTTATAGATGTGGCACTTGAAGACATGGCTTAGTGGTGAACTTGGTAGTGCTGTGTTAATGGTTCAACTTGGTCTTAGAGGTCTTTTCCAACCCAAATGACTCTATGAGTCTATGAAAAAAATTCCTAAAATCACCTGTTCCATTTAGTCATTAGAACTTAACTCATCACAACAAGTTTTCAAACCACAGCAAATCCACTAACAAGGTACATAAGGCATAGAGAGAGTTAATAAATACAGAAAATCTTTATACAACCATAATGTAAACTGATCTGGATCTCCAAATATGGATATTTCCTCAATTTGCTGTATTAAAAATATAATATTTTCTCAAAAGTCTTCTAATGGGTCCGTCCTTGAATTTTACAATTCAGGTATTTCCATCTCTCTGTGAGGAATGATTTGTGGGTGTGGCTTGACACAATGACTTAAAAATATATTTTCAATTTTTTTTTAAAAACGCTTTTTTCCTAAAGCAGCAGGATTAGGATTATAATACCTTTACCCACAATGGACAAATATCAACCAGATTTTTAAGAGTTTTCAAAAAGACTTTGATCCATTTAACTAATTAAAATTAATCCTATTGGGGAAACCACTTACATGATAATGTTAGCTGCTTGTTCTTAGTATCCCTGTGGGATTACTATGGCTACAATAGGACCCTTATGTACATCAGGAAACATGTAAAGTGCGCTGTGGCTGGAAAGGAAAACATTGGCATGGAAACAGTGCAGATATTAGGAGTCAATGCCTGGGCTATAGCTGAGGAAGATGAGATTAAAAGAAGAGGAAATTCTCAATAATAACATTTGTATTTCCACAGACTGGGGGCCACCCTTCATGACTAGCTTTCTGGCTGTCGGGAGTAGATGTTTATAACACTTTCTCAAAGACCTTCTAGCCCACCACTAATTTTGTACATGTCTGGACATGCAGATGTGTAAAGAAACCTGAGCCATGCTCACTCTCCCCACGTTCCTCTCCACCTCCTCATCCAGGGCGTAAGGACAGGTGGCAAGAACCTCTGTGCCCCAAAGGGCACTGTAGGTCAGAATCTCTTGAGAGGGACTCTGCTATGATAATGGTTTATGAAACAGAAGGAAAAAAATGAATAAAGATCTGTCTCTGACACATTATATACCCCACATTCTCAACCAGTACTCCAGTGCATAGGACAGGAATGTGAGCTTTACACACTCCAGCATATATATAATACATATATAACGATGCAAATAACTCTGAAATCTATATCTACCTTTCCAGATCCAAGACATTAAGAAAAGTTGTAGAAAAATCCACCAACAGTCATGGTGAATATGTTTTTGTTTCTAAAACCTGAGCCGATTCTTCTATTCGTGTCCCCTAGGGATATGTTTTTTCAAACACCTCAAGATCCCTGTTTTTATTCCCAGCTTCATGGGGCTACTTTAATTCCTGCTGATAAGAGGAATTGAAATATCTGTGTTTTAGATTTACAATTTTGAGTTATAGAAGAGAAAAGGAGGATGGACATCAGTCTCTTCTTTAAAGAATTTGTACACAAAAGCTAGATTTTTCAAATATGTTATAAAATGTGAGGAATAGCATTTTCAAGTGACTAAGTTTTGTGGGAGCTTCCAGAGTTTGTCAGGTAGTGAAAAAAAAAGGACAATATAAAATTTCCCTATCTTAATAGCAATTCTGTGCCACAAGCACTGAAATTTATGGCTTTCTCTGAGAGCATTGAAAAAATGCAGGTCTGAGCAGGTACCAATAACACCACAGACAACCATCTTTTAAGGCAAATGCATACTGGAAAAAAAAGTATCAGAGATTTTCCTCTTGGGTCTGGAAATCAAAAGAGTTGTTTCATACTAGAGTTGTGGTAGATCCTGGAAAGAGAGTCTTTGTGGCACCAGATAC
Source organism: Lophotriccus pileatus (assembly GCA_035583135.1). NCBI lineage: Eukaryota > Metazoa > Chordata > Aves > Passeriformes > Tyrannidae > Lophotriccus > Lophotriccus pileatus. The sequence goes on along the minus strand of JAWWES010000081.1, from coordinate 87,363,507 downwards.
TCAAGTTGGCCCTATGAGTCTGAAGAGAAGGCATTTCAGCAGCAAACAGGCAGATGTGAGGTCCTTTATCAGCCACTGCGCCTAAAATCCATCACCATTCCATGAAGCACACATTGTTTTCTGCCAATATAGTTGCATTCCTAAGGGATGATTAGGGAAAAGGCAAATGTTTTCAAAGAGGCTTTCAGAATCCCTATCAGACATACACATTTGGTGACAATGACGGTGCAATGGTTCTGCACTGGCAATAGGCGTGAAAACCCTAGGAAAGGCAACCTTCAGGAACAATATTACTGATGCTTTTGTGTGATGGCATGACACTGATGCTCATCATTAATTTTGCTCAGATGTGGATACAATATTTAGGAAGAGGGTTTACAAAGTTCCCAATCTTTTAGTGAGGTGTCTGAAACAGATCACTGTGGACTGTGAGGAATGCATCAATTGTCAGCAAGACCTAATATATTTGGCAAAATACCCAAGGACTCCAGGAGATGGATACACTCTACAGAGCTTCTCCAGCGAGACTCCAATTTTGCAAGCACCATTTTTGTTATTCTCCCCAAACTCACTCAACTTCCCTGCCAGCACCACCCACCTATTCAGAAGTACTTCCAAAAGCCTGCAGGGCTTTTGCACGTAAACAGCAGTATGCCATCCTGTAGACAGCCTGCTAAGCAGTCTTTCAGGCAAAAGCCTTATGAAGGATGCTGAGCTTAAGACCTTTAAAAGGCCACTGTTTCTGAGTGTGGTGAATACATTCACGCCACCCGTTCTCTTGCTCTCAGTTGGCAGCTCTTGAACCATGTTGTTAAGGCAGGAAACCATGTTGAGGGCAGGAAAGGGTGTCAGCTTGCTTCACACATGTAGTTTTATGGCTTAGGCCTGGATCTATAGCTACCATAGCAAAGCATTTTGAGAACTGCCAAAGAACTAATACATGTCCTCAGTCCTTAAATGAAACTCAAAGATACATTTTGAGTTTGGTTTACTTTATCTCCAGCCCATCAGAGTATTTCACCTCTAAACCAGACTTCTGCTGTACAAACACATGTAACCAGAAGAGCCAAAATTTCCTACTAATGTACAACAGTAGCTGTTTTCATCACCTTTAAACATTCTGACATTTAAATATGAAACTTTTTTTACTATGTAGGGAAGAACAGATATATGAAACTTTCTTCTGTGGTGAGTTCTTCAAGGTCTGTGATGATTTTCCCAAGCAGAACAGCATAAATTTTAATTTCACAGACAAAAAGAGGGCAGGCTGAACCTTATTACCAATTACAATACCTTTGATGACTCCATAGTAGTCACAGATAAAATCAGGTTAGGGAAAACCAGTTCACGTCTTTTGAACTGGAAAGCACATAACAATTACTTAGTAAACAATTAAAAATTATTAATTATACCACAGGATGTAGGCCTTGCAGGGCCTAAAGTATATGCACTGCTTGCACTTGTATATGCTCATTAATCACAGTCTGTTACTGTAATTTTAATGAATGTTTATCTTATTTTCTTTGTGTAATCCAATTACTTTTGTTTTTTTAACTATCGTTAGGGATCTCTTTGTTTCCAGCATGCTGCCAATCAGCCCCCTTTAGATGTGAACAATTCAATTCATTATCATTAGGTTTCTCTTTTTAATCCCACTTCTGGGTGAACCATTGAAAGAAAATCCAGGAACAGAAGTCCTTGCACAGCAGGGGGAATGAAATGTGTTCTGAACACCTGAGCAATTATGTGCAACAGTTCTCCAGAATGGTACTCTAATGTCTTCCTAAACTTGTACCACATTAACAATTAGATCATCTGTCATTTCTGCTTTAGTATTGAATTAATTGCAAATTGACTTTAGAATTGAGAAAAAAATTAAACTGCTGGAGTGAATCTAAGCATTTTGTGTTTGTTTGTGTTTTAATTGGCACATTGCACCTGTCCAAATTATTTCCATGATGCAGATGCCATTACTACAATCCCAGATGATTACAACAGCCCCCATAGTAAAAATCAACCCATCACATTATCAGATTTAGTGAAAAAGGTATTTCTAAAACCTGCAGGTGTTTTTATGAGACATACATAAAATTATGCACTAAGAGTAGAAGACCAGCAAACAAACAACAGCATGTTACTTTTAGCAGGACTCATATTTCTTGGTCCATCTGACCACCTGCCCCATTCTATGAAGTATTATGGTGTCAGTGCTTACCAGGTAGTTATCTGTACTTGTTAAGTCCATCGCTCTGTTGTCACACAGACTCAAGGCCCTTTCTTACATTACTGGTTCCACCTACAAATATGTGTACAAAACTTGTATGTGCTAGCCATGGGCACTTTTTATGGTAAATGTGCCCTGCTTGACCTTTTCACCACTTCTTTTTTCTCTGGGGAGTGAGGAAGGACACTTCATTGCTGTTTTCTCCAAAAGAAAGCAAAAAATCTGATCACATTAACAGTTTCTTATTGGCATCAAATAGCTAATTTATTTAAGGACCTATTTTTTAAAACAATGCATGGACCATGGTTGTTTTTTAATCCAGGCCTGTCATTCATCCAAGTTGCAGACTACAAACTCTTTTGTAGTTCACTGAGTAGAACAGTAATTCAGTGGGAGATTCCTCATCAGGATGGATTATGCATGACAGACAAGTCAAAGGTCAGAAAGCAGATAGGGAAAAAAAACCAAATTGGTGCCCCTCACTGGTTAGGAAATGAGCCTTTGTGAAATATGTTTTTTCATCAACAGAGATAGGCAGGTAGGTTTGCAAACTATAACTTCTACTGCTTATGGGAAGTGTTTTAGGAAGGGTTTTTTTTAAGATCCACACAGTATTCCTCCAACACATCACACTCACTGATCCCAAAACTTCTGTACTAAAACTGGAGTCAGGCCATACAAGAAAGAAATTATAAACATGCTGCTCAGGAATTGTTCTGTGAGTATGACACTTTCATAATGATATACAAGCCAAGGCAGAACACAGTTGTTTCCTCCCCATATGCAACTATGTGAATCTGCAAAAAGAAGTGATCCCAACCACAGTGCAACAAACAGTAAGTAACAGTGTAAGAAGACTTGGTTTTTTAACACAGTTTTTCTGATGAATAAAAAAGGGAAATAAAAACAAAGGAATCTAGATTTAATTTTTTGTCAGCTCCCCTCAACTTCCAGGTCTACCTGGTGGCAACTTTTTTCTCTCAGGTTTATGGGTTCTAAAATGTGACTTCTCTTTTCAGTTTTTGAAGATAAGTTTATCTTTGCCTTTGCCTTTTACTCTGTGAGAGTAAAAGCCTCTCCATCCAGGAACAATATTTTGTCCATCTCTTCTGAATATATCTTCCAAGCATACATATAAAATAAAAAAAAAAAGAAATCACCTCCCCACCACAAACCCGAAGCTTACTGCTATGGGATGTTTTACATTTCAAAAGTCTATATGAGTTTAAATGCAGACAGACAACTTCATGGAAAAGGAGTTTCATTAAGGGTTATTAAATCCCACAGCTCAGCTTTCCTCTGGAAGTTGGAAATAGAAATGGGAAAGTTACTGCACACTTTGTCCTCTTTTAATGTTTTCTTCAGTGTTTATCCCAGATGATATTGAATGGGAGCTAGTGATGTTAATGGACAACCTAGCTGAATCCAAATGAATAGATGTAATGCTAGAGTGTCAAAAAAAAAATCAATTGCAGTAAATATTGCCTTGATGTTGTCAGTAGACTTAATGCATTTTTTCCTATTAGTGAAAGATTCTGAAACATACCATCCTTTTTATCTTAGTTATTAGAAACATATTTAGTATGGTCTTTCTGTTTCTGATATTGTAAAGTAAAATGCTTTTACTTCCTTTCTGAGTGACTTTCCTGCTTTAGTTCCAGTGTGGGGCTCATGAAAGAAATTAGAAAAAGAAAGTAAAATAGTCCGCCATGTCTTCAAAATTAGCAGCTTTATGACCTCACTAGAAGACAGAGTTACAGTAGTCTGAGTGTCCAAACCACATATTTATATTCTTTAACATTTTTTATATTTAAATATTTTAATCCTGGGGAATTCATAATGGTTTTTGTAAGTTGTCAAAAATCTTGATAACTGTAATACATTACTTTAAGCTGTGTTTTCAAAAATCACTCTATTTCAATGTATTCATGAGTAGAGGAATATAGAAAAGAGGAAAAAAAAAACAGTTTGACATTCATGAACCTTTTGAAATGCTTGTATCTTAGCCCACATGTTCTTTAGCTTTTCCAAACCTCTTAATAGACAAGATTTTCTGTGGTGCTTTACCGAAACAGCCGATCATGCAGTATTTGAAGACAGCAGCTAGGCCAATACTGGTAGCCAGATGTGGTGTAATCTTGGCTGGGATTAATGGGATTTCAGAACAGTTCTTGACCTCACTGAGATCAGGTCAGGGAAGGCCAGGTGAAAACAAAAGAAGGGTCCTGCATAAAGAGAGTTGAAACAGTCTATTTGTGAAGGTAATTGCATGAAACCAGGGTTAGGAGGTAGCTGAGCAAAGTAAGGCATGACTTAATTTAGAACATGTGTGTATGAGGAGATGTACAAGTAAGGGTACAAAAATGCATTAAGATTGCTTGAAAATATTGACAAAGTAGTGGAAAAGGAGCTGCCTGAAGCAGTGTGTAAGAACTTTCACAAAGTCTTTGTGAAAGGTCCCCTGGTTAAACACAGTGTTGCACAAATGGCACCACTGACAGGAAAAAGGGGAATAAATGGCAAGTTTCATGGTGGGAAAACAGTGAAACCAAAATGCCTCAGCATCCTGTCCAAAGATGAGCACTGCTCATTTGTATTCTAATGATCTGGAAAAGGAGAGAAGCATGATACCCCAAAGTTATTTCTGGTTTATCCTCACAATGATCTCTGAACTTGAATATTTGGAACAAGTTAATCTGGTAAAGGGATCAGGAACAATGAACTAGAAAATGAAAATCAGCCCTAATGAATAAAATATACATTACAGACAACTACTCTTATGTTAGTGCATTCCTAATTAATTGTATCAGGTCAAGAAAAGATTCATTTTAATTTGAGTGGCTCAAGAAGACTGTAGCATAGAGTTCAGTAATGTCTAAGTTACTGAACAAAATACATGCATGTGAATGGAATAGGAAAATACCAACAAATTTACAGTGTTTTGCTATATTCTGAATATAGCTTTCACCCAGAACTGTACCCTTAATCTTATCATGTATGAAAGTAAAAATGTAGCAGAATTAGAGGGTTAAAGAACTTGATACTCTTTCTTCAAGTGTATCATGCCTGAATATGAAGAATAAAGGGGGCGTTGTGAATTTCAAAGTCTTAGTCTGCAAGACGGGAATAGTCATATTTAATCTTCAGAAAAAGCAGAAGGAAAAAAGAAGTGTGCTGAAAATGAAAACAGACATAGAATGAAAACTTCAGCAAAGGTGAAGCACTGACAGAAAACACTGTGTACCCAGGAAAGGACAGCATAAAATGCCTTTGGCTGACTTACAAGAAATAACATTGGTTTTTAACAAAAGTATCTTTTACTGAAAAATTTTAGCTTCACTAACAATAAAATAATCTAACCTGAATAAGTGTGAAAGGAGTGAATATACTTGAAAATTGTAATGGATACAGAGCCATCTACAGCCAGCTAGCAGATTGGGAAACAGCATATACTACAGAAAAGAAGAGAAACTTATCTGAATTAATCTCTAAAGAGATGCAATTTCATAAAATTAATTCCACTTGGAGGAATTTAGCACAAGAAAAAAAATGGACCAAAACCAAGCAAGTAGCATCAGGTTTGTGTTTTAAATTGAAGATGTGTAGATGGAAGGATATAACTGGACAATTCTTATAAAATGGAAGGTATGATCATGAAAAACAAATAAAAGTACTCTCAGATCTGAAAGTGTTAGTGTGACTATAAACCTTTGACTCATTTCTACAAATAGAACCAAAAATAAGAAACTACTTAGGAGAACAGAAAGAAACAAGCTAGCTTTAGGGTAGAGAAGGAAATGGATGATATTAAGAACTGTCTTGAAGCAGGAAATACAAAGTGACTTCTTAAATGTAAAGAAGAAACAAAACAGAACAAATATCCTCAGAAAAATAAGACACACAGGAAACTAAGCCAAAGTACAAGCTGAGTCACTGAGACACGATAGCAGAATGTAAAATAAGGAATCACAAGACCCAAAAGACAGAAGATAGTAAAGGAAAAGAAAACTATGGGTTTGGGAAATTTCCTAGGTTCTCTGACAATATCAGTACTGTGTCACAGCTTCACCCTACTATCTATTTGGGTAAGCAGCAGTTCCCTTTTCAAAGGGAATGTGGTTAATTTCCACATATTATGGAATACAGTAAGTAAAAGAAATATAAATTTAAAGATTTCTTCAAATTCAGGAGGTGAGGTAAAACAAGGAGGGAAATAGTTTCAGATGAGTTGGGCATCAAATATTAAAGCTTGAGAGTTAGAATGCATCGCAGGCTGTACAAGAATGACAGTAATATAAAAAATACCAAAGAGAAACCTAGATTTTAATAACTTTTTATACTGTAAGGAAACATCATGGTCTTTATTCAATGCACTTAGTACTACAGCTGATAATTATAAATAAGTTATAAAAATTTCAGGAGATTTATAGTTTCAGAGGCAGAACTACACCCTGAAAGCCAAAAGAATAATAAAATGATGCATGATGGATCAGTTAGCCAACGCATAGCTTTGTTACAATCATTAAAGGTCTCAAAGACCCCAGAAGATGGTTCTACAAATAAGAGAAAGAACTCTTCTGTTAAAAAATCCCCACAGTATTCTTAAAAAATTGCCAAACACAACCATATTGGTCATCAGGCCATACAAATGGGAAAGGAGTAGGTAATAGATTGACTAGAACTACCTGTTTTGTCTTAAAAGACATGTTGCTGGATGTAGAACAGACTGTGATTACACTCAAAGCAGAAGTTATTTAGCAGGAAAACTAACAGTAACTACTGTTCTTGTCCCCATGTAAGGTCACCTCCCTCCTTTTTTTGATTTCTTAAATACTTCATAAATTTTGGGAGGGAGATCAGAAAACTAACTCACAATTCTTTGGAATATTCAAGAGCTGCACAAAACAGATAAAAATGTAGCCATGTTTTCAGAAGGAGGAAATCTGAATACAGGCCCAAGGTAGGATAGCCCTTTTTCCTGTGGCAGGACTTTTTAAGGACTAAAATCTTGTAGGTGGATCTACCCATATGACCTCTGAAAAGGAGTTTTAAAAAGAGACCAAAAGTCTTCCAAAGCTTCTATAGGTGACACTGCTAATAATAATCTTCACAATAATTGCAAAAAGCGTTATTTGAGAGAACTCAAAACAAGCAGGGAAGACAGAATGGAAATGAAAATAGTTCCTACAATCAGCTGTTTGCCTGTTCTTTGTGCCTTTCTCCTAGGCAAGCAAGTTAGAGCTTTCTGAGTTGCAGCAAGGTCTGCCTTTGTTCCCTCTGGGCCCTGCTACATTATTTTTATATATCCCCTTAGAAGCCTGCTTGTTTGATATTTGCTCTTTCCTGTGGTCTCACAAGCTCCCTGCAGGAGCTGCACACTCCCAGTTTTATGGGTTTTTTTCCACCACACCCTGAGATCTCCAAACCTTTCTGCCCCAACATATTCATTTGCTATGTAAGGGAAGAGGCAGCCCCTCCCTCCGTCTCTCCCTTTCAGCATTGCACTTGACCCAATCATCTAGAGAAGGGGAACAAAAATGGGCAAAAAATCTGCAGAAAGGCTGTTCATCACAGAATGACAGTAAAATTTTTCTGTGATTACTTCAACATCCACAGTTATGGTCACTGATCTAAATGCATAGTCTTCTGACCGGCATTCAGAGACAAGAAGTCAAAACCAAATCATATTTGAGGAGGCTGGGTAGAGCGTTACTGTGTTACCCTTAAGGGTAAAAGTGTTGTGCACGTATTTCGTAAAATAGATATGAGAAATTGATGAAAATCAAATGGAGAAGAATACATGATGATGTGTTATGAGATCAATGGTGGGAGTTAGCAGAATAAAGTTTCTCACCCATAGGAGAAAAAGAAAAACAAAGCAAGCAAGAAAAGCAAAAGAGGACAGAGAATCTTACACAACTGACACATTTAAGGAGTTTGTGTACTTGTGAATGGAGTTTCTTCTTGCAGTTTTCAGTTAACCAGAAAAACTAGACAGTGCTGCCTTCTTTTGTTTCTGATGCTTATCCCAAAGAAAGTAGTGAGGCAGGTTTTTCATTAAAACAAACAAGCAAATAAAGGAGAGATTAATGCAAATACTTTAGTAAAGCATGCTTTCAAAGAATGGGTAGAGCTGGACATTCATTGGAAGAGCAGAATAGCTACTACTAAAATACACTTGATCCCCAAATTTTTTTCAAGTTTATTTCAATAAATGCATATATATTAACAGCTATGTTAAAGGTTTGTCACACTCTTCTTGGAAACTTCCTCTGGAAAGATAAGAAGCACAACATCACTGAACTCATGTGCAATCTTATGTATTCAGGTGTTTTAGGATTCCCTTCTCAGTGACACATATCCCACAGCTCTTCTGAGAAATGTTGAAAATTTCAGTGTGAAACCTTGTCTGAAGGTATAAAGTGAAAGAGGCTGAAAGTTGTAGGTGGACATAGTTTTCTCAGTTGTGTGTTTGGAAAAAAAATAACTACAGTCTAAAAAAAATAATGTACATAAACTTCTAAAAGTTAAATAATTATATAATTACACTTGTTGCAAAGGAAATGAGACCAAAAAAAAAGGGAATTGTTTCTGTGCCCCCATGGAAAAAAAGCTTCTATAAAATACTTCTCAGAAAATACCCCAGCTACACTCTCCAACACAATCTCTGTTGACTGTGCTGGGGAGAGAGGCTCCAGCTAGGTGTAAATGGTTGGATTTCTACCTCTCATGGATTTCAGTGACCAGATTAGTAACCATGATAGTGCTTCTTACAATAATCTTAATGTACATATGAACATATTGCTTAAGGGAGTTTATGCAGGATGATAAACTGGCATCCTCATTACTAGCAATTCAGATTATGCTTTGCTCCACAGTATGAGAAAGTGTTCTCTAGTAAGGAAATATGCAGAAGTGTTGCATGCAAAAGAGACAGGTATTGATAATGAAGAAGCCACTCTGTCATAGAAGACTACAGAAAGGAGGCAGAAGAGGAACAGTTGTACAGATACATGGATTCTCTGGTGCCAGAAAATAAAACTTCCTAAAACAGACATCTGGCCCTAACTTGAGTTACTGAGTCTCATTACAGGAGAAAGTGCATAAGTAAAGGACAGAATCTGGCCCACAATTATTTTAATAAAGCACTTACATATTATGATGTCTCACATATTCTTCTAACCTGTCCCTTTTGTACCAGACTGATTTAATTTGCTTTTTTTTTAATTAGTACTGTTTTCAGGGATAAGGGTGGACAGTTAACAGTTTCTTCCTCTCAGTAATAACTGAAATCCAAAGACCAGGTTTTGAGACTCTTTCAAGACACACTATTTCATTGCCACCCTGGAAATGTCAAGGATGCACAAGAGAAATTCTCCAAAGAGCATCAGAAAAAATGCAGGCTCAGGACCATGTCAGTAAGATTCTAAATTATGAATTTATTCAAATAACCACTATGTTTACTTGCAAATTAGAGATAAAAATGGAACTTTTAAGTATCTATGCCTTTTAGGAGAAAAAAAAAAACCAAACACACGGCAAAAACAAACCAACAAAAGAAGGTGCAAAATACAGGCAGAGCTATCAATTTTTAGGTGATTTTCATTACGTAATAGAAATTAATTGATGAACAAACCAATTTGGTACAACTATATGATTTCTACCTCTACTGTGACTTCTACCAAGAATTAAAAAAATCTAAAGTTGTTGAGAAATTATTTTTTCTCACTATTAAGCTAAGTAACTGATGCCCTATAGAAAGTTAATATGTAATATCTTCCAGTTGAATTTGATTCTGTCTCCCCTGAAAGCTAAAGCCCACTTCACAACTTGCCTTAAGTACAATATACGCCTACAGATCCACAAGAATAGGTCACACAGAGTGGGACTGAAATGAAGATTTGTTTTTATATTTCCATCAATCAGCAACAATAACACAAAACAAAACATACACTGTAACTTGTTGCAGTAGACAACAGTAAAGTGATTTTCTGCTGCCTTTTATTAATGGTCCAATGTCTTCTTAGATTTCCATTCTCAATACCTTTTGGTATTTCAAGAAAAAGCTAAAAACGTACTTATGAAAGGGAGGGGATACTCCACTTGTGACTTTGGGAGGTAGATAAGAAATGGTGTCTCAAACCATTTCCAGAATGGAGATTGAAAATGGGGAATAGAATTTTTCTAAGAGGGAAGAAAGGAGTAAGATTTCAGTGATCCTCTTTTCAGACCTCTCAAGAGTCAGGAAAGTGGGACATAAATTGTGTTCCCTTGTCTTTTTTCATCATTGCGTTGTTCTGTGAAGGTTGAAAGTGTAGACGAAGAGGCTTTCATAAGTGTGAAAGTCAAACAATAAGGAAATATTTTCTGTATATTCAACTTTTAGCTCACTTTTTATGGTAGTAGTTAATGTTTTGCACTAAGTTCTTCAAAATATCCCTCAGTTGTGACTTTGCTCTTCTGATCTTTGCCTGACAGCAATTCATGGTTGTTTCTGTGAGAATCTATTCATGTCCTCACTGAAGTCAATATAAGAAACAAATGCAGAACCCTAAAACCTTCCATTACAATAAAGACATGAAGCTTCTGACATGCATATTTATTCCAAAATTCAGTCACTTCTATTTACCAATTGATATTTTTCTTTGCATTGGTTTGAGCTACCTCTAATTTCTTATTCTATTTCTAATAATGAAGTGACCAGAAAAGGATTAAATGTTACAGATTAAGTCATCTAAAATGGATAGGCAACAATAAGCATACATTTCCAAACTGTGCTAAACTGGTTTTGCCTCCTTGTTGCATGCTTTTCAGGTTCATTCTTTTTACTGCTTATATATTTATATAAATTTTGGATTACTTTTAACCAGATGGATTACTTTACCTTTGTACTTTTTACATCATGACTATATTAAGATTTAAAGGTTGTATAAAATTATTTTACTTCATCTTCTCTCTGGTTTTACCAGCAATATCTAAAAGTTTTTTCATTTTGCTTTTTCACATGTACCTTCAATGTGCTTTTCAACCCTTTTTCATAGACAATTCAAGAAAACATTATGTAAAATTGAGCCTAAGAGTAAATTAGTTTGTAGAATTTGGAAGAATTTTATCAGAAAAATTCTTTATTTGAATGACCATTATTTTCATATTTTAAAAATTCATGTCTTGGGCATTGTGAATTTACAGTTCTTGTGTATAAGCATAGTGAATTTTAAATTACAGGAACTTATTTATGGAGGTACAGAGTACCTCTGGTTTGGGAAGATCTAACTAGCTTTTATTAGTCATTACAGACAACAGTGTCTGAAGTGAAGATAGAGCACTAAATGCCTCACTTTGTGATGCTGAGAAGCTCAGTTTGAGCTGTTAATTTTCAGCATTCTTCTAAGGACCCCTGGCCATGATGTAAAACTGAAAACTATGTTCCATGGATTTGAGGGGAACAAGCACCACACTACCACCAAAAAAAAAAAAAAAAAAAAAAAAAAAAAAAAAAAAAAGAAACCTTTAATGCATATTTTCTCCACATTCAAGGATTTTTAATTTTAATTTTCAATTTAGGGATTTTTTTCCCCTGGTATCTTAAGAAATTAATTATAATTTTCATTAAATTTCAAAAAGGCCATTTATCCATTTTGTTAATTACATAGAAACTTACCTTGTTCCAAGTTCTCATACAGTTTAGCTTTTGTACAATGTGTTTCTACCTCTCAGCATTCAAAAATATTTCTCCACTATGACCAAAAGGAGTAAGAGGAGTGATCAAAATCATTCTATATCCAAAATCAGATCTTATTGTTATCCTGCATTCCTAACTCACCAATACAAATTCCAGTGGTTCCTGGCTGATCAGATGATAAATTCATTTTTTATAACATCTTTTTTAAATATTGCAGGGATTTATGATTATAGTTAGACAGAGTTTTAGAAGATTTGAGATTTTCACCACAATAAAAATGAAATTACTTAGTATTTTAAAATACAAACACGCATATGCACATATATATGCATAGTTATATATGTATGTTACATGCAAGAATAATTAGATTGGTACGGGACTGGAGTTAAAAAGAGTCTTTGTGACTCAGAAGAATTTTGATTTCTTAATTTTAGATGTGACTTTGTTTTGCAATTTTTAAAAAATTATTATTTTTTTCCAAGGCTTTACCCAGGTTTGTGATTCTGCCAAGTACCATTGCAAGCAACAGTATATAAGACAACTGTTCAATGATGGGTCCACCTCTACAGAGCAAAAGAGGCAGTCTCCTGCAAAGCAGTAAGACATTACTGACTGTTTACTGACCTTTCCCTAATTGTGTATGCTTTACAAATAAACCACAGGGACAGGGGAGGTGGCAAGGCCCCTCTTCTGCATCTTTACAAAACGAGTTTCTTTTTAAAGTGAAATAGCATTATTGATCAAAGCAAAGGCTAACACCATATGTAAAGAAGAAACAGCTGGCAGTCACCTTTCTGTCACTCACTCACACACTTGCACACAGACCCACACTTATTAAAAACAGGTCAGATCAGATTCCAGGTTCACCCTGCAAAATTAATGACAACCTTGCAATAAAGTAACAGCATGAATTTGAGCCTTGTAATACAACGTGATTACTAGCGTTTTTATTAGCTGGGTTTGAGCAGCAGGCAAGGCCGGCTGGTATTTGACACACAAACAGGGATGTTACCAGGTGCGCTGCTCTAAAGTGTCACATCAAAGTCACAGCCCTGCTGGCTTGGTTTACACCTGAGCCAATTAGCCTGGGAGATCAGAAGAGGCTGAAAAAGAATACGTCTCCTTATTTTTGTGCAGGAGAGAATCACTTGATCCCAAGTAAGACGATACATGGAGAACAATAGTAGATAAAGTATGGCAAAGGAGGAAGCGGGTGCAAGGCAGGGGAATCGGTGAGTAGCTGTGATAAGAGGACTATCATCAAATAAAAAGCAAAGTGGAAAGTAAAAGTGCCATATGCCTGTCCTTCTCTCAGTGTGTTTGTCAGTCTTTTGTTGGCAACAAAGAGGCTAATTGAAATGAAACAATCTCCAGTCTGTTTGCTGGCACATCAAATATGCTGTAAGATCTGCTGGTTCTTGCTCCTCCTGAATTATTGAAGAAGCATGGCTTCTAGAGGAAAAAAAAAAAAAAGGTGTGAAGGGATCTTCAAAATACCCAGCTTCTTTTTTTTAGTTCCTTTTTTTTTTCTTTTTTTGATGGATTTTGCTTTTTTAAGTGCTCTCTTCTGACTTTCCCAGATTTCGCTTAGAGTAATGTAATAACAGGCCTGTACAAAAGATGTAAGAACTTCCACTGCAGTAGCTAAGTGGGGTGCTCCCATTCCAGCTTAAGTGCCTGAGCCTGAACCTTCCGATCCATTGACTTTAGTATGACAAACTCTGTCCTCTGCCTCTTACTGCAGGAAAGCAGGTTGTCAGCTGAGAGTTTTGCCTTCTTTTAAATATGCAAACAGTTTAGGAAAACAGAAACAAAAACTATTTCAAGGTTGCAAAATCAAAAAGTATGATTTTTTTAACCAGTTTATTTGGCAGCGACATTCTCATTATATAAACATGAAAAGCAAATCCTGCTGTATATTAAGGCAGACATAAAAAGATTCAGAATTTAAATAAAAACTGACCTGGTTAAAGTTGAAAAGCTGAAATACTTGAAACAAGTGTTTGCAAATGCTGTGTTTTTGTATACATCAAGCTATACTTTAAATTCTTCCCCAGTCACTCAGAAATAAGATGAAAAAACAAAGCAGATATTGCCAGAACTGTTTTATCTGGAGAAGAATTAAGAAACTGTTAATTAAATTAAATTTTATTTCTTTATGGTGTGATTTACAGGTGAATAACTTCATTTTCTCAAGAGATATCTACCAGAGTTGATTATCACATTTATTCCCAAAATGTCTTCTTTCCAGCACAGATTTTCAATATTTAATTATAGCTATTGTTGAGACCAATTGAAGCAATCAGAATTCCAGACCAAGTGATTCTGTAAGGAAGGGCAGGGAAAGAAGACAAGCAACTTCTTCTTACTCCACAATAATGGGGACAGATGAATGTCTCTTATGAAAGGGCAGATTTCTAGTTGGGCATTCTCTTTGTCATGCAGTGGGAGATGACTTCAAGGAGCTGAGACCTGGAGCAACCATACAGCAAGGGGTGCACTAGCCCCAGAAGTTGACAGTGTTTTCAACAGGTAGTCTCAGTTTGCCCTCAAAAATGAATTAACCACTGTACCAGTGTACTGAGCACAGTGTATGGGGGGGGAAAAGAAGTAGTCTAGATGCTTCTGGGCCAGAAAAACTGTGGGATCTGACCTTTTCCCTATACTGTTTGTGGTTTCCAGACAAACATTTGGTAACTCTCTCTCCATTCTTCCCCATGTCACCTGAAGAGCGGTAACAGCTCCTCAGGACTCCCTGAGAAGAATGGTGTCTACAGCCCATGCCTGAGATTTGAGTTCTCAAGCTCACTGATTGCTGAAAAGTTTTATAAAAGACGGGTGTTCTTGCTATAGCCAGGACAGAGTGTGAGTGAATTACTGTGACTGTGATCATATCTCACATTTGCCTCATTTTCTGTATCCTATATTGCTTTGGCTAGGGATATCTGCAATAGAAAACTCAACAAGGTCAGCCTCAAGCACCAGGAAAATCCTTGTCAGGATTGCCATGCCCCTAAAGTGACACAGGTAAACCTTTACTTCCTCAGTCCTTGTGTGTGTGGGCTCCTCCACTCTAGCTATACATACAAGTTAAGGTACCTCAGAGATTTGATGATGTACTGCAACACATAAATATGGAGGTTTTATGTAGTGCATAGGAACACAACTTTTCCCTTAACTTTGACACAGACAGCTGCTCCTCATCTTAGTAGACCTGGAACCTTCCCTGGAAGTGTTCTAGTTCTTTGAGGATTATTTCTCTCCTTTAGAATCTCTTCTTCTCTGTCAGAAGCATGAATATGTTCTCCACTGATATATAATGCAAGGCTAAATCTAAGGCATATTCTCTTGAGGCTCAAATTGCCACAGTTATACAAACTTCATTGTGCAAAAAATGTAAATTCACTCACTTGATTAATTTCAGACAATTGAAATCAGTTTAATCAAGAGCTTAATCAACTCCTCTAGTATATAGAACTGATGACATATAGGTGTGAAATCATCTTACTTCTTTTTTTACTGCTTGCACTATGTAAAGTGACTTATGTGTTTGCAAATTCTTGACTGGAAGTCTTTGAAAACAATTTATTATGATCTTGGCTCAAAAGACATGAAAATGCAATCAAAAATTACAAAGATAAGTTTTTCTTCACTGGCTTTTCAAGTATATTTATTTTTTAAAAAATTAAATTTTAGAAATATTTGTGCATTTCACTTCCCTCCCAATGAAATCTTACTATTACACATGCATGTTTGCGTTCCCTCCAACAAGTTTTCATTCATTGACCATAGTCATCCAAATCTGATAGAGGAGTAGATTTGTTGGAGAGAATAACTCCTACAAGGCTTGTCAAAATAGACATTGTTAGACATTTATAATTGTCCCCACTGAAGAAAAGGCTCACGTGGAGAGAATCCACACAGAAGGGAACCCAGTAAAGACTCCCACTGTGGGAAAACTTCAATCACATTTTCAATCAGAGACTGAACCTTCTTAAATGCCAACTTCATCAATCTTTAGTATGAATCCATAAGAAACAAGTGTCCACACTTTTTATGCACAGAGAACTACTTCCTTACTTTTTTTTTCTCTCTCCAGGCTGTTACTAAATTTCCCTTTGTTCTTTTAGCTTTTTTCATTGCATATAAAAGAAAAGGGTGAGAGGAGATGGGAGCCATGGAGAAAAACAAATTATGAAAAAAAAGACCATGCCCTCCAAATACACTTAGAATCTGAACTGCAAAAATTTCACTGGCAGATGCAGAAGTTTTCAACAATTTGAGGTTTGTGGTTCTTTTATTTATTAAACAAAAATATCCAGGCAATTCCAATAGTATTTTTTTCATTTGTTTCAATATTGTCCTGGTAACACGAGTTCTACATAACATGAACTCTCCTTTCTGCAAGCAGCCTGAAACAGTTTAATTTCTTACTGCTAAAGACTACTTTTTCCAGAGTTATTACCATCATGTTAAAGTTGAGTCTTTGCTGGTTACTGAAAGTTAGGATATTTTAAATCACTTCACTTTACATGTATCAACATCTGCTTGGTATATTTTTTAAAATGTAAGACAAAATGCAGTATATATTGTACTGCTGCTCAAGTAGATTTTTTTCAATATAGTCTAAATGAAGAGAGAATGTAAACAGCAAGATGGGGTTGACTGGAGTCAGAACCCTCCCAACAAATCAATTAATGCTCGTCTACTCCCCTTAATGCTTTTAAATTAGATTAACAGAATGCTGACCCTCCTTTAATAAAACCTAGTTTCACCCTGTGGTGTGCATCTAGATACTAATATCAAAGAAACAAGCCTGACAAAGGGAGGATAAAACTTACCAGTAGGCCCTGGTTCCCCGCTATTAGCATAATTGCTCAGGCTGTAGAGTTGTTAAATTATGTTAAATATGCAGGCCTTTTTTTCTTTTACTTACTGTGTATGGGAAGAACTCACTGTCAGAAACTTTTGTGCATTCTTTGTGTTCCATTTTAAAGAACTTAAAGTTGGAACTAAATAACAATCTGTGTATTTTCAATATGAAGTAGTAGGAAAAAACCACTATATGCAGCCAGTTCTCTATTGTAAATATTTCTAAACTGTCATATTTCAAAAGCCACCAAGAAAACTCAGAAGCTGAAATTACATAAAGAAGACCCAACAAACAGTTGAAATAAACAGCTGCATCATATATATACATGACTACAATGTTTATAGTATGTACAACATAAAGTATAATGTATTTCTGAAAACAATGTGCTCTGATTTGAGAAAAGACAATAGAAAAGTAAAGTGCCAAGTCAGGAACTCGAGAATTGCAACACTGCTAACACTATTTTATCATCTCCACAACCATCTAAATGAAACAGTAATTTATTTACCAGCTCTGTGGTTGCATATTCCAAAAGCTTTTCCCTGGAAACATTCTTTCAACACAAATGGGGACTTTGGTCACTGCACTGAACCTGTGATCGTGTCATACTGGAGTCTCTGCCGCTATCTTTCTATGGAGTTTTTTTCTTAATATAAACATTCTCCCTAGTATTGACTTCTTTATGATGATCAGAAGGTTTTGGTGAAAAATCCCTCCTCTCCTCACCTACCTGCTGAGGGGACTGGGGAGAAACAAAATTCTAGCCATGAACGCCTTCTTGTGTTTTCAACAATATGGTAAAAGAGCTATGTGATAGTTTTCATTTGTGACTTAGAGGGAAGGGTGATTATAAGCTGTACAGTCCAGACTTATGTATAGGTAAAGATTCAGGTTTTTATTCAATGTTCTTTTTGTGGTGAGAGATATAGCTTACATGGACAAATGAGCCTTTCAAGTGAAAAATCAAGACATGGAAAAATATATTGGTGAAAATGAAGCTATGCATATTTAGCTTAAATTAGGTTGGTGTGTTTTTTACATCATTGAAAAGACAGTTCAAAATAGTGACTTTAAACAGATGTTTCCATCCACTTTCACACACCTTTAAAAATAACTGGCTAGTAGGCAGCCTCTAGCTATTTATTGTGTTAAAGATGCTGATGAAAGGGACCACAAAGCAGTAGAGCTCCCCAGCATTCCTCTAATGGCTCTCAGAGAGTTCCCTGCTATGAATACTAGTACTGGCTGCCTGCTGAGATAAAGATATAGGCCCATTAACCTCATATACTCCCAGCCTGGATTCATCTCTCCAAACTTTGAATGTGTAACAACAGGGCCTCAGTTAGAAATCTCATCAAACACGTTTCCCCAAAGTCAATAGACAGATATGCTCACCCTTCTGAAAATTAATCACATACTAAGTGGGTTCAAACACTGCTGGAAGAATCAGTCCAGTCCCTTCTCCCTGTGCCAGGGGAGCCAAGGACCCCAGACTGTGTTCATTACTGAAGACAGGACTCTGCCTCTTTCTGCCACCTCAGGAACACACCAGGTTGCAACCTTTCTGGTGCAGTGTACCGCTGTCTTTTTCTGAGCTCAATTCAACATGAGTTTTCCATCTCTCTGAAACTTCATACCTCCTCCCACACTGGAAGTTTCTCTCCATGACCAAAGTATCATCTGTTCTTCGCACGGCTGCCCTTTATTACTGTTTTAGTCCAGTTCTGTTTAGCATTTTCAGCCACACACTGATCCCTTCAGATCAGCGTTGACTATTCCCTGCTGGGTGCTGCTGTCAGCTCCCCAGGGAGTACCTTGCTTCAACCTTCTGCATTGTTCTTCAGAGGCTTCAGGCTGTCTCCACTGACTAGGTTTGAGGACTTCCAGGGAAGTTTAACTGGTGAGTGTGACACACTGGGCTGTTGTATTCATTATTTGTCCCCCTTTCTCTCTGGGCAGCAGTTATAGGAACATGCTGTTCATTTCTAAATTCATGACCATGTATATTAAGACTGTTGCCTTATACTGCCTGTGGCATATCCGTATTGGCACACCATGAGTAGAAGTGTATTAGCTCCTTGCACCATTAACTATGACCCGCTAAGTTGACTTGATAATGATGGCCGATGTCTGTTCACAAAAAGAGTGTGATGAGAGAATTATTCGAGTAGAATATGTCAGACAGCATCTCAATTAGCATCCTGGCTTTCTTCCCTAATGAATCTATGAAACATCTTATGATGAAATGTTAATAGTTGAATGCATTTTAAATAGCCACAAATAAACTTATTTACATCAGGCTCTGAAACAAGCAGTGGGAGGATTTGTTGGGTTTTTCTTTTAATTTTTTCTAGCAGTTGGAGTAAGCTAGGAAGAACAAAGCTGAAAAGAAAATAAACAGTTTACTTCTAGATGAAACCAAACACCATAAAGGCAAGAGGACTAAGAAGAGGAAGCTTAACAAGATCCTCCTTACTTAGAGCTAAGACTTAAGTAATCTCCACTTGTAAAATGGCATCACACTATATCAGTAATTATTTAAGATCTCCCAGAAGACAAATGGCAAACATTCAGGGGTGCTATGGAAAAAATAAAGGATTTCTGACACATGTTCTGATACAATATTTTAGGCCTATTTTAAAAATCCTTGAAAAAGCAACTCTACACCAAATATTTATGTAAGCCACTTCCTTAGCTGCAAAGACCAAAAGTGAAGATGAATTTTCGCATTCTTTTGATGTCCTTGAATCCTGATCTTCCCTTTAGGGTTATGTTACAGAATAAAATGTGGTTAACACAGTCACTAATGCACTTGACTTCCTTATTCCCCTCTGGAACATATTTTACTTCAACAGATGTTTTCAAAATAATTAAATGGTGGTGAACATGCATTATTGACAATGTCTGATGCCACACTAATGCACTCCACATTTAAACATTTGTCATCAGCAAGGCTGTATGTTCAGGAATGTTTTGCTCTTTATAAATAACTTCTGTAAAGTATCTAGATTTTAAATGGGAAAAAACAGGGAAATTCTGATATCTGCTAAATATTAATAAACCATGGATGCAACCTCCCTTCTGTAGCCATGGTAACTGAAGTTTGTCTGTTATTATTTGTACGTTTCTCTTTAAAATAGAAGGCAATGCAGCTTGAAGATTCTGTCTTCAGTCACTATGAATGAAAGTATTCGGACCCTGAATTGTAAAAGAACGAGTATATATTTGTGAAAAATTATACAGTAGTTACCAAAATTTTCTGGTGAAGTCTTAAAGGTCTAAATATTCGTGGAAAATCTATGGCTGATATGAATTAAATGTTATTAGATCTTGTCCACATACATGTATAATGAAAAGAGGTTTTCCTTTTCTTTTTCTTTTTTTACTTACATATAAAAGAAAAAAGAAAAGGAAAGGAAAATTAAAATTATCAACCTCTGCCATTACATTGCTAGTTTCCCTAAAAACTGAGAAAATATCATTATCATACTGTAACAAAATTATATTGTGGGTCCAATCTAAAATAAAGCAAAAGTTAGACTTTTTCTCTTATTAGGGTTTAATGATATTATTATAATTAAGCTTCTCATTAATTTTTTTCATCCTTGCTATTGAGTTACTGTCCCCTGCAGATTTGGAATGAAATGATCATATAATTACAGCAGTCCATTTTTAAATGAGGAGAATTTCGAATATAGGTTTGCACCTAGGGTTTTCTGAAATTATAAATCATGAGTAGAATTACAAGAGTAATTTTTTTTGAACCTCGTAATTAGAAAGAAGCACAGAAAGAATGTTTTGCTTTAAATTTATGGATAAAAGTGTCTGATGCCCAAACAGAAGCATAATGAGAGTGAATATACATTTGTAGATATGCACATGAACATTAAACAAAACTAGCACTGACACTTGCTGCTTTTAATATTGTAAAAGCAAAACACTCAAAATTATCAAGTTTTCCCATCCCTATGATGTCTCTAAGTGAAATTCTGAAGCTATAATATACCTAGGACTCTTTAATTTTTCTTGTGGCCTTTGCAGCTATGATTCTGCTGATGTTAAAATGTGAGAACAGAACAGTTTTTAAAGGTAAGATTCCAAAGAAAGAAAACAAGAATATTGCCAATAATTATTATGTAAGCCTAATAGATAACATATAATACATATAAATAAAAAGAAAACAAACATATAATTTTCTGTTAGGAATATATATTAAAATACTGTATCCCTGTATGTGCACACAGTGAATTACTCAGAAACAGAAAAAATTAAAAATTAAGCACTTGGGCAATGTAAATGAGCTGTATTCTGCCTCAGATGACAGTAAGAGCAAAAAAAAAATCAAAATAAAAGTCTTCCTGAACAACTGCACGAAAGGCAAATGCCAATTCTCAAGACATAAAATAATGCCTTTCCATGACGTTCGTGAAAAAAATAGTGTTGGAGGAATGTGTTCAAAGCATCATCATAGTAACAACTAAGAGAGTAGATTCTTGTTTCTTAATTAAAAAGTGTGCTATATTAAATTCCTATAGTCCATATTAGACTTTAATGGGTATCTAGTTCATATAGAAATCTGTAGAAAAATGGTAATTAGTATAAGCTGATACAGAAAAGGTATGCAAAGTGATAGGAGTACAAGTCATTACTTTCTTTTCCAATCACCTCTGAAAATATTAGGAGTGTTCATGCAAGAAGAAAATTCAAAGATTCTTCCCCTAAGAGACAGATTAAGTCAGCTCAAGTTCATCGCTAAAATTAAAAATAGTGAAAACAATGAGGAAGTAGGGAATATGAAGGAACAACTTATAACACTCATGATAGAATTAGAACAAAACACCACTGCAGCATCTGATAAGTAATAAAAATAACACTATTGCAATAGGACAATCATTTTAAGAGATAAGAGACAATAATCCTACAGTAAGATATGAAAAAATTCTTAGAAGAACGAATGAAAATTTCTAACAGTCCTCAATAGCAGCTTAGTTTAAACTGACAGGTGGAGCCTTCATTACAGTGTGCTCTTTTGTACATACTGTGTTCAGGAAAATGCAACACTGCTTTCAGTCAAAATACGGTGTATACAACGTATGAATATTGCTGGGAACAGTGTGATATTCATTAGGGGGATAAAAAAAAGCAATTACTTTCATTGTGGGATCATATCTTTCCTACAGGAAGCAAAATTTTCTTCCTAAACATGAAAAAAAAGAAAAATACATTGTTAAATCCTTTTGAGATTTCACACAGCATCTGGAAAGACAGGTGTAAACCAGACAATGACTGTCTGAAGAATCCCAAAGTTCTAAAGATCATAATAAAAAAACCCCCACACTGCTATAGTCATTGCTTGTTCAGCGAATGTTTGTCTGACAGAGATAACAGCTTGTGAACAGAGACTGGGGACAGTGTAGAAATACAGATTAAAGCAATACTATTGCTATAGACTCTCAGGTACCACTGGCCAAGACCCCATGAAGAGCACCTACACGGATAGATGGACATTTCCATCAATATCCAACTCTTCATAAAACTATTAGTTAAAACATAACCTCCTCTCTCTTCCAGTAATGCCCTGAATAAGCACTCTGACACCAAGCTTCATAAGAAATATTGCCAGACACAACCCATATCAGCTCATGAGATTGTGCACATCTGCTCGAAGTTCTGTAGAGGATGACTCTTAAAAATAGTCAGCACCCCTTAGAGCTTTGCTTTCTCTGCTCATTGGCAGATTTTAATGTAGGAGGATGAACGGTTGTGGCAGAAGCATGCACTGGATTGGGACTGTGTCTCGTCTTCTCAATGGGCAAGAACTAAGGGTATTTGTGGTTTTTTTTTCATTTTAATGAGTGATAGGAACACAGAATCAGAGGTTCATAATCTGATCTGTTAGTGTAGAGCAAAATAATGAAACACTTCTCAAGTTTAAAGTTGTACATCAAATGTTTCAAAATTCAAGCCAAAGTCTGGAAATCCAGAGAATAGGAAGCACACACATAAAAAAAAAAAAAAAAAAAAAAAAAAAAAAAAAAAAAAAAAAATTAGTCACAAAGTATTTTCCAGCTATCCCTTTTTCATCAAAAAGTCCTTTCTTCAGAGAGAAGACTCCAGGTCAATTTTCTGTGTCAAGCTATCCTTCTTAGTGGGAGGAAAAGGTTATTTCTGTCATTCAGTTCTAAATGTGACAAAATACACAAAGTCCCAAAAGAGAAAAAGGAGAATAGAGATCAGGAGTATGTGTTTTTGTTGACATTCTCAGAATACAGGAAACTGAGCAGTCAGAGACAGATGCCTTTCACCGAGCAGGTCATTGACACACCTGATCTGCTGTACCTTGGCTCACTTCACCGGGCTGGGTCATTGCGTATTCAGGCTCAGGGAGAACAGATTCCAGCAGTATCAGTGAGCTGGTGTCCTTTGACACAGCAGGACTCTAGATCAGGTGAAAAGATAAGAATCAGATGGAGAAGCCACCAAAAACATTACAAGGACAGAAAATGTGTGCAGAAGAGTCTTAACATTTTTTCAGGCTAGTTCAGCGATGGAGGGGATGCTTTAAAACATATTGAGTCTCATAAACAAAACGTAAGTGCCATAATGAAACAGATTTTCCCTGGTTTTCCCTTTTTCTTTTATTTTTTCCTTTTTCTAAAAATTCTTGGAGAGCAATAGAAATCATATGACAGATATAAATGACAAAATACTGACAATTCATCTTACCGTAATAAGCTACTTCTCCTTTGCACTTTCTGGTCTCACACTCCTTGTTTTATGACAGAAACTCTCAGTACAGCACTAACTAAGGTTACACACATAATAGGCCTCCTGATATTATTTTTTTTCAATTGAATGTTCCATTTTTTTTAGAAATGTTTGAACACCATATGTTTCCTATGGTTGTGTTTAGAACTGAGACAGGACTTCTAAGCACCTGTTAATATAAACAGGAGATAGAAAGAATAAATTCAAGTGTATATTAGATGCTCCACTCTTCAAGTAGGTAAATGAAGATGAATTGATGAATTAACACAGAAAGGTTGGTGTCACAATTCCAAGTCTATGACAGATTTGTAAATACATACTTAGGTGAAGATGGAAAGGTGTCAAATCCTATGCAACAGGTTATAATGCCTTCTGTCCCAGCAGAGCAAAACAGGAATGGTTTCCAGGGAGAGATACACTTCTTCTCGAGGCTTTATACTGACTGTTTGTAATTTTATTTTTCTTCTTCTCTGTGTCATAAGTAAAAGATATATGTATTTGAATATTATAATTTATATTATAATAAATTATATAAAAATATATAATAAAATATATTAAATTACATTCTCCTCTGTTTTCTTTCAATTTTATTTTAGGCTTTCATTGAAATGTTGATTTAAAATATTCATAACACCACTTGGAAATGAAGCTTACGTTTTTTTTTCAACAAAAAGCAGGAGGTCTTCTTAAAAAGGAAAATTATTTTCACAAGAAAAAGTCTAAAAGATGGGCCAGTCAGTAAAAACTCCATGTTTGGTCTCAAATTCTATGCTTTTATATCTTAATCATATCGAGCATATCACACAGCTTTTTTTCCTACTGGTTTGCAAGGTGAGCTTATAATTAATTTATAAGGACTTCTAATTAGTTGAGACAAGCAAGCCCTGAAAATCCCACATGATGAGGAGGCTTCCCCTTTAAAAAACTCCAAGTTCTCCAAGTTTGTCAGTAACATACTGCTCTAGCACAAGCTAATTAAAATTCACAGCCCACTAGAAAATTTGGGACAAAAATAAAACAGTCAGAAATAGTAGAAATAAAACATTAGATAACTAGTTCTCTAAATTTTGCCTGAGCTTAGAGCAGTACAGATATTTTGATGTATTACAAAGGATCTGGAAAACGTTTTGGTGTTATCCCTTCTCCTGCTGAGCTTGGTGGAGTTCCTCTCTGTTCTCAGCCGCAGCACATGGCTGGGCTGGACCCATCATGAATTCTGAACTGGTTTCAAAAAAAAAACAGGCTGGAGGTTGGGAGCACATCCACCTGCTAAAAGCAGTAGGACTGTTGATGTGTTACAGACTGGTAGACCAAGCCTGCACTACATAATCCCTTCACCTCTGTGTGTAGGGCTGCCACAGCTGTGTACATGCCACTGATAACAACTCCAGACGGCATTGTTAGTTAGGGAGGTTCAAGGCAGGTGTGAAAGAAGTGTTCATCTTCAAGTGAAGACATCCAAACACTGAGGCTGATGACTAAAATGCTAATCACATGGCTGAAGGAAAACATTCTCAACAATGTTGAATCATTAGAGGTGGTGCAAGAGAAGGTCAGGCTGGTGCTAAACAGGGAAAATAAAATGACCACTCTGAGTATAAACAATGGGGAAAGTAAGAAAGAGACAGAATAATAGTAGGGGATACTGAAGTAACTGACAGTGGAAAACATTGTGCCATCTCATCCAGCTTACTAAGACTAAAGGTATCCTAAATTCTATGGGCTGTTACTATGAGGTCTAAATATGGATACACATATGACATCATTCTTCAGTTTGCCTTTCTGTATTTGTTTAAAACTCTGTGATGCCCTCATGTGACATATTCAGGTGATTTTGTTTTTTTCTCTGTGAGAAAAAAAATTTTTTAACGTTTGCATTTTTATGAATGAATGCCCAGATTCTGACACTATCAAGAGGGTCAAGAAGATGGGACTTTTAGCAAACACTTGTGAAAATCTTAAAAGAATTTACAATCTTTACACACAAAACACAGCTTTAATTTTTATATAACTTGTTACTATTTCACATTTTTTAGACATTTTAATAGTTTCTAATGTTCTCAGTCTCACCAGTAGAACAATAATGTTTGTGTTTTTACTCTCCTAACTAATCCAAGAAAATACCAGATTTAAGATCGTTCTTTGCATACATCCAAACTTTGGGCCCAATTTGTCAAAGTACTGAAGTGTGTCAGAAGACAAAAGGAGAAAAAGAATACTATAAAAGGAAGGAAGGCAGAATTATGAGGATTGTACCAAGAAACAAAAGCATGTATGAGACAAAGCAAAACAAACAAACGAGCAAACAAATCAACCCACAAGCCAAAGAAAATCAAAACATTGCTATTTTTTCTCTCAGGTGTGATAGAACTTTATTTTTGCCTTAACACAATGATGTGATTAGTGCTTACCCTGGTACAAATTCTGAGCAAATTTCCCCATGAAAAGAAAAGTATTTTGCAGGTTTACTTGACCTTTCCTGGACTTCTGAAGGAATAAGAATATAGTGCTACAATAGCATTAAAAGTTTAGACTTCCTTTTCAGGGTAGCATACTCTGTCTTTCAAATTAGCATAAGGCTGTAAAAAAGTAATTTCATATATATAATTATTGACAGTATTCATTTTTGAAAACCAGTTGTACATATTTTTTGCCTTTTTTCTTAAAATATGGATGATAAACTATTCACACAAATCTTCAATCTTGATCTAATTGGTTTCCTAAGCCAACCACACTATTTTTAGACTTATGAAAATGCCTAATGTAAGTTATTTTTAAGTATTCTATTAAAAAATAAGGTAGAATTTCATCCTGTTTCAGTTTTTAGTCTAAGAGGTTGTTCTCCCAACACATACACAAAGCTTTTCTTACTATAACCACTAATACCTCCTCTATTATGTTAAAACTGAAACAAAGACCTCAGTTTCTAAAACATTAAAAAATTAGGGAAAATATCTAGTTAATTCATATGATACTATCTATAGAAATAGAGTCGGTCTTCACCATTAGCCTCAGGAGAAAAGGAGATCTGTCCTGCACTATTGAGGCAAGTGATTTTTGATCGTAGTTGCAGCTACAAAATATGTTTCCTAATTCAACTGTGCTAGTGGTGTTTTTTGTAACTGCTTGACAACATCTCACAGCATTCCTAAAGCTGTGTTATCCCTTTTTTATCCATGGGAAAATCATTAGGTAAAGCATAAAAATAGATACATTTCCTCCTCTCCCTCCAATTCTAAGAAGAAATGGTGAGACAATGTAAGAAGCAATACGTAACATGCCTCCTAGAGTACTGCAGCAAGGAATCCCAAACTGAACACCTCTAGATTTGCTCTGGTTGCTGTACTAGTAAAGAGGTGTTGATTGAGTGAATTTGGCTAGGTGTCTCTGCCATTTTAACTGCAAAACTTCCTTCAGTTCAATTATCTGCGAGAGCCTCCCATAGTATCACTGAGAAATAAATTGCCATTGTTCCTGCAAAACAACTGCTTTCCCTGTAAACTGGTGGAAAGACTCTGTAATGAACATTTATGAGCCCGTCAGCTGGAGCGATCCCTTTCCCTGGAGCAGCATGACTGCCGGGGCGGGTTCCCCAAGAGGCATTCTACCTGAGTGCACTTTGCCAGATTGATGAGCCTCCTTCCGACAGTTGACTTTTTATGTAGAGAATTTGTTTGGCATGCGCAAGCTGCTTACATCAATATATTATTAAAAGGGGAGGAGGGAAGGGGATGCGGACACTAACTTGAAGCCGTGCTGCAGCTTTGCTAGCTGTGTTTGTGTATAAATGTATAGTTCTTTTAATCTTTCATTTCTTCATTCTGCTTTTTGTTAGCTTTTTGGTTTTGTTTCGTTTTTTTTATTTGGGTTTATTTTTATTTTTTTGCCCCCAGAGAAGCTATTTAGCTGTGCAGTGGCATCTTTTCCACTTCCCAAACACACACTTGCTCCTCCACGGCTCCCTCGTCCCTCTCCTTCTAAGCAGCCCTTTCCCCCCCCCCCTAAATTCTCAATGGTCCTTAGTACAAACATGCATAGAAAGGTTACTCAGCGGGTTTGCATAGTAAACACAAATGGATATTGTTCTTGACATCTTGTGAACTTGTCTCTCTCCCTTGTATCTTGAGAGAACATAGGACCTTCTGGGCCTGTACGAGCCTTGCTGCATTTTTAATGATAGTCCCTGAAATGCAGGGGAGCAAGATGTTGTCACCTCGGCATATTTTATCCCTGATCAAACATTAGTTGGCAGCTGTTCTAAACTTGTAACACTGTCTCATCTATGCCGGCTGCTGGTTTGGTGGCAAGAGTGCAAAATCTCACCCAGCTTCTTTTTCACATCCCTCTATTGCTCCCTTACCCATGCCTTGGAACCTTGCTCTCCTCTCTAGTATCAAAAAATCATGTCCAGCAAATTCCTATGCATGGGGGTGAGAGTTTGGAAGGAGACTGTTCAGCTTATGAAGTAATATTTACCAAAATCAGGGTAAACATGCTAAGATATTAAAACATTTATAAACACTGAATGTAATTTCATATGCCCTAGTAACAACAGACAGGAAGACAGGTTCAGGGTGTTACATACTGTATTTTTATTGTTGGGGGTTTTTTTTCTTTTCTCTGACTGGTTGGTTTGGTCCAAGTGCTGTTATTTTAGCTCTGGTTTTTTAATTATTTTTTTAAGAGTATAACAGTTGTTTCTGAGAGGTATTGTCTGCTAAGAAACCACCATTATGAAGGATTCTGGCAGGTGATTACAATCTTCCATTAAAAAGTAATTGCTTAAGCCGTCAACACCACTGCAGACTGACAAAGTTATTTTGATGGTTTTGAAAAGGTGCGATTTCTTTTTTGCCAGTTATTTTTCACATGATCTGAGGGTCTTCATTATAAAGCTGGAGACACATAATTTGAAACTGTTGCTAGTTAATATTTGAGTGTCATTCAGAAATTCTACATTTGCAGTGAGAAGATGAATGCTTTTTTAAATGGTATTTTTCAATTCAGTGTAAGAAGTGCAATTTATGGAAGCAATCTTTAATCCCTCTTGTTACTATTCTAGATTAGAAAAGGGAGTATAAAACCCCAGAAGTTGCATTTAATATATCTGACATTGACAAAGAATTATGTAACACAGCTTCTCCATTTGAAGTCCCTTTACTACATAATTATGTATTTTTTTATTTTGATCCCAAACAAGGAACACTTTTTCTGCTGTTAGAGACTTTGGTGCAGTATCATCTCTGGAAATGCCCAAGTGACTCTTGAGTGTTACACCTACGTGTTCTACAGCTTGTTACTAGTGACCACTGATTACAATTAGTAAATGTCTGTTTCAACAATTTAACTGCAACTGTTTGTGTATGTGGCCACTAGACATAAGCCTATTTTTTATTCAAGAACATTCAAGACAGATAAGATTGCTGAAGACACCTTAAAGGCCTTGATGCACTTGTAATCTTTTTTCTAAAAATATCAAGATGTTGTAGAAAAATAATTTTCCTGCATAGGCCACTGAAATGTTATGCAAGTTTAGAAATCCAGAGAGGATATGCTGAGATTATTAGTTCCTTTGGTCAAAATTTAAATCACTTTGAGTATTACGTTCTTTTCTCCTCACTGCACTGAGGGGGGGAGTCGGTAGGGTGGAGGGAAGACTTTGCAGTACTTGAAAAGGTAAAGAAGGGCAACAAGGCTAATCCAGGATTAAAGAAAATGAGCTCTGAGGACAGTTAGAGATATCTTTAAACCATATGGCCCAGAGGGAAGATATTTAAAGTGAGAATCTCTTGAAAGTGTACACACTGCCAACTCAGGTTATTTTTTTCTGGATTTGTACATAGGCAAGACATATATAAATGCAAATAGGAAAAAGGTAGTTAAGGGGATCACAAAAATCTAGTAAGCCTGGGATCACAAATAACGCACTGTAAAATAAACTGAAGTAAGTTGCTTAAAAACAGTCTTTGCTGAAGAAAGCCAGGCCAGAGTTAAAAGCTTGACAACAA
Source organism: Lophotriccus pileatus (assembly GCA_035583135.1). NCBI lineage: Eukaryota > Metazoa > Chordata > Aves > Passeriformes > Tyrannidae > Lophotriccus > Lophotriccus pileatus. Next base: position 87,333,952 of record JAWWES010000081.1, on the reverse strand, counting down.
ACACTCCCTCTGAGTGTTTCCCAAATACTGTTAAATCATCATGATTTTACTTACAAGATGATGGCAAAATCTTGTGAGACCCTGTTGACAAAAAATTATTTTCATTCTGAAAGGAAGGATGTTACAATTCAATTGCAAGTAACAGCTAACTTGACTGGATTAGCAAGTGCATTATGAAAATATTTTTCCCCCATTGCAGTTTTGTTTTCTAACAAGTGCTCACTGTTTTGTCCATAGACTGTTTCATCTTTCTTCTCTTTCACTAAAACAATAATGCCAGCTTGCATGAATTCTTTTTTTCCCAAGCTTTCAAAGTAGATATTGCCAGAGAAATGTCAAGAAAAGTGCCACTTCCAAGTCTACAGATGCAAAAGTCCTTTTCAGGGAAAAGGAATAAGAACTGGAGGAGTCTGTGGGCAGATCTCCTTTCACATACTGTATGATTACTTGCAGTGGAGCAGCAAGAAGAGAAAAAAGCCTTCTCTATATAGTGTCAGGGAATAAAGGGAATCCGAGATGAGCTAACAGACTATTTTGTCACGGAATTTCTGAATAAAGTGAAGTCATGTGAACTTGAACAGTTAAGAGATGGATTAGAGACCCAATTATCTGTGGTACTGTATATGAACTCCAACAAAGTTGCTGTGAAAGAGGCAGACTGTGCCCTAGCAGATTTGCCTTGAGCCTGGCAAAATGGGCCACTGGTCTTTATTTGAGCCCTGGGACACAAATGGCATAGTACTGGTTGCACTAGTGGAAATGCTGGTAATAATAAAATGAGCTTTTGAAAAGCTGTTCAAAAGACTGCTTCCCTTTGACTGACTGATCTCAGACCAATTACAGCACAAGCATTTCATAGAGAAGGTTTGAATTAGGTGAGGTTACAACCCAATTCAGTCAGGTCTCATGCCTGCTGATCCATTTGACTCCTCAGAAGCCTGAGTGGCAGTCCAACGGGGGATCTGCAGCCTAAATTCCCAGGGTCTTAAGCTCCTTCATGATTTGGTAAGAGATTTTATATCAGGATATAATCAAAACTTTCCAGAACTGTCAAGCAGATTGCACTGGAACTCTCAACACTCTTTCTCTTCATCACTACTACCTTTCCAAGTCATGTAAAACATTTTGCAAATAGATTTCAGGTTTGGAAAGGTAGCTCTTCACATGAACAGTCATGAAAACCCATTCATACATAAGACCTTGGTTTATGTAAACCTGAGTAGAATAAATTTTAGGGAAAAAATTTATTCCAAACACCATTTATTTCAAAGCTACTGAAATGTTCTACATTAATATTTTGACACCATTAAGCAGTTGTGGGCAACTAATGAGCATCTGTGCTTAAACAAGATTTGTAATTCAGACTGAAACAGAAATGTCAGTACTAAAATAAATCATAGACCTTGTATTCATTTTTGCTTATAATTTAAGTGACTTAATGAAAATTATTGGGTATTTAGACAAGTAATTTTTAAGTTTCACATGGACTTAGTACTTTACACATCCTTGGCTAGCTAATGAATAAGCCACATATCCACTAGGGTAGTCAGACTGTCTGGACAGTTTTGCTACAAGGCTTTGGTCGTGCTGGGGATCAGACACACTCTATGTTTGAGAGCAATGCAACTGATGGTGTGCCAGAGCAGAGGATGAGGTTTGGCAACTTGATTGTGTCCTACCTGCCGATAAATACTGTGGTCCTTCTAAAAAATATATAGACCTTTGTTCTGACAAAGGGCAAGGGCATATTTCAGATTTATTTTTTTTTTTATCTTTTGCAGGGAGATACAAATCCAGGCCACAAAAATGAAAGCAATGTTTTTATAAACACTCTTATGAACTCAAGGATCAGCATTATTATCTTCCTATTTCTTCATATCTTCAAATCAAAGCTGTCTACTTTGCTGAAACCTATGGATTCAGTATGGGGCAGCTGTAACACATATAACAACACCCTCCAATAAAAGCATAGCAGACTGGAAGCACCACTTCAAACCTGGTGAGTTTGAAGAAAACCAAGAGAAGCAGAATAAGGGGGTTTGTCAGAAAGTCACACTTTAAATTTTACAGAGGGGTCCAACCTCACTTGTTACAGCATAAAACTAAATTTGGCATTCAGTATGTCTGAAAAAAGCTTGGCCCATCCCTGATTTGTAGCTGAGGAGACTGAAGAGGAGTCAGGGAGATTATCTCTTTAGAATGACATGATGGCTGACTGATAATTTGATGGCTACTCCCAGGTCTAGGAATCATGGCAGCTGATCCAGATACATCATAGAATGTGCAATACATAACACAACAAATAAAGATAAAAGCTTTTTTCAGTGGACAAAATATACTCAGGCTATCACTACACTAGTATCAGGTTGAAGTGTGTGTCAAACATGAAACATTGTTCAATGTAGCACATTGCAGCTGAGCAGAGGGAAGTTTTCATTGTAGCCTTCTTTTTCCTTCCTTTTCCTTAATTTTTAAAACTGGTACTATGATATAAAAGCTCATATACTTTTCCCACACTAACCAGAAAACACCTGCAAATGCCAAACACAAATCTAACAGCTTGATGTTTTAATTAAATAGGCTGCTTGTACATGCCCACTCTTGGTTGCGGATTTTGTGTGTGGAGGGGGTTTTTTTGGTTTTGGTTTTGAGCAACAAAACTTGAATTCTTTTGTTCTAATTAGTACGTTTTAGACAGAGGGGTTACCATGTCTGACATGTTGTCTACTCTTTCTCCAGTTCTACTGCAAAGCCGAAAACAACGAGAGCTATGGAAAGGGGAATGCAAAATAACTTTTGTTATATGAGGTTTTAGTCATGGGCCCCCAGAGGTCTTCTCCCCCACCAGTGGTTTAAAGGTCTAAAGGACAGAAGTTACTGTCACATCCCACAGAAAGACTGGTCTTTTCAGTATGATCAGTGTCCTCTGACAGTATTTACCCAACACAGTGTCTTACCTAATTGAGGCCATAGACATCTTTGGGGTGTTCCGCTGTCAAAACACAAGGACCAGATCAGGTAAATCAAATAATAAAACCCTTAAATCAGTCTCAGATGAAACTTTCATCCAGTTTCAGCTGAGACACAGGCAGTGATCCTTCCTGCTCCTTATCAGGGCAGTGATTTTTATCCCTGACTAACCTCTCTCCTTGCATCACTGTACTCTATGATGCAGACTCTCTTGCTGCAGCTCATTTAATTCCTAAAAGACACCTAAATACAACACTAGATAACAATGAGTAGCATGCTGTCCTTGTTCCACTGAAGTTTTATGTGGTTTGAGTCTCAACATTTCCTGCTGCTGCTATTGAGTGGGAGTGACTCTTCTTCCAGCCTGCCAGCTTCTCTGAACCTGCTTTCTGACAGAGTTCTTCTCACACGTTGTATAGGAACGTAATGTGTCCACCACTGAACTGAGCACTATTAGGCAGCAGAACACACCAGAGTCAAGCATCACAATGCTCCCACCTGCCCTACCTTACATATTAAAATGATCTCTGATAATGAGGTTCTTATTAATGAGTGATACATCTTATCCTGTGTTAATTTATATCAGCATTATGTGTTTATAAAAAATGCAAGTACACTTCCCTTTGGGTCTTCTAGAAGAATATCTTTTTAACTTTTCTCTCAATTTATGGGATTAATTAAATTTAATGGGACTAATTTGCTCCATCTATCATTCCTTTTACTTCATTGCATGGGCCTTAATCTATAGGTACACTTTGCAAAATAAGAAAAAACAGTTTACTGTAATCTTAATTCAGAGTAGCTGATTTGACAAGTTCTGCAGTGGACCTCATCATCATAGCAGACAGCAGAAAGAATTTTCTGTCCTTTTATTCAAAAAGCCATAAGAATGCTAATTCCTATTCTTGCATTCTGTTTTTTTTTTTTTTTTTTTTTTTTTTTTTTGTCTTTTTGGTAAGGGTTGGGGAAGAAAAGATCTTATGCATAATTTAATTGCTTTGTCTTTCTCCCTCAGGTCAGTATATTATATTATATTGAAAAGTAATTATGCAGCGAAAGTAAAATGTCAAACTGCAGATGTCTGGTAACAAGTAGTACAGATGTGAACGATTCTATTATGTGCCATCTTGCAGACATCTTTATACCTTTCCTCTGAAGCTTCACCCTATGTACTTATACGTTAGAGTATTTATGTGCCCTGGATGAGATTTGCTTTTTTTCCCCCCCTTTGCAGCATCCAGATCCCAAGCTGGGATGCCTTGTTGGCAATGATTGATTACCCAATATCTAATTAAACCTGATCCAATCATTTATTATGCAGAGTGGAACAAACAAACTGAAGTCGACTGTCAGACCCGTGATTGATGATACTGCCAATCCAGCTTTTGTTGCGTCTAATGTCCTGACGCTTGTTACAACCAGCCAAAGCTGCGCTGGACAAAGCGTTCTGTCACTCTTCACACAAATTCACTCCCCTCCCCCTCCCCTACTTGTGTTTTTTTTTTTTTTTTTTTTTTTTTTTAAGAAAAAATTATTGAGAACAGCAGAGGTTCTGTTTGGGTTAGTGTGTACAATGAGATCAAAGTCCCCTAGAGATCCAGAGTCCTTAAGTGGCAGGGAGTGGAAGGAAAAGAGTGTGTGTGGGGGGGAGGTGGTGGCAGGAGGTGCACTTGGTATGGTAATGAACCTACCTTGGGGAGAGTGACAGATATGACATTAAAGCAAACCTAGCAGGGTAATAATTTCTTTTCTATTGTCTGCCAAGCAGGATTCTCTTCGCAGCTCTCATTTATAAATTTTTCAGTTTTAATGTTTTAATTATTTAAAATGCAAATAGGTTCCTGAAGAAAGAAGCAGAAAATACAAATTCCCTAAACAAATTCAACTTTTGAAGTTGCATTCACACATTGTAAAACCTTTCTCTTGTGCCTTGCATTAGGTTAGGTTATTTAAGTTTTGGGGTTGGTTTGTTGGGTTTTTTTAATGCGCCAAGAATTAGTTAAACTTTTTGTTGTTTTTCATATTCATACTTTTATTAGTTCAAGCCAATTTTCTCTTTTGGTTTTAGAACAAATGAAATAAAATGTCAGATTCCCTTGAGATTCAGAACAAGTCAGAAAAATATAAAGAGGGTTTTTTTATGCTGGTATTTCCTGACATTGTCTGCATTTCAAATGTTCAAGCTGTACTTAGATATTAGGTAAATTCACGTAAATTGATTATTTATATCATTTCACAAGTTGAAAATATTTAAAGGATCCCTCCTCATATGTTTATACTCAATGTAGGCAAGTCTCTGTGTACACGTGCACAAGTGCATGATTCCCATGTGATAAATGGAAGAACTGGTAAATGTATTTTTCAAAACCTTTTGCAATTAATCATATGTTTACAATTCCATCACCTGCTTCATAATCTATCGATAATTCTAAGATTTCTGACTTCCATAGAGCTTCAAACAGCTGATATTCAAAACAAAACTAAAATACAAAAAACCCACAAAACTCAATAAGATTTTAAAATAACTTGGCTTTAAGCTATAATTTCCTTGCAACAGTTGTTCTTTCTGGAATAAAAGGAATAACAATATTTATTTTGGGAGCTCTTCTTTTTTGTAGACAGGTATTACAGTTCTAAAATTTATTTGTTTCTTTTCCCTACCAGGCCTGACACAAGAGCTCTGCACATTTGGCCAAAAGCTATGAAGGTGTCTAGGCCAACACATCTCTGTTCAATACTTCTTCATGTCTAGAAAAAAAACATGTAGATTATTTATGGGCATGTTTTAAATATTTTACTTTTCTGTCCTAGCCCTTAGATCTAAATGGCACAGCACATGGGTGTACAAGTGAGCTCATGAAATAGCCCTAGTATCACTAATGAAAACTCTTAAATCATACCAAAAACCTGTTTCTGTAACAAATTATAAAGAAGACAGGTTATAACAATAGTTCACAGGCTGGATCACAGCATAGTTGAGGTAGGAAAGGACTCCTGTGTATCATCTGGTTGAACCTCCTTGCTCAAGAGGGGCCATATAGAGCCAGTTGTCCAAGACAATGTCTAGACAGCTTTTGAATATCCCCAAGGATGGAGACTTCACAATCTTCCTGGGTAACTCGTGCCAGTTCTTGGCCACCCTCACAGTAAAAGCACTTCCTTACGTTCAAACAGAGCCTGTTGTGTTTCAGTTTGGACCCATTGCCTCTTGTTCTGTCACTGGACACCACTGAAAAGAGCCTGTCTCCATCCTCTTTTCACTCTCTCTTCAGGTGTTTATATACACTGATGAGGTTCCCCCTGAGCCTTCTTTTTTCCAGGTTAAACAGCCCCAGCTCTCTCAGCCTCTCCTCATATGACAGGATTCCAGTCTCTTAATCATCCTAGTGGCCTTTAGTTCGCATGTCCACATGTCTCTAGTACCGAGGAGCCCAGAACTGGACAAAGAACTCCAGGTGTGGCCTCAGAAAATGCAGACTACAGGGGATGGAAATTCTATCACTGACACTAGATGATGGGCCATAACCATCTATCATAGGTATACAGTGTCACCCAAACTAGCCTAAAATTTTTATCTTTTAGAGAAATATACTCATTGCATGTGTGTATATTTTTGTTAGAGGAAAATCGGATAAAATGCATTAAACACATTTAAACAAATTCCTCTTGAAAGTCTGCAATAAGCACAAGCACTTGCAGGACTTTAAGGAGAAGTAAAATAGACAGAAAAGTAGGATACAACCCTTATTTAGTAGCAAAGAAAGACAGTAATAGAAATGGAAAAGACTGGAAAAGACCAACATAAGAAAAACATGTTTTGGAGGGCACAGATCTTTAGTAAAAACAATCGTGTAAATGTCCACACCACAAGCTGCATAGTGCCCTTTGTCTTAGTGCTCACAGAAGTCACAACAATATCAGGTCCTCTGTCTTGATAGGAGACTTTCTTCAATACTAAGCACTGACATGTTTGGGGGAAAGGGAAGAAAAGAGACTGGCGAAGTATACAGCTTGCATGTAGAGCATCGGTCTCCTAATTTCATACTCACGCAACTTTAAGGATAAGAAAAACATCAGTTTTTCTAATAAATGCCATAATTTCAAACTACCCAGAAATATCCTTAAAAAACCCTGAGGACTAAATTAAAAAGAAATGTGTAGCTGTGTAAAACCACTGGAATAATTTCCCCAAATGTTTAGGTATTTCCATGAAAACCTCATCTTGCACCAAACATCTGGTGAATACACAAGTGGTGTCTGACTAATTTGCACTAACATCTGAAATCAGCAAATCTGAGGAGGATAGCTGAATTGCCTTAGCACAAAAAGCAAGAGAAACAAGCCTCTAGCATTCAGACTTTGTTGCAGAGCTAGAGCTAACACAATCTTCAGGTAGTGCTGATACTTAGCTTGCTTAGTTCTAATTTTATGGCTCAACTCTAGCTATCGTTCCCCTTCTGTAATAAAATAATAAAAATTATATTGATTTCCAAGGAACCTGCAGAATTATAGTGAGGTAAATGGGAGAAAAATCAAGCCTTAAATACTTTAATCATGCTGACATACATGGAGCTAAGAAAAAAAAAAAAAAAATCAAAGAAACAAAATAGGTTTCTCACAGCATTAAAAATAAATGTTTTACACCAGGGCAATAGGAGGCTAACATTACCAAAGGAAGCTAAATTTAGCCTGTGAAAGGTTATCTTGGGCAAGCACTTATGGTGCATTTCTCTAAATTTTCACTTCAATTAATCTCTAGAAATTCAGTGTCTGATCCCAGTGACAGTAGCCTCTGGCTTCTTCAGAGCGACTGCCGAGGAAAAATTATCTGACACATATCAAACAAGCAAGAAATGACACTGGACAACATTAATCAAAACTTTCTCATTTCCTGAAGAATTAAGCATTAAATAATTAATTCCAGCACTACAGGCAGCTGTAAAAGAGGCCTCGTGCCTCCCCGCTGGTAAGAATTTGTCCTTGTCTAAAAGACTAGATTGATATATTTATTATTTATCAGATTAATCATGGCCAAGAACATTATAGATTGGCAGCCAAGCCCAGCCAGTTATATTGTAGTGGCCTGTTACTAGAGCTTGGAAAGAACCTGGTACATCAGCAGCATTCAAAAGGGGAAGGGTAGAAGAGTTTTCCCCCAAGTATTATTGAAAAAAACCCAAATAAATAAATAAACAAACAACGAGGGGTGAAAAAGCTCAAATATTTGGCAGGGCTTTTTATTTGTTGGTTGGTATTTTTTTTAAAAAAAAGGGAATTGGACAAAGAAGATGTCATTGATTCAGCACCCCCAGTGGAGGCTGCAGGCTCCTGGGGTCATTTTTATTTCTGTTTGCTAAGGACTGAAGGAGGCCCTTAGGATGTGGGTCAGAATATCAACTATTCTACGTGAAGCCACAATCATTAGTTTTAAAACAGAGTCTCAATGACAGACAGATATAAATCAATTTAACCAGCACGAACAAGAAAAACCACTTCCAAGCCTTCATTTTCCTTGTGTTTATCCAAGTACTGTAGCTCTGAGACTGATTTACGGGTTAGGTATTCTTTCATTTTTGCTATCTGGCCATTTTACCACATAGTAGAGTAACTAGAAAGTTAAACCCTAGGGAATCAGCATGCCAAGTTTCTGTAGATTAATAGGTGTTAGGCAAAATAAATTTCATACAATTTCATATAATTTTACTATGTAATCTTGGGGTTTTTTTTTGGTTTTGAGGGGGGGTGTTGGGTTTTTTTTTCTCTTTCAATTTTTCCTCCTACTGCTTCCATTCTACCATTTGAGGAAATATATCTTATATGGAGTTTTTAATTTTGAATAGAGGATTTCTCACTTCTTTTCAATAAACATGGGGACACAGTCAAAGGAAATCATAACTGTGGAAGTCACAATTTAAGGATTGTTCTGAATGCTAGCTTCTCCTCTACATCCTCTTCTTTTCTTGTTTCTGTGGTGGAGGAAGAATAAGTTAAATTTCTTTTGCCCCACAAGAAGTTTATTGCCACGTGTGCCTCCATGGCTTTGCTCCTTTGATGTTACATACTATCTGGCAACAAAAAAACAGAAGGCGGCTTGTTATATACTTTATGAGAGAGAAGTAATGAGATATTCTTTAACGGTAAACTTTGTTCCTGCATAGAACAGGAACTTCCTGCTAGTCTATATGAGAGGAAATTTCAGGATGGCTGAACACACTGAGCATTTTATTTTAACACGTAAGAGAAAAGAGAGTGCCGGCAAAATAAAGCCCTAAAGAATCAGAAAGATTAATCAATACCATGCCAATCAATACCATACCATGCTCCTTTGACCTGAGATAGATAAGGAAATGTTTGATAAACATTCTGTTAAGCTTATAAGAATATTCAAGAATATTCACAGTAGTATTCAGTCCAAATAAAATCAAATTGTACATTCTTAGGTAAGACTATAAAGACTCCAGCTTTTGGAGAAACCAACAAGGGATTTCCAAGCTCTAGAAATCACGTAGCTAAGGCCTTCCAGTGGACTCAAGATCGGGAGATCCAGGGTTTCCTAAGCTGGAAAATGAACCTTGAATACAACTAATCTAGATGGACTTTTCTACCATGACTTTTTCAACCTGACTCTTGATTTCATGTGTGAATAAAATTAATAGTGGCCTGTGGCAATCAGTTTCATACTTGACTATGCACTACAAAACAAACCCCTCTTTTCTGTTTTGAACCAGCTACCTTCCTGTTTGATGGCCTCCAAATCTTTAACAGAAGCCCATGAACATTTCCCTCCTTACCTGCTCCATGTGGCTTGTGAGGCTACCACCACTGAGCATACTCTCTGTTCTCTTGTCAATAGCATTTTCTTCACTTTGCATCATTATATATAATTTTGTGCTTTGGAGCACAATCAAGTCAGATGCATCAAGCACTGATTATTTCCTCTCATCTTTCTTAAATATTCTATTTCAGTGTAAGATAAAAGATCTTTCTGATCTTTCAGATCCCTATCAGATACTTCTGCAGAATGTTTAGAGAAATATGCAAAGTAGAGGATAAAAAAGAAAATGTTCATTTATACAAATACTTCAATCTTTCCAAACCCTGTAAGAGGGTCAGATATTTAGTATCCCATAGGTAAGGGACACTATATGGCCAACCAGTATATTCTAGTTATGATACGATGAGACAAATCACAGCTTTTTGTAGGGAAAAAAAAAAAAAAAAGAGAGAGAATAAATCAGATTGAGGAAAAGACTTCAACACTTGAAAAATCAAAAAATTAAATGTAAAAAAAAAAAATTATTATTGGAACACTCTAGAAATTTTTGCAGACCCAACTGATGTTTTTTATTATTTTAAGCAGAAAACAAGAGGAAAAATGTTTCTTGCCTTCTGCAATACAGCTAATTCAAAGATAGTCTTGGACATTAACCTAAGGATGTATTGAGTACTTTGAAAATCAGATCATTTACTATGACATGTTTTAAGGATGCACAAAAGCATGTGAGAGAGTAATTAAACAAAACTCAAAAAACTCAGTCCTTGTTTTCCACAGAGACTGTATGTGTCTGATTAAATTAGCTGGGTAAACTTTCACAAATATGTATAATCCCCAATGACAGCACTATGGACAGCATCCTTTTTAATGGGAGACAACAAGCTGTTCCTGAAGGAAAAAGAAAAAGAGGAGGCTGGTCCCTGGTGGTTACCATCCCTCTGTTTACATCCCTCCTTGCCTCTTGATGCACAGTAGCAAACCCATGGCTACTCCAGCCAGAAGTGTGACCAAAGTTTGTGCAATGCTCCCCTGGTGTCCCTCTGCTGTAAGCAAACAAGCAGTTTTTCTGGAGGATCAGGATCACCTGGGAGTGATTTACACAGCTGACCAAACACCTCCCCATTCTGGTTTTAGCATCTTAAGCGTGTGCCTGCATCCTTTGGTCATGTCCACTCTAAAGGACCCTGTTCCTCTCAGGACCTGGCTGAAGGGGCTCAGAGCCAGCTCAGCCCCCGTACAGCCACAGGAGGCTCCATCCCTGATGGCAATGGACAGAGGTGCCCAGACAGCATTGCAGGACAGGGTCAAATGAAAGCTGCAAAAGCTTCTTTCCAACGCTCTGCCAGCAATACCATGCAGCTGAATTTCCCTGTTTTATGCCACACCTGAGTATTGTGGAACCACAGCTGCAAAGAACTCTTTTGCACTGAAAGAACTTACGTGCAAGTAGAGCAACTCTTATATGATTGCCTTTTCTTGTGGTAGGGAAATATCCTCATGAATGAATACAGACACTCTTTCCCAAACCTGAAACTACTGTGGCTATGTGAGAGAGAATAGTTAAATTCAGGCAGCATGCTTCTTAAAGCCTTTTGTATTGATGTGACATCTCTCCAATGAGGGATGCACCTCCTGTCTAAGTCTTTCTTCCCCTTTCTCCAGATGTGTAGGTTGTCTTCTCTGTAAAGGATAATTAAACTTCCTGCTTCTTTAAATGTATGCAGACAACTTCAAACTTGAAATTAGGAAATTAAATAGGGGAAAAAAAAAAAAAAAAAGCATGAATTCAATTCTGCTGGACTCAGTAAGCCAAAGATAGTTAGATATTTTCAATGTCAGCACAAAGCTAAATTATGTAATGTTTTCCAGGGGGAAAATGTTTGATAGAATATTAGACACAAACAAAACTTCACAGATTAAATGTCCACAGTGAAGTACTGAGTACAGTCTTAGGGATAACAAACCATAGAGGTTTTTTCTGTTGATTATGCTTTTACATTTTAACTGCAACGGTTTAAAACAAAATATAGTAGGCCTTGGTTTTCTGACCGAGTTCCAAAATGAAGCAACGTAGACTTGCTCAGAAGTTGTGGACTTTTATGTTTCCTAGAAAACATGAAGAGCTATGTTTGAAGTTGATTTTAACTCTG
>JAWWES010000081.1:87309782-87321957 GCA_035583135.1 Lophotriccus pileatus | reverse complement strand
GACTTGCTCAGAAGTTGTGGACTTTTATGTTTCCTAGAAAACATGAAGAGCTATGTTTGAAGTTGATTTTAACTCTGGTTTTGTCATCATAAGAACCCAAGTTCTAAGCTGGTACAATGATTTCTGAAAGAAAGTAAGGAATCTTTCACAAAGCCCACAGAAAGAAAAGCTTATGTTTGACTCTAAGCAAAAGCATCATGTCACATCTGCATATTGGGCTGCTGCTCTCTAAAACTAGGTTTATTACCCTGACATCACATACTTGTCACATTTCTCCCCAGAAAAAAAATATTGTAAAAGGTCAACATAAAAAACTTTGCTGTGGATCTGTGAATTGTTCACAAACATCTAAAATATAAGTGTGTGCTTTTGTATAAATTCTGTGGAAATTCTGAAACTAAGCATAAGTCTGTGTTAATGTATATGTTCTTTTATATAATCCTACTCATATTTTCATTAATTAAATGCACAATTAGCTTTTGAACATTGTATATTTTTTCTCAAAAAAACCCCCTTTCATAAAAAGTTGACTGTTTTTCTGAGTATTGACCAAGGATTTATAATTCATCTTTAAAACATACAGTTATTTTACACTTTGTTTTAACAGAAAACCTTTATTTTAATTAAGACCTTTCTATATTCACTCATTAAATGTTAAAAAGAAAAGGTAAGATCTGTTTTGTTTCTCATAAGCTCTAGTTCAAGAGAAATCTCTAGAAATTTTCTTAAAATAGCAAGCCTTGAAAACTAGATGAAACTTTTAATATGCATCTGTTGAAGAAGAAAGAAAAAGTCCTAAAACAAAACTCCAGGAAACTGATTGAAATATTGATCCTATACAGTTAAATACAGAACTGCATGGAAACTCTGAGCATGACTGAGCTTTCGAATCCACACCAACAACCTGGCCACGAAGGAGGTAGCTCAGACACCGGTAGTACTATCCTTAGGACCAGCTGTTTCTCAGTTGGCTTTTGCAGTTTGTGGTGAGTATCGTGGTGTTGGAGCATCTGTCTGGGCCACGGGAAGAGGAAGCAGGTCTAGGGCCAGCTACTACTCCTGGTGCTGCTAGAAAAGGGCAAACAGGACAGTGCTCTTCAGTCTTACACTGTTTTTTTTCCCTCCAGTGGTGACTGTGATAAACAAAAAGAGATTCAGAGAACCAGATCCCAATAAATCAGGTTAGGCTGAAAAAGAGTAGCAACCAGACCTGCAATCAGATGGCATGCTGATGAAAGAGAAGTTTTACTTTCTGAAGCATTACTGACTGAAATAGCAAATGAAATCAGAAACAACGAGACAGGGTAACTCTTATTTGTTGCTCACTATATGTTCCCTTCAGCAACTTTGAAAGGCTGTGGCTGTGTGGAATAGGGGAAAAATGCCTATTTGCAGTATTCTGTGTAAGAAGAAACTTCTGAAAGTATAACTAAAGAATTTTTAAGATCTGAGGGGGGACATACAGAGAAAGAGACAAAGCACATGATGCATACCTAGACCTTAAAGGGGATGGAGGGGTAAGGAAGACTTTTCATAAAGACTAGAGGAAACTTCACAGAATAGGTCGTAAGTTGTGACTTGATTGAAATGCTGGTAGACCAAACAGTAAGGAGGTGATATGGCCTGGCAATATATGGTAGGCAGAGGGAGATTTCCTTTTTTCTCTCCTATAGTTTCTTATTCTCTCTTTGCCCATCTAGTCTACATTCCCCTATGTCATTGCTATTAAATTTTTGTTGCCCTACAACAAAATCTAGTTCTAGCTCTTAAAAATCCTATTGCTTACTTCACTTTGTGCTACAGTCAGATCTAAAGAAACACCTGCATTAGGTAAAAACCAGGCATAAATAACCATATCTGAGTTAATGTGGAGTGGAGGCACTAAGTTATTACACATCTACATCAGTGAGAACACTGTATGTCAGTGACTGAAGCAGGAGTTAGAACCATGCTATGTACTGTATTCAGTGCTCTGTAGCATTTTTGTCCAAGAAGGATTTATTATTTTATGTGATATAGAGCAGATGGAAAATATCAAACAACTTGAACCTCCAGAATGTCTCCTAGAAAGTAGTTTAATCATTCATATGAGAGCTGGAACAAGTAGGCCCACATACTTTCAAGATCAAATTAGCTTGCTGTCTTTCACACATTGGGGGATACCTTTCACTACAGGTCAGTTCACTGAGAGCCTCTGGCCACCACTCCATTTCCAGCTGTGACACAAACAGGTGAGATGGATCTGAACTCAGAAGACACCACAATAATACCACATAGTAGTTTCAACCCTGTGAGCGAGACAAGTTGGGAATAAATAGTTTTCACTAGAGCTTAAAGACAAGATACAGAAGTTAGATAAGAGATTAGATGCTCTTGACATCACTTCCCCTAACTTCAAAACATCCAGCCCTAGGAGGTAGGTACTGAGGGCATTCAGTAAGAATCTTGCTGTGTTAGCTTTAAAACTGAAAGTAATATTAGGTTCATCCAGTTATTAGACTCTCCTCTTCATCCCCATCTCCACCTTATCTACTTGAGAGGAAAACAATCTTTCTCACACTGTCAGAATTGGCTTTTGCTGCATGCAGGTGCTCTCTTCACGTTCAGGCTTCATGCACTCCTGCAGACCCCTGTGAGGAGATCCCATGCTGATCACAATGGAGAGGTCTAATCTGCTCCCTGCTCGTCTCACCGTGAGTGTACCACAAGCCTCCAAAGCTTGACCCTACCAGCAAAGAAAAAGAGAACAAGAAAATACCTCCAATACAGAACATTCAGACCTGTTGGGGAAAAGTGAATCAGGTAAAATGAAGGTTTAGAAAAATAAGTAAATCTGTACCCTGTCTTTTGGAGAATTGACTTTTCCCTCCCGTCTTTTTGTTGTCTTCTTCAGCTACAATGGTCCTGCACAGTCATTAGGGAATTCTCTTGCCATACCTTTGAGCCTTTGGGCTGGAAGTTTAGTCTTCACTGCAGCCAGGAGTTCTTTTCCTTTCAGGATCCTCCCTGTTGGTTTTCATGCTGCAAACACCCTGTTTGCTGTCTGTCTCGGGACATGAGTGCAAGATATATTGACTTTGGCAGAAAAGCCAAATCAAAAGGTTCTTTTTCACAAGCAGTAGTTCTTACCAGCCAGTTCACTGCCCATTTGACAGTGCCCAGGAAAGAGTTTTGGAACCACACTTAAATCAGCTCTCTGAAATAATCTGAGTTATAAATAAGCTTTTTAATGTTTGGGGTTTTTGGTGTTTTTTTCTAACTCAAATCAGTTTGATGTGTACTGATTTTCAACACAAAAGAAATGGAACAGAGCCACAATATACAGCATGGCCATGGGGCAGCAGGTAAGGAAGTGTATCCTCTGAAGCTGGCATGCTGAGTAACAAAACCAAGTGTCCTGTGATGCCACCCTCTCACCTTGCCCCAGTCTGCAATCTCCAAAGTATCCCTCACAGAGCAGATTTCTCCACGTCATGAAAGAGCAGTCCTCCCTCATGCTGTGAAGGCTTCATCAGAGTTGAAGCACACCAGCTAGGACAAACATGCAGCCAGCTTCCCTTCTGCCCCACCACACCACTTTGAAAGAACAAATGCTTTTAAAACAAACTGGAAGCACTTAAATTACAGAGCTTTTCTCTGTGTCATAAATTCAGTAATGTAAATACATTCCAGCAGCAAGACTGACTTTTTAAAAATACGACAAACAAAAGACAAATATTTGTGCCTGCTGCACAAATAATGTGGTATGATTTTAACTCTTGAGAATGTAGCAGAGTCTTTTAAAGTTGATGTCAAGCACTAGATGGTGAACAATAATGAAGTTAAAAGAGCTGATAAATAAAAGTTTTGGTAGCCAAATAGTTGGGTTTTTTTTCCTAAGAAACAACCAAAACAGTAAAACTGGGGCAGACAGTAATGTTGGAGGGGGCACAGAAAGAACTTTTAGAGATGCTTTTCCCTTTTTTACATCTTAATGGCAGCCGATACCATTCCTCACCCCCCTGTTTAATTCATGGAAAAAGCTATCAGTTAACTCTATAAGTCAAAGGAAAACCAGCAAGACTTAGCAAGAACTTTGAGACTTTTGATCATATGAATCTTTAATACAGGAATCATATTGTTAATGTCACTGTGTTTATCCGTTATTCATGTACAGATGGGAGGATATTTTACCTCACTTTGGCCTTATTTTTATTTTCCCTCTTTTCTCCCTCTGGCACTTCCCTTCATATTTCCGAGAACTTTCTACCTCCCACAAGACTTCTGTGTTCTTCCACTTGCACATGAAATATACGGTTGCCATTTTTTAAATCAAACTGAGTCTGGGGATTATCCTGACCTGAAAGACCAATAGCAGCTCTCACAGTCACAGTCCATTGAACATTATTAATTTATGATCACATCTTGCTGTGCCTTAGCCACTCTCGCTCTTTCTCTGAATTAACCTACCACAGCAAGCCTGCTTGCTGCACAAAATACTACGAAGTAGGATAACATCCTGCTGAGACACTCAGTTTGTCAGGTAATGGGAAAGTTTGCCACATCTGGCAAAGAAAGTTTCCTGCTTTCTATTTTGACTCTTGTGCTACATAAAAGTAGTGGAGGAACACAAATAATTTAGTTTAGCATTTATATCTTCAAATGCTATAATTTCCCTTTGAAATAATTTTGGCTTTATCATGCTCCAACATAATCAGTCTGGTCTTCAAATAAAGGGTTACCAACACAAAAGGTATTCATAAGCCTACCTCTTCTGCTTATTGTACCTGAAGAAGAAAGCAACACTGAGGCTCTTTCACTAGTCAAATCAGTGATTTTCCAATGTATTTGGAAGTGAAAGCCTACGCAGCTGTATGGTATGTTCAGCATTGCTTTTCACATTTTCAAACCTCTTAAATAAGAAGCAACATAAGGAAAGGGCTACTTGATCATTTGTTAAACAAATATCAAAGATATGCATACTAATGCCAGAAGGAGTGCTTTCGGGTGTTCTATTTACAGAATTGTAATTACATTTGCTGTTTGAATTGGCCCTCCAAAGAATTAAAAATAAGCAGCCATGGCTTTTTATTGCTATCCAGTGTTCCCTGGTGACTTCTCTCTGAGTGTTCTGACTGGCAATTGTTCCAGGCTCACTTGTGCCAGTAATGCATTTGTTAATTAGGCTAAGAGTACTACAAAACCCACAACACAAGCCTCTTGTCAGCATATGCTGATCTAACCTCTTGAAAGGACAGTTATTTAAATAGATGCCTTTCGAGCTTTTGCTAGTTTTTTCTCTAACATGTAAATATCCTCTAAACATTAGTTATGCTGGTTTAAATTTTTATAGGATTAAATATTTGTTTAATTCCTGTTTTCCATGTTCACTTTTTCAATTCAATGTGCTTTCCTTCCCTTATCTCCTACATATAAAAGAGGGAAGTCTTGAAAAAGAACTTTTTTGAAGCCAATTGAAACAGCTTTCTGCACCTCTAGTTATATCTAATGTCAGACTGGAGTTCTGCGAAGACTGGGAGGGACATGGAGACTTTGCACTTTTCTGCACCAGCACTAAGAATACAAGAACAGCGCCAAAGACATGACAGAGACTAACAGGACAATCTAGAGTGGAGGTGGACTTTCTAAAAAACCTGAACATAAAGCAGCCCTAATTCTGTGATCCAGCCATTTAGATGGAAACAAAAGAGATTAACTTAATTAGGCTGTAACTAACTTCATAACTGGTTTGAGAATGATCTGGCAACAAAAATTCACTATGTACCTCATCAGTCCTTTTTAATAATTTTCACCTGTCCAAGGGTTGCCACCAACTCTCTAATCTACAAACAATGGTATTCACACCATTCTCCACAACCCTTCCTGTCTAAAATATGTAAGTTATGGGGACATTGCTTGTCAAGACAAACATAGGGAACTCAGGGCAAGAGGAAAGCTTCAGAAACTTGACCTTTGAGACTGAACAGAAATATAATGGACATTTTGAAGCAAAACACATTAAAGGAATGCCTTTAATTTTCATTTTAGATGATAAAATACTAAAATTTTATTCAAAAGAAAGGTAATTTAAACCAACTGTGATTCTTAGTTATATTCTATGCAGACTTCTTAATATGAAAGAAGCTTTCTTTTTTTATTATTTCATGTGTTATAGGACACAGCATTTTATCAAAAGATTTGCTTAATATTTCCAATTTATCTCAGATGATAGTGCTCACTGCTACACGCAGAGAGAAAAGTTATTCATGTCAATTCAGTATACAGAAAAACATTGAAAAAAATGTCTGGTCTTCCCAACAGAAATAACATGATTCACTTGGAAGTCAAGCAACTGTGTTTGGAAGGTTCCCTGTTTTGGTCATCTGCCCAAGCATGTACTCAGGGCTGGGACTGAAGCTTGATTTTCTGCAAAATATATAGAAAATGAACAGAAAGATACTCCAAGTCTTCTGTTATATATGTGTATATATATACACATATATATATATATACATATAGCTGCACATATGTACCCTTTTTTAAGAGATGTACCAGCCTCACCAGATGTATAACAGAAAATACATTTCCAACAAGGAGTGGCCAATTTCTGAGTGTGGATATTAGAGACATTCTGTTACATTCATTACCCAATGAAAGAACAATTTCTGAATGCAAATTTCTAAGCATCTAGTTTTCCTAGTAAAAATACAATAACATTTCAGAATGCTCACTTTGAGAACAGTAGGTAAAAACTGTCCACCTCTGTTCTGGTAGGATACACTGCTGAGACAGTGAAACTTACGTGACAAAATGAATTTTCTATCATGCAGACAAATACTTCAGACTAAAGAGTTTGTAGACAGTAGACTTGAATGTATAAATGGGACCAAGCAAGACCAACAGTCCTGTAACAACTAGTGATAAAAACTCTAGGAGGAATTTAAGAAATCAGGAAAGACCTGTTTTGAACACAAGACCATCTTCATAACATTTCTGTACAATTCACCTATCATTATATAGAGCAGAAGAATACGACCCTCTGTGACTCCCTATCACCCTTATCACTCAGTATCCCATCAAAAGTCAGTGCAGCTCAGGACTGGACAGAGGAGAGTCTGGCTGCACTGTAGAAGAAGCCATGGGTGATTGCTCTTACATCCATCTGGGCTGGGAAGGAGCGAGTCAGGAAAACAAGACCCCTTTTCTATCCCTGGTACACCTCAGCACTCCCTCCTCAGTGCTGTAACTGAGCTCACGCTGTGCCTGGGATCACTAGGCCTAATTTAAGTTAGCTCAAGCATTGCTACACTTCACAGCATTATAGCAACTACAGTGTAGACACACTAAAATACACTGGGGGTGAAGAGGAATAGGTGGAGGAAGGAGGGAAGGGGGGAGGAGGGAAGGGGAGGGGACCAGGCCTCACAAGATCTGTCCTTTGACACATTTGAAAAATGACATAAATGAGCAGAGACTGAGATTCTGAACTACAATGAAGCCCAATACATTGAGTATCAATGTGCCAGACAACTCATTAACTTGTGCTACGAAATCAGAAGCAGGAGTACAGAAAATATTTGCCTTTGCTGAAAATATTTGATGAGCATTTCACTTCAGAAAGAAATGTTATAAATGCCTATATAATTCACTTGCATGCATAACTGCCTTTATGAGCAAACCAGCACTGTAACAGCATCACCAACTCCCCAAATTCTTGGTTTTGACACTTCTTCCCTAAGACTGAATTTACCTATGGACTGAGTTTCCAGACCATGACTTTTTCACACTTTTAGACTTCTATCAAACAAGAATGTCTGGGGAAGAAAAGGATGGGGAAACAAGCTCATACTTGTAATTTACAGAAGTGGAGTTAAGGCTGCCACAAGTAAAACTCTAACTCAAGCATGGCCACATCCATAATGCTCTCAGTGCTCTTGAAGAGTTCCTCAGTGATCCTGTGGTAGGGAGGAAAGGAGCTAAATTTCTGAAGTGCAGAAGATGAAATGACTCTGTGTAGGCAAGAAGAAGAGGAAACAAGAAAAAAAGTTTAAAATTATTTAGTATTGTAAATTTTGTGTAAAAATAGCCTACATTCAGGTGTTTTATGCCTGCTTATAGCCTAGGACTCATTTGGGTTGACTATTTTCAAGAAATGGAGTTCTCCTCACAGCTTGTAGGTAAACAACTCTAGAGCCCAGCCTCAGCTATCCCAGGCTGAAGATTGTTAATTGGCAGCCTAGACCTAGGTGGGTTGGAATGGTGACAAAGACCAGGAAAGCCAAAGATGGGGGTTGTTTCCCATATTGCTGCAAACCAGGCCAAGTGGTCCTGGCACTTTCACAGTATTTTTAAATCAACTCACCTAACACTAACAATCACGTCTCTACTGTTCATTAATGTCCAGGTGGCAGTTCTAGCAAATAGTTGGATATGTTACAGTGACCTCAACCACCTACTACCACCCAATGCATCCTGGAGAACCCATACCTGTTCTCTCTAGTATATATGGCTATGTATATGTATACATCTATGTATACATGCATATGGCTAAGTATGTTACAGCTTCCCTGTCCTATCCCCACCATGACTCAGGAAGGTTCTATTGTCTTCAGTTGCACTGGCCTTGGCAGGTGTTATTAAAAAAAAGCTCAAACAAAAAGACAAAAACAGAAACAAAAAAAACCCTGAACAAACTAGAGTCACTGGACTTAAAAATTTACTAAGTTAAAGGAAGTAAAATCAGAGAAGTAGTAAAACTTCTTCATTTCTGACTGTTTGGGTAGAGACCTGACAGTCTATCTCACTCCTGAAACAAAAGAGAATAACCAAACTCCTCCAGCATCAAGAGATCAATGAGGCTGTATTTTGCACCTGTATTCAGGGCTGAGTTTTGAACACAAAATAATCACATAGATTCAAAAACCTCCAAAAGCTGGGTAGAATAAAAGAAACTGACAGTTCTTAGCACTTGAAGTAGTTTCAGATTCTCAGGAGTCATACTTAAAATTTCTGACTGTGTAGTGTCAGCAATATGTGAGAAACACTCAGTTATATGAAATCATATGGTAGAAGTACAAAACCAGGGATACATTAGAATGGGTAACACAATATTTTTCTGATACTATGCTCATCATTTTCTCTATAAAACTTCTGTCTCAGATGCACTTGAATAACCCTTTTTACATTCCTGTCTTCTTTACATTCCTGTACCTATATTTCACTGGATCCTATATAAGTATACAGATTTTCAAACTCTGAGCTGGGGCCCAGCAAGTCTTGGCAGCTTTTCACAAAATAGTAGCGTACTTCCTTCCCTCTTTCTACTTGTGTCTCTTTATTCTGTCTGAGAGATACACAGAAAACAAAACAAAAACAAACCAATCAAACAAAATACCAAGGAAAAAAAAACCAAAACAAATACCAAAAAAAAAAAAAAAAAAAGAAAAAAAAAACCCAAACAAACCAAAAAACAAGCAAACAAACACACACACACACACCCCCAACCTAAAAAAGAGCCTCAAATTAAATAAAACCAAAAAAGACACATAGGTCAGACAGAAGGTATCTTGAAAAAAAATCAGTGGTGTTTATAACATGGTGAGGAAAAACTGTTTAGTATTTTCTTCTAAAAAGAAGAACTAGGGAGTTCCCAATAAAAGTATAAAAGTCTTAAAAAAAAAGAAAAAAAACAACCCCAAACATATTCATTTAAAAACAATGCATAATTCCTTTGTATAGAATAACAAACAGAATAATGCGCAGAATTCACCATATATATTACAGTAGGTATGATTTCAAAACCAGAAAGGACACATCATTGTTGCACATTCTATCTCGGTAAGCCCCTGGCCCACTGATCCACAAAAGTAAAGAGACCATTCTGAATAAAAGAGCAAGCGGTACTTGCTTTGGTTTCTTATTCACTTCCTCAGTATTTGCTACTCTTAGTGCCACAGATGGAACAATTAAAGTGGCCTTTAACTCCTTTGTGGGTTTTGAAACTGTCACTGTTAATCTTTTCATCTTTTTTTTTCACTTTGTCCTTCTTAAGAATATTCCACTTTATATTTATGGGCCTAATTCAAGATTAGTGAATGAAGCCTGGTTTCTTCTGAAATCAGTGGGAAAAATAGACTCACCTTTTCTCTTTTAAGCTGCAGAAAGCTATTCTCTTCCTCAGATACAAGTTTGTACCACCTGAAGTGATGGGAACAACTCAGACTCCTAAATGTTTCTATGCTTCTTACATTACATGCAGCCGCCTGATAACGCTTCTGTCAAGGAGAATCTTCAGTCTTCATGATCACGTTGGAAACAGAGCCAGATGACACCAAGTGCCCTAAGACCTTAGGGTTCATCTTTACAGATGCATTTTCCAGCTTCATCACTTAAGAGGATGACCAAGATAGGCTTATTTCTACAGAGACTGTGCCAGGATGTTCGAGATAATGTGAGTTATGAACCCTTTGTAGTCGGGTGTAGTAATTATGAGTTTGGAGTTCAAGATGGAATAGACTGAAGAACACTCCTGATTTTCAAGATTTGCAGCAGCCTATTGAGAAAATAGAATGGCTTACTCATGAATCAGTATGTTACTTGCTTTCATGGTTATACTGATAACCAGTTCAGTCAAAACTCAGCCAAAGGTGTTGTTATTATGTGAGAGATGTGATATCAGCTGAGCAGCTTTTTTTTTTTTAATTTGGACTTCTGAAGTTCTCTCTGCTTTCAATTGAAAGCAACTTTCAGGTTTTGTGAAACTATTACACGGTTTGTTTCGATTTAAGCCTCTGTTTTGTGAAAGTTACATGCACTGCATGTTTTAGAAACATTTAGGAAATTGCAATTAGGTTTGTACCAAGCCAAACAACATTGCTGCAAGACAACATTCCTAAGAAAAATTTGACTAACCTGCAAATTCTATTATATTGTATCTCAATCACACCTTCTCTAGATAAAACTGTGACTGCTTTCAACACTTCTTTCCTCACAGCTTCCCTCTCCTTATTCCAGAAAAATCACAGGAGAACTTACAGCATACATCTTTCTCAATCAAAGGCACAAGAAAGCAGTTTACTGCAAATAACTTCTCTATCAGAGACATCTCTTTGTTGCTATTTCACAGTTGTAGTTGCCAAATCTATAAATAAGAGGAACAAAACATTTTGGTATTTTTCAAGCAACTGCCAATCTCTTTTAGGAAATTCTTTTCAGATCAAAGTATTTGCTTTTAATATTCCTCACCTGAACTCAGATCTGTGCTTCTTGCTTAGAGGCATGAGTGCCATCTATAGAACAGTCACAAGCAGATATTTACAGGAATGTTGAGAAATAAGTGAGACTTTTGTCCCTGTTGTCCCAGGAGACAGTTTTGCCCCTTTAACAAAAAGCTCTCTTGCTATTCTGTTTATGTGCACAACAAATTCATTAATTTTCCACAAGTGGAGGTTTAACATAAGTAAACAAGTGTCATTACAATTTTAAGCAGAGAAGGAATCACTGACAGAGATAATGATATTGATATTTGTTCAAAGACTGTCATGATGTTTTAATTTAAAATTAACTGTATATGCCTGGTGCACCAGCGGAGGTGCAAATATTTAGTATAACAGGAAATACTTTTTTTTCTGCTGTGCATTAAATCATGTAAGAAAAAAGAATGAAAACCAAACAAATAGCTCCCACCCCACTATGTTAATTTCCTTCTTCTAAATAAGAACATTTTATGATGGCTTATTTATACAATGATTTGTCTTTGATCTTCCTATCTAGTCTTTAATAAGATATATAGAGGTATTGAGTATTTTAGTTCCGTCTCTATTATAACAGCTTTCTTGTCTAATCCATTTCTTTTCTTGTTTCCTTTATGTCTGATGGTAACCACTTTCTCATGATGAAAAGGATTTTAATTGAGGCACTAGGAGTAAATTTGTAATCCTTTATGTGAAGCCTTTCTTCCTGTTACGTATCTTTAAGTCGCAAATATATCCAGCTTGTAATTTAAAATATAATTGTGTTTTGTATGGAGAATACAGGCATGGAAAGCAGAGGGCACCCTATCACATGCTAACTCTCTGATTACAAGAAAAGAAATTAAAAAAAGAAAAAAGAGGAAGATGAAGAGAAGAAAGAGAAAGAGAAAGAGAAAGAGAAAGAGAAAGAGAAAGAGAAAGAGAAAGAGAAAGAGAAAGAGAAA
>JAWWES010000081.1:87266357-87294681 GCA_035583135.1 Lophotriccus pileatus | reverse complement strand
CTCCAGCACCTCAATATCCTTCCTGAACTGAGGGGCCCAGAACTGGACACAGCACTCCAGGTGTGGCCTCACCAGCGATGAATACAAGGGAAGAATCACTTCCCTGGTCCTGCTGGCCACACTGTTCTTGATGCAGGCCAGGATGCCCTTGGCCTTCTTGGCCACCTGGGCACACTGCTGGCTCATGTTCAGCCTCCTGACAATTGTACAATTGTGTCAATAAGTACAAGAAATTGTACTTATCTTTTTTTCATGTAAAAATAAATGAATAAATAAATAAGCGAGCATTTCTGATCATCTCTGCTGCTGTTATGGAACAATACTGGGCAATATTTCAGTCTTTCTTACAGTAGTTTTCAATGCTGTTTATCTTTCTTCTGCAGTGTGTGTATCTAGTTCCTAAGTTCCATGAATTGTGTTACCATTTTTAAATTATTGGATTGAAGTAAAAATCAGCTTGCTGTTTTTGAGGCATTTCTTACAATGTGACTGAAGATCTTTAATTGTTCATTTTCAGTCAGCTTCAGAAATCTGGTTGTTCTACCTTATTACCTGAATTTCTTATTTACTTACAGATATTCACTATCTGTCACTGAAAACACTCTCCTTTGCAGGTCCTCCCGAGTTGCTGAATCTGGTGAAATAAATTCACAAGATTTTAATTTTCCTGTATATTTTATGCAGGTACATAAGTTCATGCATCACTAATGATGGGTTGCTTCGCACTCTTTTTGTTGGCATTGTACTTAAAATACTTGATGAAGACCTGCTTTATGACCAATCTGGTCATAAACACAAAAAAACCCAAAACAAACAAACAAACAAATAAACAATCAAATAAACAACCAAAACCCCAAAATATTTCTTTTCCTACCCACTCCACAGCTATGGCTATTGCTATGGCTCTCTTGTTATGCATTCTTTCATAAATTCACTTTTCTTATCCTTGAAAATAAGCCTAAACCTTTCTATACTCTCTTCCAGTGCATGGCATCTCTACTCCAGTCAACAGAACAGACTATAATTCTTCATTTCTTTTGGTGTCAAAACAGAAACCAAAGTAAAGCAGCAAGGAAAAAGCTAGAATAAATGAATCAAGTGTTTTGTGGGTATATAATTGTCTATTCACTACCATTTCCCAAAATATATCCTAGATATGGAGAGTGTAGTGAGCCTGAATCAAGCTGTAATCTGTCACACTCCACATTAAAGTTCTAGTAAAATGATACAAAATTTGATAAACAGTATAGGAAAAGCTTGGAAAAGAAAAAAAAATTAATACTGAAAGAAATTAAAAGTTAATGGAAGAAATAAAACCTTTGAGCCCCAGAGAGTTTATCTGGGGTAGAAGGAGGGAGGAGAGAATGGAGGAGAACAAAAGATAAATAAAAGATAGCAAAATGGAAGGAAAATGGTGCTCTGCTTTCACTGGGAATACTTAAATGCCTCACAAGATGAGCAGAGCATTAGGATATGAAAACCTAAAGGGCAATATAATCCCAAAGGGGAGGACTAGTTTCAAAAGGAGGTTTATTAAAACTTAGCTTGCTTTGCATAATGTCAGAAAAAGAAATACAGTGAAACTCTAACCTTTTTTTCCTTTTCAACTTTCAGTTCCTTTCCACTCTTTTTTCCTCTATGATCGCTTTCCCTACCCTGTAGCCTTACTCCTGCTTTCTGTTTATAACCTTTAGAATACTTTCATGAGCATATGCTATAATTCTCTTCCCTTTTCTTTATCTCCTTGTTCCTACAAGCTGGCTTGAATAAAGAAGTCATTATCAGCAAGCCCACAATGGGCCCAGACATCCACATTCAAGATGTTGTATAGATGATATATTGATCAGTCCTCAATGAGTAATAGCGTTCTAATGAAAAGAGCTTACAGAAGTTAATGTATCTGCTCATGCAAACCACAAATGAAGCATTCTGTGGCACAAAGGGTCTGGCCCTGTGAATTATAATTACTCCCTACAACAATAAAAGTCAGGAGTGGTTTTATTTATTTACCGCAATCAATGATAGTCTGTGGGCTACACATTGAAAATTCGTTTTACAAACCAGCACCCAGACTGTTTGCCTTTTCTGTGTCCATTGGAAATTAACCCTTCAGCTGCCACTGCCAATCCTGAGATAGCTATCCCTACAGAAATGAAAAGACCACAGTTTGTTCCAGTGTTGTTCAGGTTAAGAAATGCAACTATGAGCATTCAGAGAGGAGACACCATATGTGACTGCTCCCATTAGAGACAGCATATATTAAAGCAGGATGAGTGTATAAAAACAAAGACTTTCTGTGCTACATGAGCTACTTGGGGAGTCCCTGGTTTGAAAACTGCACCACAATGCTGTGTCATGCAACTTTCACAGTCTGGGGAGAGCGTTCTTAATGCTTTAGAAACTTCTCTTCTGTTCTCAAAGGAATGAACAGTAGAATAAATTCAATCTATGCTAACACATACAGTATAAAGCCAAGGAAAGCAAAAGAAGCACCATTCCACTTGTTAATTAAATTGTAGGAAAAAGAAAATTAAAACTCTGTTGACACCTATGCTAAAGCAAAATAAACCTCTCACAGAGCAAAGATTAAGGAAAAAAAAAAAAAACCTAAATGTTAAATTAAAATTGAAATATAATTATGTTATTTTTGTGAATTATATTTTGCATACTAAATACTGATCTGTCACTTTTTCAAAAATGTTCAAAGCCAGACACGAGGAAACTCAGAGAGAAAACCAGTGTGGGTGATCAAAGGTGAGAAATGTTTCTTCTCAAAGAAGAACTAAAATAAAGGGCTGGTCAGTCTGAAAAAGAAATTCCAGGGTGGAATGAGGGAATAGTAAAGGTTCATAAGATCCATGTATGCCTCACAGAATATAAAAAAATGGAATATCTGTGCACTATTTCTCTCAATGTAACATCTAGGGAACATCAAATGTGACTAGAAAATTGAAAACAAACAAATGGAGATACTTTTCCAGACAGAGAGAAGCATTGCAGATCAGGATGCTACAGATCACAGAAGTTTGTCTTATTTCAAGAGATGACTGATCAAATGTCATGGAAGAGAACTCTCTCAAGATCTCTTTCTCAAGAAATCCTAAACCAGAAATCACTAGAAGCTGGAAAAAACTCTGCAGGAAGTATCATTAACTATAATTTTACCTTTTCATTCTGTCTTGAGACTGGCCACCTCCAGGTGAGGTTGACCATAGACTGGGCCTGTGAACTAGTTACACTGATTTATGTTCAAATCAACAACTGACCTATAAAATAAGGCATTATTTTATGAGACCAAACAATTTGAAAAAAAAGTAAATTAAAAGAGGCTCTTTTGAAATGTTTTCACTGTAACTCAGATCAACATGTGACTGAAACATTGTCTGATGCAAAGCCTCATTTCCTGATGGAGGGCTGTAACATTGCCTTTGCTCACATGCAGTCATCTGTTTAATTTGTCCCTTATGTTTTTTATGGTTTTTTAAGTTTCTTAATGTTAAACTGCACGAACTTGTAGTTTGGTTGGCTTGCAGCATTATCATGTTGAAGAAACAAGGAGGCACCAGAATGATATGCAGCTAGCTATTAATTGGTATGGGAGGCCTTTGAAGAGGAGAAGTAAAGGCTCCAGAATTTCTGTCAAAAAAACAAATTACCTTCCAGGGCTAAAATCTGCACTGAGAGGAAAAGCAAGCTACCACCCCTTGAATGCTGAATAATCTGAGTTCTGAATTAATTATATCTTTCCAAAGCTTAACCATAAATAGGAGTCATCTTCTTTTTTTTTCTTTCCTTGTCTGTTCCCTGCTGTGTGCATACATGTGTCCTTCTTAAGTCTTGGTAAATCTCTCTGATTAAGAGTAGGATTAATATAGAAGAATTAAACTTTTAAGATCAAAAAGAAAAGACATTTAACTTTTACCAACAAGAAATTGTAACTAACAAGCATTCTCTGAGTAAAAGAAAGGCTCCCTGGGTACAAAGGACTGTTTAACTGAGAATATGAAATTTTTTTCTTTAAATAAGTGATCTTCAAAAGGAAACATTTTATTTTTACATTTATTTTTGCTTTAATCCTATCCTTTTCCTGCCTCAGTTGCTGCCTTTTTATAGAGGATAATATTGTAAAGGGTTGTTCCGTGTTATTTCCATTAGTCATTTAAGCCCTAAATGAAAAGTGACAAATGAGAAATTATACTTAAAAAGCCCGTGATACGCTTTGTCTTACACTCTTTTTTATTGTTTTGGACCAAACAATATAAAATTTGAAATAGGTTTGGTAGTATTAGAGTGAAAAATTTATATTCTGTTTCTTTGATACTTACCACAAGAAAAAAAAAATTGAAAAAAAAAAGGAAGAAAAAGGAAGGACTAGTTAATCCACTAATAGCATTTTTAATTACTATTATTTTTATAGAAAGATCATTTAACTGTCACTGAACACCATTTTGCATATTCAGTAAGGAAGTATTTATTCTATATATAATGTTAGGTTGGTGAAAAGGAGTGCAATATGTAAATGAAATACAGGCAGTAGATGCAAGATGATTTACCTTAAGTTTCTACATATTTTCAGAGTCACTAAAAAAAAGATTGACTTTCCCCAACTTCCACAAGAATTCTATAGCTGAGGTGCAAACTGACCTCCAATAGGGCCCTGTTTGTCAGAAGCACAATTTTTTTTTCTCAGTTCTTTCCATAAATCTTGAGAAATTTCATTGACTTCAGTGGTATTACCCTGAATTTCTCATACCATAATGAGAAAAAAATTATAATTATTGCAAGTAAAAAATTATCTCTACTTCTTTTTAAAACGTGGTAGTGCGAAGTTTTAATTTTTTCAGACCTTGCAGTGTAATTCTGAAAAGCATATTTTCAATAAATACCTTTTTCTTCTTGTTGCTGTCTTTACAACTCCATATGGCAGTAAGTTTTTCTATTAAATCATGTAATTCAGAAGGCAATGTGCATGTTACAGGGTAGGCAAAGGTTGTTGTACACCAAAAGTTGAGGAAACACCACCTATATTTCAGAAGATAAAAGTTTCTCTTCTGAGATACTGTTGTGACAACAGTGCCAGAAGTTGGAAAAATCTTGTGGTTTTTTTCTTCTATATTTTTGCACACAACTTTTCCTTCTGTATATACAGGCACATAATCAGCATCATCACTGATTATCAGCAAGCCAATTTGAGGGTTTCATTAGGTTTGAGAGAGAATCACATTGGAAAGGAACTGTAAAATAGGTGTAAAGCCTATGCAAGGTCTTCCATAAGAGCCTAGATTTAATTTGGATATGGAAAGGGAGCAAATGAGAGTTACTGAAAGTCAGCCTGACTTTTATGCTTCAGGTCTAAGGTCTGAGGCTGAATTGCATTAGACTTGAATTAGGAAATTAAAACAAACTACAGAAGACACTTCATCCATACCAATAGTAAGTGAACAGAAAAGAATTAAGGACAGCATATGGAAAGGAGGTGAAACACATTTTTAAAAACCGTTGGAAAATAAAATAAATATATTCATAATGGATAGAATGTAAGCTTAAGAATAACTTTGTTTCAGAACAACCCAGGAATGATTAATGGATAAGAGTCAAGCAGAAAAGTAAGCTGAACATTACTCTTATTTTTGCATACCCAGTGAAGATTGCACAGTTCAATTAGAATATACAATAAATGTGCAATCCAAGACTTTGCAGATATTGATGGAGGAGAGAAAATATGTCGAACAAAAATTTTCTTACTATTTTAGGAATATTTTTGATTTTCTGCATTCTTTGTCTGTCTTTAAGATCAGAAATGAAAGGTTAGAGCCTTGTACCATGATTGCTCTGCAACCTACTGTTCACTATCACTCCTAAGAACACATCAATAATCAAAATTGTCACATCGCCTACCATTTGAGGCAACTACATTTTTATAATTCCAGTTTTAAATTTACCTACATCCAACTTAAAAGGAGTTTGGTCCCCTTTGTCCTTTCTGTCTGGCAGCAAGTCCGTTCAAAAACTTTACTCTTCTGATCTCTATAGACCTAGTTCCTAGCTTAAATGTCTCAGTTGCACACCTCTTTTCTACCCAGGTTTGTCTTTCAGTTTTCCTACCTCTCTGGTGTTTATTCCTATCAAGTAACTATAAAGAGAAACTCTGTTTCTTATTTTTTATTTTGATGCTGAGCAAACCATGCTCTTCTATTCTCCCATTGTAAAATGGATCTTTACATCCCTGATCATTACTGAATATCATCTTTCCACCCATTAATTTGAATTAATCTCATCAAAATTTGCAGTGTAACCTACAGGAGATCAGAGCAGATGCAGATATCACAGGTCACATACAGATATCATAGCTCAGATGTCAATAGTTACCTTCAAGTGAGATGAATCCATCCCCTTTTTTCTGGCAAGATGAGTCTTTTTGAGGACAGACAAGTTGTCCCATCCTATTGGAATCTGGTAACTGATACGACAGCAATATTACAGTGAACTTCTGCAGAGGAAGAGTGTCTCACTCAAAAAGACAGCTGAGGAATAACTTATTTAAGTGTCCTTTTAGTGCTGAGATTGATCCACAACTATTTATCTACTTTTCCCCCCATTTATTTAGTAAGAGATCTTTAGTTCAAGGCCTTAAATAAGGAGGCAATTGAGAAAAATAAAGAGTCTTCCAGAATTTGTTTTTTCTTTTGGTGTGTGGGAGTGTGTTTGTTTGTTAGTTTGGTTGGTTGGTTTTAATAAGGTGTTTAAGGGCACAGGAACAACATCTGAAAGAATAGTGGTCAAAATGGGAACATTAAGGACCTCCAGGTGAAGAGTAAGGAATAAAGATCTAGAATGAGGGCCTACAGTAGATTAATGCTGAATAGTGTTATCTCTTCCTTCTCATCCTCTAAACACCTTCATCTGATATTCTCCAAGGCACAGCAACTCCTGGACAAGATATCTCAGAAGAATCTAGGAAGTTCTCTTTTAGATGCCATGCAGTCCCAGAAACATACCTTCTGGGAAAGTTATGGAGTGATAACTGGAAAGGTGCAGATATTCCTCTGGTCCCAACAACCTCGAAGGGCTGAGCAGTCATATATGTGATTAGCTCAGTTGGTCAGAGCGTGGTGCTGGTAAAAGCAAGGTCTTGGGTTTGATCCCCGTATGGGCCATTCACTTAAGAGTTGGATTTGACAATCCTATGGGTCCCTTCCAACTGAGAATATTCTGTGATTCCATGATCTGCAACTGAGAGCACTGTAAACACATTAGTATGAGGATCTCAGTATTATTGCGGAGTAAAATAAAGTCAGTCATTAAATGGCAAATTCCTTGGAATAAAAATTTTGTATGGATGTCTGGAAAAATATATTATTTCATTAACTTCTTTCCATTTTCCCAGATTAAGACTTCTAAAAGTGTCAGTGAAGGACTCCTTAGACACTAAACGGAAGGCAGAGAGAAGAAGGTCTATGATGCATAGCGTGGGAGTCAGATATACACTTCAACATGTAGAATCACTGGGAAAGGCTGCATGGGAATAGATAAGCAAAGAGACGCAGTGGGACACCCCTGTTCATAGTTTCTGCCCAAAGATGAGATAAACTGTACTTCCTAATTCTAAGCAGGAAAAATCTAAAATTTTCAGATGTATGAAGTGCTGGGACAGCATGAAATTGGGAATTTTTCCTAGGAGAACATAAGTGTAATGTCAAGATTTTTATTATATGTATCAAATTAAATCTCCCATACTCTTCCTCAGAAAACATCACTAAGACATGAACTCCCTCAGAATCAGGATGTCTGGAAGATAAGAAAAGCTTTCTTTGCCTGTACTGCATTTTGTCCTATTCAGCTAAATTCAGTTTCTATTATACCACTTTTCATGTGTCTTCTCTGTGATAATTTGATCTTTCTTTGTATTGGGGACATCTCTTCTCTGTGCATTTTCAGCAGATTTCATTAACAAATGCCATCAAAGACGTTAATAGCAATACCTTTTAGCCTGGGTCCATAAACCATTCTTTCTGGGAATGCTTGAGTATTTGTATTCTTCTGTCTGAAAGCTCCCCTACAGTTTCCAGTGACACAGACTCCTTATTAATCTAACCATTTCATGTTAACGCTTTTTTTTTTTTAATTTTATCTGTTTTTTTCTTACAGCACCAGACCCAGTGATTTACTTTAGATATGCATTGACTGTATTAACATTGATTACCAAATCAGTCATCTCATAAAGACAGACATCAGGCAAATCTGAATATATACTGGTGTTTATCTCATTTTATGTTAACTTCCTGTCTTCTAAATATGTTCACAAAACCTGTACGGTAGTGGATTCTGATTTATAGTTCCTAGCTGTTGTTATCATTTACCACTTTTCAGGCATAATCAGTTAATTTTCTCCACTCACACTGTTCTTAGAAGGTGTTCTACTGTTTCCTGGTCACATGCTACTAGCCACATTAGAAATACAATGAAAAACATTTTACAGTCACACTTGTTTGTCCTGAATTTCCTTTGGAAATTTTGGCAAGTCATAAGTCTTTTGAGATGTTCTGTTTGGGGATATCCTTGTCCTGTGGACTGGTTCAGAGATGGGGGAGTCATATGGGCCCAGAAGACTTGGGAAACAAACCTGGCTTCCAGGTTTCAAGCTTTCAAGGAGCCCCATAGATATGGCTCTGAAACATTTGATATGCTTTCCTTCTCCGCAATCTCAGCAGATAATTAGGAAAGTGGGAGCCAAGACACTCTAGGACCTGTAGCCATTCCACCAATGCTAAAAAAAGTTTGGACTTTTAACTTTTGTTTAATATTTTTTACTTTGCCTTTCACTAGAATGGTCAACTTTCCTATTTTTTTCTACATTTAACTGGAAACATAGCATGAAAATTTCTGTCTTAATATAAGCACAATAAATTTGTTCTTTGCTATACAGCAGTGAATCAAAGTATGGGTGATAAACTTTTCTCCATCCCTCAGCCTGATTGAGCTGGAAGTTAAGAAACCAGTAGGGTAAAGGACCCTGTGCATGGGAAGAAAAGGAATTTGATGTTTCTCTGCAGCTATCATTTAGAGCTTGTTACTTTGGTGAGCTAGTCTTACTAGGGGAAGCCTGGATCCTATAGGTTGCTTTCAGTGCACCTGTTAACTCACTTGGATGTCCCCCCATTCTCCTAGTAACACAACTTAAGCACACAAGTATGTGATGTTTCATGGAAGCAAACACATCCTTTTGTTTAAGAGAATCTGTGTAAACAATTCACTGTGAACAAATTACTCAGTTCACTGTGAGCAAATCACTTGTCCGTTTCTCTCTCAGAAATTTTCCTCAGGTTGGTCATTTCTACATGAGCTCCCCAAAAGTACAACACATATTTGCTGTTCTGTCACAAGGCAAAGCAAGTGCTCTCTTTGTAAGCCCTTCAAAAGAGATTTTTCTCTGGACTTTATTCAGCCTTCAACATAAGCAAATCCCTTTTGTCAAAAATATTGTTCATAAAGGACCACCCTTTTCCACAGAAACTGAATTAAATATAGTGGATATGCCCCTTTAATCACATTTACTCTCCAGACCCAAGTGTCTGTACTTGCTATGTGTATGCCATGAACTAATTATCTTTACTGCCTGATCCTCCTACCTTCAGACAACAGGAAGGTAAAGATGCTGTCATGAAGCCTCCTCTCTCTGCAGCTGATGTTACCAGTAATAATACAAGTTCAAGCCTAAAACAAATTCATTCAGAATGACAAAGTGTCCACTGAAAAATGTTCCAGCAAATAGCATTGAGACCACATGTATAGTCATCTGATACTTCAAATTGTTGATTATGAATATCATCCCTTTCATGTTTGCTTTAATATTTATCTTCTTCTCTGGGCCAGTGATTACCTTTTATATCTTGAGTGTTGAAAATGCATGGGAATATCAGATCAAATCATCTCACATACAATGTTTTCAGCTTGAATTTATGTATACAGAAAGAACTGACCTTTATTCCCACTGGCCTGGAAAGGTTCTGTGTGCAACAAGGCTTGTAGCTGGTCAGAAATCCAAAACAACGCCAGAAGTGAACTAAATGAGATATGAGAGACATTAATCTTCCCTTACGTAAGGTAAAACCCATGTAAAAAATTGGTTGCATCTTACTGCAATGTTTGGGAGCCACTTCAGTCCATTTCTTGTTTGAGTTATAAGTAACTGACTCTTGATCATCTGTCATACACCATCTTCTCTCCAGTCATCCTCTGCAAGGGTGGTCTCTTATGATCCCTTTCATATGCACTAACTGTTTCAAGGTCTTTTCCATCCCTATTACTCATATGATCAAAGTACATATGTTTGTGCTGTACTCCCATCTTGGTAACACAGAAAGTGTCTTCTTTTTTGATACAGGAAATGTGTAGGTCTCACCAGCACCACTTTTAAAAGTTCCTCATGGTTTCTTTGTGATCAGCATCTACTTTTCTTGATTTTTGTTCCCAGGAGAATAGGTTATGCAAGAACTACATTTTGCAATAAACTTTTGTACGTTCTTAGACTCTGTCCTTTTCCAAGACTTTTCTGAATGGATGAATGAATCATTTTTATTTTTATTGCAATTTCTTTTGTTGAACACACTCAATTTGAATTCATCTACTACTTTTCCAATAGGACCATTAAGTTTGGGCATTATCCTGTTTCTGGCACATGACACTGCCTTCATAGCTTCTAGATTTGCTTTATCTTGGGATGGTCTTATTTCCTCACCGGATTTAAAACCACAGTGTTCAGTGCATGGCATCAGAAACTGCAGGGAAATAATTGCTGAGTCATCGATATACCTGACACTACTTGTGTTGTATCCACTTGTTTCTTCTCCTTTTTGAATTCTCACAGAACTTGTTTCCCAGTACTTTTTCATATACTTTGAAAAGTCTAACAGATAAGTATGCACCCTGATCAGTGAAATTCTACTTACCACCACAAACTGTTGACTACTACGCAGGTGGATATTAAGGCAGGAACTCCACAGATGCTTTGGTTATATGCCAGCATCTTTCAAACCTTATTGAGAAGCATCAAATGTTGTAAATGATCAGCTAAATGTGTGGTTAACAGGTGGTGCCATTTATTCAATTTGGCATGATGTATAGTTTGCTTACATATTCTCTCTGGGAAAGCACCTGACTTCTTCCAGAAACCATATTCCCCTTCCTTTTGCAGTGCTGATGTCTCTGCTCTGACTCATCCTTTTTCTTGTCTCTGTCTCCAGTGCAAGTTGTTCTCATGAACACCCAAATTAGCACAATGACCAGAATTTATGATGAAGGAATATTAAAAAAAAAAAGAAAAATTAAAAAAACTCTCATAATAATGTTTTAGGAATGTTGTAGGAAAATCTTTCTATAAGGTTAAGGCCATTGAGATCATGCATTCCTATAAGATATTACTCTCTGAACATTTTAGCATAAACAAACTCTATTTTTGGTGCATTTTTTTACTTTTATTTTTATTCTTCTTGAGGTGTCAGATAAACCAGCACAGAAAGCTTTTGTCCAAAAGGTTGACATTGGTTAAAGTTGTGAGTAACTGCCACCCTTGTTAAGAGAACTGTCTGGCACTGCTAATAAAGAATGGTGTTCATAGTTACATTTATTAAGCTTATGAATATGTACAAATAAACAAGTAAATAGTCTTTCAGGGGGGTAGAGGATTTCCACCTGCTTATTGACACATTAAATCAGCTTTTAATTGCTCTTACACACACAAACACAAAAGATTTCTGAGGAATACAGTAAGAATTGTAAACTTCTTATTGACAGAAAACAAACACGTCACACAGTTCGATGACAAGAATGTACTTCTTAAATAATCCTCGGCTTGAGACCAACATGCATTTGGCCCATATACATACACATGGGTAGTTGCCAGGATGGAACCAGCAGGAGGTATACTTAGAATCTTATACACTCGGGTGTATTTCAGATCCCATATTCACCAAAGTCATGAATTAGGACAGTCCCATCTCTTCTATAAAGCAGGAGCACAAATACCCTAAAAGTCTAGGTTTTACTAAAACACAAACTAGAACAAGGTAAACTCTGGAAACATATATGGTTCAAACTGAGTTAGAGGAAAAGAAAGTGGCAAAAACCCCACAATATTTGAAGAAGAAATCTTATGCCACTCACCCACAGCTCCCCTTTTCTCTGGTTCAGCAGCTGGTAGTACTTTCCTGAATAGCACAAAGCCCCCACACTCTCTTCTGCAAATGTAAGTTTTCTGTGGCCACCCCTGCCTGGAACATGGCTGTGGGTGTTTGTCATGCTGCAGGGTGCCCTCCCCACTGCTTCCCCTGCTCCTCCTGGCCTCCGTATCCCCTCTCTGCAGGCACCCTACCTCCTGCATCCCTCTGTCTCTACACTCCAGATGAGCATCCCAAAACTTCTCCCACTGCACATGGGAATTTGCAGCCACACGGGACACGGTCCCAACATACTAGGTAACTGGCCCTCCTCCCTTCATCACACTAGGATGTGGCTGAGCATATGGCATTTTTCAGGTGATCAGCTTCATCCTGAGCAGAGATGAATAAAAGCTGTCACGTGGGTGCAGTGGAAGGAAAAACGTTTTGGTGTATCTTCCCTGGAGACTTGGTGCCTCAGAGCAGCAGGACAGAAAGGATTTCCCTTCAAACTGCTAAATTCGTCTGGACGACTGTGGTTACCGGCCTGTTCTGTAGGAGACAGGCAACTCCAGCCTCATTTCTGCACAGTATAACAGACTTCTTGTCACAAAAGTATTTTTCTCTTGTGCCCACCCTCTTACATGTTTTACCACAGGAGGGAGTGATTTTTCACATTTTATATTGAAGTTTCTATTAAATTATATGGTTTTTAGAGTAATTTCTACGGAAACCTATTAATCTCTATAGCAGGTTTTTATCCCTATTAAGTTCCGTATGATTTATTTTTTCATAAGGATAGTCTTTTACCTAGAGGTAAAATCATCATTTATATTGTGCAAGCTGGAAAAAGAGCTAAGATTTCAAAATTAAGGAATAACAGAAATAGTAAGAACAGTAGAAAAGAGGACTATATTTAGTATTTATTTTACTATTATGGAAGTGAGTTTTTCCAAAGCTTGGGTTCTCACAGTTGCAGAGTCCAAACAATTTTTTAAAATTAATTTTTAATAATGTGTAATAATCTGAGTGGCACTGGTCTGTGTGTGGAATTAGAATTCCTCTGATAGAAAAAGAAATATTTGTGCAGAGTTTTATGAGCAAAGTTGACCTGAGGCTTCCTGAGGCTGATTGAGAAATTGCAGTCAACGAAGATACTTAACCCCTTCCCAGCTCCATTTTTCAATCTACTAAAGAATAAATTCTCTTTGGTTTAATATACAAAGAAACTAGAAAATACCCTAAAAGACAAATAAACTTATGTATGATTACAAGGAATTCATACTCCTTTTAAATTTAACTTAATGACCAAACTGGTTTTAAGCATAGAAAGTTGTGAACCTTTAGTTATACATTTCATAGCTTTATTTAACAGAGCAGTACATTTCAAACAATATGTTCTGAGGTCAATTCTCTACTACCCAGAAACTTACTTTTAATTTCCCTTCCTTTAATTAAGAGGCAAGACGCAGCAATCAGCAAATCACATTTGGTACAGGCTCAAAATAACTGTCCAAGAAGCTGGGCAATTCTGAACTGATAGCCAAAAGGGGGGAGACCCTGAACTGAATATGCCTAATCCCAAAAATAACCATGGAGCTACCTATCCTAATGCTTTCTAGAAAAACCTAAAACGTGGGTGTTAGCAGGGGTTAAGAAGAATATTCATGATAAAGTAAAGACTAGGCTAATGTTGCTGCCTGTTGCCACACAATTCCATTAACCTGCAACAACCTACCAGTGGGCTAGCTGTGTGGGTGTTAATTTCCATAAACCTTTTCATCCCATCAAACATGTTTTGCCAGGGCATTGTACTAACCTCAAATCTTCCCCCGTTCCAGCATTGCTACTGATAATTATATTTATTGATGATTTCCAGTTACTCAAGGATACTGAATCTGCAGTGCAAAGAATGCATCCCTTAAAACAATGTTGAAGAAGAAAGTACAACTATCACTTTTGAGGAAAACTCCTAACACCTAAACACTGACAGATTTAAAATTTGGATTGCTATATTTTAGCCAACAGGAAATATAATCAGGAAGTCATAACTTAAATCAAGAAATATATTGTACATTCAGTGAATTGTTTTAGATACATTGTCATTAGAGAAAATTATTTTCAGTGAAGAGTTTTATGAATTTGGTAAGGTCTTACACAAAATGATTTTTTTGTTCAAAATTTATTGCAAACTTTGCTCAAAAAATTGAAAATGTGGAAATTCATTAGAAAAGTGTAAATGAAAAATAACTTTCCCTGGAATATCACAGTATGTTCATAATTTAAGGGAAACCAGTATGACATGAAATTTAATTTTCAGTCATCATCTGACATCTTTGACACTGGAGGACTTGAGACCTTTGTACTGGAATATTTATAATGCCAGTGAGAAAAAATTTTAGAATCTAACATATTCTGTTCATCTAACTCTGCAGTAGCTGATCTAGGAATTAGAAAAATGGGAAAGTGGCAGGAAGACCACGCTGCTATGTGTACTCTGTGCCTTTTCCTAGAAAGCCTAATGAAATTGTGAGTGCTCTGAGGTAAATAGGATTTTTGTTGCTGAACTGGTCTTGGGTCAGGAACTATCTGGAGATGAGGCTTAAAGGGTCTGCCGGGATTAGGAAAATAAGCGCTGCTTTATATGTTAGTCACCATGTTTTAATTAATGTGCTTGAAAGCATTGCTCTACATGGGCTGTGTTTGCTGGTGACAGTTCAAAATCATTGGCAGTAGCCTCTGCTCAGCCACAGAAGTACTAATACAAGACACTGACATATCTATTTGAGAGCAACAGTAGAAGTATAAGTGAAAGCTTATAATGAACTGAACATTTTCTTGTAGTTAGGCTTTAACTAAATTCATACATGGGAAAATATGTTAGAAATAAGGGAAAGAAAGGTTTCCTGCTCGTGAAAGAAAACAGAGGGGACATCAAGACTGGCAGGACCAATATATGTGGAAGAAACCTGTACAGTTATCTACCAACACAAATCCTCTTGATGACACAGTGAGCTATGAGCAAGCTACAGGAGGAAATTGGCTGAGTGACAGCAGAAGGAGGCCGGAGTCAGGGATGAGGGCTGTAAGGCTTCTACATTACCAATTATTGGAAGATTGAACACACATGGTAGTGAATCAGGATAAAGGTATCAATTTACTGTGCAAAATTCAAAGTGGGACCAAGATGAAACAAAGGCAGACACAATGAACTTGGAAGAAGGTATCTTGATGAGTTCTCGCAGAATTTCTGCACCTTTCCGTTACTTGCTTTCCTATCTACTTGCCAATGCTTCTTATGTAGTTTATTGCAAAACTTTTTTGTATAGTAATAGGAAAAATTTTCAGATGGTGTAGAAACTGTGTAGTTTGCTTTCCTATTCATGTTTTTATTAAAATTTTGCCTCTGTTTTGGAAAAAGTACCATCTGTACTGAAGGACCCAAGATGGAGATTACGCTCTTCTCAGTAAAGAAGCTAGAACAAAAGACAGCAGATAAAAATGAAAAGGTTTCTGTTTGTGTGGAATGACAAAATTATAACTGTTAACAACATATCCTTAAAAATGTACTTTTTCAACATTCAGACTTCCTCTCTTGGGCTGGAGTTCCACCATTACATTAGGCTCATCTAAATAACACATGCAATTAAAAGCTGAAAATCCCACTTTCATCCAACCCCCAGATAGGTTGAAAATAAATAACAACGTACAGTGAACGTTTACTCTTAAGAGTGCAGGAAAGACATTCTGAAATGTACATAAAAATTAAAAGTATCTGTATTCCCAAAAGCAGAAATCAGTGTTGTCATTTCAAGCTCCCTCATATTGCTGACCCCATAGACATGCAATTGGCCCTGTGAATTTAAAGGACTGCTTGAAAACATATTCTAACTCGTCGGCAGAACTCTTGGTAGGAGAAACAGGTGGTTCTGCCATTTCTGGGAAAGAAAGGAGGCCAGTAGCAGTCTGTGGAAGGTGAAGCTGCTTCATGCTGCACTGAGCAGGATGTTCTGCAGTAGACACTGCAATTTGGTAGCAGCTCAAGGGTAGGAATAAACTAGTGTTATGCCATCACATTTAGTTTTCTTTCCCTCCTGTCCCTCTCCCAAGGACAATTCTCTGTTCAGTATTTTTTTTGCACAGGTTTTCCTTTCGAGGGATGTATTCTCTTTTGGAGAAGGAAAGCTGCTCTTCTCGAGGTGGAGCTCCTCTTCCTTCACTCTGGGTCATAGGACTGGAGGAGAAAGAGTTCAGAAGGAGCTGATTGTGTGAAGCATTGAGGGGAAGCCGTACTAAAATCCCTACCTGTTGTCGTATACATCCTGGAAATCCTGGTTGTGCTCTGTTGATAAAAAGGGGCAAGTGATGGTACCCCCAAGACCCTGTCACGTAGTGCAAAGCAGTCTGATTATGCCAAGTCATTTATCAGAGAGTCTCTCCAACTAACTAGCTGTCTCAGTCTCTACTGCTTATTATGTGCACATCTGAATTTCAAATGCCTTGAGCATTCAGACAACTTTATACAGGCTTCAAAATACCACCTTCCTCATATCAGCTTGCCATTTTTATGTAATGGGGAATTTACACTAATAAGAAGGGGGCAGAAGGTGTAACCGGGAGGATGTGGCAGCTGATATTATGGCAGGGTTTGTGAAACAGAGACATCTACTGGTTAAGCTTTGGGGGGAAATATTTTGTTTTGTTTTGCGACTTCACAGTGCAGTGCTCTCCGCCTTTTCTTTGATCTGAATCATTAATCTGTTATGATAGGCCTGTCACTAATCCATGGCCTCAGAAAATATGCACATGTGTTAAAATGAGTTTCACCATAAATTATTTAATGATTTACAAAGCAATGCTCAATACATGCCACCAGGTGATTTTAAACTTCTGTATGCTTACAGTATTTTTCAAAATCCTTAGTGAAAATTAATCATTTATCATAACATGGAACCACTAAAGCTTGTGGGAGTGCTACAAGGTTTTAGGGAAGGAGTCTATGAAGTGGGAAAGGCAGAAATACTGTATCTGGCCACCAAGTCTCGTACTTTTCAGCTCTGAACTATTACAACTGAAGTTACAAAGAATATCTCTTGCTTACTTATTATGACTGGAAGCATGATATAGTTGAGCAAAGGATCATAAAAAACCCACAATGAATATTTCACATTTACATAAAGACAACATTTTCCTGCCTGGTGAGAAGTAACGCAATGATAGGAGGATCTTGAGAGGATTAGAGGTTTGAGAAGTTGTAAGTAAACTAGCAAAGTTTGATTTCTTACTTAAAGTGCATTTAAATTATCCATTCTTCATATGTCTGTAAAAAAAAAGTCTGGATATGCTTATATGTACAATTTTTTGAGAGTTTCACAGTATCTCTTTACTCCAGACAAGCTAAAAATATTATAAGACATGTCTTGCTAACATGAGTCTTTCGGATAAATAACACTTATGCATTGCCTCCATCTGGATTTAGCACACAAAATGGAGAAAAATATTTTTAGACAAAAAATAATTCTTATGAGCCATGCATGGAGAGAGAAAACTAGCCAGATTTTTCAAATTAAGGAATTTAATTCAATTAAAAAGTAGTTACTTCCTCAAAAACGTTTGAAAGGGCTGCTATAAACTATGCAGTTAAAGAAATGCCACCTTCATTAAACTTATGATGTTCAGTAAGCCGGTGCTATGTGCATTTGAAGAACTAATGCTCATCTGTGGTAATAAGGACCATGTAAAATTATTAAAGAGGTCATAAGACAGGTAAGTAGACAGATAGACAGACAGGTATGAAGGTAGGTAGAATCCTTTCAGGTTTTGGATTACATTTCATTTCAGAGCCTCTTAATCCATGATGTCCTCTTGTGAAAAAAAAAAAAAAACAAAATCTTATGCTAAGATGCAGCATTACTTCAATGAATTGTATTTATTTGCCATACTATTATACCTGCTGGAACATTTCCCAGAGGACAGAAATACCACTTAAAGACTTAAGTGGGAAGAAGTTCCCTATGAAACTTTTTTCTGTCTCCAGTAATTCTACTGCTAAAAGTGAGCACCAGCTGTGACTCAGCTCTCAAAATGTATGTTGTATCATGACTGATGTCACTCTTTGGGGTTAAGCTAGGATGGTAGGAGCCAGTTCAGGTCTAATTGTTGAAATGTATGCTTAGTTCAAGTTAAACAATAGATCCATAGGGAAAAAAAATCAGCACAGAGGTGCTGAGCTGTGAAAAGAGTGTTGTTTCGGGCCCAGTCGCCTGAATAGATTTGTTAAAGCCCATGGCTGATGTATGCTAAGCAGAGCCAGGCAGTATGTGGAGAGAAAGGGAGGGCAGGCCAGTTGAGCGGGCACATCACTCTCTGAGCCAGGGCACACACACTTTGATGGCTCCTTTGGAGGTATGAGTGAAAGCCAAACCTCTGTTCCCTCCTTTTTTTCATTTCTGCCATGCAAAGATAATCAGGTTTATGTAAAGTATGTGTGCTCTTTTGACAGTCCACGATATCTCATTAATTCAATCACACCAA
The DNA here is from genome assembly GCA_035583135.1 of Lophotriccus pileatus. Lineage (NCBI taxonomy): Eukaryota > Metazoa > Chordata > Aves > Passeriformes > Tyrannidae > Lophotriccus > Lophotriccus pileatus. The sequence goes on along the minus strand of JAWWES010000081.1, from coordinate 87,275,992 downwards.
ACACCATTGTTCCCAAAGTGTTTGAAATGCGGATAGGCATGGAGGCTTTCTTAATCCTGTCAATCAATGTTAACATTTTTCTTGCAGTTGCCATGGCCAGGGCCAGAGTTCATGAAAACACAGAATAAGAGCCAACAAAACAAGAATAAAGACTTATTTGAGATACTCTTTTTAAAGGACATCTACCATGCACAAAACATGGGAAGTAAATGTAGACAAGTTTGGACACTATGGCTCACTGAGAGGAAAAAGGGGGGAAAAGAATTTGAAAATCAAATAGGCCTATAAAAACTTGACCCAAGAGTCTCTGGGAAAAACCCGATGAATTGCTCCCTAGTAGAACAATGTTCTTTCTTTCGTGCGTTCTTCAGGAGTACAATGCTCAATATATTATAACACATGCCACTGATGTCTTTACACTGTTGTAAGCCAGCTCAGACCATCGGAATGCTGATCACCGACAACAAGAGATTGTGCAGCGGTAATTCTCTCTTTCTCCCGCTCGGCTACAAACAAGCACTGGGAAAATTATTCATGCATATAGACCAACAAAGCAGAGATGGGAGATTTGCGATGTCATGCAGCGAAATCATGTGACAAACGTTAAAATAAAACCCCCAAGCCTTCACCCTTTGAGGCTTTGTAAAATAACCAATTTATCCCTATGAATGTAGCAGCCAAAGTGTCTTATTGCACTGGTGGAAATCACAGCCATTTTAGTTTTGCTGCACTGATTAATGAGACGACAGTGCACATGCTAAACAAAGAAACACAACAATTAAATAATTAGCCAATTGATAAAGCTATGAGACAAAACTCCTCATTGAGATTTTTTTACAGCTCTGCCGATTCCTAACGGGCCTCAAGAAAGTTTATATATACTTCTTAATTAACTTGGAGAAAACTTGTGCCATGAAGCCACAGAATGCAAAGACAGATTTTTAGCTAGGTCCATACAGGATTTTTGGACGTCCATGTAGGTGCCCTGTTTCCATTTTAAAACAAATTTCATTTGCAACAAAAAAAAAAAAAAAAGGAGGAAAAAAGAAAACAACAAACCAAACAATAAACTCAACAACAACAATTTGTGTGTGATTGGAGTTGTACCTAGAACAGCTGATATCTTAGCAGTGCAAGGGAGAGAAATGTCAACTCCCTGGAAGTTGTCACAGATACCACCTCAAGGTTTGTTCTTCAAGGTTTGTGCAGGCAAGAAAGCAAGTTCTTTCATCACTGGCAATTACAGAGTGCTCTGTTAATGTTGTGGCAGATGTCTGCTGATCTAGAAATATGCATCCACAGAGATAAATAAAACCTGGCATGATACAGAGCTCATTGGTGGGATGGCACAGCAAACAGCTTCTGTGCTGAGAACAACCCCTTAGTGCACTACAGTAAGTTTGACAATCTTAAGCAGAAAAGAGATTTTCTCCTTCATGCTTGTGAAATGGAACTGGGATAATGTGTGTGCATCTAATGGCTATGCTCTCTCAAGGACACTGAAAACTTTTGAGCTGTTTCGGTGTCCTATCTCACAGGAAGGCAAACCTGCTCCTATCAGTTACTCCAGGTTTGTCATTCCTTGAGTATTCAGGTGCTTGGTATTTGAAACAACTCTTCCACTTCAAGAAATCAAGGTAAAGCATCAGACCCCAGAGGTCATTCCCATCAGACTTCACAAAAGTACCCTGGGTACTCAACCTAGAGGAGTTAAGCTTATTTATCTGTGTTCTTCATTCCCATAATCTATTCTTCCTTCTCTCCCCCATGAGGGACTCTTCTCTCCCTCCTCACACATTGGGTTGATCTTCTCCAGATGAGGCCATTGCGACCACAGTTCTCTCTAAACTTGGCCATCAGCACCATAGAGCTGCAGATGCTAAAGATTGTCTCCCAAGAGAGGAAGAATTGATAATAGAACGGACAACAGAAGCGACGGTAAAAAGGAATTCTCAGCTTCTCTTTCCATCCTTAGGATGATCAGGAGGAAAATAAGGTCTCTGCTACACATTTTTCAGGGATGTTTCAGATAAGCCAAGGCCCACATGGCACACAGGCAGAGCATACAATTTAGGAAACCTTCCTAATGAGTTTTTGCACAATGTTAGACCTAAACTGATTAGCAGATTTATTTAACAATGCTGAATAAAGTTGTTTTGAGTGGAAGGTTGCTTGGGGTTTTATCTTGGAACATCTGTAAGAACCAACCCATTTAATGTACTCTACTGTGATGGGTACAGCATGACAGGGTTTTCATTAGGCAGGAGAAAAAGAATAAAATATTAGTGATGTTTGTGACTATGCATCTAATATACCTACAGTGACCTAATGAAAACAAGTTTTCAGTTGCACAGAACTAGAGTACTTTTTCTCCTAGTCGCAGCTCTGTAGTGCTTTACTTATCATCAAACATCATGGTCAGAATATTCTGGTACTTAATACATAACAAGAAATTAAATGTACAAAAGTTTTACTAGCCAAGAATGGATAAGTAAATGTGTTCTGGAGAATGGATGATTATATATTGATGGAATTTTTATGATTTACATTATACTTAATTCCAGTAGATAGATCTTATTTCTGAAAATATAAAAGCTGAAGATAAATCATTAATCTGGCATGTTATTTTCTGCATTGCCAGTCTTCTTTTTTAGTCCCCTACCCTGCATTCATTCACTCCATGTGTTCTGTTTGATCCCTATTTCTTTCCTCACTGCCTTGTGCATAAAAGAGTGGGAAGCTGTGGTCACTCCACCATTTTTCCCCACTGCCTCTAGCCGCAATACAACTCCATTTTGGAGTAATCATTCAAGAGGCAAATATTAAACAAGAGGACTGGAATAAACATTGTCTGCCTTTTAATGTCTCTTTGATGCTCCCAGCTGACTATATAAAAACTCACCTGAAATCATGACTGATGAATGCATCCTGGTCAGACCCCAAGAATGACTCTCACCTCTTGAGAACTTTGGACCATGAGTCTACGTTAGTTTGCCATTGTGGTTGCAGTGATAAAGCTGCACAACTAATTTACTAAAAAGGCAAGAAATAAAATATTTAGAATGCTCAATGAATGACAATGTTACACTTTCTACAAATGTCATAATAATCCTTCAAGCAGTATTCACACTATTTATAGACATTAATAGAATAGGTGTGTTCACTGTGTACTTCCCAGCTGTCTTATTTACAATGGGAGCCCCAAAAGTAATATAGTATTCTAGACATCATCTAATGACTGCTGAGTTTTGAGAAATAAACACCTCCCTCCATCTATTGTCGATAACAGCCAGTGATGCCGTGGACTGTCAGTGCTGCGGGTCATGGGGCTGGCTCCTGTCCAGCCTGCTCTCCACTAGGCCCCCAGATGCTTGTCCATAGAACTGTCCCCCAACATTCAAGCACCATCCTGTAGTGTTGTTCAGGTCACTTTCTTCCCCAACACAGGGTCTACCTAGTATTTGTCCCTGTTGTATTTCACAAGGTTCTTTTTGGCCCTTCCTTCCATCTTGAGTGAGCATTTCTCAATGGCAGCCCTGTCCTTGTGCACGGCGAGTGGTCCTCAAAACTTGGTGTCACCTTAGTAAGACTGCCATCCATCATCTCCTTCACATCATTAGTAATGATGTGTCACCCTGAGTAGAGACCCTGTCAGTACTCTACCACCCTGAGGGCAAACCCTGACCCATTAACTGCTACCTTCTGAGTGGGACATTTGGCCCTTACTTTCACCCACCCAGTTTTCCACCCATCTGGTTATGTCTTTGTGACAATTTGAAGATCTACAGAACATAAAAAAATTACAGACAGACCTCAAAATTGTGGAAACACTAAACTTTTTACTGTTATGATTTTCTCACCTTTCTTTTTTCAGAGAGTGACAACACAATAAAAAAATTTTCTTATAAACTTATATGAAACTATAACTTTCCCTGAAAAGGTGTTCTTGTACCTATTGCCATGTTCCTATGAGCTCAGCAAAAAAAGGAAAAAAAGAGATAAAAACTTTAGAGAGGCTTAATTATGTTTTGTTATAATGTATTCATAGCTGCTAGATGAGCACTCTCAGAACTAATTTTAACACCTTATTAGAATATATATTTCAACCCAAATTAACCAAAGGCATTAATCTTCAACACATATACATAAATCCAGACTGTAATTCTTTTAACTTTTTTCCTTTATTATAATTTCACACTACTTTTAATACAAAATGCAGTAAGACTATTGGTTACACTTTTTCATTTGCAAAACAAAAATATTCCATAATTCAGGAGTATTCTAAATATTTTACCTGTAATTTTTATTTAAAAGACCCAAGCGTACTTCAGAATAGAACCCTGCCTTCAAAGGCAGATGAAATCACATCTCTAAAAGTGAACATAATTAAAAAAAAAAAAAAAAAAAAGGCAAAAAAAAGGTTATCTTTATGGATGTTTTTCTGAAAGCTAATTAGAGCAAGAGACAAAGACACACCAAATACTTTTGGTAATCCCTTCGTCCCCTCTCTCTTCTACTCAAAGTAGCTTGTTTTTCCACTCCAGCCTGAGCCTGAAGGACAGTCACACAGCAACTTTTTTGCCTTCAGCACTTCACAAATTGCACAAATCTTGACACTGAACTACCAACTGTAGATGATTTTTTTAGAACAGAAGTTCCTTCCGGTGATCACACCATCTCCACTTGAATCTTCCTTATTCCTTATCTTCTGAGAAGGAGAATATTAGATGATCATTTAATCTCACATCATTGTCATAAATTCAAAGCAGCTACAGCAGTTTAAGACATTGCCACTCCACATCAGGGTCAGGGCAAAGTAAAACAGACTAGCTCAGGAAAAATCCTGGCACTGAAGTGAAAGTCTCTAAGCACTAGCTCTGTGAGTTGTGATGTCTCAGCTGGGGGCAACAGTGAGCAAGAAGATGTGGTAATTTCTTCAAATGTGACAGTAGATTTTTAAACACACCCAAGTTCATGGATATTGCAGACAGGTTCTGGCAAGTATAACTGGCGAAACTTAAGATGCTACAGGAGTAACTGTGGGGCAAAAAGATATAAACAGACACCGAGGTCAATTACAGTTCAAGAGATTATCCTAAGCAATGAGTTTTAATCAGCTGAGGACTGTAGTGTGTTTACCACCATTTAAGGAAAAGAGAGGAAGCTGAGCATGGACATCCCTGATACACTATTGCTAAATGCCTCACAGCACATTTACCAAGGCTTTAAGTCTCACAGTGTTATTTTCAGAAACAGCTGGCAAAAAGATCCTGAAATTTGTTGTGATCCTGGTCGGGATTTTTCGGGATAGAATCACATTCATATAAACACATACTGGTTTTCAGTTCTGCTGTTTGTGTTCTAGGGTTCCTTTTCTGTGAGGTTGTGTGGTTTTTGTTTTTGTTTTTTTTTCCCAGATAGTAGTCTCTCCTCTCTGTCAGCAATGTTTTGACAAATAAAATGTTCACCTGAAAAAAACAGAGAGACAAACACTATTAAGTAAAACTAGTTAGTTCATCCTGGGGATGTTCTCTGGAAAGAAATGCATATGTATCTTTGAATTTCTTGTAATACATTTTTTTATACTCAGAGATACTTAAAACCACAAATGTTTTTATGGTACACAGAAGTATCTCTTCCAAAGAGTCTTCAGGGATTGGGGAATAACTTTATTGAAAGATGGCTACTGAAACAAGGCTATTTGTGATTGACATTCATAAGGTTTAGGAAACAAGCTTGGCAAGACTCTGTAAATGCAACAAAATGCACAGCACCTAATGGAGTAGTTCTCTCTCCCCGCAACATAAAGACGCTCCCCTCAGAGCTGATAACAACTGATGGGAAATTGCACTCTGAGGTGTAATAAATCCATCCATTAGAAGGGTAAAGAGAGCTCAGACTTTGAAAACTAAGAATACTGCAGAATGCTCTGTCAGTCTTGTGTTGGACAGGATTTGGTTTACTTTTATAGCACCACATAAAGAAATAATAGGTTATAAAGCTTTCAGACCCCTAGGATAGGTGGCAGTCTTTATACCCTCTCTGCACAACTGGATGAGAAACAGATGCCACAGGACTTTTCTGCACACTCTGTCCTCTGTGTCAAAAACTGTCAGAGGAGTAAAGGAACAAGCTGTAAAATACCATAACTGGACACAGACCTGATTTCCAACAGCAGGTTCTAACTTTTTCAAGCAGGGAAATTATAGGCACCCAATCTATTCTAATTGAAAACTGTTTCTTGGGAAAGTGCGACTTCATATGCAGTTAAATTTTCTTCCAGTTTGACAGAGGTTTCTATCTTTGTCTACCAACTCCTTCACTAGAGAGCAGATGGAAGATTCTACTAACTTTCATTCTTCAGTTATTGCCAGGAAGGTAAAGGCACACTGGAAGAGTTATGTTAAATAGCTGTAGGTGGTCATAAAATCCATGAAAAAAAGTGTTTTCAAGTGTTGATTCTGTAAGGAAAAAGCTGACCAGAACCTCTTCTGTACCTTTAGAAAGCAATGCATGGAGGAAAACAAAGATTTTATACTGGTAAGTATGACGTCTCAGCAGTCAAAAAGTGTTTACCTACTGGATATTATACTTGTTCAGCATAGAGAATACAGTGCTTCCACAGCCCTCCTTGTGCTTTGTCCTACAGTGCAGTACAAAGGAACATGAACCTGTTGTATAAAATCTTAAATAACTAAAAATGCCCCAGAAAATTAATGGGAATCAGGGGGAACAGAATTCATGATCCACATGAATGTGCCCGGTGAAAGTGTAGATAAATTTGGATTAGCAAGCAAAACTGAGCCCTGTTGTTAAATAGCACTTGATTCCATTAGACTGTGTCGGATTGTTAAAAATGCTAACATTATGTGTGACTATTCATTTTCATCACCTGCTCTTGATTAATCCAGTCCTAAATGGCATCTGTGGACCCTGCCATCTCATACTACTTAATTAAATTAGCAACACATTTGTCTCCCCCGTTTTCCTATCAAAGAGTTGTGCTCAGGAGAAATAAAACCTTTGTTCACCGCATCGCCGTATAATTTACACTCCTTTTTCCCTTTTTCCTCCAGCTCCTGGCTCAGATGCTAAATTGTAACTGGTAATAGGGAGCTATTAGGTCTAGTGAAGCATGTCAAAGAAGCCAGTAGGAAACCAGACCTGAAAGGAGGCCCCAGATCTCATAAAACAACAGGGTCAAGATTCTAGATTCAGGATTACATTGTACCAAGATTCATTCATTTTGCAGTGGAAAAAAAAAAAAAAAGACATATTACCTTTATATATATTTGGGGCAGAAAGATGGGAGAAAGGCTGAAAGAAGAGAGAATGAGAGGGGGAAATGCTGAAACAGGTAGAAAGCTTTTATTTAGGTTATTTTCCCAAGAATGTAAAGAATATAATTGTCAGTAACAGGCACACATAAATGAGTAATGGGTCACAGTATTTTGTGTCTCCAGGATGAACAATTAATATAATTTACACTGCTAAAAAAAATACTAAAAAGTATCATCATACTGAACAATATATGGTCACAAACTGTATTCTGTGTGAAAACCAACCATCCACCATACAATTATCCACAATCTCCACATATGATCCTATATGTAGTTTCCTCCCTACTTTGTTCCTAATCGCAAAAAGGTTAAATCCATTCATCCACACAGGTCCTAAAGCAGCTTGAGGTATGTGTCACATATCAATCAAGCAAGGATATTCTAAATACTAGCAACTGGTTCTCAGGTTCTTCTTTTCTTTCCAGTTTTACAGTGGGTATAAGCAGCAGCAAAGACACAAAGCACTTCTGTTCTGGGTTGCAAGTGAACTGCAGAGGGCAGGCTGGCAGAAGTGTGCCACAGGCTCTGCCTTGCTCCTCATGTAGTCAACACTTTACTAAAAGTTATTTTTAAGGCTGAGATGGGAACCTAGGAGGTTGCAGACCTTTTTTCAGCCTTCCTTGCCCTTTGCAAGTAGTCCTCTGCAAGCAAAGGATGGGGAACTTGACACTGCTGAGAATGGGACACCTTTATATCTCTGTGCCACTATTCCATATTTGGAAATTACTCATCCAGAAAATGTGATTACAAATACACTCATATTTGTGAAGTACAATAGTTGTGAAAATGTAGAGTAGTTCATCAAGATAATGATACACTGAGGAACCTGAGAGAATAATGATAAATAAGATGCTGCAAGACATGGTGCTGTTGCACACTCTATGAACTTTGCATTTGGGATCTGTTCCTTCTTGATACACACAGGTGACTGAGAGTCCTGACAAAGACATTTCCAGAAAGCATTTACTTAAGGAAGTGCCGGACGATTGTGAGACACTGAAGACAGACAGCTTCTTCAGTGTTTCAGGTCTCTTCCATCCGCAGTTATACTGCAGAGAGGGGCACAAAGCCAGAATACCTGATAATACTGATTGAGGTCCTCAGCTGGGATGTAGGATCTGCATTTTCAAATTCTCTATGCTTTTATCAGTGTGGGACAGAGATGTAAACTTATGTCCTTTGAGTATCCCTCAGCCTTGGCTTACTTAGTCTCTTCTGCACATCTTTCTGTAATAGAAATATTTATTGGGCCAGAAGAGGAACAGCGATCATCCACAGCACACTGTTCTAGAAACAGGGGCTCACATCAGGCACTCATTTCTAGACTTCAATATCATAAGTCCATGAAGTAGGTGACCTGCTCCAAACTGTGCCAGTCCTTTCTTGTCAGTGTGCCTTGAACACACCTAAAGGGCAATACTCCACTGGTCAGAGAGCCATTCCTCTAAGTAACCCAGGAATCCTGCTTCAGGGTTTAACGATGGACGAAGGCCAGTGGTATGAGATTCAATAATGTGAAGTGCCAGGTCTTGTGCTTGGGCCAAAACAGCCCCATGTAGCCCTACAGGCTGGGAACAGGTCTGGAAAGGTGCCCAGCAGAAAAGAACCTGGGGGTGCTCATCAACATCTGGCTGAACAAGAGACATCATTGTGCCCAGGTGGCCAAGAAGGTCAATGGCACCAAAGTGTGGCTAGCAGGACCAGGGAAGTGATTGTCCCTGGGTCCTTTGCTTCAAGGCAGACAATGAGGTACTGGAGCATGTTCAGAGAAGAGCAAGGGAACTGATGAAGGGTCTGGAGAGTAAAACATATGAGGAGTGGCTTAGGGAGCTGGGTTTGTTTAGCCTGGAGACGAGGAGGCTCAGAAGACCTTATAATTCTCTACAACTACCTGAAAGGAGGTTGTAGCCAGGTGGGGGTTGGTCTCTTCTCCCAGGCAACTAGAAAAAGGACAGGAAGAAATGGCCTCAAGCTGCACCAGGAGAGGTTCAAGTTGGACATCAGAAACAACTTCTTCACTGAAAGGGTCATCAGGCATTGGAACAGGCTGTCCAGGGAAGTGGTTGGAGTCACCACCCCTGAAAGTGTTCAAGAAATCAAGAAATCAAGAGCTGGATTGGAAAAGGCCTCTGAGATCCTCAAGTCCAACCCTTGATCCACTACTACCACAGTTGCTAGACCATGGCACTAAGTGGCACATCTAGTCTCATCTTACAAACCTCCAGGGATGGAGAATCCACCACTTCCCTGGGCAGCCCATTCCAATGTCTGATTACCCTCTCTGTAAAGAATTTC
>JAWWES010000081.1:87216504-87254663 GCA_035583135.1 Lophotriccus pileatus | reverse complement strand
AATAGAAGGGGGACAGCAGGTGCCCTTCTGGCCAATAACTTTGCTAAGGGATGATGTATGTGCCTCAAGAAACTGTACATAAGTTCTGGATGGAATTAATAAAGTTGAAGCACTGTAAATACCACTTCTATGAAGTTGCTCAGTGTATTCTGAGCTCCTCCCACGACATGTACCTGACTTCAATTTATAGACATTGGTTCAGGATATTTAGGATGTTCCACAGTGCTCTCTAATTGCCTTTACTAGCCTCCTTATCATAAGGTCTGGTCTACATTGTTTGCTGTAACCATTTTATCTACTTATCTATGGAGATTGGGGTCCTTCTAATTGGATTGCAACTGAATTTGGGCAGAACTAAATAAGGCACATATCTTCACTGACAATATTATTTTAACAGCTTTTTTATGTTATTCTTTATGTTAATCAAATCTTGAAAATATAATGCAGATAAACCCAAATATAATTAATCAATTTATCCTCTCTGAAAAACTTTGAGGGTTTGTTTTGATTGTTTTCATTTTGGTTTGTTGGGTATTTTGTTTGGGTTTTTTTGTTCTGCTAGGGGTTGTCTTTTTTTTTTTTTTTTTTTTTTTTTTTGACCACCACTTATTGCTGGCTGGGCCATTCTTCTGCTTGTCTGTATTGAACCTAAACTGGTCTTTGATATCCTAGGAACCATCCTCTTCCATCTCAATGATTATGTTGCCATAAAGAGTTTCAAAACAGAGCTACCTTCCACTGTCTGTAAATTCTTCAATGTAGAAAAAACATTATTTTAATTTCTGAAAGTTCAACCAAGAACGTTCTGTTAGGCTTAATGTCTTCACACCTACATATACACACAGAAGTGCAACATGTAAACGTGAATGAACATACATATATGCTGTAATTTTATTTGTCTGTCAAACTGACATTTTCAGTATGTTCTGCTGGCCTCATCCTAAGTCCTCTTTGCCTGCATCTGAGCATCTGAGAATGTGTGTGTGTGTTACGTGCACACGTATATTTGTGTATACATATGATCCTGTGCTCTGGCATCTGATGGTACAGATTTTCAACCTGTTTTCACAAGACCTCTGTGAGTCAGATATTTTCCAGTACAGTTTATGCAGGAACAAACTAAAATGCAGCAAGGCAGAGAAAGTCACCTTCAAGGAGATAACAGGGTGCAGAGCTCTGAGTCTTGTGATTCTCACACCCCTTCTACTAAAAGCAATAAGACAAACAAGAAAGTTCCTCTAGAGAGGATTTTGTAGTGCTGTGTTTTTTAACCTCTCCAGTCCTCTGGAGAAACTGCAATTTGGGGTTGGGTTTTACAGAAGCCCACAGCACTCATGGAAACAGACTAATGATGTTTGTTATCCATAGATAGCCTGAGTCTGGGGATAATTCATTATTTTAGCTACAGCTTCTCTGCTTGAGGTAGGCTAGTGGAAAAGATATTACCAACTTCACAGCACATGTCTCTGTCCATTGGAAGTGCATTTCAAAAATTAGACTTGTGATTATTCCCCTCTGTCTCAGATAGAGGGAGCTTTCCCTGGAGCAGACACTAGACTGAAACCAGTTTGGAATCTCCCTCTGGGGAAGCGTGTGGGCTCCTTTCTGACCACAAGTTACCTTTTTCCTATTTACCTCCCCTGCTGACCCACACTGCTCAATTGCTCTAGCTGCCCCTTTTATTTACTGCTTGTCAGCCTTCCTGATTCCAGGTGTCATTTCCTTGGTAAATATTCATTATGCCCCATGATTTCTGTTCTCCATCTTATCAGCACAGTAAAAAGGCTTTTGTCCTGAGATGCAGACACTACAGTAGCTTTCAAGTTCACTAGTTGCTTTACAAGAGGTCATTTGTCTGCAGAGCTGGCCCTAAGGGTGGGCAAATTAAGTACCTGTCTGAGGAGCCAAATTTTGGACGAAAGGGTTGGCTCACACAAGATGCTGCACGTTGAGCACTTGCTGCCAGTGCTTCTGTGTGCTTAAATTAATCACCACTGGGCATTGGGACTTCAGGAGGAGTCAAGGATCGCAGCTTTTGAGCCTTGGTTAAAACATTTTGGGCTTATTTCCCCCTAGGATGTAGGAAGCCCGATTTGGCCCATAAGCACAGCAAGTATGGCCACATACCATCGAAGGAAGCACACGCTGACAGGCAGTTAGTTGCAGGCAGCCCAGGCGAAGGTTGTACAAAACAGCTATGGGACAGGTATGAAAAGGAGAGGAATCAAGCCTTTAACCCACAGGCTAGACCCCATTTATCTGACACAGAGGCACAGCCAAAGGTGGGATTACATGCACTGGGGCTGAAAAACTGCAGCAGGATGCCCAGGTGGGATTCTCTGTCCTCTCTGAGAACAGCGGCAGCTCAATCTGCCTTGTTTCTGACCTGAATTACATCTGCTAATCCACCACATTCCCAACTCCACGTGCTGACCTGAGGAGGTTTGATGAGAAGAACTGATTTCAAAAATAGATGGCCTGTGTGGCTGATTTATTTCTGCTAAAGCAGACTACCAGATCCTCTGAAGCTGCCTCAATTACCTCTATGTAAAGGCTGTTATTCTTCTCCTACAAGTAGTCGTCATGTTTGAGTGGCCCGATTTGTGCAGATTTGGCCTGACTTGTCCACTTAAAAGACCATTAATCACCACTCCAGTTTATAAATCAAGGAGGCCAAGTTGCTGAGAGCAATTGAGAGTGTGAGGCTCCGCAGAAGTACTTAGTCAATTCCCAGACCCAGGCTTAGCATTTCTTTCTCCCTGCCTCTAGTCGTCAGACAATTCATCATCCTTCTCCCATTGAGGCAGAATGAGCCTGACAGAAAAATGCCTGAAAGCTAATCAATATGATCAACTTGAGGGGGAGAGAACATCAAATTTTTTTTGTTGTTTCTAAGTCTTTTAAATAAACACAACCTATTCACTTTAAGATTTGGTAGTTTGAATTTAAGAAAGACAAGACCAAAAGACAAAGAAGTGCAAACCAACACCAAGATACAGGAACAGGGTAAAAAAACACACTGCAGGCACTCTTTTGCAGCAGCTAGCCATGAAGCAGAATAAAAGTGTCAGGCAAGGAATAGGACTATTATGATTGTGGATTATCAGTTTTGGCTACTACAGTCACACAAGATAGCTTTTCTTTTACAGCAGTGTCAAGTGCAATTGGCAGGCCAGAAGTCACAAGGAGGCCTGCTCCTACTAAATAAACATCAGCTTGCACTGTGATTGTATGTGGACTAATGAGGTTATGATAGAAAATGGATCTGCTCTGTAATAAGGCAGAGTAAGGCAACTTGAACAGGAGGTTTATTTTCCCATTCTGTGATAAGTTGCTTTTACATATTTTGAGCACAGCCTTTTTTTTGGAGAGAGAGAAAACATAAATCGTTCATTGTACAGAAGAAAGCATGAGTGACAACTGTAAGTGGAATAGACAGTTTCCATTACCCCCTCACAGTTACTGAAGAATAATTTGCAAAGGCTGGGTAAATTGTGTTTTAAGAAGTGTAATGACGTGTAATAATTTCCTGTCAGCATGTCAGTTACAAGCAAAGTGAGTTTGATAATTTTGGGATAGGAGATGGAAAGAATTAAGCATGAAGGGGAGGGAATACAGAGAGAAGTAACGGGAAGGTCTCTTAGGATCATTGGCTTTAGAAACTAATGAAAACATAATTGTAGAAAAAAAAAAAAAAAAAAAAAAAAAAACAAAAAAAACCAAACAAAAAAAAAAAAAAAAAAAAAAAAAAAACAGGTGGAGTGCTAGATAAAAGCAAGAGCTGTGCAGCAACCTGCCCTGATACTAATTCCCATTTGCTTTCCCATTAATCTTGCATAAAGATTCCAGGTCACAGGTCCAGCTACAGGGAGTATTAAGCAATTTAGTAGGATGGGAAATAGCTCAGAAATCAGAAAAGAGGCGATCAGGAAAATTTCCTTTTCTTGTCCTGAAAAAGGCACCTCTATCATAGTGCATGAAAACCATTTCTTTTGTCAGTCTCTCTGAGAAAGGGAAAAAGTCTCAGACAAATCTGGGGAAAAAAAAAAAAAAGGAAGAGTTGGGATGTATTTGACTACTCTAGTCTTTGAGAATGCATAGTGTGGCACAGATCAGTAAATGCCACAGTTTATAGATCAACCTAAGATGAATGAGCCAGTTATTTTCACACTGCTTCACTCCCTCTTCTAATTTTTGTCTTCAAGACAGTGTTGCCTGAGATTTATTATTTATTAATTTTGTTGTTTTATCATGCTGGCAATTCTGTCAGGAGCATAATATTTACTTTAATCCAGCCATTGTTGAATCAAATTTCCACTCTCCATTATGCACATATGGTCCTATAGTCAGTCTGCTGACCTCATGATGCTTATTACTGATTTACATTGCTGCAAAAGTAAAGCAAATTTGACCCTTGGCATGAAAATCTTACATTATCCCTCTCTCCTTCTTGACAGATGATGATTTCCCTTCTTCAGTATATACAGTTTTCCAGACCAGTTTCTTAATCTTAAGTAGGATTTTTTTCTACCATTTCTTCATTTTAGATGGTGGAAGAGGTGTAAGAGAGACCATTTTTCTTAGAGAAGCTACTTTAGTATTGAATATAGCAAGTGACACTATTTTCCTAGCAGTCTGTTTCTCTTTTTACTCTTGTTTTAACAGTGGTCTTGCACAACTTCCACTGCTGAAATTTAAGCTTTTACAGGATAGAGTACTTTTGGCCTTAAATACACCTTAGAAAGAATTCTTCTACACGTCAAATGTTGAATTCACTGGTTAAAACAGAAAGGTTATCCAGCTGGTTATCTGGCAAGGTAAGCAAGTCTTTTGTTTTAAGATATGCCACTCTGTAAAACAGGTATTAAAATGCTCTGGATTTAGTGGTTTTGGCTTGGGTTGTTTGGGTTTTTTTCTCCATAAAACCTGCACAGTTTTTAGCTCCAAATATGTTTGAATGAAAATTTCACATCAATTTCTTTTTATTTTTGAATATTTAAGAAGATCCAGGGGTAGTCATGTTTTGGGACTGAGTATGGAGCCACTCAGCATTATTGCCACATGCTGACTTAGAGAAAGAACCTGATGTCTTTTAGTTGTGTGACAGGGTATTTGTCACCACTAATTTTGAAACTGATTGCATTGAAATGCTTATGTTATGAATGCAAACACATGCCAGACAGCTGGAAAAGTGTGATAAGTCTTGTTTGTCTTCAAGGTGTGCTACTGAAGTACTCTCCTCAGACTGTGCCTTTCCTTTCCCATCCTCATATTCAACAATAATCATCGGGGGGGGGTATGGGGGGGAACAAAACAAAACAAAACAAGGCAAAAACAAAAAAAACCCAAACAAAGAAACAAGAAAAGTGGTTTTTAAAATTTGTTTGAAAAAAACATAGACACAAAATAATTAGCGCTGTCCTAATGTTACACATCAGAACAAATGAAAACATAAAACAAATGTGACAGCACAAGTAATAGCTCTCAAGTCTTAGTTTCAATAAGGAATATGAGGGTTTTTCTGTGAGGTTCTTCAAGAATCCTCATTCCAGGTCAGATTCTACAGAATTCTAGCAATAACCCTTTGGTTACTCAACCCAAATTTCCTTTATAATGTCACAATGCAAAGCTACGTGTACTGTTGTTAGGCATAACACATGGAAATTAAACCACCAGAAAGAGACATCATATTGTACTGAGGAACAATTCTGATAAGCATAGGGTCTGGATTAAGAAGACACCCAACATGAACTACTACCAAAATGTAATGGTAAACTGCATATAAATTGGTGGCAGGGGTGGGGGGGAGCAGTTTTGTGTGTGTACAAACAGAGGGCACCTAAAGGAGCCAGGAGTCTATCTTACTTCTGTAAAAAGCTTTACCAGTGTGGTGCTGAATCACTGCAAATTGTTTTCATGTTCTTCCCTTTGAAAGGATGTGGAAGAAAATTGTGAGGTTACAGAAAGTAGGAATAGAAATAGTCCATATGTTGTATAAACTTCCATGTGGTAAAACATTAAAGGAAATCAAGTGATTTGGCTTATCAGAAGAAAGAAAGAAAAAAGATCAAGGTGACTTAATTATAGTTGCATAAGTACTGTGCACTGAAGTGGCTTCTCATCTAGCAAAGAAAGCATAAAAAGAATCAACAGCCATAAGCTGAAAAAGACAGATAAATTCATGTTAGTAGTAAGGTATGCTTTTACAGCGACACTAACTACCAAGGGAAGTGGTAGATTCTCTGCTATTTAGTACATCCAAAGAATGGTCTGGAAGTCTGCCTGGAAGATATGCTTTCGTCAGACATAAATCACTAAGCTCAGGAAATAAATCTATATGATCTAATGGCTCTTTCTAGCCCTTAGATCCCAAGTATTTATAAAATATGGTACAGATTAAAATTTAACTAATAGCTTTGAGACTTTCTTTAGTTTCTGTTAAATTATTGTCTGTTTTTACATACTTACTGGGTATCATGGCCTGTCTCTGTTTTCTCTAAGAGGCTGGGGTCAATTCAGAAGTATTTCTCTTTACTGTAGAGAATAATTCTAAAAGCAGCTAAAGCCATACGACTCACATATGCTCATACTGGACTGAGGAGCAGTCCAGCAAAAAAGTACATGTTTCTTATTAGGTTGTCTCCCTAAGCTTCACTGAAAAAGAGTTTGAAGAAATGGTATGTTTTGAAGATTATATTTTTCCACAGTTCACAGAATTTATTTCAAACAAATGCAAAAAAAGCCCCAAACATTATTTACAAGTCCTGATCTTTACCTAGAACTTGGTGAAAACTAATTCTTCAATAGCCTTTTCGTCCTTTTACAGAGAGCTAGTAATGGGCCTCCTTCTAGTCAATACAGAGTTAAACAAACAAACTAATATTTAAATGTCTGAAGTTTCCACTGCTGTAATATGTAATCACAAATTAAAAGGTTTTGAAAACTGCACCTTCATGTCTCCATAGGGGCCATCATTGCAAATAAGGTTAATAACATACATTATTAAATATTCTTAAAGTAAAACTAAGTATAAATGGGGTTTATAAAAAATCTTTTTTTTTCAATGTAAAAAATATAATGGAATCAAAATACAAATCCAAATCACAGATATATGGAGAAACTAGCAAATTATTAGTGTTTTCTGTCGTTCCTCAAATTTTCTCCTTTGAATATTGCTGTTGTGAATGCTGCGGTTCTCATTAAGTTTGTGACTATAATTAAAATTTGCCATGTGATTGGCATTCTGCAGATAGCAAGGTGTTTGGAAGTGCATATTAATGATCATTGTGTTTCATATTGTTTTCATTTCTAAGAATATCTAAACAATGAAACTTTAAAGTGTTTTAACTTAAATGTGGTGGAAGTAATCACTGTTTGCAAAAGAGAGATCAAACATGGACTAGGCTTACAAATCTTTCTTTCCCATAAAGATCACTTCTGCCACACATGGAAAGAAGGAGTATGCAGTCTTGACAGATACCCTGATCCTTGCCTTTGTTATGAAGTGAGCTAGGACACATGGTGTGCACTGGTCTGTGAATTGCCCTGGACCAACAGGAAACTGAGCAGATGCTTGTCAGGGCTGTTACAGATACTTTCACCCCCTCTTGGTGGCTTGAGTGTATGGCCATATTCCAAGAAAGGGTGTCTTTCACCACAAAGAGGCTTTGAGTGAGGGAGGTTAAACACACTGAAGGAACTGCCTTGTCCCCCAGACATGGGGTAACCAGCAGTGGAGTTGCAGTTTTAGAACTCCAGACTCCCTGCTTTGAGAGTTTATAACTTTCCTCTAGCACCAGCATAACATCTTATAAAGCTACAGCAATCTGAAATTTGCCATTTCTCTTTTGATGCACCTGAACTTGACAAAAAGTCTGGGGCACATAAGTCTGCCAGAAATATGGAGTGGCTGAGGCCTGCTCTGCCTCTCTGAAGATATTTTACTCTTCTACAGTCCTCAGTATGGTATCTCTCAATGTCATGTGGACCTTTACTCATCTTGAATTTTTTGGCTGTGGAAACAAAACTGACAGGATTCAGATGACCCTCACATCAATCTTAAAACTGTTGAAATGGTGGACATTATGACTAGATACCCTACTGATTTTGTGGCACCCATTTTGTTGATTATATAGTTTAATACACTTGACCTTGGATAGGAGGATTAGTGAAGTCTACTGAGCTATGACGATTCTGCATAAGGGTGATGACTACCCATATCACAGAATTGCAGAACAGCCAGGATTGGAAGGGACCTCTGGAAACAATATCATCCCACCCCTCTGCTAAAGCAGGTCCATGTAGAGCAGGTCACACAGGATCATGTCCAGGCACATTTTGAATATTTCCAAAGACAGAGACTCAACAACCTTTCTGGGCAGCTGCATGTTCTTTTGCTATGCCTTTAAGCAGCCTGATAATCTACATAAATGTTAAGTTGTACAAGAGGCAAATGTCATAAAATAAACTGCAGACAATTTTGGCCATATTGGTCTAGTGGAGACCATGTTTCCATCTGCAGTGCATTTCCCTTCAGTGTGCTTCAACTAAAAACCCATTGCAGTAAACTATGGGAAGTAGAGCTAGAACCAACCTCTGCTCCCCAGAGGTGCCTGTGATACCACGGAGTGTGACATGCATTTAGCTTCACACAGTACGCCCTGCATCCTTGCCCATCTTCCTGAAGGAAACCTACCCCAACACCAAAGTATGCAGCTACAGGCAAAACAATGGGTTAGACTCACTGCTGGGTATGTCCACATTGAAAGAAAGGCATCTGAAAATGGTTTTAGCCTCCTCTGCTGCACACTATGCTGTTAGCTGGGATTTTCTAACTGAGTGCCAGCATAGTGTGGTAGTGAGACTGGTCTGACCACTGCAGTATGACTAAAGTACAATTACCTGCTCCCAGGTGCACCCGTCAGGTGATTGCAAATTCAGAAACTGCTGGTCTCATTTAATAGCGTACAAGGTCAGTTCCGTTTAAGCTGCCCACAGCTGCCTTACTTCTGTTTTAAAGACTCTGTGTAAAGCTAGGTTTTTACTTAGAATTTCAGGGACTATGCAAAAAGTGTGATGAAGTCCTGAGCTGCAGGCACTATGGCCATGTTACAAGTATAGAACTGGTTTCTAAATGCAGTTAAAATTATGAAAGCTTTATAATTCATGATGACACTGATTATCTGCCCCCATACCTCACTGACAAATTCAGCCACTGCTTTCAGATGAGAT
This sequence comes from Lophotriccus pileatus, assembly GCA_035583135.1. Taxonomy (NCBI): domain Eukaryota; kingdom Metazoa; phylum Chordata; class Aves; order Passeriformes; family Tyrannidae; genus Lophotriccus; species Lophotriccus pileatus. The sequence goes on along the minus strand of JAWWES010000081.1, from coordinate 87,245,432 downwards.
ATCATACTTTGTCCACAGACAGCCCTAGAGGTAGGAATTAATTATTAAATACTGGGTGATGATAATTACATGATAACTTTATTGACCAAAATCAGAAAGGAATGTGTGATGTGTTCTAAATCGGCTCTATAAAATGAATCTTCTGAGAAAAGAGAATGCCTATTCTGAAATGAAAAATTAGCTCTTATATAAACCATCTTTAGAAACCTCTTTATCAAAAACACTAGCATCATGCTCTAAAAGCATAAAATGGGAGCACACATTTTAATCCAAATGTTTTCCTTGTCAGCAATAAAGGAAATCTAGATAATAAAGCAGAACAGTAATTCCAATTCAGTATCAAGGATCACATTCAAACTGTGTGTCCCTGCATAAATTCATATTTAAATTTAGTTTTGTATACTCTTATGACTTTCAATAGTCACCTTTTCAGAAAGGATGTCTGATTTCAGTCTTCAAACTGAGTGGTCTTAAATGAGACTTCCAAAAATCAGATAACATTTACCTAAAAAAATAGCCAAGTGTCTTCCATTATATTATTATTCCTCACAATTGCAGTCAGTAATAATTTTAATAATACTGATTAGTCTTCTGTAATTTTAGAAGAAAAAGTGTTTCATGAAGTATTACTAATACTTCTTCTTTTCTGATTCTTTTTGGATATCATTGCAATAATAGAATTTCCAATTCAAGGGGGAATGAAAAGAGAATTTACAGGTTTGATAGCTGCATATTGCCTCTCTCAGACTGTTGTCATTTATATCTATGGACTACTACTTGCACTTAACAGCATTTTATGTATATATAGATCTAAATAAAGAGACTGGATGTATGGCAGGAATAAAAATCCACAAAAGTAGAGGAATGTTTGTGGCAGAAGTAGAAGAAATGAGTTTTAGCATGCACATCAGAAATTAGACCTATAACAGGAAAACAAGGTGTCAGAACCCCAACAAAATGAAGCCCTAGCATTTTAACAAAGCTTTAATCTTCTCAACATCCAAGATGATAAAGTCTCATGAAGAATGGGCCTAGAGACTGAAATTAGAATCATAGATAGATCCATGTAGATCTACAGCTTTAGAAAAATAGATGCAAGTGACAATTAGACATATGGCTAAACAGTCTAGTCTGGTGCTTTCCCAAACCTTTGGAGTCAGTGTGGTTCAGTCCCTGTTCAACTACAGGAACTCAGTCATCCTCAATGCATAACTCTTACTCTGTGCCCAAATTGCGACTGAGCACTAGACAACCAAGAGGAAATTCAGTTCAGTTAAGAGGACACCTTGCAATGGGATACACGCCTTACAGAGTCTTAGGGCACACACACAATGTCAACTATGAGACCTATTGAATCAACACAAACTGGTACCAACTGGTGGAAGATCATGGACTTATGTACACAGAATAATATAGTAATGTATCCCTCCTACATTCTGAGGGACCAGCTTCCCCAGGAGGGTGACATCTATGCAGATTTGCATAGCACTGCTGCTATGACCTTCTCAAGTATATGCAGTAGAGGCAGGGACAGCAGAAATGACAAGCAGCCAGTAACAGAAGACAGCACATTGTCTCAAAAAAGGCTGTCAATGTGGTTCCCCCATGGTTTCCTAATTTGAAGCCTCTCCATGTGGTCATATGCTATGTATGAAGCAGGGCACACTAGACAGATTTGTGGCTGAGTAAATGCACGAGCATCTGAGCCAGGCCATGAGGACAACTGATACACCCTGAGGACATCCTTAACTAATGTCTGCCTTGAACACAATGACAAACAGCCTCCCAATCCAGATGGCCTAAAAGTTAGAAGTTACCCCTGACATGGACCACATCATTGTATAGATATATGTTTTTCTTAATTTTGGATTGATAGCCTCAAGCACAAATGAAAGAAACTCAGTGGCTCCATCACTACCTGTTCTTTAAGAAGGCATGAACAAAACCACATGGTTAACATAAGACACACTGGAAGAAGGTTGTGGAGGATGCAGAATAAGAACTGTCTATTTTTATTCTGCAAGTGGGCCATCCACCCATTTCTCCAAGAAAGTAATGCTTACTACAAGTGTAATCACTGTAACTGAATCATTGTGTTGTCCGGATTTTTCTTTTCTCTCTTACTGCCTTGTTCAATACTCTGCCTTTGACAGTATATCTTTCGAAAGTCTGTTTCACTGAATAGTCTTTAGACAGTTCTGGTACCTTTTAAATAGCAGATTGAAAGCCAAGTCAGATAACAGATAGAAATCATATATAATGGCAAGAGAACAGAATTAGTGGAAGCTTTATAACAAAAATGGTATTTAGAAGAGAAATGATTAGTCAGTATTGGCTGAAATCTCCTGTAATGATGAATAATTCAATATATAACTGGTAAGAGTGTCACTAGTCTGTATCCCTATACATTTGGTTCATCTGAGAAAATCACTATGTAAATAGAAAGAGCACAGAAGCACTCCAAGGCCTCTATAACAATGGGAAATTCTTTATTTAAATGATGGAATTAACATCAGCCTGAGGCTTTCCTGTGAATTTCTCATGTAAAGCTGCAATTTGCATATCTGTGAGTGTGTATGATATAGATTATCACATATAAATAAAGATCTGCATAGCTCTCTGAATTTTTCCTGTACAGATCTACGAGTAATAATATACTGCCTATTCTGGATTTCTCTCAACATAAAGGAGCATTAAATCCATAGCATACAAGAGTAGTTTAAATTAGTGGTGTGTAAAATATTGGTGGGCAGTAGTCTCTGCACAGTGGCCCCAGAGTGCAGTTCTGAGGGAGCAGCAGCAGCCCAACCCAAACTGAGAGTCTGCCCCCAAGGTCTCCCTTCCCGTATTTCCTCTACCCCTGAAATTACCTTTTAGTACACTGTGGGGTGAGGAAGAGAACAGCAAGCAGTAACTTGGCAAAAGTTCACCTGCATGTATGACAGCACAGGAACCACCTTGAAAAGCCTGTACACTAATAAACAACCAGCATCCCACCCCTCCCAGTGACTAACAATAAATGTCACTGACCCCTGCACCCTGCCTTATGTGAGAAGAGAGCCATCACAGCCTGATAACTAGCTCCACCTGTGACAGGGGGTCCTCCAAAGACAGGGGCTAGGTGCCCTTTTGCTCCTTTGGCATCATCTGACACGTAAGAGACAAGGCAGGAAAACAGCCTGAAAGTACAAACTATGTAATCCTTGACCATGCACTACCAATTTACTTTGATCTTTTGACTGGAGTGGCAACATTACACTAGTGAGGAATTAACACTGAGGTGGAAGACAGAGATCTCCCAACATGTGGGAGACAGTCTTGATCATTAATTCACTCCCACCTAGGATTTGAACTGCTGGCAACAGCTGCATCCCCCCTAGTAATTCTCCCAGCTATTCATGTTCCCCTTTGTTTATGTGGTGCCTCACTCTACTCATCTAATCCTGCACTGATAGGGGAAGTCATTATACAAATGAGAGGATACAGCACAGAAGACAACATAATCTATCATTTCTTCCTATAACTATGAAGTTGTATGATATTCATTCAGGCAGATCTGGAAAGAGAACCTTGGGGGCAGTAGCACATTCACTTTGCCCATCTTTGAAAAGAAGCACAAGGAGTGTGACAATTGCAAAAAATTATGCTGCATCTTGGTGTCACTTTTCATAAACTTAACTTGTTTCTTATCCATTGGTCTATGAACTGCTACCAGTTTAAATGAAAACAACAGATGAAACAATTGCCAAGAAGATAAATAATAATTAATAATAATAAGTTCCTAGATTCACACACATTTGATTTAAAGTGAAAAACAGAAGCAACATGACACAAGGTGGTTGGAGTTTTTTCCCAAATCCAACAGATTGAGCTGCTGCATTAAAAATGGTTGTGAGACACTGAGCTAAAATACAACCAGATCATGCTTGACATCATCAGCTTGCTCTAAAGCATCTTTTGCTTTTGCAGTAATTGAGAAGTTCATATTTTCTCATCCTGAGTTGCTAATTTAAACTAAGTCTGCTAATCAAAAATGTTGAAGTGCTTCCAGGCTGATACCAGGAATTTAGACAGCTTTTTTAAAATTATTTTTTTTAAAAGCATCTTGCTTCTTTTACATAAATACCAAAGAATCCATTGACTTGTCATATATCAGCTACCCAAAAATGATATTTCCCCTTCACAGGTCTTTCCTAGAACTGAAAAAGATGAGATCTGTTCTGCAAATAGCAAAGTTGGGTATATGGGGTAAATCACTTTTTTCCCAGAAATTAGAATTCTAAAATAACTGGACGATTTTCTATTGAAAAATTTTACATCTGTAAGTGAATTTGGATTTTATATTAATATTTTGCAGTTACATATTTGGTCTTAGTACTTTGACTAATGAAATAGTTTTTCAGAACAGAATACAGAAATGTGATGTGTTAAAGACCTCAGTTATGAGTCTTGGGAACAGAGAAGAAGTAATTTGATGTTAGCTAGATAATAAGGTTTCCATTGAGAAAAAACTTCATTGAGGAAACTAAAGAAAAAACTTTTTTTCATAAGAATCTATAGCAAGGACTTTACAGAGGACAAGAAAAGCAGTAAAAGACACCAGGACCACACAACATTTAAAGGAACTCAGGTATTAAGTGTGTGAACTATTCTTGGTGATACATAGACTATAACTTAAAGAAATTTGTAAGAATAAAAGATACAAAATATCCTTGGTTTCATAGATGTGGTAGACAACTGCAAACAGGATTCATTGGCAAATTGTTAAAACCTCCAGTGAAACCTATTGATAAAACTAGAGAGGGGTTTGATGCAACTTTTGTAAGAAAGCCATGCCTTAAAGATCTGCTTGAAGCTTTTGAAGGTGTGAGCAAGTATGCTTGATCTAAAGGATACAATGTACTTGAATTTCTAAGGGTCACACCCAGAGTTTGTTACCATAGCCTTCTAAAGAAGGAAAGCTGTTTTGAAATAATATACAAAGAAAATAAAGAGTGTGAGAGGAGAGTTACCAGGGTGTGCCATGAGACATCTACGCCCTCCAGCATCTGCCAAAAAAAAAAAATGTTGGAAAGAAGGAAAATACGGAGGCAATAAAGTTTGTTGAGATGAAAAGTTATTTACAATAGTCAGAACTAACACTGTATAACAAGCATTGGAGGGGAACATGCAACTTAATGGCTGATCACATGAGAGAATGTCAGTAAAGATGCAATGCCAACACAAGAAAAAGGAAGGTATACACAAAGAAATATTCTTAACTCTGCAGTTTTGGATTCTCTACTATCCCTTGCAAAGAGAGTCATTCACAGTTCACCATTCTGCAGCAGGCAAACAAAGCAATAACACCATCAGGGAGGAAAAACAGTAAACCGAAGTAAACTCATTATGCTGCCATTTTCTTTTTATACCCTGAATACTTACATGTCTCCAATTGTCTTATTTCATAAACTGACCTTATCCCAAAACACTCCAAATAGTAAGGACAAAAAAAAAAAAATGCAGAAAGATGTAGAGTTATAAAAGGTATGGAATAATGCAAGGAAAGAAAAACAGGACTAGGATTTTTGGCTTGCAAAATAAGCTGCTCAAGAAGGATGCAATAAAGATCTGTAAAATAATAAATGTTGTTGACAAGTTAAGTAGGGAACCATATTTCATGTTTGCTCCTGAAAAAAGAACTAGGAATACAAAAAACAATTAACATTTTGAAAGCCTGAAACAAACAGGACATTTTTGTTAATACAATGCATAACTAAATCCTGGAAGTTAATGGAAGATGAATTTATTAAACCCAAGAGCTATAACACACGATTCTCTGGATGTGATACCTAGCTCATAAATAAATTAGTGAACGGTAGAAGATCACAGGTTAAGTCAGGGGGATTATCACTGTATGTTTTTCTTCTCCTTAATACAAGCTCATTTTTTTCCACTGCCCAAGAAAGGTTAGACAGATCTTTGATTTGACCCAGACATTGTGGATCACCAAAAACGGCCAACTTGGAGCCACATCAACACCCTGCTCTTGCTTTGAACATGGTGCTGGAGTTCAAACTGAACTGCTCACAGTGCTGCTGTTATCCACAAAAGCTACCCTGGAGCTTGTCGAAGTACATTGCAAAGGTCTTGCAGCTCTGCCTTTGATTGCCATATAGAACTGCTATGGGCAAAAGGTAAGGATGGGTTATGTGATTTCTTCTCCTTTGCAGAATACTATGAAACCTTTTGGCCCCTTCCCATGTGCCATTCCCCCAAACCAGCATCTTCTAATAAGAGCTACTGAAGAAAGAAAGTGCATCTCACATAACCATAAAGTATATCAAAGATTTAATGAAACAAAATGCCAACAGGGAGTGATGGAGGTGATGGCTAGTGCTCAGGAGAGGGACACAGACTATGAACAGCACATCAAAATCAACAACTGTGAATATATTTTTAAGAAAGTAGTTCAACTCTGTATTAAAACAACAGCAAATGACATTCATTGGAAAAAAATGGCAGATTCCCCTCCTTTCCCCAAAAATCTTAAAAGACCAAATGATATATGCATCTAAATGGTGTTAAGGCTGGAGCTTATCAAGCATTTTTTCATATATTCTGGCAATTATTAATTCAGTTGTTAAATTACTGATGCAGTTTTCTTCAGAAGTATGAATAATTGCTACAGTTTTCAAAAAAAATTTATTAATTTCTCTCCTTTTTGCCATGCATCTGGGTGACTGTTACGCCCAGAGAGGTTCCAAGATGACAGCAAAAGTATTTCAAGGATGAATATTTATACCTTTACCTATTTGTAGGAAGTAGGGACTCATACCAATTCTCATTATCCTTATTTCTTCCCACAAATGCTTTTGCACACATCATTATGTAGTAGGAAGATAAAAGACCTAACTGCTTCGGTTTTCATCTGAATGCTACAGTCCATTTTGAAATATTAAAAAAAGTTGCAAACACATTCAAACAGAGTAAACAAGGAAAGTGGTGCAGATTTGCAGTGAGTTAAGGTGTCATGCTCCCTTATACTAGCACTACTCAAATGCACAGCTTTCCAGTACCTCACCCAGGCTGCCAGGCTGTGAATGCATCCGTGCAGGATGGAGACACAGGAAGAAGTACCGGAATGAGCAACAGATGAAAACCAAAAGTTAAATGCTTACTTCCAGGGCTTTGTTTCTTGATAAAGTTGCTGGGAGGTCAGCCAAAAAGAAATGAAAGAAAAGAAACAAGCAGCAAGCCAGAGGAGGTTTGTATTCGGTAAAGGGGAAATGTGTCAATACAAGGGTTTGGAGGTGACTGTGCAGAAGCAGAAGTGTAAGTGAAATAGCTTATTTTGATGTGACAGCATTTTTGGTAGATTTAAGGCAATAAGGTAAGTGTTGCTAGGAGGCTTCTAATAAGCAATTTAAGAAGTCTCAAGTGCCTGAACAAAAGCTGTGTAATGAAGGGCATCAAGGGGATTCAAAGATGTTAAACAGGAAGGAAAACAAGCACACTATATATAGGAAGAAGGAATGAGAAGGGAGAAGTAGAAGTACAGGGAGCATTTGAACACAGCAGTTTTAGTTTTCTAGGTTACACCTTTTATTACCCATAGCAGCAAACACAGACCAGAGTGGAACAGTAATTCTGTTCTGCCTGTTAAGGCAAAGGGGGAAAAAAGAGTGAGTATAGTTAGAAGAAATGAGGGATACAGTAATTTTGTTATTATTATTTTGAGGCTTTGGGTACTGAGGTAGTCAGAAATTACTTTTACCAAGGCTTGATGCTGTTACTAAAAGTTTCCAGAATTAGCAAGCTGACAAAAGTTAAGGATATGAATGTTGGGGTAGCAGCTGTAAACATCTTTATGGTGAGGTAAAATGGTATAATAATTAAACACTATCAGGAGTTTCTAGAGAGCAGAGAGATAAATAATTCCATGCTAGAGGACAGAAATAGCCAGAGTACTAAATAATGTGATTAATGAGGCAAGTATTTTTAACAGGTTTGAGTTAGTAATTGAAACCTTATAAAAGAATGTACCCAAGAAACAAATTTATTTGAAGTCATCCTTGTTTCATCTTCTAATTTTATGTAAGGACCGGAAATTACGCAGTTGTGCAACGTTGAATAAACATTTTTTTTTATATTAATTAAGAGATAAAAAATGAAGAGGTTTTTCTGTCTGAAGTTTGTGAAGCAGCTGTTTACAGTGCATTCTGAGGTTGAGAGAGGTTTCCTGGGATAAATCAAAGCTGGTCACATGCTATGTGGTATTTCCACTGTGTCCTTGATTATCTAAGAGCACAGCAAGTAATCAAGAGTATCTTTCCAGCTCAGTAGAAGCTATTTCCACTGACTTTCTCTGAAAAAGAGGCTTCACTTCAACTGAAGTATTTGCAGTAGCTGGAAAAATTGAAGGCTTTCTATTTTCCCCTAGGGCCTATGTGGCTTGTGTCCATCAGTAACCTAGCACATTATTAGCTACAGAAGTATTTACCGGTTATGGGAACCTGCTTTTCTTCTTCTCCTCCACTTACAAAACACAGGATTTTATATTACTGTTCACAGATTGAATATACACTACCTTCACTGCTGAAATCCTTTTGTAAACATACACTACTGTCAAGTGCCTGTGGGTGCAGCTACCAGCACTGGAGGTGGCTGGCAGCTCTGCAGGGAGTTGGGAGGCACCTGAGGAAAAGCAGCTCTTTTGTGGTGAGTGGTGTTCTGCTTCTGGTGTTTTCCCTGCCCAGATAAGGCTTCCTCAGCTCAGACAGGGTGAGGCACCTCCTTGCTACCACCACATGCTGGTTTCACAAAGGGGCTTCTTCCCTCAGTCCTGAATTTCTCCTGCAGGATCAGACTAACATAATTTGAAGTCCTTCTCCTTCCAGTCTTCCCTGTTTTGCTACCTGTGCATGTATCTCCTCAAGTATCTTCTCTGCAGAAAGTGAAAAAGGCACCCAATGACAGACTACAAACATCCAGAATTAACTGCCTAACCATTGTTAAGCATGTTCAGCCTGGAAATGCCTAACCACTAGAAACACAGAGCAGTTGCAAAACATTTCCAGGAACCTGTTCCTACACTTTAATTTTCCAACATTCAGGAGTTACGAGTCTCCAGTCATACTGAATTTCTTCTCCTGATTTTCCTCAGGTATGGAGAAAGGCAACGCGTCAGAAAATCTCAGTTTATACACACCACCAGAAATACAGCTATTTAGAGTTTTGTGTAGATCAATTTTTCATTTCAGGAAGAAGCATTACATGGGATAGTACCTCCCCATACTTAATAAACAAAGAAAAAAAAAAAAGAAATTAAATTTTCCCATAAAAGCTACTTAATATAAAGAGTGCCATCTGCTGGCACGATTGAAATGAGGCATTGGTCATAGGCATCGAGGTTCAATGAAGTTTTGCTAGGCCCTGTTAAGGGCACATTTCAACCCTAAGCTATTTCACACTTTCAGTTTTATTTATTCATGGTACTGCCTTTTACAGAATAAAAGGGCAGTCAAGCACAGTGGTGTAGACAGCTCTTGTTGTGAGAACATGGGGGGGAAAAGCATCGTTTATTAATTTACATTTTTATATTCACAGGGTGTCTTTGTTGAGTTGGGATTTCTTTGTCTATTTTGCTTTTTTCATCATTAATAGATTTTTGAAACAAAGATTTTGGAGAAATTGGAAATTAAAAATATAAGAGATTTTCTAAAGTACTGTGAGTGAGACTTCTAAAAGTACCTACTTTCCACTTTGCCTTGTGCCAAATGTATTTACATAATTGTCAAACAGCTTCAAAAATCCTACTTGCAGGTCTCAGGTTTAGATGCACATTATCGATAAAATCCTGTTGTACATCTTCTCAGTCATTATAATTTTCTACAAAGGCATGTTGATCAAGCCTTCCTGACTCATAAAATGCTGCTTAAATGCCCTTTAAAAATACTGTCTCCTCCATAATCAGGATAAAAAGAATGTTGTCTGCAGTTGGCAGTGAGGTGTTGCCTGTGTCCTAGGTCCTAACCTGTGCCAACAACCAGCTGAAGAGTGAGAATAAGTACAGGGGATGAGAATGGAGGAAAGAGGGAGACAATGTGCTACCTTACCTTTTAGACTCTTTTGTCTAAAACCAAAGTTAATGTTGCTCTTTGCTAGCTCAGTGACTACTTACCGAAGAAGTCTACCTTGCATTAGGGTGTTACCATTATTAGCAACATTTGCATTTCATATTGTATCAGTGAAGTAAAAAAAAAAAAAAAAATGTAGAAGATCCACATTCACTGCAGGGATAATAAAGATTTTTATTGTTCTGAAACACTGGAGTTCAATTTCTGATTTCCAGCAGGTTCACAGCAAAAGATACTTTATAGTCTTCCCTAAAAAATTATCATTCATATTGTAACTAATTCACACTCCCTCCTCTTACTTCTTTTGAGGTCATTACATGACAAAGTGTACCAGATCAATTCCTGAATAGTTAAGCTCCTTCCATATCTCTTTTCTAGTGATAACAGCTATTCCATTTTGCTTTTCCTATAATGTTGTTTCACATCTGACTCTTTGTCTGACTTCCTCCACTTTGTTGTGCATTTCCTATGAATTATTGAGGCAGTTTCCAGTTAAATCTCACTATCCAAATTAAGCATTCCTATTTTTAACTACCCACTTCACTATTATCCTCAAAGCATTTACTTCCTCTCTACTGTGCATTCTCTTATCAGTCAGGTTAGCAAAAATCCAAGAGGGCTACTTCTCCAGGTACTTAACTAGGCAAATACCTCAAATTCTGGATTGGTGCTTTCACTAGTCCTGATGATATTTGTTATCTTCCTGTATATTTGCTCTCTAGGTCTAGGAAATAGAAGAATTCCAGCAAAGATCTTCAAACATCTTCCCCCATCTAGCCCAACTCTCTTTGAGCTGCTCAAGCAAGTTTCTTATTCTTACAGTCAAATGGTAGAATGACAGCAAAAGTATTCTTCCCCAGCCTATTTAGAATGACTTTCACACTCTGCCAGCCTTTCACAGCATTATGCTTGGACAGATTTCACACAAGGCTGTTTTCCATTTCCATCCACTTTGATGGCCAGTCTGTTAATATTTCTTACGAAAAAGTGATCTTTCAGAGCAGCCTTAGGTTCCTATGAAACTTTGGCCTTCTTGCTTCCTTTTTGCTTTCCACTTATCTTTGTCTTCTCTTCCTCTTCAGACACTAGCCCCTGCTGTTACCATTTACTCAATCTCTTCTTTCATGCTGCTCAATATTCTGTCTCTAGATGTTGCACCTCATCACTCCCTCCACAGAACAAACTCTTTCCACAGAGCAAACTTCTACATATTTCCTTCACATTCTAGTATTTTCCTCTGCCCTGTAATCATTTTAATATATTTCTAGAGGTCTTCTTTTCATCTGGGGATCTGCCAATCAACCCATCTGCAACTACAGTTATGTTCATGCTCTTTCCTTTCATCTTATCTGTCATACTCATATGCATTTCTATATTCTACCCTCATTTCTAGCAGCATTTATGTCTCTCACACCTCTTTTTTTTCCTGAACATTATGAGATGACCCTTCATGCATATGTAAATTCTGTCAGAAACTCACTGAAGGATAACATACACCTTACAGCTTCTGCATCCAGTCATCTTCTTAGTTTCTGCCATATTTTGGTCTTCTCCTCTGGTGCCCAAGATGCTCTGTTTTTTTCTCCCTTACCCTAGGTTTAAAATCAAACAAACCATCTGCATACCAGGGTCCTCTCCAAAATTCTTCTTTTACTAGACTCATACCAGCCTCTAGTTGCTTTGATTCTGACACCTTCTTACCTACATTAGCCCACCACTTCATTTAGGGTTAACTATGATCAAAGGCCATGATCAAAGACTTCCTCTTTCTGCTGTTTAAACTAAGCCATATGGCTTTGCAACACAGCTTATCTAGTCTTGTTTGAACTGGCTGTGCACTTCTGTGCACAGGAATCACTTCCAATCATAGTAAGAAATCCATGTGGATTTTCTGATGCACTTATGTCAAAGCTCACTTTACAGTTACCCCAGGCAGAGAGGCTGCCTGGTGTTTTGGAAGCCTGAACCAAAATTTCACAACTTTGTCCTCATCCAGCAGTAAATACCTGTCAGGAGGTGGGCATGTTTTGCTTCTGGTGGAGTTTTTCTTCTTTTGCAGAAGTAAAACATCAAAATACAGTTCAAGCGCAACCAAAAGTACAGGGCGATGTTGCTAATAATTTGACAAAAAAATGCTGAGAGTCCAAAACATTCCTAATGCAGCTGCTGATATTGATAAGTACAGGGGAGGGCTTAATATAATGGACCTCTCAGTCCAGGCAGGGTGAACTACCAACTGTAGATCTCCTCTGACACGGCCAATAATTTTCACTAAGTAGAGTTCATTAGTGTCTAGACATCACTGATTCACCCTTCACATATTTTTATTCTTCTCAAAATAAAAATGTGAACCAAAATGTAAATTTTGACTTAATTCTCCAGAGGTAGAAGGTGAAAAAAGTGTGTTTTGCTTTATTAAAAAGGCCTATAACATTTTGGTTGCAATATAAAAACCCTTTCTGGAAAAAAAACAACCAGTATTCATGATGTTACCCAACACTGCAATAGATTCTAATAATTTATAGGAAGTCCATATCTGCAAAAAAACCCCAAGAGTGACAAATAGAACTGGAAAGACATCCCTTGATGAACTTCAAGTGTTTTTTATATGTGAAACTTAGACTCTTAAATCACGAGATCAGAAATATTTGTCAAGCTGACTGCGGGCCCCATAGTCTTAGTTCTTAGCTCTTTAGTCTTTTTTTATCTGGAGACCAAAGCGCCGTATGCCATACATCCCTTCTCCCAGAATTTCAGTTAACAGTAATGTACATATTTTCTTGATAATCTTTACAGTTTCTATCATGAAAATATAAAATTCAGAAAACACTAATGCATCAATTCAGCTTCCAGAACTCTAATGGCATGAACGCTAATATATTGTACTGATACAGCTAAAACTTGGACAAAAGAATCAAGATAATATGTTTATAAACGCCGTATATTAGACTGCCTGGTTTGTTATAAGGTAATAAACAGAAAAGCTTGCATCTAGTCACTCGTGGTTGTTAAATAAGATTCTTTGTGACTTGCAAAAAAACTAGAACACAATGAAGAATTATCAGTGCATTCTCCACGGAAGTCATCTACATGTGTTTATTTAATAAACAGAAGATGGCTTTATTATACACATTTGATTTCCATATGCAATCGTCTCCTTATCTGTCACTTGTATCTAAGCAGGGTGCTTTATACAAATCTGAAAATGAAAAATTCAGAGCAGGGCACAGGAAACTCATTTAATGTCGAGTGCAGTCAAAATCAAGATTTCTTTATTTGTAGTAACAACGCTGTTAAATCAGAAAATTACTCTCCTTTTCTGCATGTCCTTCTTCCTTTACAATTCAGTTGTTTGATCATAAATTGTCGAGTGCAATGACTTGTCTCCTCCACTTTCCACACTGGTCGAGACAGATTAAAAACTCCGGCATACCACCAACCAGTCTCAGCATACCATTAGCATATATATGAGATTTGAGACATTTTCTAATATTCTCCAGCAGAACTCATCTGTCAGCCAGGTGATGAATTATAAAAACTCTTAGCTTGTTTAGAAAAGAGGGGGAGAGTGAGAGAGAGAAAGAGAGAGAGAGACAGAAGAGGAAAACACGATCCCACCTTTCTTTTCCATTTTACCCATCTACCTTTGCAGTTAGTCATATAAATAAACACTAACCTAAATAAAAGAGACATAGTGTGAAAGATTTAAATACATGGGCAGCAGAGCTCAATTAAAAGCTCATGCAAGTGGATAGAATTATGGAGTGGTCAATGATCTACATTAAAATTTTCAACAAATTTTTTTCTGCCTCATATTGACAAAGATTCATAAGGTGCATTACAAAATTCACACAACTATCAGAAGCTGGGAAAGTGGCACAGGGACTGCTTAGGAAATAGTAAAATAAATAAAATGCAAAATTCATGCAATTCATAGAAGGTTTCAGGTGGGGTTTTTTTTGCAAATGTTAATGAGTTCCACAAGTTTCCCTGCACAATCTGAAAATTCTGTGTATTGGATTTTAAAAAATTAGTCTTCCTTATTTGGATTTCATTAATATGTTTGGGTTTTTTCCCTGACTAGAAGGTGGAAAGTGAACAATGATTTCTCGTGACTTAAATGAACAAGCCTATGTGCACTCTGAGTAGGAAATAGCAAACACATGATGTTACAAATAATGACTACCCTTTCAAATATGTCAGTAGATAATTACACTTTACAAGTATATTTGAAAACTATCAAATTGCTACGTGAATGTTTTACTTTAGAGAAGGGCTAAAGTTTATCATAATAATTTACACAATCATCAACTCCCAGTACCATTTGTCGAATCTGATACTAACTAAAAACAACTTGTATTTCCTGTGGACTCTTGGAATTAGAACTGGGAAGATTTTAAAACATATATACATATATTTTTCCATAGAAAAGACTCCTCAGGAACAAAGCTTTTCACAACCTCTAAGAAAATTTCATAAATAGTGTTAGAAAAAGAGAGAAGGGAGATTTTTTAAAATGTCTTTTTTTTTCATGCCAACGTTTTTAACATATTAATTTCTGAGTGTGACAAATAAAAGGGTTTATTTCTATATTCTGAGGGGGGGAATTGATTCAACTTTTTGTTTGCAAAATAGTGGGTTTGTTTAGAAATTAATCTACCCAGGAAAAAAATGAGAAAAACATTTAGAAGAAATTAAATAAAGCACTTATTTTTCATTAAAAAAAAATCATAACATGTTCATAGTATCTAACACTGTAAGTATGACAAGAAAGATTCAATTAGAATTTAATTAGAAGGTTTGTTATTAAATGCACAAGTAAAACTAGGCATATATTAACTTGCTTTTTACCCATAAATACCTTTGAGATTTAGGGCACTACATACCAATCTGGTATAAACTATGGAATACAAACACCATTATTTTTTTAGGTGGGAATGTGCATATCAAAAATGACAGATTTATTTTGGTAAACAATTTGATAGAAGGTTGGGATACAATCCTATTAACAGTAGTATGGTATTTGTGTTAATATACATGAGATATCGATCACAGGATAAAGGTTTTAGCCTTTAGGAGTGACGTCACCTGTACATACATGGACTAAGAAATTAATGTATACGATTATTTGAAGTATAAAATAGAATATTTAATGAATAGTTATTTGAAACTGATATTGAAAGCCGGGTAATCATTTTTTTTTTTCTGCTAAGCTGTGAAGCTTGTGAGAGCACAAGTTAGCAGCTAATTAACTTTTTATCCAGTTGGAGCACTTGTTCCAAGTTCTACTGATAACCAGAGCTATCAAACCAAACCTGTTTTGGTTTCCATATGCAGATGTACACAACATCATTATTAATTCTTGCATTTATAAAGCAGAACCAGTGTAAGGAACAGATATCTAACTAGTCCTTTCTCTACATGATAGTCATTGGTTGCAATAAATCAGCATTTTTCAGGTATCTAATTTTCAACAATTTTTATAAATTTAGATTCAAACCAGTACTGCTCCACCAAATGCTTCCATTTACCAACAAAGAAAAGCAGCAGCATGCTACTAGACCCGTTAATAACCATTACTTAAGTAATTCTTTACGACATATAAAGATATATATATATAAAGATATAGAAATATAAACTATGCTTCAATAAGAGCACAAAAAGAGATGTAATGCATAACGCTGCTGTATAGCCAGCTTTCACTAAAGTCATAGAAAAGTGTGACTTGAACACCCAGCTGTTTCTTTGTTCATTTACACTGAATATATTCAGTGAAAGTACTAGCACAAGAAACATTACACTGACGTACTTCCTCCTGATATTCATTATGTTTTGGAGTTAAAACTAAGGCCCTTTAAGATTCTGAAAAAATCTCACTCACACTAAAGAAGAGTGTTCTAGGACTAAAAAAGATAGCATTGGAAATCAAAACAGATGTTCTTGCAAGGCTGCAAAGCCAGTGTTGTAGATTTAAGTGATCCGGATAAGTTGCAAGCTGAAACTTTCAGAGATTTGCCAGCAAAACTTAGCAGTAAAAATCTGGTTAATATTAAAAGCAGAAATGCTTTTTCAACATAATCCTAAATGGATTTATTGTATCTCATTTTCGTAAGAAGCTTCAGTGAAGAAGTGGAATGAGAAAAACTAGCCTGTTTTTACCATCTTCACTAAGAAAAACAATGTGGAAAAAAACCCCAAACCTGTAGATCTAAATCAAGTCCTACAAAGCTCCTATTTATAATTGATTATAATTTGTAATAGAGTACTGAAACCAAATAAGATTATGGAATCCAAACTGACTTAAATTAACTTTGTAAACTCAGACCCATGTGCTGGTCAAAGCTGAAACAAAGATCTCACATTTGCTTTTAAGGAAGTTTGATTCTGGCTGCGCATCAGGAGTTAGAGCTGAGGACTTCCTTCTTCTAAGACATCACAAAACAGTCTATGCAAAACAGAAATTAGATTTTGCTCACATTATAGATAATATATATTTAGTAGTTTATCTTTTAACAAACTTGGTCAAGAAAATGGTTAATTCTTCACTGATCTGTTCTAGTATTTGCAGCTGCACAAAGAAAGAAGAGGAGAATAAAGCACAGGCAGTTTCTTTGTATGATATAATAAGCTAGATTATTGGCTGAAGAAGTCTCTTATCAATGCAAAATTCATGAAGGAAAAAATATCAGAGAAATTATGTTATTGGCACATTGATAAATGACATGCCTACTTAACTGGGATCACTGCCAAGGGACAGATCCAGTTTCATGCAGGGTTTCAGTCCCCCTTAACAGCACCAACAGATAAAGCAGCAAGCAGTTTATTTTGTGGTGTTCATGGATCTCTCCATATGTGGAACAGTAGGATAAATGGCCATTAGTCATGCCATTATTGATCACTCTGGCATTAGTCTTACCAAGTCAAAGTCATCTTAATATAGACACTATACATGTTTCAGTTGATTTAAAATTTGTAAGCATTTACCTGGATGTTGCTTAAAATAATTTAAATAAGCTCAACATACTGGAAATTAATGTCATAATCAAGATATTTGTTAAATATGGATAGGTACATTTGAAATGCAAAGACACTAATACCAGACACTTCCATTGCTGCCACAATACTTTTACCCCATGTTAAAAATAACTCAGAACACAGTGGGGTTTTAGGTGAGCTTACTACTGAAGCCCTGAACCCAAGACCATATTCTAATACTGGGCAGCTTCAAAGACTAGGAGGAAACCATACGAAATGTGGCTCTCTGCCTAGGTGTTCTTCTATTTAGGAAGAGTATTGATCCAGCTCCTCTCTAAACTATGCCATTTCCCATATGGAACAGCTTAGAGAAGGAAGAATGCATACTTAAGACCAGTTGTCTTTATAAGAAATTTATGATGATGATGGAAAACAGGAAGAGACTGCATTAACCGTCAAAATCTCTTTAAAGCTTCCTTTTCATAGTGAATTATCAAAAACTAACCATTTCAACAGAACTTGCTGAATCAAATTCCCCTTTCACCATGAGCTCTTTTGCTGTTCGTTATTATCTCTTTCATTTCGTCTCCTCTTTCCTTCTTTGTTTTTTCGTTTCCTTTAGCCACTTAATAAACAGACCTTTACACAACAAATGGATTCCCCATCTTCCCCTCCCAGGTGAATACTGTAACCACTAGGCTGTAAAATTTCTCTCTCTCAAACTACTCTCCGCACAGCAGTGCAGTTTTAATAGGAAGGCAGAAAAGTGATTCCAGCTCAGCCCCTCAGCAGGCAGCATTGTAGGAGATACTGATTTAAAGTCTTTCAGGCAGCCAGAGCTGGCTCAGACTTCCCAGTAATGCCAGAAAAATTGAATTTTGCCTTCTGAACACTACCATGAGACTGAGACACTCTTTCCATGGGTAAGGAAAGTGCAGGGAGGAGGAGTGGCACCCTGACTGAATAGAGCCGTGAGGAGCTTACAGATCCTGTCCTGTCTGCACTGATGTGAGACATCGCAGCACTGGTTGGGTATGGATCCCATCCAGAAGCAGAGGCTTCCCCATACACACTTATCCTTTCTGTACAGCAGCAACTGCAGCCAACCCAGTTACAGTCATGTTGCTGCTCTGGACAAATCCTTGCTTTGCTTGTTTCTGGAGATAGCTCTGTTAGCAGTGAAGGACTT
The DNA here is from genome assembly GCA_035583135.1 of Lophotriccus pileatus. Classification (NCBI taxonomy): domain Eukaryota; kingdom Metazoa; phylum Chordata; class Aves; order Passeriformes; family Tyrannidae; genus Lophotriccus; species Lophotriccus pileatus. The sequence goes on along the minus strand of JAWWES010000081.1, from coordinate 87,227,150 downwards.
TCAATTCAATCTTCTGATGACTTGAGCATGTCCAGAAACCACTTTTATAATAATGAACTTCTCCAGACAAATTGCCAACAAAGTTATTAGCTGCCATTACCGTGGCAGTTCCTGTATTTTCAGGAGAGTCCCATCCCAGCAGTCACCAATCCAGTACCATCTCCAAACACTTCCTGGAGTCAAATTTTTAAAGGATTCAGATTTAGATAGAAAATCTTTTTTGCTTCTAGATGGTTTAAACTGCTCTGATTGATCAAGTCTGGGACAATTCTGGTCGACTAAAAAAACCAAGATGCCTGGGAGCCAACATTCAGTACATGAGAAGCAATTTACAATCTCAGATTTAGATCCACAGGCTTAAATTCATTCTAAGTGTTTCTTCAGGTGCGTAACTCCATTCATACATGGATAGTACAAAGTTTTATGTAAACCTTATCAATTGCAGTATTCCCATTAAGCAACAGACCTGTACTTTCAGGTATAGGTCTAATATGTGCCATTTATATAGTACTAACAGCATGTCGCAAGATGCTCACAAAATAAAAGTACATTCCTGTATAAGCTTTCTCAGATAAACCTTTTTGGCCACGCAGCCTGCTCACTAAACATGCATGTGCAACGAAGGATGATTTAGGTTAACATAATGGTGAAATGGTGGGCCAACAACCAAAGCCACATAACCTCCAAAAACATAACATAATCTAAAATATCCTAATTGACATTCAGATTAAATGCACTATGTTTAAGCTGTAAAAATGTCCCCAAATCCTTCTCTTGCCTGCTCCCTGCTTACATAATACTGACACTTTGCAAAACTGTTTTCCAAAGTGAAATTTTAAGAGAAGGCTGATGTATTTTGTACATACTATTACACCAAAACACTCATCCTGTGCATCATCCTATACTGAAAGATATAGGAATACCAATACTCCTAAACAAGCTATAAGGTGAGTAGATTTGATGCTTAGCTTGCCTTTAATATCAGTCAGGGATTTGCTACTTTTGTAAAAAATTATTTAATTTTTTTTTTATTTTTAAAACATTGTAATTTTATTAGTCATTATTGTATTATTTGGAAAAGTATTATTTTTTATAATGCAAAAATAAAAAAAATGTACAAAGTTACAAAGGTAACAGTTAATTATCCACATTTCTTTATATTTTTGTTTCATCAGATCCATTTAATAAGAACTACAGAACTATCCAGACCTACTAAGACCTAGCATACAAAATTAAGTTTTCTTTGATTAAAAAAAGTGTTTCTTACAATGCGTCTAGATTTTTAAGTTACATGAGTTACTTCAAATATATTCAAATCATACTGATAACTAGTATGGAAAAGTAATGTCCATTAAAAAAAAAAAAAAAAAAAAAACACAAATCACACTAGTTTCTCGGTAGACCTTGAAATAATCATCAGCTAGGACAGGACTCCATAACCTTCAGATTTCAGGAGAGAATATCCCTGTAATTAAAATGGAACAGAGCTTGGGGAGTCAAGAAATTGCAGGAGAACAAAGACATCAGGCTAAAAGCAGTAAATCAAGAGCTGACTCCAGGGAGGAAGCAGTAGATCAAGTGGGGCTAGAAAATTGGACTAAAATTCATAAAAGTTAGGCAGAGATGTGCAAAGTGGAAAGCACAGTAGCACAGCAGGAGAACTGAGAGAAGCATCCAGCAGAAAAGGTAACCTTTGAATTCCTTGATTCTACTAGACTGTCTGGAGAATCAGGAACAAGTACTGCCTTATTTATTTTTTTTAAAAATCCATGATCCAAATGTATTAGGGTTTTCGAAAATTCTAGGAAAACAAATTCTATGTTATAAACTGAAAACTCATGGATACCCACTGAAGATATGATTCCAAAAAGCCTACCTGGCTCAACTCCAAAGGCGCATGAGACATTCTACTTTCATGCACAGGGGATTATATCCCCAGCAGTTACAGAAACATTTTACAGTAGGCCAGTTCTGGATTTAAGTTGTTACATTCTGCCATTTGCTATTCTTCCTGGTTTATTTTCCTATGAAGAAAGGTGATTTTAAAGGGTCTCAACTACATATGTTTAAGAGCGGACTTTAGTCAGAATAAAGACAGTTTTGATGCTTACATAAGATAGGAAAAGCAATTTGTGGTTGAATATGGTAGATATATTATGGGAAAAGCTCCAGTTCCAACTCATGGAATTTGACATACATGCATTTTTTAGGTTGAAACTGTGTTGTAAAATGCAGATCATATGAGTTCCATTTGAACTGAGATGAAGACTCAGTGAATCTCTGACAAGTGTCTGCTCTCCAGCACTATATATAGGGGTGTCTGCAATCAACTCATATCTCCATTTTGGTTGACAGTGTTTCCAAAGCACTGAGATAGTCATGCAAATGCATTACCCTTCTCTAAGCTAACACACATCTTAATCTGTGATGAGACTGGGAGATGGTTGAAGACACATGTAATTGTCTCTTTTTCACCATGCACATAAAGACCTTTCCTCAAGACACTTGGACAATGATGAATTCAGCCTATCCCAGTGCTCAGTCATAGACATGGCAGAATACCTTTCTTTTCCAGTAAGAGCAGACAACTCACTCAGCTAAAAGCTAAGGGACCAAAGTGCTAGATACTCCTACAGCCTGAAGGAGTTGAAATCCATAGCTCTCACTTGCCCAGAAAGGACCCTTTACTTCTGGAGTATTGAAAAGGCTTAGGACTGGTCCACCTTTCATTTTACCTGAGAGTGTGTGAGGGCACTGTAAGAAAATAAAAGATGAGCTGAATAATTTCATATGCAACTTCAGCTTATGCTGCTTCAGCTCAGGCACCCAAATAACAAGGGGAGTAATGCTCCATGTGCCCTTGTCCCATGTAGCCCAAGATCCAGCTTTAAGCATTTTTTACGCTTTGAGTTCTTACCTCTTCATTGCCTCGATGGATAGGGAGTTTAGATAACTAGTTTATATGTTTCTAACTATTCTTCTTAGCACCTTAGATCTGTGTTCACTCAGGTGCTGTGCGTCTAACATGGGTTGTCTGATCTGGACCACAGCTGCAGCCTGCTAGGGTCTAAGCCCACTGCAACAGCAGGACAATACTGATTAGCATCACAGGCACTGTAAAAAAAAAAGATAGTATATCAAATACGAATATGAAAAATTATCAAACACAGCTGATGGTTGTGAAAGGGAGTATTAAAATTGTTCAGTGATTACAGCAGTTGCTAGTTCATTCCCAGCATAGTTTATCACTTCATCCACAATGTATCCTTTTAATAAATAATCAAAAAAAGCTTATCACATGCTTGGAACAATAATGGTATCCAGGATGGTAGCAATCTCTTTCTTAGTAAGAGAAGACATAAGTCAATGTCTTTCAAGACTACCACAGACCTCAACTCTCTTCAGGTCTTTTTGCTACTGGTAACTGCAAAAGAAGAACAAATCATTGCATTAGTAAGGAAAATATTGATAAAATTCATTTAAGGAGTTACATCTCCTTCAACATCATCTGCAGTTAGCCATTTGATTCAATCCACTTCCTCATAATGCACCCTAAAATGGTAAGCATGGTAAGAACAGCATTTCAGTGACAGCTGTAATGTTTTCTCTTGGTAAGATTCTGTTCATTACCCAATGTCACAATTTAGCTATAGAAGTTACCATTAAATAAAGTTACTTACACCTTTATGAATTTAATAACAGTGAAGCTGAATTATATATATTATTAACATCAATTAAATATGTTCTCTCCAAAAAGCAAGAGTTCTACCTCTCATATCTGCTTCTGGTATATTTTAGATATGAATGTAGAAGTCAGTGAAAGTACACCTCATTGGAATCAGGACTAATAGCTTTACTCCCAGTAAAATTTGAGAGAATTGTGTAGGATGGCCAGGTTCATGACACCCTGCCATATGCTGTCACAGACAGTCTTATGGGATCAAGGATATAGTCTGATGAAAGAACCTGTTTATCTGCATCGTGCATTTATCAAATCAATATGTATCAATTTATCTTTTGCTCATAGAGCAAAATAATAAATTAAGCAATGAACCCAAATTTCAGCTGACAAGTGAAATGGTCAGAAGACTGGCACCAGCCTATACATGGTTGCAATCTGAATCTCCCTCACTCCTCAAATGTGAAACTTTCTTATAAAATTGTTCTACGACTATCGAAATGTATCTGCATTCTACCCTCTCCTAGCCCATTAAGGTGACTGATAGACTTTAGATTACAGTGACTTGAAAAAAATTACTTTTTTAGTATTAAAAAAAAAAAAAAAAGAAGACATTCAGAGAAAAGAAAAGAACAAAACCCTACCTTTTCAGTAAAAACAGAAGGCAATAGAAGCTTTGGAAAAAGTGCTTGCCAATAGAAGGATTTCATGCTCTTGTTAATTAAAGGAACAAAGAAAAAACAGTGCAGTAGGCTGTATCCTACATAACAGCTTCTACTAATAAAAAGTAATAGACAATTTCCTGCATTCAATTCTTTTGAATACTATTATACAAGGTAATAGAGTTTTGGAAATGGAAGTCCTAGCAGCCTGTCAGAAAGAGCTTTCTTCCACTTTTTTTTATTAAATGACTAAGTGCAGCAGTCTGTGTCCTATCTCTCCCTCTTGCATCTATTGGATTGTATTATTTTACATTTTGATTGAAATGATGTCACCAGCAGATAAAAGCCTGGCCCAGGCATTGTAATTGAATCAGTCTGAGTTGTTTATTCTAGTGATCTACAGCGATGCTTTCCTTGTCCTAACACAGAATACATAAAAGATCCCCTCTTGTTTAACATGCTACTGATTAGATCTATTTTTTTAGAAGAAGGAGGAATCAAATTGGGGGGTCGAGACAGTACGAACTGGAGTTTGGGGGGGGGGGGGGGTGGAATTGGAAAAAAACAGATGAGAAGAGACACCATCTGCAAAACTTTCCATGTGTGACTGAAAGTTTAAATAAATAAATTTCACATGGCATCAGTACCAGATGCAAACAGATTTGATTGACAACATTTAAATAACAGTTAATGGGAATGTCTATAATTTTTGGATGGTTTTTCATGCTTAGGTCCTAAATCTGACACTAATTCAAGTTTTTATTAAAACAACACTTATCTTGAAAGAAGAAATACTTTAAATTGCTGAGGGGTTTAGTGCTAAAAAAATATTTTTTGTATTGGATAACTAAATTATTGTTATTAAGATGTTCTATTTTGAGTTAAAACATTTTACATTTAAAAAAGAGTTATAATCACCTTTCATTTGGCAAGCTGTGACAAACTTTACTTTCTTTGGTAATTTTTTTAAGAGAAAGCCTGTCTTTTCTGGTAAGTACTGTTTCTTTATTTTTTGTAGTCATCTCCCCCACACCTTCCTGCCCCCTGCCTCAAAGCCTCAGTCAAATAAGGGGAAAAAACTGCACTATTTTATGTATGTGATGTGTGCACCTTAACACAAAACTTCTTCAACAGCATTTTTGGTAGTGGTGGAGGTGGTTTTCTGTTTGTGGTTTGCTTTTGTTTTGTTACTTTTGGGTCTTTCCTTAAAATAAAGTATAATCATATGAAGTTTAGTTGTAGTGCCAAGAGGAAAATAAGCCAAACCCATCAGGCAATCTCCTGAACTGTTTTTCACTTTTTGTTTTTAATTGTTTACCTCAAATCTGAATCTGGAGCTTATTTCATTTGTTATCTGGGATTTCTGTATGAGGAGGAAACAAAGATGTAATTTGAGAAAGTATTTAAGGCATAAATTCATTTTTTGAACACAAATAAAGAAATAATTTACTAGCAACTACAATTAATAAAATATTGTCATGGAATTGGTTACTAAAGATAGTAGTAAAAAATTTATTTGGGGAATTTTTTTAATCCCTTTTTTTAAAATACAGGCAAGATTATTTTCCACAAGTGAAAACTTAAGTCAGATAAAAATTTTTTGAAAGTATAATAAAAATGCATCTATCAATTTCTATATATAGCTTAACTTTATTGTTATTTCTTGAGTATTTTCTACAATTTATAAATAAAAAATACATTTTCCATACCATTTACAGTCTATTTAGCACTCACTACTACCTGATTACAAAATTCACTTCATAAAAATTGCTGATACTTAACACATAGACTTTAGAGACCTTAATTTTTTTGTAAGTCATTTATTGTCCTGAAGGTATCATTAATTGAAAGCATTTATAAAACATACTTATTAAGATTTCTAGTCAGTAATGAACTCAGAGCTGGAAAGGTACAAGATGCACTATCTACATTAATAAATGTGCTTGTTTGGAATGTAATGTTATGAATGCATTTCGACTGAAGTTAACCCTTCAATTTGCATTTATTGGATCAAGTTGGGCAATACTCTTTACAGTTATCTTGGTTTTCAACACTGCTACTCACTTTGAAAGTGCTCATGTAGTAAAAACTAACCTGAAATAAAGAACAAATTATTTCAGATCTGTGATTAATAATTATAAAACAAACTCATGGCTTTATTTATGTACAAATGTGTATCACAGTCAGCCTTGTAACATAGAGAAAAACTGTTCTGTGACCACATAGAAAGACCCAGATTCACCAAAGCACCAATCCATATTCAGTCCCCAGAGCTGGTTAAATATAATTTGCATCACAGAGGCTACACATTTGGTCTCTGGGAAAAAAAAAAAAAAAAAGTAGGCAATGTTGATTTAGCCTGCCTTCAATACTTTCCAGCAGCTGCCTCAGGGAATAGCACTCAGAGGAACATCCCAATATGCCATGCTTTTTCTCACCATCACATTACTTTCTTGTTAAAGCATAAATGGTTGGTACAGGCAAATTGATTTCAACAAAGGAAAACCATTGTGAACATGAACTCCAGCATCCAATCCCCCTAAACAGGAACAGAGATTTATTTATAATTCAAAGATGCAGAATTAATTTTTTAATAGCAATTTTTTCTTATTATTGGAGTTTTCACTGTGAATGCCTCTGATGTTTGGATGTCTGGTAAACATCCTAACACCATCAATGGGATTTCCTATTTTGATGGGAGTTGGTTCAGCCACTGCAGCAGAAAGGTGTAAAGAAAAAGAAAAGCCTATATTTTTATTTATCGTTTAGAGTAATTTCCTTTTATTATTTGTAGTCAGTCTCTTATGGGAGTCTTTCCCTGTGAGATTTGCAGCCACAAGTATACTTGACATACCAGGTTGGGACTTGTGCAAGCTTATCAAAATCACACTAAACTTTCAGACCTATTAAAGCTTGCAAAAAATATGTAGTCTGACAAAACTTAATGCCAACAGGTGAAAAGAGTGACCAAGAAACAAACAGCCAAACAGTATTGCATGTGTCAAAAATGCAACAAAACATGAGAAAAATTATGCAAGGCTGTTTACTTGATTTATATAATGACATATTAAAAGACACTCAAATCCCAGTACTAATGATGTTAGATGAAGAATAATGAAGAAACGAAACAATGGACCCTACATCCTACCTTCCTCCAGTGCTCCAAGCATGTGAAAGTCATCTGTATAATCAAAACCAAGATCACATAAGAGAGTAATTTGTTGGGGTTTATGGGTGGGAATGACAAAACTGAGGTTCAAGACAACAAGGGTTTCACATTAAGTAGTGTGCTTTTAAATCCTGAAAAAAAAATAAAATTCTTTTCCTCCTTTAACTCATTCAGAAACCTGAAATGAGTGCTCAGCTTGTATTGGTAGAAACTACCAAATACTAATATTTCAGGTCTGTCTTTAATCAGAGAACCAGATGAAAATAAAAAGACCAGCAAGATGCTGAAATTTCACATATATCCCGTCTCTAACCAAGGTATGGAATACAGGAAGAAACAGGGTTTTGATGATAAGAAATGGCGGTTTCCCTGATCAATTGTCTTGTTTTGGATATAAACAATATCTCATAACCTAAATCCAATTTTTTCTACAGCAACTTGAGCAAGAGACCAGATTTTCAAAAATGCTGTGCCCCAGCAGACTCTTCTGAAGTCAAGTATTTAGAAAGCTAACTGAGGAATCCAATAGACTATTATGCTTTTGAAAATTCTGATCCAGACAATGTAAATGACTGCCAAGATAGCCAAGTACATTTACATCCTCCTGCTTTTTCTCAGAACTGATACGTCAGCTGTGTTTTGTCTTTTCTTTTAAAAAAGAATTAGTCATAACAGCTATGCAGCTCCTTCATAAAATCAAAACAAAACCAAGAAATTGTGCTACATTCTTGCCATTAAGGAACAGTAAGAAAATCAGAAAAAAATAGTTGTTAGTGTAAGACTTTATGGAGTCATTTTACACTAAAACAAATGCAGAGATATGAATAATTCTTTGGCGATATATATGCATATATACACATATATGCACATACACATCAGAAAAGCACAGTGCAATTTCCTTCTATATTATTTATGAAAAGATCTAAAGACTGATTAATTGCATTGTACAAAATGTGGTTCTTTCAGAAATATATTGCAGCTAAGAGAAAATGTGTCACTGTAACATATTTTTTCTTCCAAAGTGTGAATATTTTAAAAAAAGTTTACATGTCATCCTGTTCCATCTTTGCATGTACTTGCTCTTTATCTCTAAAGCAGCATACGTTCCATATGAGAGAGGGGGTTGCCATGGTATCTGCACTTTAAAAAATTGAATAGCAGATCTAAAAGAAGCATAAAATCGATTTAACAAGTTGTCATGTAAGTTACCCTGGCCCATAAGGATGAAGTCTATGCATCTTTTTCTATATAAAAATGTTTCTTTTTAAAAGAACACTAATTGTAATTTTTTTAGTCACAGAGCTAAATACACTGCTTTTTATTAGGTTAATCTCATCAACTTATGAATCATTTGGGTATGCATGTGAATTTTCAAGCATTTTTTCACTTTTCTCTTAAAAATACAACAAAATACAGAACTAGTAAAGAAATAAGTCTAAGCAGTGATACTAATGAAGAAGATAAAATGCTAGTGTATAATTTGAAACAAAAATAAACCTTACTTAAAAAAAATTAACTTCTTACTCATTATAAAGAAAAGATCTTACAATAAGCACCTTGAAAAAGGACAGATTTCTTTTTCTTTTTTAAGTACTCTGAAGAGAAGGCTTCAAAACTCTTAATGTGAAACTGCATATTGTTGCAGGCTCAAAATAGCCATTCACATTTTTAGTGCCCAGTCTGTAGGGAAGGACAGAGAGTTCTTGCAACTGTAGTGATGTAGTTTCACTGACAAATTAGAGAAAATGTGGTTTTCCTCTGTTTTTTGGTCATTTGGTTGTTTGTTTTGGGCAGGGTGTTTTTGTTTATTTGCATGATTCATTTTGTTTTTTAAAGAGAGAGAAACATGGATGGAAGAAGGCAGGTGGAAGTCTGTTCCAAAACCATATCCTCTCAACTTTCCTGAAGGATAGGTTACCACCAACTCATTGAGGAAACCCTACACAGAATCATTACCTCTGCCGAAACACCCTCCTTGGAGGAGTATAGCCTTTGGAAAAAGGTCAATGTTACCTAGCAACTACTAAAAGCCAGTGCCTTTTAATAAATTAACCCCTTCACATGAGCTTTGGTAACACTCACATCACAAAAGGACTTCCTATTTTCTGCACAGAACACACTAAACATTTTATTTTCATTTTCAATTGGTTCAGCAGGCAAAAGCTTCCTGATGAAATCATGGCTGAACCCAGAAATTCTTTTAGTATTGGATTTATTCAGTGGAATATATAATCCTAACGATGCTCAAATAGAATTATGCTGATCTCTTGTAAACCCATACAAAAATCAAAGGCTGTTTCACAGAGAGTTTCCAGAATTTTTTATGCCAAGTTGCCACCTCTGTGGTTTGGCTGCATTTAAGTCCCAGAATGGGAGAGTCAAAAAACACAGCCAAGGTGGATGTGCAAGGCAAAGTCCACAGAGCAGCCATAGACACTGCTCCTGCTGCAAGGTGGGTATGAATTCTTACTGATTTTCTCTCTGCTTTGAATGTAAATTCCATACGGAAATAGGAGATGAACATGAGTGGATTTAAACAAGAGAAGCTCTTTGGCTCAAGGATCCCGAATAGCTGACATTGTGTGGATTATGGCACTCAAGGCAAATGCCAAAGCTGTCAAGTAGGGGAAATATGAGTCAGTGTTAGGGAATGCAGGCAGAGACTGTGCTAAGAGTAACTAAAAAGGGGACAACCTCTCCACCTGATTATTTTCTCACATCCTAGATTCACTCATGGCCCATTGTTTTTCTAGGTTTGCTCTCTCTCAATGAAGTGCCTCTAGGTTAACAACCTAGATCCCAATTGTATATGCAGTTCACCTACCTACTGGTATATGCAACCTGAGGAACAGGGATTCTTCCAGATACATCTCTCTATACCATGACACACCAGAAGAAGCATCAGAAAGCTTCACAGAGCAACCATTATTGCAGGCTCTATCAAAAGCTATAAATGTGCGTGTTTTTAGACACAGCCTCTACTTGCACACCTCCCCTGTTATTTTCAGAGATTGAGAGAGAAACAATTCATTGAAGTTGGGTGAGAAGCTGAGTTACCTTTATTGCTTCTCACCACTTGCTGTGTAGCAAGTTTTACTTAGTCTTGTTAGACAAGTTCATGTTTTCAATGCTTTAC
>JAWWES010000081.1:87199435-87216404 GCA_035583135.1 Lophotriccus pileatus | reverse complement strand
TTATTGCTTCTCACCACTTGCTGTGTAGCAAGTTTTACTTAGTCTTGTTAGACAAGTTCATGTTTTCAATGCTTTACGTAGAAAATGAGGAAAGTATAACTATCATTCACCATCCAGAAGATCATCATATGTACACAACACCTGAAATATTCTGTTGGATTTAAATCCAATGTCTTAATCCGAGAGTTCCCAGCCTCGTTCTGCCTGCAGTATGTAACCTTATTTATGGTACAAAAATACAGTCTTGTCCATCTATGCTCTAGCCAGAACACTTGGATTTTAACCCTAGTTCTGCCTCAGTGAGAAAAATGTCTAGTTGCCTAAATAAAGAGTTAAGATCTCTTCATGACAGGAGTTCATAACAACAGGTTTATCTCCATATTTCCCAGTGTTTTTCAAAAGTAGGTATGCAAGATTAAAAATACATTTCAGATAGAAAAACCAATTGTATCAATTTTGCACACTCCATTTTATGTTTAATGCCTTTTCCCAGGGACACCAAGCTAAAGTTTATGGAACAAATTTATAGAATTATACGTCTCTCTTTTTTAAAGGAAACATAAAAATGTTACCCAAAACTGTGACTTCAAGAATATATCTAAACCCAACCCTCCCGCACATACATGGCAAACTCCTGATAAAATTTATAAAAATTTTTTAAAAAGACCCCTGACTGAAATGGCGTAAACTGAATGCACTAAGAGAAAGTAGTGCCTTTCGTTTAAATAATATGTCATATTTTATTTTCCATATTATTCTGAATTTCTTTGCATTTTTTTATTACTTTGCACTCAACTGTCTATCTTTCCTCATCTTTCCTCATCTATCAGCTAAGAAAAATTTATTTTGTATCCAGTAAGGCATTAGGTATTTCCAATTACCCCATCCAACATATGTGAGACACAATAGGTTTGTCAGCCAAGAACTGTCCATTTGGCTTGTGCATTATGTCCTTCTAAAAGTCTCTTAGCCTTCACTGTTTCTTAATATCCTAATTAATTTTAGGTCATCTGCATTCCTCATCACAATTCTTTTACAGGAATAAGATGTATGGAGTACCAGTAGAACCACCATAACTGATGTCAGGATTTTCTTCTTAAGAGGTTTGATAAATTGTCTAAATATATATGTGCTTTGAGTTACAGGACTCACTAAAAAATAATCCTTTTTTAAGGCTGAGAACCGTAATTAGATCAGGATTCGTGTCTGTCAAGTTGCCTTTTTTATATCACTAGATTAGGAATTTAATACATAATACATAATAGACCCCAGGCCTTCTCCAGAGCCACTTTGGGTTGGATCCACAAAGGAGGTATAAGGGTAGAATTTATTTCAACTAATCTTTGAGGCCTAGAGTAGTTACCAACATCTGAACCATACATTTGTTATTTTTCTATAGCCAGTGGATAAAAAGGCACTTCTGGGATACAGATCAGCTTTCAAAAGGTAGATGCCTCAGCTGGGTAAGAGAACGGCAGCCCTGATGTGCTCATGGGCTGGAAAGGGGCTCTAGATTACTCCACCAGCTCTGGAAGGACAAATCTGAAGTGAGGTGGAATAAGTCCCAAGGGCTCAGAAGTGCCTACCTGCAGGTCATTCTCTGGACATTATTCACAACTGCTTTTGTCTTGAGACAGCAGCGGTGTCTACCGTCTAAGCCTAACAGTAATCAAACATGAGGATATCTTTTACAGATTTCATATACTGATTGAGTTCTTGTTTGGTAAGCCTGTGGACGCACCAGATCAAGCCTACTTGAAAGTCATCAACTGAAGTACTGCATAGGCCTTAATCCTGTTGCTCATTCTAAAGAAAATATAAAAATATTTCCAGAAGATTCAGTTACCTTTTCTATAATGTCTTAGAGAAACAGAGCACGTATACGCATAAATATTTATACACACATACATGCACACACACATACAAACACATATATCTTTATGCACATATAAATATATATTTGAAATAAGCCAATAAAGGAACATTACTGGCACAGGATCAAAAGTTAGAAATAGCAAAATTAAGCTTGCAAATCGAAGTGACACTGGGAGTGCTTAAGTATTATTTGGATACATGTCTTCCAGTCCTTAGTTGAAATCCTAGCACAAAAGAATTTGACGACATTTTCATTAACTTGAATTTTTTGAAGTAATTTACCCTTAAATACCTTAGTTGAAATTTGCAATACACTTTGTTATTTTGCCCTGCCTACCTACTTCCCTTTAGTTTTCATTTTGCACTACTGTTTTTTTCTGACTCTCCCACCTCAGTGTAGTGACTTCTCTCCTATTCTGTGTCCTTCTCCTGGCAGGCCAGACAAACAGAAACAACAAGCAAATTTTGAGAGCAGAAAAGAACAATTAAAAATATGTATCACAAGTGATTCCTTCAAACTAGTTCTTGTGAAAATGCTGATTATGCATAATAAGCTCTTTGTGTAGAGGTATACCATCTCATGAATGTCTCCTACACTGGAAAGGAACAAAAGATTACTGAGCTGCTAAAATACCATTGTGAACCTGCTGTTTTGTACTGAGAGCTTACATCCTAATTATAGCATTTTTCTTTTTTCTTTATTTAAGAGTCTTTTTTTATCGCAGTGCAGACTGGACATAAACATTCCTTTGGATCCTGTGTGTAAATAATGAAAACATAAAAACTATGGATTTTTCCCCTATCAAGGAGGTTAATAGTTTAATTGTATACGGTTATTCTTACATTAAAAGCTGCATACCTGGCAAGCTTTATCGGGTAACAGGGACTTTTAAATGTGCCAATGTTTCTACAGAAGTAACGCGGGTCAATTGCAAAAGGGATAACCATAATGATTAAATCATTAAAATTTTGTCTATGCTTCACAGAGCATAGAGAAAATTAACTTCCCACCAACCTCATTTTTCTGCTGAACATGAAATAATGATTTTCTGCCAGTATAATTACAAAGCTAACATCTGATAGAGTCAGCATCCAGGGGGGATTATCACATGCATGAGTATTAGACCTCATTACCAGCTTGACTGCAAAATTATTACATCTTGTAATTGGATGGTGAGATTTATATACAGATTGGCTGGGTTCTCTGTAAGATTGTAATTACAAGCTTCGTTGGTTCGCTACTTATCACACGGTGCAGGAGGAGGCAAAAACAAGCAGAGGAAAGACCATTTCATTAAGCCATAACCCTATCAAGGGAGGAGCACTGTAACATCCCTGTATTTATTAGGCCAAACAGAGCTGTTTGCAGAAGGGGAGGCCATTTATTACCGCCTGACAAATGGGATTTCATTTATTTAACCTCGGTGATCTATTTCAGTAAAATGTACAAACGAGCCATCCATTTTATGATTCCGGAGTCAACGCCTCAATTATCTAAAGGCTAACTGACTGTTAAAGCACCCATCTGCTAGGATGAATTCATTGATTTAATTTGCTTCATGTTACTGAATGATTCTTAGCAGACAGGGAGGGGATGGAAGGGGAAGGGAAGAAGGGAAGGAAGGAAGGGGGCGGCTGTGGTTTAGGAGAACGCATCAGAGTGATTCAGCACACCAGTGAATCTGTCTGTCTGCGCGCGCGCACCCCTTTTTTTTTTGTTATTCTTTCAGCACAATAGAAGAAGGAGATCAATAGCAGCTTAAATTTTATGAGACAAGGAGTTAAGTCGTTCAGCTCAAGCCAAAACACCTTTGTTCTACCATAACAAGTAATCTCTGTGGCGGAATTAATATTGACAAGCTGGCTTCTTTGTAGCTAATTTTGTGGGTGCCTGAGCCAATCGGAAGCCTCACAGTAATAGAGTTGTTATTAGAGTTCATTATAAAAGCTGTGGATCAATGGCTACACTGGGAGGGAGAGGACATGGTGCAGCAGAATGCATATGTATGCTCAAGGAAATGAAATCCTTTTAATGTCCTTGTAATAATTTATTCTATAGTTCTCTTTGACTTAAAAAAAAAAAAAAAAAAGCCTTTCAAAAACAAAATTAAAAATCTTCCCTTGTGAGGCTTCTAATTTTATTGTAACACTGAAACTAATAGGAAGAAAAGCAGGATTTCAGGGGAAGGGAAATTCAGGGAGACCTTGTTACCCAGCTCTGAGTTTTATTACAAGTTGATTTTGTTTAGAAAATACCTCCACTCACATTTTACCTGAAGCACACAGGCTGGTTTGTCAAAAGCTTACGCCACTTTGAACAGAGCATTGATGTCTTTTAAGGCACCCCTCTTCTCCTTCCTCCCTAAATCATCTGTCTCGTTAAATCTGATCTTTAATTTGTTTCTTTTATGGGGGGTGTCATTTTGTAGAAAATATCATTACATTCAAGGAGAAGAAGTCACAAGTAGCATTCTAAAGCTGTTCTCCCATGTTTCTGGGAAGGAATGACCTGTATGCTGTGAGTTAGCACTTTCAGCAAGCTGACAAGGAGTTCACAGAACACAGCTCTTTGTAAAAGGTTGCCTCTTTCAGCTGTAAAAGAGCCCTCCTTGATGTAAGTGTTTCCAGAGTAATAATCCATTTCTCTTGTGGCAGGCTCCAACTCATGCTATAATCTTTCCCACAAGCTCCAAATCAGTACAAGAAAGCTGTTTACTGGACAATTTTCCCTGCATCTCAATGTCAAATGATATTGCATTAAAATGTGAGAATATCACACTCTAAGAAAGGCAGGAGGATCAAAGGGAGCCCTCACAGTGAGTGAGTTGAAACAAATTAGCATCTTTTGGTCATGGTTTCCTAGATATAATAATGGCATTTCAGGGCCATAAGTTGTTTGCTTTGCTTCCTCCCCTTTATTTCAACATAAAAAAATAGCCATTTATTTTTTCCATCTCCCTATGCTTGTTTCTGCCAAAAAAATTGAATCACTTTCAATTGAAGCAATTAAACAGGGTAAGTCCCTTGTGTAGGCACTGTTGTTTCAATTCCAGCAGATATCATTAAGTCAATATAAGAGACTCTTCCACAAAAATAAGACCATCAAGTATGAGCACTGTTCAGTCTGTTAGATTTTTTCTCAATTACCCCATTTTTCCCAAAGATTGACAGAAAACAATCATTTCAATTTTCTCAGTTCTTTTTTTCTTTTTTCTTTTTTTCTCCAGCCATCCATCTTAAAACTTAGATTCCTGATATTTGGTGCAGTTACAGAAAATATTCTGTGAGAAAACCTGTGAGCTGAAAATTTGAATTGAAGATTGCCATCATATTTTCCATCCACTTTTTCTTCCACTCACTTCTTCCAGCTGGAAGAAAGTAGAGGCTTAGTACCTGGGACCACTGATAGAAGGCATTAAAAATGAGAAAAAAGGTCAAAATACAGGCAATGTAGGAAGCCAAAAATCTTGCAGACAAAAATTTTGTGTAAATTAGAAAGTTTTGAATTTGACAATTAATTTCTTATATTGGAAACTCCAGGCACCAGTACAAGCTGATGGCTGACCTGCTGGAAAGAAGATCTGCATAGAAGGACCTGGGGGTTCTGGTAGACAGCAAGCTGTCCATGAGCCAGCAGTTTGGTCTTGGGGCAAAGGTCAGTGGTATCTTGGGATGCTTTAGGAAGAGCATTGCCTGCAGGTTGAGGGAGGTGATCCTGCCCCTCTACTCAGGCCTGGTGAGGCTGCAACTGGAGTGCTGTGTCCAGTTCTGGTGGGTGACAAAGAAGACTGAGGCACTGAAGCATTTCTCCTACGAGGAAAGGCTGAGGGAGATGGGCGTGTTCACCCTTGAGAAAAGATGACTGAGAGGGGACCTCATCAATGTCTATAAGTACCTGAAAGGACCGTGCTGAGAGGATGAACTCAAGCTCTTCTCAGTGGTGCCAAGCAAGAGGACAAGAGGTAATAGGCAGAAACTGATGCACAGGACGTTTCACCTGAATATAAGGGGGAAACTTATTTAGTGTGTGGGTGACCATACTCTGGAACAGGTTGTCCAGAGACATTGTGGAGTCTCCCTCACTTCAGATATTCAAGAACCATCTGGACACAATCCTGTGCCATGTGCTCTAGGATGGCCCTGCTTGAGCAGGGAGGTTGGACCAGATGACTCCCTGTGGTCCCTTCCAACCTGACCCATTCTGTGATTCTTTGCTTCTGTTATAATAAGCTTAAATTTCAAAATTTGAACTGAATATACCTTGATTGGAATTTTGCTTTGAAAAAGACTGAAAGGGGAAGTGTGCTGTATTCCCTTTTTCTCCAGTTCAAATAAATAATTTTTCCAGCCACCCTCTCTTCTTTTTCTCTTTTCTTCATGACAGCTTATTTTTAATAGTGGGAGAATGTCAACAGAAACTTATCTGTGATTGTTATGGCTTGTCATGCTGTTCTCTGACATTCACGTCCCTCCCAGTATCCTTCTGAGGGATGAGCCTCAGCCTTGATGATTTCACTGTTTTTTGGTGTTTGTTATTTGTCCACTATGGAAAGCCTGTAAGGAAAGAGAAAAAGATAATTGGTCAATGTGTCTCAGAGGTCAAAAGGAGTTTCCATAGAACTCACAGAATTAGCAAGATCCTGCAACAATAATGAGAATAAATAGCAAAAGACTTTTCAGCCACATGAAAAGTAACACCTGATCACAATGAGATTGACAAAAGAATTAAGAGGAATCTGGATCTGGCTCCAAAATTAAATTATTACCATCTTTACTGAAATAGATTGGGCATTTTTATTTGCTAAGCTCTCTTGTCACTAAGAAAAAGGTAGCAACATTTAAGCTGCTGCTCTGACCAACTGAGTATCCCATAATACTATTACTACTATAGCAGCAACTTTAGAACAACATTCTTTTGAGTCCTTGAATGCAACTGGAACTTCTTTCTTTGGAATTTTTGCCTGCTGTCTGAAAGTATTTTGAACTATTCCTTAGAACATACAATTTTTAGCCTTATTGCTTTCAATTAATACACTCAATAAACCACTGAATATAGCTGTCTGTTACATATTCAGCTACAGTAAAAGGCATCTGCTTTTCAAGCTTTTAAACTACTTGTCCTTCCACCTTATACCTCAAAAGAGGCCTGAGGCAGGAATGTATTGCAGTATAAATATATGCCTTGGAGCTTGCTATTCTTTAGTAAATGTGTGTTGTAATGAGATAACACTGCACCTCTAGTAGTTTACCTGAAGGTCTACAGTTATCTCATTATGAAGTCTGTTCAGTCAAGTCTTATTGACTAATTCGGGGGGGGGGGGGGTGGTATTTACAAATTTTCACTATGACTCGATTGTACAAATCGAACAAATAAATGTTCAGTGCCATGTGGTTGGTTGGTGTTATTTCAGTGCAAGTGCCAACTTTTCCACTAACTTTCATGAGAATAGTATATATGCTGAGATATTTTTGAAAGAATTGGTTTAGTTTTTTATGAACTCATACTCAATCTCATCTATATGCACTAAGATATGAAGCATTTCACAAATTGAATATGTCCACAACTCAGAAAAGACATTCACCAGGAAAAGAAGGAATCAAACAACGTAGCCATGGTAACCTGTGATTAAAGATCAGATCCAAAAGTTGATCACTGCTACCTACAATACACACATTCTCTCTTATCTCATTAGAAATAAATTCTGAAAAAAAAAAAAAAAAAGCTAAATACAAAATCAGGGGGGGTTGTGGGTTGAAGGGTTCTTTAAAGCAGAACACAGAATAGCATGAGCTGCGCCAAAGAGACCACCAAACCAGGATGTCTGTTGATAACTCTAAGAAAACTTACTAAAAAGTCATGTTTATTGAATGGGTTTAGGAAGACATCAAACTGTGAAGGCGTGTGGAGTACCAGATTTTCTCTCAAAAAATCTGTAAAAGCAGACAGAAAAAAACTGTGACTGTGTGAAATATGACAGCCCAGGTCTTTGAAAGATCATCTGGTTCAACCTTTTGTGGAAAAGATGAGATTTGCTAGTACCCTGCCCAGTTGTGTCTTGACAACCTTCAGTGATGGGAACTCTTACTTATCACGTCCTTAGGGAAGCTGTTTCAGTGATTGATCTCAGTCGGAAAGTTTTCTTTCTCATATCAAGATGAAACTTATCCTAGTACGATTATTACCTGTTGTCCTTTATTATCTCCATATGGCTCCTAGTGAAGAGAAAGCCTCCATCCTCTTTGTAGCCACCCTTTAAGTAGTGGAAGATGCTGATGAGGTCCCCTGTGAGCCTTTGCTTCTCCAGGTGTTTTCTTCTCTGGTGTTTTCCAGCCCTTTGATCATCCTCACAGCCTTCTTTTAGTGATGAGATTGAATATTTTTGTTATCACTTACTATGCCTCATAATTAAAAAAAACAAACAAACAAATATATATGTATTTGGAAAGGACAGAGTGGTAGTTCAAGAGTCATTGTTGTCCCACCTGCTAACTCTACTGGTTAGCCTGGTAATGACTTTGCTAATAGACAGGAAAAGCATCCTAACTAGGACAAGAAAGGAATAACATAAGGGATTCATGAACTGGTTGGGCATTTGGGCACTACCATGTCTTGCAATAATGACTGTGACAGAATCATCAGTCCTCTGATTTAGCCCATGCATGTGCTTTAGGCTTTTATTTAAATTCCCCTGGGTGAGGAAAAGATGAGGAGATGTCATCTGTCAGACTGGCAAAACTTCCTGGTTGCTGAATGAGAAAATACTGCTCTGGATCTAGGTATTTTTAAGAATGTGAGGATTCTTTTTCTATAATCTAGTAAAACATAAGGAATACTTTATTTCTTAAAGACACATTCCTTCACCTGATTATGAGGACATGATTAACACACTGATTGTAATGTAGCAGTAATATTAATTAATCATTTACTATCACTTAGGTAGAAAATTTGCATTCTTGCTCATGCATGTAAAAATAGTATTTTAAATAAAGCCTGTAATACTGGTAATGAACGCTCAAGAGTTCTTAGGAGTGACTTCACATGAACAACTCAACCCACAAGATTAATATGAGCCTAGAATAATTTTGTGTAACATAAAAAGAGCTCTATCTTCATTTGCACAAAACCAAAATGAGCAAATGTCAGGAGCACATCAGGACACAAATTATTTTTAAGTAAAAGTGGTAAACTCAGGTTTCTGCTGCTTTTGCCATTATCTACAAATCCATACATTTTTTTAAACAATAGGGGATTATTACTTCAAGCATTATTAAAACACCACAGAACTAACAAAGGGTTTGCTCATCAAGAGTATTTTCTTTCATTGTCCTTGTTCTATTTTGCCCATTGCAATTTTTCATCAATATCATTTCTCTGTTGACAGTAAATAGAAATAAGACTCATCGTGCTAACAGTCTTTGAGATCAAGAAAGAGATAAATCCAAACCACTGTTGTTTCTTATTTTAAGAAAAAGGCATTCCTTTAATAAATATTTTTTTTAAGTCAGATATTTCTAGAGAGCAAGTTCTTCAAAGACATTTTCTAACATTTCTCGCCTATTGGCTTTGACAACTGTGATCTCAAAGAAACCATCAGTGTTTGGGCACAGTCAGAAGTCCTTAGGACATCTAAACCCCCATGTTTTTCTGAAGATAAACACCATCGTGGAGGAGGCAAGGGAGATGTAGAGGAGGATAAAATTAGTGACAAATTCTTTCCAAAAAAACTATTTGGAAGACATGCTTAGAATTAGAGTTAGTACTTAGGCAACACCTCCCTCCCCACCAGCTTTCCATAAGCCATAGTAAGGGAGCAAAATTAAGTCCATCTCCTTGATCAGAGTCTTTGATCTAAGCAACAAAGCAATGTTCTTTAGTTTGTTCCCCTCCTTCTGTGTTTTCCGTAGTCTCTCATTCAAGGACTGAGCAGACCTAGGACTTTTTAACTTCCAAAAGTCAGAAAATAGGACTGCAGTTTGGCCATCTGGCTTCTGCAGTACTGCAGATCATTGGTGGTGACCAGATTGAGCTTTCTATGTCACTGATACCCACTTTTAGCATAAGAGCACCGTATCTCCTCATGGAAGCATGATTTGTATTCCATTAGCAAAATTACCAGTTTCAGTCAAACAAAATGAAATTACAGTATGGAACAGAATGTAGTATTTTTGGTTGAACAAAGTAATCACAAGAATTTCCTATTACTTAGTTATAGTAGTTACTGGGGGGAAGGGCAAAGGAACCTATTGCTTCTTTCTCTGAGATAAACACATAAGTCAGCAGCCTGCAGTGCTGTGCTCCCCTGTAGGCATAACAATGTTGAAATCTATTGTGCGCAGCAGAGTAGCTTCAACAAGGGACCAGGGACCACTCACCTTGAAATATCCTACATCCCATCAGTGAAGGTGATTTCCTATTACATGCACTTTACACCTCTTTTCCACTCTTTTACCAATTCCTATGCAGAAGGAATATATATGCCCAGCTTTGCAGGGTCCTAAGCCCATGGGCTGCAAAGAATGAAGTTTTTTCTCCTTCAACCTTGGGAAAAGAACACTTTCTTTCTGCTAAAAATATCCACAAACCACTTCATTTGTTTATTTCCTTCTGTCTGTGAGTCATTTCTGCTGTGGACTGAACATTTCTAAGAAAATAAATAAATAAATAATGAACTTATATCATATAATTCGTTCTCTCCCTTGTCCACAGTGAATGGAGACAGGATCCTCGCTCTTTAAACACAGAACTCCTGGGGTTTCCTCCTAGTGAAAACTATTTTTAATCATTCCTATCCCCTTCAGTTTGTGGGAAAATGATAGCAAAAAAAGAAATAACAAAGTATGACAAATGGAAGGCTAGGAAGGGTGCATAAGTAATATACCTCTGCATTCCTGTGAGGCCAGGACTGATTCCAGCTGAATGTGAGGACTGTCAGGGTGCTGTTTCCCCATCCTTAGAATGCAAAGTGGGCATCAGCTCCAGCAAAAATAAATGCCAGACTATGAAGGGGTAAAGAAATATCTGCCTTATCTCCCTATCTTGTTCCTTCATAGGAAGTCTCCCAGTTCCCTCTACACCATGTCCACCCAGCTCCCTTCAGGGCTAGCTCAGCCCATGTCTGAAAAGAAGGCATTTCCTCAGGGACTCTCCATGTGGCTGGTCCTGAGGAAGCCCCAGATTTTTCCTGTCTGGAAGGAGTGGTCCCATCCAACCCCAGGCACCAAAATATCTCACTACAACTCCGAAAATTACATTTCATATATAACACACATATGGCATAACTTTTCCTCTTATGCTGTAGGACTTTGCCAAATAAACTTAGTGGAATTACAGTGATGGAAAGTCTGCATAATTAAGGTAAGAATAAGACTCCTTTCTGCCCTCTACAGCCTGATCATACGAGAAGCTGAACATTTCCCACTAAGTGCTCACATCTATTTGGTTTCAGTGAGAGTTCAGTTAGCAGAGTTAGTCTTTTACAACCTACTATTCTGATGCAATATGTTGCTTTCATTCAGGAAATCTGAACTGAGTTTAAAAATTCCCAGGTCCCTGTGACAGTCAATAACTTACTATTTTAGTGCAATGAGCACATTAACCCTGAACAGCTTGAGACTGCATTCTCCATTGACCAGATAAACAATTCGTGAGATATTTTATTACAAAATGACGCACCAATTTAGCCATCTTTTCATCAGTGATGTGCTTAAATTGGATGTGAAATGCCAAGAAAGTTGCCTCCCTAGGGTGCCATCAGTGAGAAATGTAAAGCAGAGGCTTTCAGTTAATATGGTTCATGTAGCAGAGTTTTATCTTTCAGTCAAATCAAATTTAAGTCAGCTGGTAATAAATGTTTGACCTCCCATTATCTAAAGCCATAAATTGCATTGTAGTGATTTGTTAATCTGGCCTTAAATCACCCAGCAACCTTTATATGTTCATGGGTTGGGGTTTTTTTTATGAATCATGGGCATTTTCTTCTTCAGTTTCTTATGAGTCCATTGAGCAGAGTTGATTATATCTCTGGTTTCTCTTACCTACTCCACTCATTCAAGAACTCTTATTTCTGTTGAATATAAAACGCATTATTGTTTCTAAATCCATTTAAGTATAGAATACCACACTCTGGCTATAAATGCTTTGTTCCAGAGGATAGCATGGATAGTCTCAATAGCTCACTTTAAGACTGCATCTCTGAATAACAACAGAAATGGGAAATGAATCACACAGTATTTGTGTGATAAAATACTTTTATCAAAAAGTATTTAAGCCTGTGCTAGCACATTTACTACTACAAATTTAATTAACAGAATGGAGGTCCTATTTTATGTCACAGCCATCACATGTTGCACTTCTACCAGAGTTTTATCATGAAATTTCAGGAATGACATAAACCATCATTGTCCAATACACGACAAAAATAAAAAAGGAACATTGTTCATTTCCCTAACCACCACTTCTGAAAAAAAGAAAGATATGGAAAACTATGGAATATAAAGTATATGAGGAACTATGTAAAATTAAGTATCTTCACAGTACTTTCAGAAGAAAAAGTTCAGAAGTCATGAACTTATGAGACATGTCTTTTTTAATTATTCATTATCATCAGACTTTCTAAGAGTTCCTTTCCCTCAACATCCCTGTGATAGTGAGCTCTGAGAGCTTTTAAAAACCTATTGCTAGGTTGATTCAACGCAAGAGTCTGGAGGACCCAGAAAAGTCATAGTTCTCTGTGTTGGGTATTGTGAACAGCCCTAGCGAGAGATGCATCATAATCAATATCATGAGGGAAAGGGCAGAAACTCATCAAACTCATTTCATGGAGTGGCTACTAAGTCTTCATTAGATGGGTCCATTTTCAATCTTGGATGATCTATACAGGATGCAGACTGCTCACATGTAAAATGTTAATTAGCAATGACTTGAGAGGTTTAGTCCCTCTGATTGCAAAAGATAAAAAAAAAAATCAGCCTTGTTTCCTGACAAGGCAATTTTTCCAGCCATCATAAATGTCCCAGATAGACTTTTCTCTTGGCTTAATTCACAGGTGAAACATCCCTCCTCCTCAGGCCAGACCCTCTCTTTGCCACACTACGTTTGTGTTGGTCAGTCCCACTCACCAAAGCACAGATGGTAAAGCACATAGAGGCACAACATTCAGATTTCATGATATTTCAGTACAGAGCACTTAGGATAATTTTTATTATGTCAAGCTTTATCCTTTGGCCTTGCAGGGTGTCTCAGAAGGCTTAAAATCAATTTCTCCTACATCGCCACTGTCTTCTACTTCAACTATCATCTCTGTTACTGTCTGTGTAGATGCCTCTTGCAAAGGAGCTCACGACACCAGTAGCAAATAAACACACTGACACTACAAGAGACCTGTAATCACGCCTAGGCTTGCATTCACGCTTCGGGGACATTCAAATATCTAACCTATTACCCATGTCTGGTTCATCCTCCCTTCGCTTCTGCCACTGCATGTGGAAACCTTTAGGATGGGATGCTACAGAAAAGTCCTATTGCAACAGCTACCTCTAAATAGGTGGGCTGTCAGTTGAACATAAGGAAACTCAAGCAATTAATCTTGTAATTAAAGACCAAGAAGCAATAATATTTGTTATTCCAAAGAGTTATATTCCAAGCAGTCATATTTTAAAAGGGTTATTCCCAATAACAATTCACACTAACAAGCCTTTACCTGGTACCTTTAAGCTTTGTTCTCAATGTTTAGCACAAAAATCAAACATAAACAATTAAAATCAAACTAAAAAAATATGGTCTGGCTTGCCTTTTATTTTTGATAAAGCTCTAACAAGTTCTCTTTTCATTGCATCTCTCTGTGTCACTGAGACTACCCAAGATCTAGCAATAAAGGCAGCAATACATTATATAACGTATAGAAGAGTTCTGTGGCTTATAGCTCGTTCATAGCTCATCAACAGTTTTTCTAAAACATAGGTGCAATAATAATAAGCATCTAATTTGGAATTTTACTTTAAGAATACAGATGAGTTATTAACAGAAAACAGTTGTTAGGTCTTACACTTTAATAGAATGAGGAGGTTGGGGGTGGTATCCAGGAGTTGTGCTTAGTACTCATAGCAGTTTAACACTTGCTGAGTGTCTGTGCAGTGGGGCTAACACCAAACACTAAACAAGAAATCATTGCTGTGACCCCAAAACATCATGAGCCAGCTAAAAAAAAAAAAAAAAAGAACAAAAAAAAGCCCCCAGCCAAATAAACAAATGAAACACATAAAGATAGAAAAAATAAGGAAATACTAAGGTCTTTTTATTTGACTTTTTGATTTGGTGTACTCACACTGTTCTAAACTTCTTTCTAGCACTGGAAAGACTGAAGAGATTCTCACATTTCTGAATGAAAACTAAGATGATAACATAATCACTCATCTCTGTGAATTAAGGCTTTAAATAAATTCATTGCTAAACTGGTACTAAATAATTTTCTCATGGTATTATCAACTAATGGACAATTGCGTCTCAGTACAAGCTACAAAACTCAGATCAGGTAAATACTGAAAGCTCAGTTCTCAAGCACATAGAGCTGCTGGGTCCCACTTTATCCTGTGAGTGTCCTTTTTGACCTCAGGCACACTCAGTGTAGAGACAAACCCTATTTCAGAAGAAAGGGACATAACACCAACATGAACCCATAGGTCCTAATGGAACAGTACTACTCATTTTGCTTCTCTAGCAAAGCACTGGAAAGGAATGGTTCTGGGGAGCAGCCCATGACATCAGTAGTTACTTAAAATCACTTCTGTAACAAATATACTACTCTGTATTTTAAATTTTATAAGCTGAATTCAGATAACACTCATCTAACACGTGAATCTTCTACCTAACATCACTCTTTCACAAAATGGTAAATTATCTCAACTTCAGATATACTTAGAAAATTGAGAATCCATTGTCACAAAATGCATACAAAGCCAAACTAGATCATAATGATGCCTTTATCTTCACAAATGGGACGGAAAATCACTATGTGGAAGACACTGGGAGTATTTCATAGAAACGTAGAATCATTTAGATTGGAAAAGACCTTTAAGATCAAGTCCAATTTACAAAAAAAAAAAGAGTTCTTCACTCTCAGACTGACAGCAGTAATTAAAATCTTTGTCTTTTTATTTGAAAATATTATTGTGTTTGTTCGTATGGGGAAAAAAATTCAGTAAGAACAAAGAGATCTTGTAAAAGATCTTGTAATATGAGTTTCAAATGTGACAGAAGCAACCTGACAGATTTTTTATAGGCCAGTATTTAGAGCAGATTTTTTGAAAAAACACCAGAAGTGTTATAAAACTATAATATATTTTGGGATGTTCTCAAAATTTGGAACATTCTGCTTGTGAAAGCCTTGCAGGTTCAGGATGGTCTGTTTTTTTTTTTTCCTTTATTAGCTTTGGCATTTATTATAACCAAAACTGATCTTAGTTTTGTCTCCACAGTCTGCTTTCACTGCATGCTTGCAAATTTCATAAGACTCTCTTTCAACTAAACAATGAATTTTCTATTCATACACTCAAGACTTCAATCACTAAAGCTATCTGAAAAATTATAGCACCGGCAAGAGCAGACAAGAATTCATCTTTTGTAGGTTATAAAAGAGGAAGGTATTTATTTTCATTCTTGCAGGAGAGGAAGGTTGTGACAATAAAAGGTAAACAACACTCCCAGATTTCAACTGTACAGTCAAAAGCTGTGTTTGTTTTCAGAAAAACATGAAAACTGTCAAAAGTTCTTATGGTTTTGCAGCTCTCACTTACATTCACCAATTAAGCCATCTGTTTAGATATATTTTGTTTGGTATCAAATCAAACTAAAAATACTACACCTACTTTTGAACAAACTAAAATATTGGTATTTAAAACAGCAAAGAGAGTGTTCTCATGATCCTAATAATGTTAAGGCATACATATGGGCATGCAGAATCAGACTGAGTAGCATCTTTGCAATTAATTCAACCAGTATCAGTGATCTAAACTATGGGGCAATGTAGCTCCTGATATTGAACAAGACCTCAGAATACGAACAATAATTTTTCTTGTTTGGATATATAAATCCAGACAAACGCTATCCCCGCCCAGCATACACAGAGACATAGTCATGTATTAAGTAAAACGTATGGGAAAGTTCTCTACAATCACCTCTTGGAAAAGGTAGTTGTGACCTTTGGTTTTCCATGGTCTCTCACCTCCATAATTTATAGCAGGCTTTTATACCCAGCAGCCCTCCGGTTATAGGTTTACCTTCTTCTTGTTCTATACAACTCATGCTGCCCCCCAAAGAATGAGACACACCTAAAAAGCACCATCTTCTGCTTCCACCCCTCAGGAAGAAGCTGACAGCCTACCAAGCAGCAGGATGAATGTTGATAGCCCCTTCTGATGTTGTCTCAACTATCTGTCTCAGCCACATCTGTACATAACAGATGGGGTACATGGGCTAACAAGAGTGTGTAACAGAGATGACATAGGTGACCATCCTTGCTTCCCTCCCAGCTCAGATTTCAAACATGGTGGATTTCAGTAAAGCTTTCAATACTGTCTCTCACACGATCCTTCCGGGCAAAATGTCCAGCACACAGCTGGATAAACACATCATGTGATGGGTGAGCAATCAACTCACTGGTTGAGCACAGACGGTAATAGCGAACATCAGACTTGTGACCTGTCACTTTTGGGGTTCCACAGGGCTCCACCTTGGGCCCTGTACTCTTCAACATCTTCATAAATGATTTGAACTCAGGACTGGGAGGGACACTAAGCAAGTTTGCAGACGCACAAAGCTAGGAGGATCTGTTGACTCTCTTGAAGGAAGAGAGGCCCTGCAGAAAGACTTTGACAAATTAGACGACTGGGCAATCACCAATCATATGAAGTTCAACAAGGGAAAGTGCCAGATTCTGAACTGGGATGGGACAACCCCAGATGTACGTACAGATTAGGGAATGAGATGCTGGACAGCAGTGCCACGGAAAGGGATCTGAGGATCCTGGTCAATGGCAAGTTGAATCTGAGTCAGCAGTGCCCTGGCAGCCAGGAGGGCCAACTGTGTCCTGGGAGGCAT
>JAWWES010000081.1:87166291-87199004 GCA_035583135.1 Lophotriccus pileatus | reverse complement strand
TCCTGGTCAATGGCAAGTTGAATCTGAGTCAGCAGTGCCCTGGCAGCCAGGAGGGCCAACTGTGTCCTGGGAGGCATCAGGCACAACATCGCCAGCCAGTCAAGGGAGGGGATTGTCCCACTCTGCTCTGCACTGGTGTCCACACACACACACACCTCTCTCTGTCAAGCATCATTACTACTCCTTGCCAATAAAAAAAACCCTTCACAAAATCCTGCTTTGCAGCCTGCCTTCAAGCACATTTCTTTCACAATGCCTACAGATAAATACCAGTCCCCAGCAGCATGGCAAGGAGTGGTCTGAAATTACTAAGGAGGTCAGCAGAGAAAGAAAGTCAACAGGCAGAAGTCATTGCATGAGAATACTCTCTTTCAAGAATAAAGTGGCTTTAATACACCATAGCCATATTAGGTACACGTTTAATAAACTTAGTTAACCCATTTTCCCTGAAAACCCTATGTGAACACACGGCCCCTGCCTGCATTACCACACTCACGCTTGTCAGTGTGCTCACGACACCTTAACTGTTGCAGCCTTCAGTTCCATCTGTTCTGAAATATTTCCTGTGAATTTTGTCCTTTCTCATGTGTCCACACACTGTCTAGGGCAAACTAACTCTGATCTTTTAAAGAAGTTCTTAAACACTACCTTGATATAAGTGACTAACAGAAACAGTAGTAGTAAGGCTATATTTTTAGGGAGCAACAACTAGTTCACCATTATGGTTGGTTTAAATCCCTCAAGGACAATGGGTTGTATGACTCTTCCAGCACATATGACTTTGCAGATAAATTAAGTTTTGCTCATTGAATGTCTACTCTCCCTTTAGCCACTGAGATCCTGGACAAGCACAGTTTAAACATACATCTAAATTTTGTTCGTTGGTTCTAGTTCATCTCTATTTTCAATGTAATAGAACATAAATCTGATCACACAGCTTGGATAATGTCATTGTTCACTTTATAGCCATGGTTCACCGTCACACTGGACAAGATCACACAGGGGATAAGGTCACGGAAACTCTCTGTGTGTCTTCTACCCTGTGATGTTATCAGGTACTCAACCCTAAAGCAATAGAAACACACTGATAAAAGAGGGGAAAGGGAACTGTGATAATAAATCAACTCAACTGCAGAGAAAGTGCCAGGGAAAACAATATTGATTTTTTTTTTACAAGTCAGCGCACAGATTTGTCAGACAAAAGAATAGAGATGTCAAAACCCACAGAATCAAACACACTAACATTAAGAGAAAAACAACTCCACTACCTACAAAATGAGAGAATGTGTGCATAGTGATGTTTATCAGGAAGATGAATGTATTTTATCATACTCAGAAAATTTAAAGAAAATATTTATATCATCTGTATTTAGCAGTCCCATGCTGATTTTTTCAATAAGACATCTAAGTAGAGTCAGGCAGAAGGGGAGTCCACTGCAAAAGGAAAGTGCCTCTGGCCCAGTGAACAAATGATGCTTCACTCCTCACCTAAGGGAGGTGACTCACTGGTCACCACCTCCCCAGGTGATAGCAAATTATCTTGCTTCTCTTCAGCGACTTAGAGGAGCTTTCTTTCTGAAATGGCCATGTTATGCTCCTGGATAATAGGGGATTGGTCAGGAGAGGTCAAGCAGACAAGACTATATTGGAAAAAGACAACACTTATATTCTATTCCACTGAAGAGGGGAAGTATTAAAATTATATAACCTATTAAAATAATATACTAGATGACATCATAAACTTTGATTCTTTCACTAAGAAGCATAAAAAAATAGTTGTATAAAATGCCAAGAATAGAAATAACCAGAAATTCAGAACAGTGATTCATTTGCTATCTAACATTTATTGTTAATAAATTCAGAGAAACTAAGGTCAGAAGGACAATTACTTCAGAGATTGTGTCCTGTGGAACAGAAGTCCTTAAATTTCATGTAGTTCCTCTAATTTGTATTCACAAAACCTGTTTGACTAAATCAATTATTTTAGAAATACATTCAACACTGATTTGAAGACTTTATGAGGTGTAGAAATCATCATTTCCACTGGGAATCTGTGCTAATATTTCAGTCCCCTCACTGTTACAAATTACAACTAATTTCTTATTCAAATTTGTATGCCTTTAAGTTCCTTCCATTAATCTTTTCTCTCTTCAACTGTTGAGGCAAGATTTTCTCAACTTGAAGGTATTTGGGCATTATAATCATAGCACTTGTAAATCTTCTTTTTAAAAAAATGCATAGATTGAATTTCTTAACACTCTCATTATAACTCACATTTCTCAGCACAAAAGTTATTTTTGTGGTTCCTTTGCTCAACCTTTCTAACCCCTTGCCACTGTGGAGCTGCAGGACTCAGGACTTCAGCTCCTTTCATGCTACTGCCAGTAGGGTACCAGCCATACTGATGGCTACGTGCCATTGAACGTGTGCAAGGTCTGAACTAATACTGAACCACAAATCAAGGCACTGTAAAATCACTACGCTTTAGCAACTGTTGATATTCTTTAAATTGGACACGCTGTTTTCATTTGCTTCGCCTTGCTTTTATTATCATGCTTTTATTTCCATTAAATGAGAAGCAATGCTAAAAAAAAGAAAACAGTAAACTTTGTGTTTCATCTTCTCAGGATGGTCACAAGAATATTGTTCAGGGAAGAAAGTATTGTCGAAGTAGCAGACCAGTTCTAGGGCTCATTAGAAAGGTAAGCAGCAGTTTTGATTTTCAACACCTACTCTTTACCAGTTGCCAACATGCTAAAATAATTATGATCTTTCAAATATTCTTGCATTTTATATTTACATACTTTTCTGTGATGAAATTTTTGTTTTCTTTTCCCATCTTTTCGAGCTCTGAACTGGTTATTGCAAATTCAGAAATGTAATGCACAGAAATATTTAAAATTTAATTTATCCCCAGGTATTTGATACTATATGTCTGCATAGTCAGCAAATATATTCAAATAGTGGCTGTACTGAAACCCCTTTTCTGACAGTAGTTTTCTCCTTTTCAGGCTTCCCAAATTTAAAACACATCCATGCCATGAGACACACAGCAAAACACTTGTCCCTGAGGTTCCCTTCTCCTAGGGACACTTCCAATTACTAAAGAAAAGTGAAGTGCATCATAGCCAAAGTTTTCATAGCTTTCAGCACAGTGAAGCAGCTCCCTGTGCTGTGAATTCTTCACATAGCATGGCAGTCACTGGTCCCATCACTCAATTAGAACCTCTTCATGATGGGGACACAGCACACAATTTGAAACACGGGCTGATTAAAATGCCAGTATTTGAGAAGGCTTACAGCTAATTTTGTTTGCTTGGCAGAGAATCACAGAATGAAAACAACTGCCTTTCTATGATCTCTTCACGAAACAGCAGTTCAGTGGTAAACAAAATTTCAGAAGCAGAATCTGTCTCTTTCGTGTTTTAGTTTTTGAGCCAAGTAAAACCATGTTGAACTGAGGGCTATTAAAGTATCCATCCTACAGCAACTTTAACACTCTGAAAGTCACTAGAACCTTTAGGAAAAAGGGTGATAGAGCTAATGCACCATGATCAGGAGAAATACAAGTCACTGGATAAGAAAGAAAGACTTATGTATAAACACCTACATGTGATAAATAATTACAAGCAGTAAATAACAATTACTGCCAAAAAATACACTTTTCCAAAATACACTATTTATTCTTGTTCGTCAGGCCTGTCAAACATTAGGGGAAAAAAATAGTTGTTTATTTGAATATTTTATGGGCTATTCACTACCTGGACTTCTGAATTCTAGCCCACAGTTCAAGCCTATGAAGACTTGGAAAAATTCCACCAAGATCTCCAACACTGGATTCACTGTACTTATCTGTGTATTTGTATGAAAATATCTCAGGGAAATATACTTCTTAGATATAAATAAAAGTCCTATCTAGTATTTTAGCAAGAAATTGTCCTTCCTATTACTCTTTCCTTAGAAATCTCTTTCCCACTCTGCTACCTAATGATTAAAGTGAATGCTTTCCTTTTTTCTACTTTCCTGCAAAAATTAAAAGAATTCTCTTTGAACAAAACCCAAATAAAAAATCCCTAATCAATCTTAAAGAGGTAGAAATGCCTCAACCATGTAGGTGTAATTCAAGTTTTTTATATGACAACTTCATATTACTTGTCTTATTCAAACCTATTTAAAATTAAACTTATGTTCAAACTCCTAGAAAAAAAAATCACACTATACTGGTTTCATCATTTTAATGCTTCATTTTTCAATTTCAAGTGTGTGTTTCACAATATGGGCAGCTATACAGAATATTTCACTGGGGACTAAATCTTTTATTCTCTTCCTGAATGTCCTGGTTTCAGCTGGGATAGTGTTAATTTTCTTCCCAGTAGCCGGTACAGTTCCGTGTTTTGGACTTAGAATGAAAATAATTTTGATAACACAATGACGTTTTAGCTTTGTTAAGAAGTGCTTTTGCTAATTCAAGACCTTTTCTGCTTCTCACCCCACCCCATTAGCAAGAAGGCTGAGAGGGCTGAAAGGCGCAGTAAGTTTAGGAGAGACACAGCTGAGACAGCTGACCCCAAAGACAGCGAAAGCAAAGGGATATTCCATACCATATGGTGTCATGCTCAGCATATAGAGCTGGGGGGAGAAGAAGGAAGGGAGGGGACACGTTTGGAGGGGTGCCATATGTCTTCCCAAGATACTGTTACGTACAGTGGAGCCTGGCTTTCCTGAGGAATACTTGCCTGCCCTATGGGAAGTAGAGAATTAATTCCTTGCTTTGCTCTGCTTACATGCACTCCTCTTGCTTTACCTGTTAAATTGTCCTTATCTCAAACCATGAGTTTTCTCACTTTTACTCTTCCAATTCTCTCCCTCTTCCCATGGAGGGGAAGTGAGCAAGTGGCTGCGTGGGGTTGAGTTGCCAGCTGGGGTTAAACCAGGCTGCTCTCTATTTCCTGAGCTCAGATTCAGGCAGTAAAACTGAGTGCCTGTTCCAACTCATCCAATACTTCCCTCCTTCAGAGTCTCCTGCCCTGCTCGCTTTTCCCTATCTGCTGATCTGACATCAGCATTGAGTGGCAAGGACCAAAACATTCATGACAAACTTATTTTGCTCAGCCTGTGCAGCTAAGCTATTTGTCTGTTTTAAAGACACGTTATTCTTATGAAAATCTAAGAAGAACACAACATGCCTGCTGGCATTTTTCCTTTGCACCATCACATCTTATGTGCCTAACCAGGCTCATCCATCATCTGCACTAACCATGGACCGAGGTGAAAGGTCAGGAGTTGGGAATTGGAGAAAGTCAACTGTAAGGGGACAGAAGGCATGCTTATAGGTAAAAGACTGTATCACTGTCATCTACTGGCAGCAGTGATTGACAAAGACAGTATTGTTTGGTAATACATGACAATTATCCATTTATTTCACATTTTTCTTTTGTTCTCCCCAGCTGTAAGATGCAATAGCTCCTGCTGAAAGTCTGTGAGAGACTTTTATGACTTCTGCCACAAGAGTAGTGCACAGCATCTGCTCAGCCTTTAGAGGTGGCCCCTTAGGGAGAGGCTTACAATTTTAGGTTCCAGGTTCAGTCATTCTGCCCT
Source organism: Lophotriccus pileatus (assembly GCA_035583135.1). Lineage (NCBI taxonomy): Eukaryota > Metazoa > Chordata > Aves > Passeriformes > Tyrannidae > Lophotriccus > Lophotriccus pileatus. Next base: position 87,193,406 of record JAWWES010000081.1, on the reverse strand, counting down.
ACAGAGGTGAGATTTCTTATTCCTCCAGAGGGTTCAAGAACTGGTTGAAAGAAAACAAATGGCCTTAGCACTGTCAGACATTCCTGATAGCACTGTTCTGGACACTTTTTTCTTCAAAAATGTTCCTTTAAGAAGTCCCATCATCATGTTAGACTTCCTTAAATCCCACAAGCTTTATAAAAGGAATATATCTCTCTCTGTCTCTAAACAGGGCTTCTCTTTTCAGTCCCAACTATCCATTCTAGAATCTTGGCAAAAGTTTTCCAACTTCTAAGACAATTGCTTTCCATTATTCTAAATCTCTTAATCATAAGATATGACAGCCTAACCAATAAAAAACATATTCCGGGTTTTTTCATTTCATTTCTTCATAAAATTAATGAGCAAAAGAACAGCAGTATACATGGGATTACTTTAAGAAGAGAAAGATGTCTCAGCAGAGTCTGCTAAATAAAAGTGTGTACTTCTCTATGAAAAAGATTCTATGTCGTAAAAGCAGTAAACAGTAATATAAAGCAAGTTTCCTAAATTAAATGGCCTTCCTTTCAGTCAAATGAGCACATGATAAGAACACTGATCTCAGAGAGGTATTTTAGAAAAATGTATCTTAAAAAAAAATATAAAGAAATAGGGTATCCCAGATCTAAAGGCAATAATCTCTGCTTCTTAAACTACTGATAAAAGGTAAGGACAGAAATAGAACCAGGATCTTTTGAGGAGCCAAGGGTGAATCTTAAATTTAAAATGTCCTCACAGAAATAATCAGAGAGTTTAAGCCCTGAAGGGATCTCTTAACCACTCAGCCTGACTTATTTTAACATGCATTATGTATCTCCCAGCTATCCTATGCTGGACTGAAAAACTTCATCTTGGCTAAAGCAACGTTTGCCCAACAATTGCAGAGTTATTTGTCCTAGGACATGCCAAGATGCATGAGGTGAAGAACCCTGTCCAACCTGTAGTACATTTCAGGGCTTACCCCTCTAGCTGCGTGGCAGCAGCTCCCAGGGAGCCACTCTTCTTGTGCCTTTCCAGCCAGAATGATGATCTCTTCAACAGCCAGCATTTTTTTCACCTCAGAAATACTTACATGCAGTAATCAAGTTACTGCAACCTTTTGTTTTCCCTTCTCTCAGCTGAACAGCTGGAGGTTTCTAGGTCTGCCCTCCAAAGCCTGTACATCATTTTTGCAGCTCATTTACGCCCTGGCCCCACTTTTAAAATATGACCACAGTCAGACTGTGAGGAACAGAACCATATTTAGCTTCTCAATATCTGTCTCACTGACTTGGTTTAAAGAGGTAAAAATCACCTACTTATTGATCCTCTGTGCTCATACCTAAGGATCACATTAGCCATTTTGTCAGCATAGCACCAAATTCAGGAGCTGAAAAAAATGCTGCAAAAATGTTGTTAGTGTTCCCGTATGACACGGTTTATAGCTAAAAATTTCCACCTACAATATGAATGTCAAAAATATCACATTCCTTTTCCAATACCTCAGCCCAGAATTCACTGGAGATACAGAGCATAGGAGATGAAAGTATACACAGGAGAGAGCGTTGGGCCTTTCTTTCAGTCACAGCCTTTCAATGTTTTACATACATGTCTTTTCCATGAGAAGATAAATATTTAATCTTTCAGAATGTTACACCCTGTTTTATTCTGTTAAGGTTTCAAGTAGTAGTTATTCTAGTAGGGCTACCATACAGACTTGGAAATGCTCAAATCACTAGAAAGTTATTAATCTTGGATATATACACTAGAAAAACTGTATTAAAGACAAAGAATAACTTGAGGATTTTAGTCTTTAGTGTAATAAGTTCTTTTGCAGTGCCCAGCTCCCAAAAACTTAAATCAGCCAGCACATTAAACTCCCAGAAGGTGGCAGAGGAAAGGTTCATGTGAAAAAGCACTTGACTGCTGAAGGAGACCCTCCGTACAACTATTAATCCCTAGGGAGGACAACAGAGCTTACACTAAGAATGAAATATGTGCAATTGAAGGTGCTACCCATTTCATTATTGATTACTGAATGACCCAACACTGTAACCTGCTGCAAGGAAACAATTATTTTCCTCCCCTCCGTTGCCTGCTTCCTTAACACTGAAATTCTGAAGTCTTGGATTTTAGCATTGTAGTCAGGCTGCTTTTTCTTAAGAATTTTTGGTTCTTGATTTGGTAGGCACCTTAGGTCAAGACTATTTAAATGGCAATTCTTGACTATGAAACACTAGAGAGAAAAAAAACCAACAACAACACAGAAAAAATGCATCAAAGCAAACCTACCACCCATTTAGAAATATTTTTATTAGAAATATTTTTATTAGAAATTGTATAATACATTCGGATATTTTTGACTCTTAAAATCAGTATCAGTCAATTCAAACTCCCACAAGCTGAAAATAACAGAACCCTTTCTTCGTCTGAGAAGCACACTTTATTACTCATCAGGCATAGCAAAAGTTAATGTCAGCATAAGGGTGTTTTTTTTTGTTCCTTTGTTGCTAAACTCAAGGTAGTTGTGGGAGCAGATGAGGTATGCTCAGAGCCATTTCTGACTCCTCAGGGAGCTTAAGGCTGCCCAGAGAATAAGACCTTAGGCTGTGGAGACCAAATGTTTAAAATAAGGGCAGAAATATTAGCTTAGGAAATAGCTCAAAGCTTCTTCCTCTTTTTATCTAAAAAAGTTGTCATTTTCTTTTGATCACAACAGAAATTCTAGGCTCATTCACACTATTTAATGCTAATCCTTGCAAGATGGTGGATTTCTTAGCTGTTCTTCTGACTACATCAGTAAAATTTTCTGTTAAAATACTATTAAGCTTACAGTCTTGAGTTTCTCTATTCTCAGTTACTTATTCACCTCTGGTTGTACAATAAGGTTATCCAGATGACTCAAGATGTTTCAAGTACACTGTTTTAGCATTTCTGAAAAGTCTCCCTAGGTATTTATCCATCTACCAAATATATTTTTTTGTGTTTTAAACCTGTCTTTTAATGAAGTGTACGGGTGACTGGTCTTCATTATGTATTTAATGAATAGGTACCTTCGAGCAAACAGTAACTTGAAATAATTTGTCAGTAGAGTTACTAGAATCCACATATAAAAGTCATTTTATCACATAATTTTATTTATGTAAGTAATATGTGGACAGAATCTTTCCCCAATTCGGTTTTAGACTTGCAACATTTGTTTTTGGTAACAGAAAAACCATACTTTTAAGGTGATAACTGAATTGTGCTTTTGTCTCTTTCTGGCTTTAACAATGACTCTATTTAGAGAAATTACTTCAGTGCAAGCACAGAACTCACATCTCAACTATGAAGATTCACTTAAAGTGGGAATTGCTGGGGTTTTCAGTTCAAATCACTGTCAATTTTTATGTCAGGTATTGCTGACGTGCTTCAAACATGGACTAAAGCTAGAACAAGAAGATGGTCCTTGTTCCCAAAAGGATACAATCTAAGACTCAGCAGCAGAAAACAGAGGGAGTAGATATACAGAGAAATACAGAAAGACAATAAAACATTGGCTTGTGTGATATATCAGAGTTAAACTAAAACAGTATGGAAAGGCTGATGTGACTCAAGTAAAAGAAATACTAGCTTTTATCAAATATCTGCAGTGTCCAAACTATATGCAAGTTACGTATCCTCCACTAACTCAAAGGAGACCACGAGGTCACTGGTTTGTCATAAATTTGCTTTCACATGACCACAATTTGGCTTTGCATGGTTACTTCTGATTCCTATTCCAAGAACTTAAAAGTTCATAGATTTGCATACTACTACATGACATTATGTCGGAGTACTTAAAATAAGTTGAAAGAAGAACTGCCAAACATTCAGTGGCTAGATTCCATTTAGTGATCTAATTCAGAAGAACCTTTCTTTTTCCTTGATGTGTGCCTGTGGCCACCTGACATATTTCCAAGCTCATTTCCAAGCTGTGTTCTCTCTCAATACTTTTCAAAATCTCCAAGTCTCCATTTGATGTGGAAAATAACGTCTACATAACCCCTCTGTGCATCCTGTGATATTTTAGTACTGCCCTTGGTTAGAAGTTACCTGGTTTTGTTTTGCAGTGAAGAATAAAGTCAGCAAAGTCCAACAGGATACATCATTAAAATGAAATTATATAGTGCAAACTAAATAAACTTTTTGTCTCAGTATTTTGATTACTCTTTTCAGTTAATAATATAGTTAGTAAGATCACTCTACATGTAAAGCTGTCTCTATGCAACTGTCAATCATCCAGTTTTAGATACTATGTTCTTCTAACATTTTCATAAGGTTTCTTTATGCTAGATTCTGTATCTGACATATTATTCAACGCACCACTTTCGCTAAAAAAAAAGCAAAAGCAAAAAAAAACTACCTTGCTATGTTTCTGGCAACAATAAATTGAATCAAAGAACATTTCAAGTTAGAAGGGACCCATAAGGACCATCGATACAGATATTTCTACACATTTTGAGTCAACATCTCCAGTCTCCTTTGGCTAGGAACATCATGGATTTATGCATCTGTAACAGAACACATTATATAGCTTTAAATATTCCGTATCTCATCCTATAATATTCTAAACATTTTTAAATACTCTTTCTTATCTGGTAATAAAATCATACATAATAAAACAGTATCAAACTCTACTTTGGTCTACTCTATCTCTCTATTATAAAGTATTAAATATTAAACAATTTAGATAAAAGAAAGATGGAAAAGAGGTACTCTTCTTATCATAACTTAGCATTAATATTTCATTAAAGTCCAGATGTGACATATTATTAAATAGTGACATTTTTCTTCAGGAGTGTTTCTTCTTAACGCTGCATTTTTAAATGACAATACTGAAAATTATTTTATTTTTCTATACCATTTAAATTTTGAAAAAAAAAAAGGTTATAGGATTCTGTATTTTTATGAACTGTGCAAGACTGAACCGCAGTCAAAATCATATTCTGGGTACTTGACAGATTCAAAACATTTTATTTTTTAATTATTTATTGGAAATTTAGACTCAGATTGAATTACATTCTCTTCTATTTTTCAAGCAGGCTATTTTTTTTCCACAGAGATAAACTTCAAGTACAAAACTGCTCAAAAACAAGGAATGAATGGTCATTTTATCTAGTGATCTGAATGAGAAGAAGGCAGAAAGTGATTCATTCAACTCTTACTTATTTTTTTTCCAAAATACATGAAAATAAGTAATTTCATTATCAAGTTTTTATCTCCCTTCAGTTATTGAAAACCTGTGCCCTACTTCTCCTAGCTGGAGTTACTGCAACCAGATTTTGCACAGTCTTTTGGTGAGTGTGCAAAGCATTTGTATTGATGGCTTAGCCTTCCAAATGCAAATCTTTTTTTTTTTTTTTTTTTTTTTTTTAAATACATCATTTTTAGGCTGTATTTATATCACCATGAGCTCTTTCCGTTCTATCCTTGTTAGTACTAAGGCTGTATTTACGTTCTGTTGAAACATTTTTGCCTAGTTAGCTGCATATGCTTCAGCCAACATGGGTCTAGCACTTAATTGTTGTGTTATGTTCTCAGGTCAGGAACTATTCCAAACACGAGAATTTTATTAAGTTGTAGCTGCAATTTTATCTCATGTAAAGTACATTATAGTTTATGTGTACTTTTCTCATCTTAAGGCTGATTCTTAATAACTTTAGCCTTACAGTTAATGCAGGAATTTCTTGCATCAGTTTTTAGTGTATTGTGTAGGAAAGGCCAGCAACCCTTGGAGCCTGCACTATTTAGCTGAGATAAATGCACAGTGAGAGAGAAATAGCTAGTTCACCCATGCATGTAACACACCACACACACACACACACAGAGAAAGAGAAGAACTGGCAAGACGGGTATGCATATCATACAGCACAACCTAGACAAGGGTGAGATTAGTGATGACATGCTTATCATCTCTGGACAGTGTACGTCCTTGTAGTTACACCTCTAATGATCAGGAGCTTTTGCAAAGAATGTGATTTTTAGGACATCTTGTGAAATCAGGAAATGAAGACACAGCATACAATAAAAGATATTTCAAGCTTCGTGACAGAGAATCACAGAATCATCAACGTTTGAAGAGACCTTCAAGATCATCTAGGTCAACCGTCCACCCAGCACTATTTGTTTTTCCTGCTACTGTCCACTCCCCTAGCCGTAAACTCTTGACTCACACTGTCAGGCACTGACACACACACACACACACACACATATCCTTGGAACATAAAAGCTCATAGACTTTGAATAAGTACAGTAGGCCACTAAAGAAAACAAAAAATCCCCTCAAAGACAGGCAAAGAGACATTGCATAGATTATAAGAGTGACTGATTTGTGTTATCCCTTCATACGGAGTTCTTCTAAGGTAGGTAGAAAGCACTTGTTAGTAGACAAAAAGACCTGAATGGATTAGGTAGTGACATTTTTCATCTTGTTTCCTTTGTTTATTCAAATGGAAAAAAAAACCCAAACCAATGTTCATGAAGATAAAAGCACAAATATCATTGGGGAAGGGTGCGATTACCATAAGTACTGCAATTTCAGACCAATTACTTTCTATACAGATAAGGTGGAAAATTAGTTTTAGTTACTTTTGCTCTCTACGGCCACATTAAATAAAGCCACAGAAGTTGTTTGCTTACTTATATGCTCATTAATAACAGACATTGATCAGCCTAATTGCAAGTGCACATTTACACATCACTGCTGAAGTTATTTATCTCCGCTAAAGGCATTTACCTTTTCCATTAAGTTCTTAAGTCACAATTGTTCTCAAAAATATTTTATGAGGGCTCCCATAAAATTACAATATTTAGAAAGAATGCTGCTTAATATCTTCCATTTAATTGTTTTCTGTAGAAGACAGTAATTAAAGATTGACTCCACAAAACTAAAAATGTGTTATAATCCATTAAAAATCATGCATCATAATATGAACTTGTGATGGAGTTTACTTTTATATTGCCCAAGAAACATTTTTGTATATAAACACAGCAGAATCTATTGCTTTCAAAATTCATCATCACATCATCACATTATAGTGCTCAGCTTTTGTACAAGATAGAGTTAATCAGCATCTTTGTCAAAGGAGAGAGTTTATTTTCTTCCCTTTAATCCTATTTCCGTGTACATCACAGACAGCAGGGGAACTGCTGCCCTTGTCATTTATGCAGAAATAGACATAAGTTCACAGGTAAGCTTAACAAAGTCTGTCAGTTTGGTTCACTCCCTGGTTCACTGGACTGGCCTAATCCCATAGGCAACTTCAACACACTCAAAATAATTTATTCCTGAGCTCCAATGTGGAATAAACTGAACTGTTCCCTTGAAAGACAGAGATCCATAAGAGACACAGACAATATGATTATGAACTATGTTACATTACAATGCTGTATCTAAGATGGTCTTTCAGGATTGTTCTTGCACCTTCATGATTGTTCTTGCACCTTCATGAACCCAAAAATAACTCATAAAAACAGAATATCCCCTTGTTGGCATGGTGTAAAACCCCAGTCTATGGGCTGCAAAGCAGTCTTCTGATGAGTTGACTAAAACAAGTACCAAAAAAACCACCAAAACACAAAACCAAACAAACAAAAAAATCAATAGCCATGTCAAATGGTAAACCAAAGCAGTCTGTGGAATGGTGGAGACTGCAGACTTGATAAACATCTTCAGGGAGCTGAGCTGAAATTTTGCTACCAGGAAAAAATCATGAATCATGGTAACAATACAGGAGAATGGGCTGTGAAGCTGGACCTGCCAACTCCTGAAGAAGTATCAAGAAATGCAACTTCAAAGTGAAAAATACAAAATCTCTGTAAAAGAACTCCCAAGGTTCCAGTGAGCATTCTAAAGAAGCTACACACATGCCTGCAATATTTGGAGCTGCACCGTATCACTAGCCAGGAAGCAGCAAAATAGATTTTTGCGTTCCCTGACTCTGAAAATTACCTGTTTTGGAGTTTTACTTCAATATTTCTTTCAGTACATTTACCACTGTAACCATTACCTCACATCTCCTGGAATCCCTGAAATCCAAGACAGAAACACCTTCAAGTCCCCAGAGCAGCTCTCTACCAGTACAGACTTTTAAACCTGCTGCAGACCAGCACTACCTCACATCCACACTCTTGGTAGTTTCTGCCATGGTGAGTCCCTGTCTCCAGAGAAGGAGATCATTCCCATGTCTTTGGTGTTCTCTGCTTGTGTAGCTACCTGCAAACAATGGTGTCCTCGTCTAAACTGAGCAGGAGACAAGCGGTGTGGAAGGCATCAACAGGGATGGTTCTCCTCAGCAGCACAAGTTACAAGCCATCTCAGCCTCTATGATCCACCATCTGTGGGAACCAGAGGTGTCTGAAGAGTTTGCTGTAGCTGTGCGGGCCTCAGAGTTTTCCACACTATTGATGAGCTTCCTGGGGATGGCACTCTCCTAAAGACTAACATTACACTGAAAGCAGAGGCAGTGCATCTGCAGTTCTCAAGGCTTCCCAAATGACTGTCAGAGGCTTAAGATGAGTATCTAGAGCAGTACATTATACATGAATATACTCCCTGGCATTTTCTTGCCCTTTATCAGTTGCTCTGGGGACCAACAGGAGTGCAGCTGTAAAGGCATCAGAATTGGCAATGAAAGCTCATGTTTGGGCAGCTGGCTCCTGCCCAATATTTCTTCAAATGAAACACCACCAGTTAGGAGCCTAAACTACTCATTTCACAGTGGAACAACAGCATATTGCAAGCTGCTAAGGTAACGTTGTATTAAACACTTAGAAGGATTAAAAAGATATGTGACATCACCTGTTTGAGTAGGGACTTTGTAATTCTGATTATATATAAAGGCAGAACTGCTCTTACCAGGAAGGTAAGAACAGTATGCTTTAGAAAGCTCACTAATGGCATGTACAAAGCAAACATCAGACTACACTCCAAATGGAAAGAGCACATATAACTCATAGGTGGCCCATGCAATCCCACAGCTTCTTCCCTGGTGAGTGGTCACTTGCTGAAAGAACAGTTGGGTTAGCACAACTGCAGCCAAAAAGGGACATGTGAGTAGGTTCTAATATATTATCCAGGCTGCCTCAAAACTATTTCTCATTTGTGCATTTGTTGAATAATTAATATTAGAGGTAAAATACAGAAGATATTGTATTGTTTCTTACATCATATGATGATTTCAAAGTCCAAACAACCTGTCAAACAGACAAACCGAAATTGAAGCATCAATTTTTGAGCTACATACAAATGGAACAGTTGCTCAGTAAGAACAACTCTACTACTGGTACATAAAACAAAATTCTTTCTTACCCATTCAGTTATAGCTTGAAAAAAACCCCAGCCTCCCATATCACTTCCTTGTAGAGTGAGCACTAGTAAAACAAAGGAGACAAGTAAGATTCAATGCACTATAATTTTCAGCCTTCTTCATGAGTTGCAATAGTCAATTCCTGCACCTACATTCTATCTATTCGCATTCACTTCTTCAAGCCCTGGCTGGAAAGAAGTCAGAACTGGAAATACTGTGTCAGCTCTGCACCACTGAAGAAAGCCACTACCCATGGAAAACTGTCCACCAGGATTTTTACTTATTTATTTTTTGTCATACTTAGAGGTGTTTCATTCCCTAGGAGCAACACAAAGCCACTGGATCACAGCCACCTGTTTATCATGCCACAATATACCCAATACTTTTAAGGATAAAAATAGTACAGGAAAAAAATGTAATTCTTCTCATCTCTGCCTCCCTTGCAAAAAGTTCAGAACCACTAGATCATCAGTCCCTCTTAAGACATTATAAAGAAAAATTAAAAAGGCCAAACCTAGCGTTTTTCCTTTCCTGTCAAGCTAACGCTGAAACTTCGATACAGTATTTATTTTTTCCTTATTTAATTTCTAGCAAGAGCCTACATTGGAGAAGGAAAGATTTGGAATATATATTCAACAAAAATTCATTCCTCAGGAAAACAGCTTATACCAGATGTCTGCGAGCTGTTAGCCACATGTTGCCAGCTCAGCCTTTTGTTGTCATAAGCTGTACACGGTTCCTCCAAGTACCATTTATTCCTTCTAATATCACCAAGTAATCTGATTGAAAGACCAGACAGTATGTTCCAAATCCTCAGATGAGGGCTGCCTGGAGCTGCTAATAATTTTAACACCAGGAAAAAATAAAAAGGTCTCCTTGTGTTAAGAGTGTTTTATTTTCCTTTTAAAAAGGTACCTCAGATCCATGTCTTTCCACGTACTCATTCAAACCACTTGCAAATATTCTTTCACATTTTCACAGTCTGTTGCCAAAATATGTAAGATCAACAGCATCAAATTACTTTCCCCTCTTTTTGATTTTCAGACTCACACTTTTTTTGGCTAGTGTGATGGCTGAGTAAATTGCAAGGTGCTAAAACAATCAGATGAAACAAAACAGACCATTACCTCCTCTTACTGGCATATCCTGCTTTCCTTATGGAACTTTCTATTTGAATAATGAGAGAGTTGGCTGTCTTCTAGCCATCTCTATTACAAAGCCAATGCACTTACAAGAATGGAATTAAATGGAAAAGAGAAATAGAAAATATCTTGAACAAGCATAAACCTTTAACCAAAGAGGGAGCCTGAGCTGAAACAGCATATCCAAAATGAACCTTCTCATGCAACTTTCTCTAAACTCCTGATATTTTCATTGAAGAATACACACTTCTCAGCTATATACAGTATCTAAAATACACTTACAGAATGTTTTCAATTTTCAAGTTTATTTACTGAAATAATTATTTATTAAAATGAAATCCTAACATGAAAAGTGTCCTTTTTTTTTTTCTTCAACAAGCACACTTTTACCCCCTTGCTATATTGCAGGACTGGAATATTTGATACTTCTAATCTGTCTCCATGGAACTAATGTCAAAGTACAGTGCAGGCTAATTTTAAAAAAGAGAAATTATAGAAAATCTCCCTTCCCAAACTTTAGCAGCTGAGCACTGAGGACCATCATAGGAAGGCAAAATGTTAAAGGTTATTCTTCCCTTGCTATCTCTGAAAATGCAACAACATGTAAAATGTGTTATCTTTCCTATTAATGCAAAGTGAAATGCAGTTTTGCATGCTGTCTTATACAGATCTGCAAAATAGGAAATGATTGCTTGATGGGGACAATGGCAATCAAAAGAATCAACTATGTCATTATACAACATGGAAGTTATCTTGTATTTAGATAGCTGCATTTGCTGGAGTTGAAGGCATATTAATTGACCTGGAGGCCTGTCAGGAATTACATCATACCTAGACAAATTCAGTAAGATCAAAGATTATTTTCTAGAGTACATTTAAATCTCCAGCTACCCTACTTTCATGCTCTTTGTTCAAAGACAAAACTTCATAGATAAATTTGGACCTGCTTCTCCAAATTCTTTCAGTTTATGTTTTTCCACATACCTCTATATTTCCATATGCAGACAGAACCTAAAGGATATAATAATTCTGTAATATTTACACTTAACCCAGAAATTGACAACACTTAACTTTAAAACAGTTCTAATCCTCCACTATTTGCAGTTCCAAGTATCTCCTTTGTTGTTTGGAATCAAATTTACAAATGCTTTCGGAATGGTTGTCTTTCAAGGAACTTATCATAACTTCCAGGTTGAAAAATGGTCCATCCCCATCCTGCAAATGTGGCAGGAGACCCACGCAGATAAACAAGAAGCTCCTGACTAAACTTAAAAATTAAAAGGGACTGTGCAAGAGAGGGATGCAGGGTCAGATAATACAGGAGAAATATATAAGTACTGAGTACATGAGGATGTGATTAGGAAAGACAAAGGCCACCTGAGGTCAAATCTAGTGAGGGACATGAAGAGCAATAAGAAGGGTTCCACAGGCCTACCAACAGGAAAAGGAGTAGAATGGGAAAAAAAGTAGGTCTGACACTAGCATTCTGTTTTGCCACTCCAAAACACATTAATGTATAAAGATACAAATAACTAATGGAATTTTAATAGTAACTATTTAGTGACTTAAATAGTAACTAAAAATCACCAAGTGGTAATGATTTTGGTGTTTTATACAGCTTGATGACTTTCAATATTTAGCAAATGATCTGGAATTAAGTAAAAATGGATTCATTATTGGATTTGTAAATCCACCAAAGTCTGCAGAATATTAAGTAAGGTAGAGAGGGCAATTGTGCAGAGTGATCTGAAAATTCATTTAGTAAGCTTAAGTTCATTCTTATAGCACATACCTTAATATAGTCAAATGCATGGTCATGGATATAGAAGCAAGGAATACCCTGCTGATCACCTGACACAAAGACTGCATTCAGGAAAACAGTGATTTCATCCTTTATGATCCCTAAATAACTGTCAAACAGCTGAACACAAACTCCCACCTCAGTTCTGCCACAAAAAAGGCTACTGTGAATATAGGCAAACAGAATAGCAGTATGTAAGAATATCAAAATACGCTTTACCTCTTTGTGTCCTTGATGAGAACTACAATGAAGATACTGTAATTCTAGTCCATGAAATAATATATAGATTATTATATATATACATAGGAAGAGCAAAAGTGATTTAGACTGAACTAAGAATCACATTAAATTAATTCAGAAGTTCCATCGGTTTAGTTTACCAAAAGATTAAGTACGATTTCATTAAAGTGAACAACTATATGAACTAAAACAAACGGCTTAAAAGGCTGTTTAGTGCAGAAAAGTAAAAGCAGAACCCATAACTGATCACTAACATTAAATAAATTCAAATAGAAGTCATCACTTCTAACAAGATAAAATATTGAATCACCCCTTACAGTTTTGAAATTTAGGTTTCCTACACTTCTGAAAGAGTATAATAAATTATGAGTTGTTAAGCTCTACAGGTGTAATAATCTAGGAGTTGTGCTACCTTGCCATCTTGAACTAAATGATCTAATGGTCCTTTCTAACACAAAATCAATTACTTTGTGGAAATATCAAAACAGTCACATTTATTAAAGTGCAATTTATCCTTGTCAAAGCTTAGGTTCATTCTGAAGTCACCTGTGTGACATGTTAAGTCTGAGGAAAAAAAAAGCAGTTAATCAGTATCCCCATGTTTCAGTAGCCACATTTTAAGGCAGAATTCTGACAGAAGCTGAATACGGATTGGCCATCTATTGTAGTATAAAACATTTTTTGTATTTATTCTGCCTTTCCTGACTGCTCAGCCAGAATTTGCTAATACACATTTTGCAGTTTTACTGATCTGAAGAACATTTATAGACTCTGATTCCAATCAGAACCAATTTTAACATAGATAAAACATTAATGCTATTAACTAGTACTAAAAATCCCATCGATACAGTTATTTCAATTTATATGTTTCTCATTCCAATTTAGCAGGTCTAATTACATTTCAGTGAAAGTACCACATAATTCCTTTTACCCTCTACCTTGTCTCTACTATATGAAAGCGTCTGTGCAGAGGTGGACACTGTTTTACACTGCACTGAGTTCAGCAGCATGCAGATGGCCACAGTCCCTTCCCCCCTGGCTTGTAAGAGCTCAGGGCGCGTATTAAAGCTCAGCCCCTCATTCTGCAAACGAGTGAGGAGCAGCTGATCACTAAGAGACAAAGAGCAGGCTGAGAGAACAACAGATTTCTGCTTGGAGAATGAATACAAAAACCCAACAAAGCAAAATGAAAAAGTCATCATGACAGTCACAGATAGGAACATGTTTGTTTTCTCCTCAATAATATGGAAAAGCAAAGTTACTTTCATTTTGGGACAAAATAAAATATTTCGTTTTCTCTGACAAGAAACATTTTATTTTTACGAAGGGAGTTGCTAAAGCAGCAAAGCAATGGATCTAAGAACTAGAGTTAGGCACAAAACCAAGGGGATGACTCTTTTTTCTACAGAAACCCTGGATCTACAACAGCCAACTCATTACATGCACAAGCCTACTTAACAGCTCTCAACCTGAGGAGATCTGAACTCACTAACCACTCCCTGCAGAATGCCTGCAACACAAAGTCCTAGGTGATTCTGCTGAGATGCTCTGCAACTTTTCCTGTTTAAGCTGTTCTGATCTGAAATATTCCCTGGGACAATGGGAGAAAAGCATTCTGTATCTTCAGGTTTCTAATGTTCAGAGCCAAGCCGCCTGGCAAAAGCGTGTTTCATTTAATATATGAGATCTAACTGATTGGCTATAACTTACATGAGTTTCTAAACCTGTCCAACAACCACTTCCAAATACTACTTGTAAAGGCAGTTTGAGGTATTTTTCCTGTATCTTTATTTCCCAATAGAAAATTAAATAACCCACTACCTAACACCCTGAGATTCCCTGTGATATCACACAGTGGTAAGTCATCGTTCCATTTCATTTTCAGAAAAGGACATCCAAAGTAGTTGTAGAGGCTATAGGACTTGTTTCTAACGAGCAGGTTCCTCCTTACCCCAGTGACACCCTTCCCACTACAGCTAATTTCTAACATTTTTGTTGATCAAAATGGCTGTTTGAGTGACCACTAATTCATCTCCTATTGAATGCATAGCAGATAAACATCTACTTCTCTGCAATACCTGCTGATATATAAGAAATTCTATCTTTTTCAACACAATATTTCAAGCTATTTCTATTTCTCCACTGCTAGCTGAATCATTCAGGTCTCTAACATCATAGCATAGCATTATTTTTATGAATTATGGGTCTCTCCTGAACACCAAAATAGTGAGATTTTCATTTTGCTCTGCCTATATACACTTGCAGTTGGATTATAGAATTCTAACTCTGCAAACATGCATATTTTCAGTTCTCTGAGCTAAACAAAAAGGTGGTAGCAGACAGCAAAGCTTTCTTTGCCCATCTTTAACTGGAATACTGTTGATTAGACCCTTAGTTCCTCTTCAACTCAAGGAAGGGCCTTACTGTCTTCATAACCCTGTGGTGAAATAGCTGTACCCACACTTCACTGCAAACAGCACAATCTCCCAATAGAAACTACTATTAAATTAAACACAGTCTAGCCCAAATGGATTTGATTATGGTGACCTTTTTAGTGACAGAATGTTCAGGGAGCGCTTTCTCAGAGGAGTGAAAGAACAGATGGGCAGTCAAGGCTAGCAACTCTGTTCACTTTACTGCATGGGATATTTTTTCCACCCGTGCTCCCCAGGTGAATTTTCCTGCTTTGTTTTTTTTGCCTGTAGTTTTAAGACATTTCTAAGGTATCATTGTACATGTAGTCTTCTGGTGCAAGCCCTAATAGCATTAATATCACTGTTTTTCTGAAATCTTTTTAAAGCATGATTGACTCTTCCGAGGGACAATTTTAGATGAGACAGTGCATACCTTTCCTTCCTTCACTTTAGCTTAGGACTCTGTCTTTTTGAAAGAGACTCTTTCCTTTCTGTAGGAAAACATTTCTAAAGTTTTGTCCTAAATCAAAAGAAAAGGTTCAGTATACACGCCTTAGCGCTCCAGGACTAACTTTCCACCCAGGACTAACTTTCCACCCAGGACTAACTCCCTATCACTCCTCACTGTGAAATTCACTGGACAACTAATACAGCACTCTGAAGAAACAATGTTTTTCAAACAGACTGCTGAAAACATACAGATGTTTATAGAGCACCTCTTTCTCCTGGGATGCTTGGCAGATGTCTATCACAGCAAGAAAAATTGGGAAAAAAAAAACAAAACAAAAAACCAAAAACAAAACAGAAATAAACAACAAGAAATTGAGCATCAAGCACTACCTATTGAATATCTCCAACTGCAGTACTGAAAATATTCCTCTTTTTACATAAATAGTTATTAAGGATAGATGAATTCACAAAACACTTGATTGTGTGAGAGATTTTTTTTTTCGACCGTTACCGAGAACAGCAACTGCATCCACTCTATGGATCATTTCCCCAAGCCCTTCAGAGCAATAAGCATATCATACCCTGCTGCTGGACACAAATTATGAAAGAATTGAGGGAATGTAGCTATTTGTGCAACTTTCTTTCTTTTTCCGGGATGAAGCCCTCAAATATTTTTTCAATTCCCTCCTTCTTGCAGCAATTACTCTCTCCTGTTGTAAAGGGTTTGCCATTATTTTACCATAACAAAGATTTTTGCATGCTGTGCCCTTGACATATTTTACCATTGGTTTTGCATTTTCATATTGCTTTTGTTCACATAGAATTGTATTTACCACATTCCTTTAGGATATTATGTTCAGAAGCCTTTGCCCTGGAGTGTATTCATCTTCGTTTGGCTACCTCTATCTTCTGTTTCAATGCTTGTCCTTGGCCTCATTGTGGCTTCTGTGCTGGGGCCCAATTCAACTCAAACAAACAAAGAAACAAACAAAAAACATCTAAGATTAATATTATAATATTATCCATTTTCTTTATCAGGGACTTTTTTAATCTAGGAGTGCTGTTATCATACTTGTATATGTTTTTAGGTCTTGTAAACTCTTGCAAAGTGATATAATTCCACCACAATTTTTGTCTTTTCTTAAATTGTGTGCACATTTTTTTATCTTCCAGAATGTGCCACATAATGATCATCTCCACGTTCTTTTTGGGGATACCAACATTGTTACATACGTTTTCTTTCATCCGTGCTGTCTGTATTTTGGATCCTCCATCATGATGGCAGGAGTAGAGGACAACGTATGCACTCCACATACCTATGCCTAAACCTGTGTCCTTCATAATAAAAAGTCACTTTTGTCAAGTGTTAATCCTGGGCTACACAATAGCCTCTTTTTTGATACTTTGCTCCCAAGTATTGCCCATAAATGAAACACAAAACAGGGAAAGAAGAGGAAAGGAAAAAGGAAATGGGAAAGGGAAGAGAAAGATGAGAAGGGACTGGAGGGGAGGAGAGGGGAGGGGAGGGGAAAAAGAAAATGAAAGGAAGAGGAGAGGAGAGAAGATTAAAGAAAAGATTAAAGAAAAGAAAGACAAAGAGAAGAATGGCTCTTCAGCCACATCACATGGACAAACAAGTTCATAATTTTTTATTTTCTTGTCTTTTCTGTTCAAAAATTAAACTCGGACACTTTATTCTTACATCACCCTAATCTCCTTTTTTTTTCTCCTTTCAAATGCTTTTTCTCATTTGATAATATTCTTTTTAATTTGAAAAACGAGCATTCCATACTATATTCACAATGATTGTACATGATGAATTTGCAAAGTGGCATAATGAGGTTCTGATTTGTTCTCTGTTCCTTTCACAATAATTCATATTATTCCATCTGATTTTTGACTGCCAGTCAGCACAGCTCTCCTGTTTCCATAAGGCTATCTATTACCACTCCGAATGAGATTTAGGGTTGTAATCTTACAACTCATAACCCATCCAAGAATATGTAAAATTAGGACCATTCTTTCCTTGCTCCCCCACTGCCAAGGGCATCATTATCTATTAATCTATATTGAATTTAATCAGCTGTTTTATCATTGCATTCTTGGATTGCTTTGCAGCTCTTTATCATCAGTAGATGGTATCATCAGCAAACTTTGTTGCCTAAGTATTCTTCCTTTTTCTGATCGTTTATGAATATGCTAACGAGCATATTGCAGCACAGAATAGTAGACTATGTAGCCAAATTCCTTCCACTGTGACAGATTATGTTTTACCCATGCCGTCCTTTATCCTAGTTTATAATCCACTATTAGTCCATATGAGAATCTTCCCTGTTATCCAGCGGTCTCTCAGTTCTTAGATTTTTGCAAGAAATCTTGATATTCTGTTTTGGGAAATAAATTTACTAAATCCAGAAAACACTGACAGACTTGATTTTTTGTTGTTGTTGTTAAACAGAAGATAAAGGTTTATTGTAATGACATGTTTTCTACTTGTCCATCTAATACTGATACTCTTCAAAAAACTTTGTTCTAGCTTTTCTAACATTGAATTTACTGGCTTATAGTGATGTTCGCGCTGTTTCATCTCCAAGTCTCTTTAGAGCTCTTGAGTGCATATCATCTCTGTCTATAGATTTCTTCTTGTGCTTTTTGTCCATTTGCTCAGAGACCTCATCCATCAATAACTAGATTTGAAAAAGATACATCAATAAACAGATTTGATAAAGATCCTCCAACATTTACCCTCCTCAAAAAGCTTTACCATTTGAAAAATCTCCCCCATTTCTTCTTAAATGTACATACATTCAAAAAAAAAAATCACAAAAAAGTTTTTCAGCTATATTGTCTCCTTTTTCATAAGTTAATAACTTCTTGGACTTACAGGTTCTCCAGAAAGCTTATTTTTTGAACACACAGAGAAACATGATTTGTTATTTATGTCTATGCTTACAATTCTTTCCCAAACACATTTTTTTTCTTTTACTCATATTCTTTACCCACGGCATCCACCTTTTGGTATTCAAAGGCTTCCCTGCATAACACACACAGGCAATCAAGTTATCAACATGTTTTGAGTTTTTAAATAAATTACCATGTAGTCATACATGTATTAAACAAAAAATCTTGTAGAGCAAGACTGACACAACTTTTCCCTACCTCATTTAATAGTACAGTAGCATACGCAGTATGTAGTATCTTTGCCAAGGGACATTATGAAGTTTCAAGGCACAAGTTGTAACATACAGGACAATGACTATGTCATCTTTGAGAACAGCAAGTAATTTGGGGTCAATTCAACCTACTCAAGTAGTTCAGTAAACAAACATGAAAAAGAAAAAAAAGTGCCTGTCAGATGAGCGACCAGGTCTTCTGGTCACAACTCCAAGAAGGGGTGGTTAGGTAAAGGCAATTAGATTTCAATAAAGGATGACACCTATCCCTAAAGTGTACTAAGGTAAGAATACAAGGTAATGAAACAGTGTAATAATAACTCCATTATCCTTCAGTGGACGCCTGGGAAATGTACATGTAATGGGCTCATAAAGGCTCAGAAGTCGACTGATGACGTTAGAGCCAATTTGTCTCTTGTAACAGAGGGGAAGAGAGGAGCCTATCTATGAAATCTTCAGTTATATGCCACAACAGGAGAAGGTGGAAAACTGCTAGCTGAGGATGTCTGCCCACAAAAGAAAAAGACAAGGTGAAATCGAAGGACTAGACTAACTTTTGAATATGAAACATAAAAGAGAGGGAGGTTAGATGTCCCAGAGAACTAAAAAAAAATAAAAAATAAGAGTAGCAGGAAGGAAAAAAATGGATGCTAGCTCTGAAATAAGACAAGAATATCAGCCATTGGAAACTGAAGGAGAACCAAGGCAGTACACAGAAACACTTGAAGAAAATAGAAGGGACAGAATTCCAGACAAATAAAAATGACAGTCATAAGAAAAGCTTGAAGATTCACAGCATCATGTGGAAAAGCAGGTATGTGTGATCTCACCTCCTTACTAGTTACTGACAGTCTGCTCATGGAAGGGGATCAAAAAATCCAAAATGGAATCGTGTCTGTTAGGTCCAACTGGCACGTGGACCAGAACAAGGAAACATCACAAAAAAACTGAAAAACAATTACAATCCCCCAAAACCAATACTCTGCCCAATTCCCACCGGGGAAAAAAAATATCAAGGACTAACTGTTCCAGGGAATACTTGAAAACAAGTAGATATTTGTGTGAACTTCAGGGACATCAAGTCACCAGAGAAGGAGTAAAATAAATAATAAGAGAATAGACTAACCAATACCTAAATAATGAGTGGTATAAGTCTCTGTAGTATTTGCCTGTTAAGGTACATTTATTGAAAGAAGTCATTTTTCAAGAAGTAAATTTGACTTGAACACCCAAGAGAACAGCTACCTAGGATCAAAGCTGACACAACAGATAAGAACAGCTTTAAACTGAAAAATAATAGATCTCCAAGCACAACTGGAAAGACAAAACATAGGGTAGATGAGAATCCAGACATGGATTAAAAAAACCTGTGGTAGCAGGAGAACATATGGCAAATAAAAAGAATTAAGACTGTGAACAGCAATCAGGTAACAGAGGATGACATGCCTCAGTCTGCTCTATATAAGCAACAGAGTAGGAAACAACTCGGATGTGTAAACGACTCTCAAGAGTTTTCTCAATACAATGGAAGATCTTGAATTACATTTATAGGATGTGAAAATGAATGTTAAGAAGAAAACAGAAGTTTGATAACACAAAATTCAGAACTGTAGTATAGATAGAGAAGGACAAATACCACTCAGGAAAGATAATTCTGAAGATGACAGCACTGGGATATGCAACAAGTTATAACACATACCTTTTTTTATAAAAATACGTGTTTAGAGATGAAGAGTTTCTACTGGAATCAAGAGGAAAGTTTATGAGACCCATGGTCAGAGATAAACTGGGAAAATGATCGCTGCAACACCATTGGAAAGAGAAATACTATTGGCTATTGTGACAATATCTATTGTGGCAGGAAATAAACATCCTGACGAAGATTAGAACTGACTATAGTAAGTAACAACAGCTAATGATATAACACTATTTGCATGTTACAGCCAACAAACCTGCATAGCAAATAGCCAGAGCTAAGAAAAACTTACATCATTTAAATTTTATTCTGTCATGTAATGAAGACTTAAATAGTTTAACACTGAAAGCTGAGCCAGTATAAATTAAATCAAAGAACTGAAATAATATTTTCATAACTCAATTATCAATGTGATAAGCATAAACTTCAGTAAATCCAGGGGCCTCTTCAGGGGACCCAAATGAAGGAATATAGAGACTGGAATGTCTTTACATCAAACATAGTAGCACACCTAGGAAACTGAATTCCAGACATCTGGAGCAGTCTCCAGATCTGATTCAATTAAGAAACATCAAACAGTAGGCTACTAGCTATAAGTGAAGAGCAAAAAAACGCAGCAAGGATTATGAGGGTCATTTAACCGCAAGAACAACCTGGAAACTGAATGGAACTTACCAGTTTTTTCCTGGCACAGTACAGCAAAGCAGAGCCAAAAATAAAAAATTAACAAACAAACAAACAAATAAATAAAGGTAGATCATTATTTGGTGAGTTTGAACAAAGAACAACGATGGTCTAAATTTGGCCAGAAGCTGAATTAATATTTTTGTATCTATTTTCAAACAGACTTTGATGACTTAAGTATGAAAATCATCATGAAAAACAAGAGGAATACAGAACAGAAATTATCACAAATGAGGTAAAAGTACCAAAAATTCAAAATGCTATGCACTGGACTGGGAAAGAGTAAAACTTCTTTTCAGTGTTACCAGCAAATAAGATAATAAGGAGACTGAAACCTCTCCCCTTGTTTCCTCATCAGAGGACAATATTGTTGACAGCGCACAAGAAAAGGTTGGAAAAAGACCCAAGAGGTTGAGCTTTGACTTTTAAGGCAGCACAGTTTATCAGATCCTTGCCTTTGCATGAAGATAGTTCTGGCAGCTTTTTTGCTGTTCCATAAACTCATAGAAGAATGGAACCTGCCAGCCCATACTAGTTGTGTCTTTCTACCACCACATGGAAAGAGGGGTGTGAAAATCCTGGGGGATCTTGAGAATATAGCAGCTTTCAGGGTCACCTTTCACTCATGCTTTGACCCATGCATGCTTCAAACCTAGGTCATATAGTAAATTAATTTACTACAATCTGCACTACCACTTAGCAGTGATCTTCAGGCAGCTCTTTAAAAGTGGTATGTTTGATTTTTATGTATGATGGGTATGTTACAAATTACTTAGAATGATTTTTTTGTTTTAGATCTTGATTCTGCCAAGACAAAACCAGGAAAAACAGGCACATCAGTCAGTTATAAATATTTATTTGAGTTATGTTTTCTCATGAAAGACAGAATGACCATTTCTGCAGTCAGTTTTCAGAGTGACTTTTTTATCTGTGTCACCAGTTATAGCAACACAAAAAATACATTTTCTGATCTCACTTGGAGCAGTCACTTCAGCCCTGGATACAGAAACTAAAGGTGGCCTGCTGCCAAGTGGGAAGTCCTGCACACCTCGCTTGTCCTCAGTCATGCCTACATACAACTCACCTTGTCCAATTATTACCACAGCTGCAATGTGAGGTCAGGGTCTGATCTCCTCGTTTTTTTCCTCCCAGGTTACCATTCCCACAGGTGGCTGCACAGATTCAGCTCACAGCATCACTACATGAAAACTTTTGCCAGCACAGGGGATGGGACAGAACTGTATGCAAGAGAAGCCTGGGGTGTAAGAGACAAGACCACATTTAGTATCAGCAACAGCATGTACTTCAGTCATCTAAGAGTGATTATAGACACTTCTCACTCTAAGATACTCTGTGACACTTTTCACAACCACACCATTAGATTCATGTCTCAGTAATTACTATATTAATAGCTATTTAATCTTTAGTTCATGCAATCAAAAAAAGATTCTTATCACTCACAAAGACGGTTTGTACTGCCAAAGACAAAAAAGCAGTTTCAGCACTTCTCTAAAGCACAGGAGACATTCAGTAACTGCAGACTATGGCGGGATTGCTGGATTCACATATAGCCTATTTCTCCACTGTTCTGCAAGTAACAGAATCATCTCTGGGGTACCCTCTGACTCGTGTATGCAACAACAGATGATGACCAACAGAATCAGCTCCAGGTGATGAATCCATTGGCATCAGGACTGAGACACACAGGGGAGTATGCATGTGCACACATATACATACATCACAGAATGACCTTTATATAGCAGTATGTAACCACGGTATTTCTAGTTACCTCTGTCTTTTCCCTACATGTGTATTTAAGGGCTTATGTTCTCCTTATCAGTCAAATCCCATTAAAAGGATCTTTCTTGCATACCTATGTGTGTATATACATCTATTCAGCAGCTCTGCGCAGGGGTCTTTACATCACATATATATATACACAATCCCTGTATTTTTGTCCAAAATGTTACCTAAACATCTCATAGTTTAGCAGAGAATAAAAATCTTATTCAAAGTTTTTAAGTCTCAAAGAAAGTATGATTCTGTTATGAAAAAATAGCTCTGAAGTTCTGATTTTTAATACTACAAAAATAAGACTTTTATCTAATTTCCATAGATGTGAGAGACTGAAACGTTAATGGTTAGTGACTCAAACATTTGGCCATTTGCAAATGCAGCAGAGTGTTTTGCTGACGCCAGGTTTGCACCACATAACTGAAGAGGAGGGGGAGAGTTTTTTTGTGTGATGACAAAGCCTCTGATTTGCATAGGACAGCAGTGGTGCACACCCACCACTGGAGAATGATCACGACAAACCAAACTTTGTTTAAGCAACAAGCTTTATTTTGAGCCAGATAAAGGAGAAGACCAGTAAGAAGCAAATCCTGATAAGTGGAATAATGATTTTTATCATGCCAATGTCCTCCCTTACAGGACTGACTCAGGGGTCAAACTGCACCCCACCCCCCCAGGGAAGTACCAGGACACTCACACATAGGCCTGAAGGTATTCATCCCTTCTGATGGGGCATAACTGGCTCAACTATGCTGAAGTGAGAGGCAGCTGTCATATCTTAGAAAGGGGTCATAAACCATCAAAGACCCCCTAATAGGTCCCAGACTCATTCCTGGGGCCTTCCAACAGAGGACTGTGCATGATCTACAGTGTTGCAACTCCCAGTGTAAAACTTCCCCCCAGCAGAGCTACCTGGGCATTTCCATATGAACTGACATATACAGAATCAACTGAATTCTGTGTTTTGGGGGCTTCCCCTACCCCTGATGGATCAAGAGTGAACCATCATTTCGACTAACCAGGTCTCATTGCTGGGTCCACAGTTGGTGACAACTTTCCTTTCCACTATCTAGCCTTATCCATTATTTATCTTTCCTTCTTTTCCTTATATACTTTAAGTGACATCTTTATACTTTTATATTGCTATATTACTATAGTTAATAATAACCGAAACAGCTACATACCTCCTTTCCATTAGAATCAAATTGTTCTAAAATAAACCATATATATATATATATATATATACACACACACACACACACACACCAGTCATTCAGTGTCGTCTCACTCTAATCCACCCCAAGGGACCTATTAACAAGAACCTCTGTTACTCTCGCCTTCAGGGGTGGGTTGTAACAATAGTGGGCAACATTGCTTAGAAAAAAAAATTACTACTTTAATGACTACTACATTTTATATGATTTTAACTAAACAGATCAGCAGTTTCAGACTAGAATTAGAATTACTGTATTGCCTTAAGCTTAGTATAGACACTGATATTTTGCCCAGCTTTCAAGGATGCAAGTTAAACAAACAGCCCAAGTAAAGCCTATAATTCAGTAACTATCTTTAGACTAGCAACTGCTAGAAGCAAATCTGTCAAGAGATACCTTATTTAAACCAATGTACATGTAAACATTATAGAAAAAGAACAGTTGGTGAAAACAGGCTGCATAAAATCGCTCAAGAATTTACTTGAATATCCACATCCCTTTTCACCCCCACTATGAGAATTATTTTATTTTGCTTCCCCAGGTAGAAACAGCAAAAGCCTGCATAAACCCTTGCCATCCCTGCACACACACCCTCACCTGCTGCAGTCTAAAATCCTCTGGTGTGGCAGCTGTATACCTTTAGATGCAGGAGAGAAAGCTTCACAGAATTTAATTACAGGTGGGAAACTGGAATAACTTTGTAGGACAGGAAGCTATGTCACTCTCCAGTGACAGAACAGCAGAAGACAAAATTACTTCAAATATCAACATAAATTTCACTTCACTTGCCAACAGAGAGTTCACACACTACAACGCCACAAGCAATCACCCCATCCCAGGTCTGGCTGTTGATTACAGCAAGTAGCTCTGCAGTTATCCTGGGAGGAGGTACCTCAGGCTCAGCCAATTTGGCAGTATCTACCTTATCTTAACTGTCTCTAAACTGTTCATGCCTCATTCCATGCTGAGCTTCCCATTTCTTTCTAACTGGACTGCACTGAATTAGCTACCTCTTGCAGATGGTCATTTTAGTGAAGACTGATAACAAAAAACACATTAGTGACATCCACCTCCTAGGTGTTATTTGTCCAAAGTAACCAAATTTGCCTCTCCACAGAATGGCAATTTGACTTTCCTCTTAATGCTAGAGCATGCCGACAATTATTTCCTGCTACCTGTGCAACTTGTTTCTATTTTGTGCCATTATCTTCCTAGTTTTGCTGTGCTTCTCAGACCAGAGTAACCTGATCTTTTCTCTTCCTTTCTATGCCCTTCTTTCACCTGCGGTAAATGAAGAACAATTTCAAAAAGGTGCTATCTTACTGTTTCTTATTTTTCATGCAGAATGGAAAATTATGCATGTCCTTACTGCTCAAGTATTTATGGAATATCTGCCCCCCTTTGGCAGGTTCTACATGCCATCATTCTACAATTCACTAGCAAAAATCCCCATGCAGCTGATCATCCTGGTTTGGTAGCTTGTCATAAACTCTCGTTATTATAGTGGTCTTTGGTTCCCCCATAACTCATCACTAAGAAAATGTGAGCGGGCTTAACTGGGAGTTTTTAATATTTGTACTCCCGTTTCTCCAGAAAAAACTCCCTATTAATTTCACTGTCATGTCACAACACCTCTCTTCTATTCCAGTTAAATCATTATTTTGAACATGTATTACGACTTCACATTTCCTTCTGCTTATTCCTTTTTATCATGGTCATATAAGAGTTCCATCAGACTGAGCCAACCATCTACACAGTCTTGAATAACCCTGTACCTTCTAGTGGTTGTCCTAGTCCAAGACTGCTATATATGAAAGGAATACCTTTTCTTTATCATCCTTCACTTTTATAGAAAAGCATCTTATTACTACATTACTGAAGTAGTAAGTTCAATAGTAATAACACACATTTTCCATTTTTCCTTAGGAGTGCTCTATCCTATGGTCATGATACTGTCCATTCTGTGACCACAGGCTTATGCCCAGGATACCTGTGTTTGCGTGAACTTTAACTGGAAAACCTAATCCACTCACTCTACTCTTAAATGCAAAGAGTCACTTTTGATCCATTCAGGATCATTTCTAGCACGCATAGTTACATAGGTGGGTAATACTGTGTGGCCTCAGTGAATCTCAGAAAGCTTTAAGTATTGTATCTGATTTGGGATCTAAAGAGACAACACATGTCCTGGACTGTAATTTGAAGAGACTGCCTCATGAGACTGATGGAGAGAGCATATCTCACAGAATGATTTGGGTTGGAAGGGACCTTAAAGATCACTTAGTTTCAACCATCCTGCCACAGCCCCATCCAACCTGGCCTTGAACACTTTCAGGGATGAGGCATCCACAGCTTCTCTGAACAACCTGCCAAATGCAGACAATGTCTTAAGTCACAGAGATTCCTTACAGTCCTAAAAAGTGAAAATACTCCTTAGACTTACCCAACACTCAGTGATGCATTTTCTTCTATTTTTATAAAGCTCAGATTTTCTGTATAAGCCATTGATCTTGTTAGCCTTTTTGTTTGTTTCAAGACCATCCAAGCTCATGCATGCAAGAATCCATTCTGAAACCCAAGGAGGCCAACACAGCTGGTTACACAGCTGGTTTTAACCATGTCAGCGTCAAGTCACATTCAAATGGATTTCCTCCTCCATGCACAAAAGCAGCTATTTTTAAAAACTGTAAAACTGCACACATCTGTGAACTCTTACAGTACTAGTAATCCCTATAGAGTACATGTTGTCACCACTAGCAGGAATTCCCTCTTCCTTGACCACAGGCCAAAAGAACACAACTTCTTTTCGAAGTAGCTCTGGTTTATTTGGGCTCCATTTCAGATTTTTTGCCATATACTTATCACAGATTATTAGTAATGTTTCAGTTCCAGAGGTTTCTACTGTGAAACACAGTCATCGTACCGTGCTACAAATACAGAGAGGTATGCCACACTGTACTATTATCCTACCTGTTTCAGCTCTTGCTAAAGGAACAAACTACAGTGAGTAGTCAGGGATAGTGAACATTCATGCTTCTTGACAGATTTTCAATAACCTCCAACAACTCTCTCTTCTCTCATGGGGTTACTTGGTCAGATGGTTCTACCATCTGAACCTACCAAGTGGTTCAGTGTTCTTCAGAAAACAGCTTATGCTACTCCTATCCATTACATCTACTTC
>JAWWES010000081.1:87148001-87166191 GCA_035583135.1 Lophotriccus pileatus | reverse complement strand
AGGGAGGTGTTTCTGTTTCAAGGAATTCTGCTAATTTCATCCCATTAAGAAAGTTTCAAGACAAGACTCAACAAATCCCTCTGCTTCAGCAAGATCCCACTCATTATATCTAGCTGCCATTATGGTTTCTATCCCTGGAGCCAGGAAACAGTGCACTAAAAAAAACAACTGTGAAAGCTTACAGCTTTCTTGCAATTTGCCTCACCTAGCCCACACCTGCATGAGGAACTTACATGGATAAAATTTTAGGATGTTTTCCCTGACATTTATTAAGAAGTTATTTATTATATAGGAATCCAAGCCAACAATTATTTCAACCCTTTTATTTTTTCTTTCCAGCTTTCTTTGTCAAATTTCAGAGGTCAAATACCCGTGCTCATTTATCTTGCTTTTGGATAAATGCACATTATCCACTGGAAAACATCTAATTTAGGAAAACATCTAATTTAGGAAAACATCTAATTCCTTCAGCTCCAGTCATTACATTCACTTATTCTGACCTTTCTTTAAAATGGGATATTTAGACAAAGGAACTACAATGGTTTTCCTCCATCTTTTACTAAACTGACCTTCTTCTGACTTTTCATGGCCTGCAAACCCAGTAACATAGATATTACAGGTGTCTTCTGTAACTTGAGCACAGCACTTGCACAGTCCCACATCCCAAGTAGTTTCTTCTAAGGCCTGTAGCCCCTTCATTTGCTCAGTGGTGTGATTTGATTGCTAAGTTCAAATTGAAGCTCCCTACTGGTTAGTGGCACTACATTTGCCATTTGCTACCACGATTTGCTCCAACTTGGTCCCACAGCAATAGAGATCATCTGTTTGCTCCTTGGAAACTGATTCCTGTTTCAAGCACCTGCACAGGATCTTTTCACTAAGAAGCTGAAACAATTTCTTTCTTTCATTAGGAATAAATGTGTAAAGTAAAATGGCATGAATTAAAATCACCAGTATAAGTCTCTTACAGACCTTTGCTGCAAATATTTATGCAAAACTAGTGCTCCCTTTCTAGTTTATGGCAATTACCCAACTTCTCTTTCACCTCTCTTTCTTTGCCTCACTCTCAGACAATTCAGCGAGCCAGGTATCTTGGCCAACTTTTCCTTGGCCTTTGACTTGCACTTAAATCTCAGGTTTAGGGATGCCATTGCATAAGAACTTAAGGCATTGATATGTCTCCTACATTTATGTTTAAAAACAAAAATGTCAGTAAAGCTCCACCTGATGCACTACAATCATTTATTAGCAAATAAAGACAGCAATCACCTAACTTATGTTACACTGTTGTGAATCTATTTATAAGGTCCAGACTAACATTTTAATATTTCCACAACTGATGTTCATAGTATGAAAACACAGAACCACAGAGTGGCTTACATTGGAAGTGACAGTAAAGAGCATCTAGTTCTAATCCCCCCTGCCATGGGAACTGGGTCACCTTCCACTACACAAGGCTGCTCAAAGCCTCATCTGACCTGGCCACAAACACTCCCAGGGCATCCACAGCTTCTTTGAACAACTTGTTCCAGTCTCCCATCACCCTCACAGTAAAGAATTTCTTCCTAATATCTAATATAAAACTCTCCTGTTTTAGTTTAAAACCCTCCCCCCTTGTCCTATCACTATTTCACTCTGTAAGAAGTCACCCTCCCTCTTTTTTTAAGCCCCTTTAGTGGTGTGTACTACACTTCAAGGTGAAAACCTGAGCTGTGCTTGCAACTCCTGGATGTCGCCATTCCGGGCAACTCGTGCCTTTATGACGCTCATTTCCAAAGGTGCCCGAGAACCTTCATGTCTCCTCCCTCCCCACACAAACCTCCAGGACAAGTCCACTAAAAAAAAAAAAAACACCACTCAATTACCTTCTCAGGGCTACAGAGCCACCACTAGTGCTGCCTGGCGGGCAGCGTTGGAAGCCCAAGGGTTTTTTACTCCTGGATTTATTCACGGCGGGCAGGTGGGCTCCAGGGTCAGCGCACGCTTCCCTCTCTCCCCTCTCCGCTGACCCCGGGCACTGCCGCGGGCAGGCGGCGCCGGTGGAACCCGCTCCCGGCCCCGCTCCCGGCCCCGCTCCCGGTCCCGCTCCCCGTCCCGCTCCCGGCCCCCGGCGGCCAGCGGAGGGCGCCCGCCCCGCTTCCCGCCCGACAGCCGAGACGGGGGGCCGCGGGCAGCGGGTGGGTGAGTGTATGTCCAGGTGTGTGGGCATCCTCCTCCGGCCCCCCGGCCGCGACCACGGCCTCCGCCTCGTCCCGCCGTCCGAGCCGCCGCCGCCGGGCAGAAAGGGCCGAGGGAAGCGCCGTGTCACCTCCCTGGGGCGCTGGGGAGAGGGGCTCGGAGCCCGGCTGCCTGGGGCTGCCCGAGAAGCAGCGAGCTGCTGGCCTCGCCCATGATGCTCGGCGGAGGCGAGCATCGTCCGCGGCGTCGGGATAACGCTTCCCCCTTTTTTTTCTTTTTTTCTCTCTTTTTTTTTTTTTAAACCAAAAATGTCACCTCCGTTTTATTTGGTAATTTAATGGCATGTGATTTAAATCAATATAAAATTCAAATACTTTTGTGCCACCTGTTGGATTTTGCTACTAATTACATGTAGCTGGAAGCACACTGCTGGGTGCAGCCTGGGAAGTGTTGCCTTTAGTATTACAGGCTGCCTTTACAAAAATACTACTTTGTTTGCTGTTTAGAAATATTTTCTCACTGGGCAGGCAGATAGAGCTGTTTCTTCCTCATAAAAATCTATGCTATAAATTACAGACTACATTCAGTGGAGGCTCAGTGTAATGAGGGGCTGGAGTCAGAGTTCCTGTGATAATGCAGTAATAATTGTTTGGGAAGGTTATTAATAGAGGAACTCCAGTCTGAAGGCCTCAGAGGCAGAAATGGCTGATTCTAGCCACACAAAGCCATAAATGCACCTGACAGTATCCGTGGTTCAGAAAAGGGAGGAGTACTGCAAGCCTGTGAATACACAAACAAATATCAGCACTACTGCTAAGTCTATCAATCATGGGCAGTCATACAACACAAAGCATGCCAAGTGTTATACAGCTGAGACTCTCTCAAAAAATAATTTTGTCCGACCCTTCTTCAATAGCTGTCAAGTCACAATGTCACAACACATTTTATTGTAAAAGAATAACCTGATTTTATTTCACACTGCAATGGCCAGACTTGTTTATTTTATAGTAATATTTCTTAGAATGACCAGGTATAAATGAACTGCAAATAAAACCACATTCCTATAAGAATCTGAAAATTAACCAACGATTTTATATGGATTTCACTAGAACAGGAAATTATTGACCTGTGGGTTATCAACTATCTTAATTGTTATTCCTTTTCTGTATGTAATCACACCACAGATAGCTTACTATTCTTTCAGATCAGGAGGTGTAGAAGCAGGTAGAGAAATGCAAGTGCCTGGAGAAGGAGTGGCCACTCTTTCTCCTTCCCAGCCGTAACTGCTACACTGAATGTGTGAGGTCTCCATGATGACACTTTCATACAGTGAAGGGTGAAGGGCCCACTGCTGCTTCCCATGAAATAGTGGGTTACAGCCATCTCTTCAACGGATGGGAAAGGACACTGTAACCAAGAAATGTTCTTCCATCGCAACAGCAGAAATAAGTAAAGCCCCAAATTTGCTTTAATTTGCCTCCATTTACATTTTCTTATTTTATTTTCCCATTTTTAAGCAGAACCAGTGCAGGACAAGTAATGCATAAAATTGGGGGTTGGTGTTGATTTTGATTTTGCGTACAAACACAACCATCTTTTTTGGTATGTATGTTTCTATTGTGTGTTCTACTTTTCTGTTAAAATGCAACAGTTTAGAAAGGTATGAAATACATTTCATGAAAATATACACACTTCCTAAACTGTTTCTGCTTTTTAACCCAAATCTGCCAAAACACTAAAGTACAAAATTAAACTACAAACTTAACAAGCTGTATCAGTCAAATAGTATGTACAATACTGTATTTCAGTGCTGACATCTGTCAGTCTGATTCACAGAAGGCTTTAGTGAAAAATTTGGCTGAGACTTCTATTAGGAAATAGTATCTTTAAACTGACTCAATTGACCACAATTTTACTGACTTCGGGTTTTGAGATAGTCCCACTTCAAAATCTTCTCTGGTTTTATGAAAACACTTTTCCACTATTTGAACAGTCATAAATGCCCACAAAATGTACAAGATGACAGAAAAACACACCAAGTAAAATTAAAGTGTTTACACACCAGTACTTAGCTCTTGGCAAGTGCTTAAGTGACTTCACAAGATGCAAATCAGTGTACATTACATATTACACATTGTCTTTTTAGACCAGTCTGTAGGCAACATGAGCACATCCTGGGGCCCTGACATGATGGCTGTTTTTTTGTTCAGTTTCTACAGACTCATAAATAGCATCTGAGGCTTTAGATCCTAATGTGGTAAAAAAAAATATGATGGCTTGGACTAAACTGAAACCCAGTTATTTAAAAAATGCACAACCAAGTTCTCTACTTTCATTCCCATCAACTTCCCTCTCATGTGGATTGTATTAATTATTACTTGTCAATTTATTTCTACATGTTCAAATAAGCCAAGAAGCAGGGAATAGAGTCTTACAACATTTGAGATCTTCCCTACAAGAGAAAAAAAAAAAGGCACTTAAAAGAAGCAGTTGCAGTTCCCATTTAGCTGGTATTTTTGAAACCAATTGTAAATAAGTTGATGAAATCTTTTGTGCAGTGGAATTTCAGATTTAAGGACCCTTTTTTAGAATGGAGGAGTCAGTAAAAGTTTAGTCATTGTAAGCCAAAATCCAAAGAGAAGTATTAAGGAGGAAATACTGATTTTTCTAATCCCCTTTCTTAAAAACCTGGGCAAACTTCTTTGATGCAAACAAGGTTAGGAGAAAACCATTTGGCTTCGTATTGATAGCAATCCTTTCTTGATCAAAGAACTATAAAAGAACCAAAAGTGGCACCCCACAGTAATGTCAGAGACCTGCAGAATTCATGATACATGTGATGTCTCAGCTGCATGACGTCACAAGGAATGAAAACGCAAACATTCACTAGGAGAGAGGAAGGCCAGGAGGAAGGATAGGAGGGAGGAAGAGAGGGAGGGAAAGAGACCTTGACTCGCTGGCTGATCTCTTTGCAGTTTGAACTGCAGAATGAGGTAGCCCTTTCCAGTGACAGATGTGCCTGAAGGCAAGCCCAGAGAAGATAATCCTGCACAGAAAGAGGAAGAAGGGAGGAAAGAAGAAGGAAGGTTAATCAATTTCCTTCAACCAGGAGAACTGTATGGAATAATCTAGGAAGTCCTCTTAGGAAATGCCCTTAGCCTCTTCTTCCTGGCAAAGAGCTTAACACTACCCAGGTTTTGTCATTCATCAAAAGACATCCTTTTCAATTCTTCCATGATTTTCATTGCTGTGCTATGATTTCTCAGCTCATAACATAAAATTTTAACGCCTTTATTTTACAGGCCACTCAGAAGGGAGTCAAGTTCCTTTTTTCCATTTCTCTGCATTGGAAAACCCTGTTTTTCTCTTCTCCCTTTCCATATATTCCATTAATTACTCCAGGAACACCAGTTTTGTTAATTGATATGTGTGTCACCTTTCTCAATCTATGCCCTTCCTTAATTCTAAAGTAGACATAAAAAATAGGCTAATTATGGGAGCAGAGGACTTACAAACATGAAGATCTAATATTTATTTCTTGGAACAGCAAGAGTTACAACTACAATTCAGGCTTCATTTTACCTGGAAAAAAAAGGTTCTGCAATGGCGCCAAACAGTCTATAAAATATTTTCTGCAGATGTGGAAATACACTATTGTGGGCAGAGTTCGGAGAAATATGCACAGACCATGTAGAAATATATGGTATATAGTTTTCCTGGTTCATAAGGTATACATTTTAGGTGACAGTCTCTGTGCTTCAATAACTGTGGGAGGAAACCTAACTTTAAAAAGTGCATCCATCTTCCTAGGCAAAAGAAAAGATCAACTTCCCAGAAACTTTTGTCACAGAGTCAGTTCTTACACAATGACATGTACTACTAAATAAATAATTTTTTAAATTACCAATTGTGAATCCATCACTCTGGATAAATATTATTCATCTGGGGGGAGATGCGGCAGTGGGGTGGGGAAAAGGATGACCTGAGAATAATTATCTACAAATATTCAAAAGAGAGTCTGATTTGTAATTCCCCTTTTGGAGTGCCAGCCTGAAAGTTGTTGCCAGCTTTTTAAATCTCTCTTTTAACTTTCAAGTAATGTGTGTATGGTTAAAAGCCAGATGGAGAACAGTGATGTCATTTGGTGATGCATGGCAAATGGCACAATTTAAAGTGTCTTTTAAAATCTATTCTCTTTACTTAGATAAGGCCTTTCTTTCTTTTAGTCATGCTTGGATGTCCTATTCAACACAGTTACCAAACTGATATTAACAAGAATTAATATGTAAAAATAATGCCCTCACTTTGCATTTGGTAACACAGTTTCTTCAAGGTAAGGGGTTTTTCAGCACTTAAAAAGTGCAATGACCGACTGTACACTGAAGTAAATGGAGCTGTTCTGTCTAACCAAAAAATGTGACCCCATCCTCCATCACTAATCTAAGTACCTGTAAGCCAAAGGTTGTATTCTTCCCTCCTGTTCACGCTAGCAGAATTTATCTACAAGTGTCAGCAGGAAACAGTCAATTTAACTGACAAATCATAAAACAATATTTTATGTTGTAAAGAAACTTTGGACTCTGACAGTGTGCCAGTCAGTAGGTAAATACGATGAATCACCAAACAAATATTTCAGGACACGGGGAAAGAATAAATCCAGGTTCAGCCCACATGCCAATCAATCAGAGATTGCCTGAAGAATCATAGAACACAGCTGGAGCCAAGTAAAAAACTTCTGGGCTCTACCAGGATGCCAGGCCAATCAATCATGGCGCAGCTGATGAATCACACTCTGCAGCGTGTCACAACACATCCGTGGCTGGCACAGTTCTCATCATCCCGAGTTTGTCTTCCAATTAAATAAACTGAAGGAGAGTTATAGTTCTGTTGTTTCCTCCACCTACTGACCTCTGCAACCACCCACTCCTAAATCCTTTTGCCCTGCACTTCGTTAAAAGTGGAGATTCAAGACAAAGGTTCAACACGAGAGCAAACACAGTTCTGATGTCAGACGAGTTGTTAACATGCTGCTGAAAGCTGTTGAACATGTATTTTGACAACAGAACAGACACCTACAAGAGTGTTACTCTCTTCAAATTTTGCTGTGTTGTTTACATGGAAATTTCATATAATACATAATAAATATGTAATATATTACACAATACTTAAAAAAAAAAAAAAAAGATAAAGTAAATCTGGAATTTTTAGTCACCATCCCATTGACAGTCTTTTAACCTAAGGAATTCCTAGCTTTACTGCCATTCATTACACCAGGGGAACGTGGAGGGCACCATGAGACTCTTATTATTTTTTTCTCCTGTCTCAGCCAAAATTGTTCAGCACAAAATATTTCTCCAGTAGAACAGCTCAACTTTTTGCAACTTATGTCAGTCATCTGGATGAAGTTAATATTGTTTGCCAGTCTGTTCTCCTTTGTCTTGTGATTAGTCCCCATTACAAATATTCTAATAGTATGCTGCAAAGCATTTTCCATGATTACACAATTACTCATGATGTGTGAGATTTTTCTACTTAAGATTTTTGAGTTTAAATATGTATATTTGAAAAATCAACTTTTTTACCAAATCATAACTCCTGCCTAGTTTGAGTAGTCATTGTATCCCTCTACCTAATGTTATTTTAGGATGCATTTTTCTAGGCCAAGGCAGAACTTACTACAGCAGCAGGAATGACCTTTGTATAAATGACAGTAACAGTCACTTTTTCAAAAATATTAGGGGTAAAGAAAAAGCCTGTACTTACACCACATTTTTCCATAGTTAGTATGCCATGTGGTGAAGGGTTCTTGCAAGTACTCTATGAGTAGTTCCATTTTTATATTAAAAGGTCACTTTACTGAAAGAGCAACTTAGGTCCGGATTTCCCTCAAGTGTGCTATCCAATTCTTTGTGGACTCTTTAACATCATCATCATTTCAATAAACAGTTTTCTCAGACTTCCCTAATGACTCTTCAGAATCCATGCAGCACAGCAGGAAGAATTGTACTGTACAAATGTCTTAATACAGCATTCAGAAACATCCGAAGCTGTGGGAAATTTAAATAAAACATCTTGTTCTGCCACATGTAACATTATAATCAATTTGATCGAAAGAACTCTGGTTCCCTATGCCAGCAGAGAGATAAATCATTACTGATTTCATAGGAGTAGGTAAAGAAGAAAGAATGTTTTGAATAAAAACTGAATTATCAATATCAACTAAGGAAAAGTTTGATTTAACATTTTATGTAACTTCTGTTATTTCTTAGCCATTAATAATTTTTTTTTCTGATAAATCTTAGCATTTTCTATTCAGAATAATAGAATTTTCTTATTCAGAAACTAAAAATCTTGATGGCAACAGGGCAACAAACACTTTGAGTTGCAAAATGAAACTTCTTACTAAAGATTGCATTGTAAGTTGGTAAGTACAGTCAGTTTCCTTTGATGTCAAGGTGATGGTGAGCATGTTGCAAGATCACATCTATGAATAATATAATATTATTGGAGGAAGTGCCGGGAAAGCATCATAAGTTCTGAAAACAATATGCATGTGTATATATTTATTTTCATGTATATTCTGAACACAAGTGTATTTACGTCAGACAATTTGTTAAGGAATCAAAGGATGGCTGATATCTTTCATCATTCTTTGTAATAAATAACTCTTGTCACCATTAAGGTCTCCCAAAAACTTGTCCCATCTCGAGTTAAAAATATGCTGAGGGATAAATAATGATGAAATAAATAATGATGGAGAACCTACATAAAAGTACTACTTTTGAATCTTCAGTTTTAATAAAATTTCACTTTTCACTCTTAGGTAAAGTGCATTAAAAAAAAATACATTCCTTCCATCCTCTGGTGAGAATATCAGCCATATAATTAGACAATATGAATCACTGGGGTTATGTCCATTGTCATTATCAAGGAATACAACCCTTTATGTACATTATTATAAAGAACAATTACTTTTCCTACTGTGGTCAGTAAATGTCCATCTCTTTATTTCAAGGTGAGTTGTGCCACATTGTCAGCCTTGTTTAATTATGCTTCACTGAATCAGGCTGAAGAGGATGCAAAAAAAAATATTGTATAATATTTATGAAATAAAGACCTAGTCCAGTTCTCTCCAGGATAAAAATATGCTTTAAAGACATCTGCCAACTCAGAAATGCGTTGATTTGCCAGCCACTGCTTGTTAGAGCCACCACTGAGAAATAAACAACAAAACTTGGAAAAGTGAATCCTTCCCAAAACCAAATTTTGCAAGGCTTATTGTATGCAGATGCTGTTTTATTCCAGCAAATGTGTGCCAGATATGCACAGCTGTCTTTCTGTCACTTTTGATCCACCTCAGTATGTCTCCCCTGCTAGTTCTATCGGTACTTTGTTGAAGGTGTTAGAAGGGAAAAAGTTCATTTCTCATTGCAAAACTTTCGCTTCTCTAGTATCCATCTCCCTCATATTTCTGTGGGGCTTTTATGTCCCCATGATGTGGAAGCCACATATGGATGAGAAGGTGTTCAAACACCAGCTGGATATAAAAGCTCATATCTGAGTTGCCAATGACATTAAATAAAAGCCTAAAATGATAATAAGGTGGAGGTGCTAGTCCCTTCTCTAAAAATGCCAAACACTGATACTTTTCACTTAACAACCTGAAGCTTATGATTTTAAAGGCTTGTTTTTTCTGCTGATAGCCCCAAGCTGTGCCCAGTTTCTCTACAGACAAAAGGAGAAGAGAGATGGTGACAAGCACACACCCCTTTCATGATTCAGAGAAACAGTGCTCTTCTTGTTCCCTAGGCACCAGCCAGTTGAAACCTGAGCCACGGTTTTACAGCTTAGCGTTACCAGCTGGCTCTCACGTGAAAGGCTTTTAAAATATGTACATATGTACACGCACACACACGCACGAGTAAGATATTTTTGATTCTGGTGATAGTTTCAGAAATATAACAAAATGAGCTTTAAATCATGTTTCTTGTTGCAACTGAGGCTCTTTGTATCTTCTCCTGTGCACCTTGGACAGGGGGAACAGATTGTGCCTCTCCTCTTTTCATCAATCTTTTATGTATTTGAAGGCTAATGTCATATCCCCCTTCAGATGTTTCTTCCTTAGGATAAATTACTCCAGGTTGTTCAACTTCTCCTCATAGCTGATATATCCAAGTAGCCCAGGCTGGATATTTTCCTCTGGCTATTACTTGGAGCATGTTGATGGAACAGAAGGTTTACTTACATATCTTGGCATGGCATTTCCATGTTTTATCATCTCAGTGAGGTGTTTGCCTTTCTTTGCAAGAGCCTGGCATTGCTTCCTAACCATTTCACCCTATTTTCTGCTCCCCAGCCAGTTCAGTTCAACACTTGGTAGAGTGGAGGAATTCTTTAAGTACCTCAACATTCATCCCAGATTGAAGGAGGGGATCTGATACACTGAGTTTTCTCTGCTTTGTGGATTTATTTGGGCAAAAGAATGCAATGGATTTCCTCTAACTTTGTAGATATTTGTATCTGAACTAGTCATCCAGTATCCCTTTGTAGGTAATGGCAATAAAAGGAAACAGGTAATGCTGTGGGACAATTAATCATGCTCTGCTTTCACACATCTCAAGTAGGTCAAATGACTCACCCACTATCTGATTCAAAAGTCAGGAATGTGAACAAGGAAAACTGGGAAACAAAGGAGAACAGGCTTATCGAGACAGATAAAGAAAATAATAATAAGAAAAAAGTGTTAAGGAAACAATGAGGGGAAAAAATGGATATAAATTGTGAAGGCTTCACTGGTCTTTTAGAAATAGTTACTAAGATCAAGCAAACCGTGGGTGTGTATGAGTACTGAGTGGAGAAAATACAAAGTGAAAATAAGCTACAAAATATGTAATAACAGATTCTATATGTATCAAGAACTTCTCAACTAAGCAACTTCACTGCTCACATGGAGAATTCTCAACAGCAGTTGAGTAGTACTTTCTGTTAAGGAATATATCATGCCTATTGGAAGAAGAAGTTGGTAATGGAAGATGCAGTAAAAAGAAATAAAGAGTGGATGCATGTAGGAACCAAAATTTTCATTTTTCTGGGTTAAATACTGATGTGTGAGAAAGAGATTAAGATAGAGATTGGAGAAGAAAGTGGAGTGTTTCAACTGAAGGTATCAGAAAAAATTGAAAAAAAACATAAAGAGGAAGAGGAAGAGAATTGTAGAGGGGGAAAGGCAAACACAAAGCCATGGGCTGAATTGTGTGTTAAAAAAAAGCCAGTCAAATAAGGATTGGATTTCTTTTTCTACCTTCAGGAAAAAACATACTGGAGAATTGTTATACGTAATTACACTGAAAATATGCTTTTGCAAGTCACTTTTATTCTTTAAGTGGAAAAACTCCAAGAAGTAAATGTATTACAGGAACAGTTTTGTACTTATTAATCTTAAAATGTCACAGAACAACACTTTACATTATGATGTATTTTTTGCAAGATGTCTTAAGCAAGTATTTTAAGTGTTTCTTACTCAAACTCTACTTAAGTAGATTAAAACAGTAGAAAAATATATGAAACCATTTTAAAAATTGTTTCAAGTTCTATGCTTTCATTACTTTGAACAACTTACCTGGAGGTTTTTTTTTTTTATTCATCTCATGCACACAAGAAATTGGCCCAAGAAAAGAAACATTCCTGGATAATGGGAAGCAACATATGCATGTTTCTAAAAACAGAGTAACTCTTTGAACATCTTCCAAAAAATCCAAGTATATGCACACATTCTTCCAGCTAAAAGGAAAGCTAACACTCACTGTCTTCTTACACACATCGTTTTATTTTATCTTATGTATTTTTACAACTACTGCTTATATGCTGCAGTTGATCCATTAAGAATAGTTTTGGCTGGGTGCTCTTCATCCCTGCCCCCATCCTTGGTGGATCTTAAGGAGGAATTGTGTCTTGGGGAAGAGGGAAGAAATTTTTTTGGGGTAATTCTGTCAGATGGGAAAAGGCCACCACTCGTTATAAGATATCTTAACCCTACTCACTCCTACCTTGCCTTATGGTTCAGCCCCTGAAGGTGGAAAGGAGCAAGGATGAGAGCACTACTTTCCACCCTGCTCCCCACTCTTGGTATTGTTTACATATCAAGAAGGTGGACAGAATTGCTTAAAGAGCAAGGAGAAAAGAATTACAAAAAAAAAAAAAAAAAAAGAAAAAAAAGGAAAAAAAGAGCTAGAAAACAACAACTGATGTGCTTTCTCATGTAGTTCTGCAGTCATTTCATACCCAAAGTATCACAGTCAGTGAACAAGAATGACTCTTGGAAACAGAATTAATGCCAGGTGTTACCTTCTGACAGTAAGTTGTACATCCTTTCTTATATCAAATGATTTAAATTATCCTCATATTAAGTGGCAAAATGTAACACTGGGGCACAGTTTAAGGAAAGTAATTTTGTGACATATGAAGTAATTGCTTCTCAGAACCAAACTCAGAAATATCCAAAGAAAGGAGAGTTCCTTCATCCTAAATAAAGCATGAAATGGAATAAGAAACAAATTCAGAAGTTCTACTAAGAAAGGAGAGTAAGGGTCTAGATGATGGCACCTGTGCTCACATGGCTTCAAAACTTAATCTCGTGGTCAAAATCAGTGTCCCACCACAGGATATTGAGGATGCTAATATTCCTTATAAACACAAAGAATCAAGAAGTGAAACATTATTAGGAAACTAAATAAGTTATTCATGGGACAGAGAGCTTTAGCAACACCACAGAGTGTGCTTTTCTCTTCATGCCAATTATTATTTCAGACAGAGGTGTCTTATAAGTGAGAAAGGCAGCCAAAGACAAAAGCCTGAAATGGCTCACTTTCACTTCCTCATTTTTACCTCCTCATTTTAGCCACATTTTTAAAGCTTCAGGAATTGGCAATGCATAAAAAATGATGCTAATAGAAAGATATATGGTACCTATCATGTACATTGACAGTCGCAGTTGATAGGGAGGTACTGAGGAAAGATGAGAGGGAATTTGGAGGGTGAATGAACATCATTTAACAAATCAAGTCAGTGATGTCAAAGAGGTCAACCATATGATTTTGTTTATTGTAGGGCAAGGATCTTATTTTTTTATTTAAAAAACACATGTAATTGCACAGAAAGTGCCAGAACACAGAATTAAATACCACTTGTACCATGTGTGAAACCAGTCTCTCTTTGGAAACTGCAGTAGATGTGCAAGATGTATAGAAAATCCCTTTTTTTGTCTTCAGTGGCACTTGAAACTAATCTGGTATATAGAAATAGACCTAAGCCTACAAAGTAATCCATCTTATTAGCTGAGTTATGTATAGTGAGTTGCTCTGCATTTTGATTTTCAGAAACACCCACATATCTATTTCTCCTCTAAGTAGAGGATGAGAGAACAAATGGGCCATGCGTCATTGGAGGGGTCAACCTAGTTGTGTTCTAATGTCCTTAAATAAATCACCCTATAAAGCAGAGGCTCCTAACAGAGAACTTTCTGTCAGTCTTCCTAGTCAGAAGAGGTGTTAACAGACACTTCAGGCTTTCAGATGGTCTCATTAAGGGAAAAAATTAGTCTCTGATGATATTCAGTCCCAATGTAATTTACTATTTTGTTTATTTATTACAAATTGTTTATATAATTTTTCTTTAATTTATTGAATGAACTCAGAAATATAATTCAAGGCAATATGGTTTTATACATTTACTCCAAGTGTGAATGAAGCCTCATGTACTCATTCAGAAAAAATTGGCATAAGAGCCTGTATGAGCAAATACATAATTTATGTACAATTTCTGTTTGGGAGATGGATCCCTCAGAAAATGTAGTGTCCCTCTAACATTGGTAGGCAACTCTCACACTTTCTAGTGTTTTGGTCATAGCCTAGAACAAAAGTATCTATCATTGCTGTTAGCGTGGGAATTGACTGACAGGGGGTATTGCTAAGACTAAAAAAAAAGCAGGTATGCTTGAGACAATGAAACACAAGGAGCACTTTTGTATATACTCTTTGGCTTCAGTGCATAGTCAAAGCAGTTACTTGAAAATGCCTTCAGAGGTAAACTGTAAAAGGTTTCAGAAGCAAGTGCTAAGCCTAATATCACCTACACTGAAAGACAGTATGTTTATATTAGATATTAGGAAGAAAATCTTTACTGTGAGAGTCATGAAGCACTGGGACAGGTTGCCCAGAGAAGTTGTGGATGTCACATCCCTGAAAGTGTTCAAGGATTAGGGTGGATGGGGCTTTGAGTAGCCTGATCTAGTGGAAAGTGTCACTGACCATGGCAGGGGAGTTTGGAACTAGATGGTCTTTAAGGTCCCTTCCAGTCCAAACCATTCTATGATTAGCAATAATAACTGAAAAGTAGGAGAGCTCACTCTTACTACAGTTTTTGAAGACCTGATCTCATGATAATTTATTTAAATTGAGTTTCATTGGTGAACATGTTACTAAGATATATTGTGAATTAAGACTCAATATGTTTTAAGACTCAATATGTTTTAGTAATTAAGACTCA
Organism: Lophotriccus pileatus; assembly: GCA_035583135.1. NCBI lineage: Eukaryota > Metazoa > Chordata > Aves > Passeriformes > Tyrannidae > Lophotriccus > Lophotriccus pileatus. Next base: position 87,151,470 of record JAWWES010000081.1, on the reverse strand, counting down.
ATGTGAATTAAGACTCACTATGTTTTGGTTGATTTGAGATTTTGACTTACTGCTCCTTTATGGTTCTGCCAGGGCATTTGAGTAACCTATGTAAGCTCACTATGTTGTTGCTGAAGCAAAGATTAGTAACGGGAATATTTTGCCTTCACAGCAAGTCGTACTCTGTATTTCTTCATCATGTCATATCAAATGTTTGGGAAGCTAAACGTTTCTGAGGATAATTACGCAGTTATACATGCCGGAATCCATGTTTTGGTCCCAAAGATAAGTACTGCAGCATCTGCTCATTAATTTGAAGAAGAATAAGTCATTCTTATATTCTTCAATATATTTTTCGTGTTTGTAAGTAGTTTCAAAAGTGCTTAATCTCTAGATCAGGTCTTGACATTCTTATCCATTAATTTTTCCCAGTTTCATTATTGTTTGTTTTTTTTTAATACAACTGCTGAATAATAATATCTGAGGACTCCACCTCCATGTCCTTATTTTTGCTGCATTTCTCTTTAATATTAGGTTCCAGTCATGCAGTAATGTGGAGGTATGAGCTTGTCATTTATGCCCATTAGATCTTCAATCTACCTGTTTCCACTTTCTGGTCAAATACACCATTTACAAATAAAATTTGTTCAAGGCCTGCCCATAATATGGGGTGTTCCCTCCAGGTGGAAAGGGCTTAATGAAAGAGAAGAGCATGGAAGTCATCTTTCCTTCATTCCCAGTCTCATCTACCCACTGGTGTGGAGAGCTGGCAGCAGCTCTTTCACTGATTCTCCTCTGTGCCACAAGCCTGCTATTGGGTCACTCAGTTCGAAGTGAAGCAGGTAACACTATGAAGCAGGTACATTGTTCCAGAAACAATCTGATGTACCAAACAGGCACTGACAAGTTGGATTCCAGTTTTGAGAACTTTTCTGGTTATTGGCTGGTTACTTAAACTTTTTTCCAAACATGAACATATTTTGAAGCAAAAAAATAAACATTGTAGCCCTTGCTTCCTTGAGAATAGAATAATTTCTATACCGAAAAATTACCAGACTCATTTAGATTAAAGACACATCAGATCAGACCAGTGTTCACTTTAATCTGGTAGATGCTGACAATAGCCAATGGTTTATTGCTAGCCAAGAGTGCAAACACGGGACAAGCAAAGTGGGATTTAACAGTCTCTTCCATAAAACTGTCCAAACACCATTCGAACCATGTGAACTTTTAGCACCCACAATGTTCAGAATCAGGGAATTCCACACTTTTATTCTGCGTTGCAAAAACAACAACCTCTTGTCATCTGCTTTGCACTTACCAGTTGGTAGTTTTCACTCATAGATCTTGCAGAGAATTAAAACAGAAGACAAGCAGTTCTACTTCTGCCCTCTTAATGGCACTCATGATTTAGATACCTGTGGTGTACTCAGCCATCTCTGAAGTCTGTTTTGTGGTTCCTGTGTAGCTCAGAAACCATCCCAGAGTTTCAATTGTCCTTGTTGCCCTTGTCTGAGCCTCTTATTTTTGAGATGCAGCAACTAGAAGTACACAGTGTGTTCAAGCTCAGCATGCCTCAGGGATTCATCACCATCAGGCGGTGGCAAAGTAATGTTAGTCTTCTCTTCTGTTTTATATTGCTTTCCACAAACTCCCTAACATTCAATTTCTTCTTCTTTCTGGTGGTTTTTTTTGGTTTTTTGTGGTTTTTTTTGGTCTCCTACTGAGTGACTGTTCTACCTCCATGATTTCACAGAGCTGTTCATCAAATCCCGAAGATCTTGTTTCTGAGTAGTCAGCTCACGGTACACAGAAAGTTAGGATTTTTGGCTCATGTTACATTATTTTGTGTACATCTATGGTAATTACATCTCCATTTGTCTAGTAATCCAATACTGTGGCATACTTCTGCACCTCTTTTACAGCTAACTTTCCATTTCACTGCCATAAATTATCAGCAACAGTCACTAAAGTGTGACCTTTTCAAAACCATTTATAAGTAAGTTGAACAGCATAAACCACACCTCAGTTGCAACTGAGTTTGTTGTGTTCATTCAAGTCATCAAGTGTTCCACAAAAAGCAGGAAATTCCATAAAATCTGTCTTATTTCTTGCTTCACTGTAGGTGTCTTTGTCTTTTTACTTCTCAGACCACACTGTGATGCCTGTAGGAGTCACAAAATAATGAAGATTGCGCTTCTCAATGTCTGCTTACACACCACCTGGCAGCCTGCCTTCTTAAGTTAGAACTAATATGTGCACAGTAAGAATAAGTGTAAACAAAGTTGAGAAACCAGCATGGGAGTTAGAAAGGTAATGACTTAGAGGACTGGGAGACTGAAATAGAGAAAAACCTGAACATAGTCTGGAACTGCATGGATCATCAGAGAGAGCTTCAATAGCAGAAAATGGCAAAGTAGGGAATCAAAAATAAGCTGAAATAAAGAGGTAGAGGGATTGTCCAGAAAGATATTCAGTCCCAAGAGACAGAAAACAAACTCACCATCCAGAAGTAGAAGAACATACAGATAAGGAAAGGAGTGATTCATTTGAAGGACAACCATTCCCAGTCTTTGCACTCAAAACTGTAAAGGATGTATTTTTTTTTCCAAAATGCGAGAGAAAAAAAGTAGAGTCGTACAGTATATAAAATCACCAGTTCTATTTGCCATTGTAGCCTAAGACAGAAATCTCACATCTGCTGGCGCTGGCTTTGGTAGAAACTATAGAACAAATGTATGTGTAGCTTAGTAGTACTGTAAGGGTTGAGAAAATCTGCAAGTAAACAGCCTATAAAGGAAAATGGTTACAGTCTTTCCTAAATGGCCTCCAAAGGGAATTGCCCATGGTGCATGCTGTACAGACACAGCTTGTTAGACAACAACTTTCTCAGCAAGGCCCAATGCATAGAAGATCTAACTGACACTATCAAAAAACCCAGTTCCCACAGTTCTAAATGCAGCAGTCATTCAGAAAGCACTGAAATCTGGGTGTCTGGCAAAACCTCCCTCTGACCTGTAAAACTGCTCGTTCAAACATTGTGCTCGTGAGAAAGTCGAGGGCTGATTTTAAAACTCTTGTTCCTATTACAGGGCTGTCTCCAAACTGCAGATGAGAAAGTCATTCAAAAGACAGTAAGCTCCAAGTCAGAGCATGTTTCACATTCTGTTTTTTGTTTCTCGTTAGCTGAATTGATATTTATTGGCTAGTATTTTTATCTGATTAATTACCAATGAGAAGCAGAGTGATAACTCTGAAACCTTTGCATCGTTCACTGTACAGACAGAGTAGTGCCAGAAAAAAAACAGGATTTCCAATTATGAGCTGCCAAATTCCTTTAGCCTTGTTACAGAAGATCCACTCAGAATGACAAATTAATTCATTTTCCTTGCCAATCTAGTCACTGTCATCTCCACTGAGACTGTCAATAAATGCCAATTGTAATGCTGAAAATTGTGTGATGTTTTATGAGACATTTGGCTTGCTTGCT
>JAWWES010000081.1:87124600-87147901 GCA_035583135.1 Lophotriccus pileatus | reverse complement strand
CACTGAGACTGTCAATAAATGCCAATTGTAATGCTGAAAATTGTGTGATGTTTTATGAGACATTTGGCTTGCTTGCTGGTGGCAAGGGAAAAGAAGTATGTTTGACAAATTCACCTGGAATTTGTGCCCTACAGAACTGGTAAAATCTTACACCCAAGGAAGAGTTTTGTGCCAGAATGGTGAACAATTACCTCCAAAAATATATCTTGAGAATAGAAAATAAAAATATGTCTTTTATATGTTAGAACTATCAGGATAAAATTAAAAAATCCCTGACAAAAAATATCCTGTGCCAAATTTGGCAAAGAAAGTTACAAAACAAAATTCTTTAACTGCATGATTTAAAAAAATAGTCAACAAAAAACCAAGAAACAATAAGAAGAAGAGGAATAGGAATGGGGTGATTATAAGATGGAGATTAAAGATAGCTAAGATATGGCCCCCAAATTAAATTAATAGTCTACACTAGTTTCTCAAAAATCATGAAGATGAACAATATAGGGGGATGGTAAATGAGAATGGGGTGGAAATAGAAATTAATTCATCTTAAGTGGAAAAAAAACTGTAAGATTTAAATAGGGGCAAGAGTGGGGAATAAAAAAATAACTTGATAATCTCCATCCCTATATTCTGATAAAATTGATACTTACAGTGGCATTTGCAATGTTGTAGTAGGTTTAGCATAATACTATGTGATTGAATTACAATGTATGCACTATATGCAATGTCCATGTTTGAGGATGAAGGCGAAAATAGTGCTCAGATAAGTCTGTGTCTTGTCATACATTATATTATTATACTAGACATTAGAACAGAGTTTGAAGTAATAAGCAACTAATGAAATGAAAATAAATAGAAAACAAGATAGAGTGCAGTATGAATTTAGCACATGTAGACTGTATCACACAAACACATAGTCTTCATATAGAGACATGATTCTTTAAAAAAGAGAATGGGAATTAAATATACCAGGGTTACTCAAATTGCTGTAAATTGATTAGTACAGCTCAAGATGGGAAATTATTACTTAGGTGGAAAAAGAGAATGACGACCAGAAAAACTATAAAAAGTTGTTGGTAAAAGGAGGACATCAATGAGTAGTACTGAAAGAGGATGTATGTAGCTAAAGTGAGGATTAGCATAAGGCTTCCTTATGGATTGGTTCTAGGACAGTTTTCTATTTATTCAGCATTTTTGTTAATTGTCTTGTCACAAGAAGCAGAAGTGAGCTAATTAGATGTACTGATGATAAAATGTGGGTAAGAACTGTAAATAAAGAGAAGAATAGGGACTTTCTGTAGGAAGTATTTTAATACAATCAGATGAAACTCAATAGTGGAGAGTAACAGCAAGTCACTTAATAATAACTAAGGCAAAGCATTTCTGCTAGGACCTGGTCATTTAAAGAGAAGTGAGAAGGAGAAACACCTGGGCATATGAGGCAGTCACAGTGATCTCCTGGGAACCTGAGGCAGTTGAATAAAAATGAAATGCACCCACTGGATGTTCTGGTACTAATGCTGTTGATAAAGACAGTGGGAAACAAGTGTTTGTCAAAGCAGAGATGTTTCAGACAAAAGTGACTAGAATTTTTCAGTAAAATTAGGTTTTGTTAGGGAGTTTCTACCCAGTTTCAGCAGTGCCACAGACCTGGATAGTCAACAGCATTCTCTCTTGGGTAATCTCTTAGCCTCGTCACGATACCTTTAAATGACTTCAGATAAATCACACATCCAAGCTGTACCCAGTGGCCAGCTGAAGGCATCATTTCACTTCCCGGAGCAGTCTCACTAGCTCCTTTTTTGATTGTGTTTGATGCCATGGTTGTTAAGAGTTTTGTTAGCAAGCACAAGTTGACAGGTCTACATCAGGGCAATTCCTGCGGTTCTTTCCTACTCCTTTTTTGAGGCTTTGTACCATGAGCTGCTTTGAACAGCTCAACCTGTTTGGAAAGAGCGCAATATCTAAGTATTCCTTTGTATTTGCAAATGTTTGTAATCAAGCATTAATGTGGAGGTGACTCAAAGGTGGACAGGACTTACAACAGAAAAATTACAGAATTGTAGCTCAACTTAATAAGTCCATGGGCTTCCTTGCTTTTGACATGGGTATTTCCATAGTGGCTCTTAAACTCTCTGGATCAGTCTCTCAGAAGACAACAGGTGCTTGACAGAGGCAGTTTCAGGCCCAAATGGCTTCATTTTTCTTGCATTTGGCACTCTTGCCATCTGCTTAAAGATAAGCAGAGTATTGTCTCTGAATATTGTCTTGGAGTAAAAGCAATCAAAACTCAGGATTACACTTCCATGGGAAAAGTCTACCCCACCCCAGGTACTTTATACAAGACTAACAATACATTACAGTTCAGGACTCAAATGAAAAATACATGGTGTTAGGGAAAAGGGGGAGATTATCGATTCCTTAAGGAAAAATTAAAACATTTCGCTTTCTGATTTCCTGAACAATGTGGAATGCAGAGCCACCCCAACTCCTAGGAACTATTTGTACTTTCCTGGAACCTGAGGGCATCTTCTGAGGCAATCCCCAAGGCTGGGTAAGCCATGGAAGTTCCCTGGAAACACAGTGATTGCCCTCCCACCTCAAAGTCCTTGGCTGAGTTCCTGAGAACTGTGGCAGCGTCTTTACTGCCACTGCAGACATTCTAATTCACAGCAAACTCTAAAGCTTTCTGCCTTCCCTCCAAGGGGTTTGACAGTACAGTCTGGAAGTGGTGGGTTATCTAGTCTCAAGGGAGCGATCACCTTGGACCCACAAGCTGTTTGTTCGATCAGTGGCTAAGAAGTCAGGCATCACTTTAATGAGACTCTGCCTTCATCCTCATGAAAGCATTTCAACACTATATTTTGCCAAAGCCTTCTTCGCAAAAGCATACATAACACTGATAACATAGAGAGCTCCTGAAATTGATGGCTACTCATAGAAACAACTGTGTAACAGTACCTGTGAAATGATGTGGCACAAGCTGTCAGAGTTGGTCTGTATAGTTCACAGGGAAAACCTCATTCTTAAAATAAACAGTAAATATTTTTTTTTCCCCTGAATAAATCAGGTAGCCCACCTACACTTATTTGCAAAGTTTTATAATGTATTGCCATTCCAATGCTTAGCAGTTTGGGTTCAGTGCAGATCCTTGAGCTTATCTCCAACCTCTTTTTGTCTCTCATCTCTGCTAATGTGAAGATTAGTTTCTGTGAACATTGAGATGGATTGTGTCTGCAGATTGCTGGCTTCTTGTCGCCAATTCCTTGCTTCACAAAGGCTGAATTGTGGAAATTTCACTGGCCTTTTTCCATTTTAAGTTCCCTCACTCACAGCATATCTTCCTAAAAGATATTTCACGCTCTGTCAGGATCCTGGACAACAGAGCTGGTTTTCTCTCACACTGAAGAGGATCTGCTTGGCTGGTACTGCTCACTGCCTAGCAGTGGGAGACGATGTTGTGTGTCTCACGTATAGTGCTGTCTCTAATTAAACAAATGTCTGTGGTTCCAAAGATAAATGTGGGTGCTGGGAGCCTTAGATTTGTGATATAAGTTTCTGTGCCATCTTGGTTTGGGCTTAAGGAAAATGTTTTTCTAATTTCTCATTCCCAGTGGAGTTTCAGTGCTTGTCAAGCAAGAAGAGTGTTTTATCAGCTGTCGTAGTATGTCAGTCACTATCTCTGACAAAAGTTTCTCACTCTTTTCTCAACAAGAGGATCAAAAGCTTTACCTTTATAATCGCAACTATAATTCCTAATATCAAGATAATCATATTTGCAAAATATCTTTGTCTTGGAGACAAGTATATTCTGTTGTTGAACTCCCTCCATGCTAATATTACAAATTTGTTCAAGTTTTAAGGGCTATTTGCCTGTTAAGCTCTCACTTTTTTTCTGTCCAAAATCCTCATTAACCAACCATTGTTACCTTATTTCATGCAAGAGAGAAGTGTGTTTCAGCAGATGGAACCAATCTATGGGCCTGTTCAGGCAAGAACACACAGGCTTACAGACTTCTATGTGGATCACCATATACCTCTCTATGTAACGGAAGGTCATATCTAAGTACACACATGTATTGCCAAGCTGCGGAAAAGTGAGTCAAGACAATCGTGCAGGACAAACTCATGCATTAGTCAAATTATTAACATTCAGCAGTGAGGTGTATTTTCCCATCACTTGGTTACAGGAAGACTGGCATCCCTTGGCACAAATGCATTTATCCTGGAGGATAACTTTTCCTTCATTTGGAATTCTGTAGTAATTCCTTCGGCTACTGATCTACTCAATGCATTTCTTGTTTATTGCACCTTTGCCTGCGCCTTCGGGTAGCTTCCTCTTTTTTTCTGTCCATCCCGCTGCTTTGGGTGTTCACCAAGTCAGTGGAGTCAGAGAACGTCCAAAGGCTTACCACTGATGCCACTATATCAAGGCTCAGTGTAAATGGTGGCAGCTGAGCTGTGACCATACTTCCCCATTTCATAGATCATATAGGACAAAGAGGGTGGTCTGTAATGGACCAGTGAGCATTACAGCATCTTAAATGTCATGCATTAAATATTTCCTTGTATACATCTTCAGTATTCAGCACCCTTGCTGAGGTGTTCTTGAAAGTCTGTAGCACAGCTTTTTATGGATTGGAAAATTAAAACTGAACCACAACATCATACAGCAGGCACTGCCAAAAAAAACTTAATTAGAAGAGCTATAAATGGTAAAGAATTCATAATATTCCATTGAAGAGACCATATGTCCTTCCAACAGTTAGTCATCTTTAATAAAACAATTTAAAGCAAGGCTTGTTCTCAGTGTTAGTCTGTATTCGAGATTTAGTAAGAACCCTCATTCTGAGAAACAGTATTTTTCAAAACATCCAGAAGAGGAAGGAAAATAACATGGTGCTATTGTAAAATCTAACAATAATAGGAGCCAACAAAAAATTCTTAATTATTAATTTTCTCCTAGAAACAGAGGATTGATCAAAAATATTGCATGTGTGGCTATACATGCCATATCAACAAATCATTTTTTCATTTCAAAATAGAAAATTAATCAACCCTATTTTTTTTTTACAGAACTGTTTTAATTGCAACCTTTTTCCCTTGGACTTGGGATTAAATTTTTGGTCCAAATGAGAGAGAGACAAACAGAAGCTATTCCCCAAGTGGCTGTTGAACTGGGACGTGGAAGCCACAGGTGCAAGTTCCTGTCTGTATCACACAGAAGGAATTTCACTGCGGAGTATTTCATTTCACATGAGTGCCTCCAGTATTGCTATTCTGAGAATAGCTTTTTTTAATGTTTTACATCAAGGAAAAAAGATGTTTCAAAGTGTCTTGTTCTTTTCTGATATGAAATGAAAACAAATTTCAAAATCTCCCACTTCTTTTTTTTCCCCAAACTTGAATTCTCATTTTTCAACTAGATGTTGAAATCACATGGTCCATCTTATATTATACTGCCAACCTTACACATGTCATAAACAGAGTCTCCAGCTACAGAATGAATTATTTATACAAAGGGAGTGAATCCCAGAACGTTGCAAGTTTCCTGCATGAATACTTTTGTGCCTCTCGTTTGTCACACGCTTCATCCCATATTTGGCTGTTGTCAGATTGAGAGCAAAGGCCCCGAGTAGCTGCCCCAGTAGGAGCGTATGCTCTTCCCCTTTTTTTTCCAGAGCCCAGAGGAGGTAAAAATACGACACTGCTATATTGGGAGTGCTTTAATTCCTCTTTTGTATTTACCCTGTCCCTGTGCTTGAAGGGAAGCAGGGAAAATGGAAAGATTTGTTCTTTCTTTCTTAATGTCTTTCTCACGGATAAGGTGAGTTCTGGCACATCATCCACATCTGACGGAACATCATGCTATGGTTTATACGGGTGCTGTATAAACATATAGGCAGCAAGTGGAATAGGTTTTACGATTTCTGCAATTTCCACAAATTATTAAACGGGAGAAGTTGGGAGGTTTTTCATAGTCCTATAAAATTATCTGATTTAGTGCTTAGAGTGTTCATGGATGTGAGTGGCTGCCAGCAGACCCCAAAGTGTCAGTACTTCATAGCATATATATCAGAATTAACCCTTTTGAACTGCAGGATTCTTCTCCAAAACTGCAAATCTGGAAGAGTCTGTAGAGAACAGGAAAACATATGAGCTACGAAAAAATCTCTAATGAAAATCAGTGGACCTGCAGAAAACAATCTTGGGAGATAAATACCAGTTATGGAGGATAACTCCTTTCAGCAATACCAGGAACAAAGCAAAATAAATTACATACAAAAAAGAAATAAATCTGACTTTAATTAGATCAGAAGTGCATGTGTCTGTAATAATGAGCTTCTCAGACGCTGCTGCCTCTTAAGTACTGCCCCTACTCCTCCCTAGCTCCAGGATGTGGCTCCAGGTTTTAGATGTGTTTCACCAGGAGTTCCACAACCTGTTGCCTGCAATGGCCCTGGTGCATCTCCAGAAGGCTTTGAGTGCTTTTTCTGCCTTAACTGACAGGAGCAAAGCCTTCTGGGATAATTAGTGCTGCTTCAATTGGACAGGTAGCGGATGGGAAATAAACAGGTTCAAGAGCTCAGGGGACATCCGTGTTGCTGTAGGCAGGGAGGCAGTGGAAAATAAATATAGCTAAGCAGTTGGAAAAATATTTATTTATTTATGCTCCTCTCCTTTTGAGATGTGAGATGAGGACCAGCCCAAATATGAACTCATTTTTTTTCTAAGCAGTTGCCAACTCTCTCCAGCCCTCAAAAATCTCATCCCACATAAGTCTATGGCCAGTTACAGTGATGACCCATTTGGAAATGCTTTTCCTTATTGTTAACTGTGAAAGGAGATAATTTGTTACATAAATAATGAATTAGATGTGTATTAATTTAGAACTGCTTGTCTGAATGGTTTGCAAAGCAGCTGTGTGATTTTAGGCAGTCATATGCTGTCAATTAACAACTTATTCTAAGCCAAATCTGTGTAAGCTTATTATGTGTATCACACAGTGTGGAATTTCTTCATAGGTTTTACTAATTCTAACTGTATACTATTGGCTGCATAGTAGTTTAAAACTGCTAAAGATTAGTAAAAATCCCAGTTAAATTACTGACGGGCAAAGGGAACTTCCAGCTGCATTCCAGCTATTAATCTGCTAGTGATACTTTTCGTGTTGTTGAGAAGTTGTGAGACCTCATTAAAATCCCCAGTTTTAGTATACGGAAAACTTAATGCAAGTCCAGGAAGGCAACATTAAAGCTGAATATTAATAATGCATTTCCAATATTTTGCTGAATTAAGGGAAGGACCTTTTAAGTTCATAGACAGAACAGCATATCTTATACTTACAGGTCTGATTGCTACCTGACTTTCCAAAATCAATAAGCCCCAAGATTTCAAAGGACTGATCTTGTGTCCATACTGAATCTGGGAATATCTGAGACAACCAAATCTCACTGGAAGATAACAAGACCTTTAATAAATCTTGAGGGACTCCTTCTGAACAGTACAATTATTAAAAACTTCTCTTAACAATGAGAGTTTTCTCCACCCAATAATTCTAATAGGATAATCCTAAAGATGAATACTTGCCATTATTATTTACAATATACACCACTGTATAGTTTGGACTGAAGTATACAAGCATCACCATGTCCAGTCTTCTGCAAAATTGTTCCTTCTCTAAGAACATGGTCATTGCTAAGAAAAAAAAGCACGTAAAATCCCAGGCATTATTTACCACACAAATTTAGCCATAATCTCCTAAGCATATGGAGCTTTAAGCACTTTCACAGGAAGAATTGCCCATGCTGGGTGTCAAACCCTTAATAAAATCACTTACTTTTAAACTTGTTCCACTAGAAAAATGATGTGGAAGCTTGGCTATGAGGCAAAGCTCAAGAGTATCAATAGTATGTATTCCTGTGGTTTGCAGTGTGATGGCTCCCCAGCTTCTCACTCACATTATCTGAGCACATGACCCACAGCTAAGTATGAGAATAAAAAATTTTGTGTCATTTCTAGGAAATGTGTCCTACTGTAAAGAATTTATAGAAGTTTCCCTATTAACAATGTTATCTAGTAGTTCTTTGGGATACCTGCTTCTCCCTGTGAAGCTTCTCTGCTGTGCAAGGAGGCTCTGCCTTCCTTTCAACACATTGTGAATATACTCAATCCTGACTCCTTTATTCTTTTCATGTAGATTCTCCTTTCTTTCTCCATTTCCTCTCTTCTCCATCTGATGTTTTTCTTCCATTACCTATCCAGCTCCATCTTTCTCTCAAATCTATCTACTCCTTCAGAGACAAATTTTTTCAGACCTCAAATTCAGTATTTTTCCTGTCCAGATACATAGCAAAACCAAAATTCCTTTCAAACGAATATTAAAAAAAAAATAGACTGGAAAAGCCTACATAAAAGTTTAATCAAAATGTCTTTGGGGTACAGCTGCCTGCAGACAAATTTAATCAACAAACGATGAGTTTCAGTGTCACCACTCTCTGATTCCTCCCTCAGTAGAGTACGTCAGCTGTAGTTAAGTGGACAAAATTGCTGTTAACATGATGCAAGAGTAAATAGAACTGTCATAAAACTGAAAGGCAACAATTTTTAAACCTGATGAAAGTATTTTCTTGTGTAGAAAATATTTCACACACGGTTTCCCTTGGAATGAGATCACATTGACACCAAGAGTTCAAACCAATACAGTGATTTCTACATAGAGCAAGAACATCCAATTACATCAGGCATATTTCAGTTTAAGGTTTCAATTACGATTATGTAATCTACCAGGGTCAAACCAGGAGGAAACTTCCTAACAGCAGATTATTTCATGATTCTCCATAACAAAACTTTCTGAACCTCCTGCTGAACCATTTGGCAATTCAAAAAGGTACAGAGAAAAGGTAGTATACCAAATCAATAGCTTGAGTCTGATTCATTTAATTGAAAGCAAAAGAAGTAGCATCATATTAGATTATGTGTGGATATTTCATTTATGTTAGGAAAAATCACAAAGATCCATCCTGACTTTCTTTTTCAGGTCAAAGTTCTTAACTAAAAGGAACTGCTCTTACACTGCATTTTTTTCTTTCTGTTTCCTTCTTTTTTCCAGTTTGCCGTTTCTGCCTTTCCATTCCTCCACCTACATAGTATAACCACTTCCTCTACTTCTTCACTAAAACTGGAAAATTCTGATTCCGCAGCTAAGTTTCTCTAGTAAGCCAAGCAGACAGTAAAATTAATAACATTTTCATATAATTTCTTTTTATTTCATTCTATTGCCTAATTTGCTTATATGATTGTGTAACTGAAGAAAAGGGATAAAAAGTCAGACTATTGTATAGATCCAAACCAGCCCCTTTGAACTCTGATTTTACAGCAGAGGCATCAAAGAAGAATTGCTACTCCAAGGCTTTTTATCAATAGAAACTGTAAGAAGGAAATGATAAAAGAACATATTCACAGTCTTACCTCAATTTCCCATTCTAACTTCAGGAAGCTCCTATTGACTTTGATGCTGTAGGATTAAGCCTTTGGGCCCAGATCCTCAAAGGTACTTAAATGTTGCAAAGCTAACTTTTTTTCCCCCTGTGACCTCATGGATTTCTCAACCCAAATACAACTTCCCAGGCAATGAATCATGAGAATGATTTTATTTTTTTTTAGTAAAAGAAAAAAATCAGTAAAGCAGGAAATCCGTAGAGCAAGGATCTGCCTAAATCAGCCACGTCTGAAGAGCAGAGATGTGGGACTAGGCATTGTCAAACTGCCTCTGCACAGGCTCAAAATGAGCTAAATACCATTCATCTCTACATTCTGGATATTTTGTTGTGCAAGGGCCAGCTGATGGCTGTACCTATGTGACAGTGGCTGACATATGCCCAATCTGACTCCTAAGGAGATCGTAAGTAAAAAGGTAGAATAGAATGGTTCTGCATCCAGTTGGCGGCCGGTCACTAGTGGCGTCCCCCAGAGGCAGTGTTGGGCCCAGTCCTGTTTAATATCTTTATAGACAAGGGGATTACGTCTACCATGAGCAAATTTGCAGATGACATCAGGTTGTGGAGGGAGTGTCAATCTGCTGGAGGGAAGGAGGGCTCTGCAGAAGTACCTGGACAGGCTGGATAAATAGGCTAAATCCAATGGTATGATGTTTAACAAGGCCTGAGGGGTTCTAATCAACAGAAAGATGAACAGGAGCCAGCAGTGTGCTTCAGTGGCCAAGAAGGCCAATGGTCTCCTGGCCTGTATCAGGAATAGTGTGGTCAGCAGGACCAGGGCAGTGGTTCTGCCCCTGTACTTGGCACTAGTTCAGCTACACCTCGAGTGCTGTGTCCAGTTCTGGGCCCATCAGTTTAGGAACGACACTGAGGTGCTGGAGAGTGGTCAAAGAAGGGCAACAAGGCTGGTGAAGGGACTCGAGCACAGGTCTTATGAGGAGTGGCTGAGAGAGCTGGGTCTGTTTAGTCTGGAGAAGAGAAGGCTCATCACTCTCTACAGCTACCTGAGAGGAGGTTGGATGGAGCAAGGTGGGGGTCAGTCTCTTTTCCCAGGCAACCGGCAGTAGGACAGGGCATAGGCTTAAGCTCTGTCAGGGGAGGTTTAGGTTACACATTAGAAAGAAATTTTTTACAGAGAGAGTGATCAGACACTGGAATGGGCTGACCAGGGAGGTGGTGGAGTCACCATCCCTGGAGGTATTTAAGAAGAGATTTGATGTGGCACTTAGTCTAGTTGACCACAGTCAACTGTGGCCACAGTCTAGTTGACAGGGTGGTGTTAAGTCATGGGTTGGACTCAATGATCTCAGAGGTCTTTTCCAATCTGATTGTGTCTGTGATTCTGTCTGTGATTCTGTGAATGGGATGGGAAGGATAGAATAGAATAGAAATAGAAATAGAATAGAATAGAATAGAATAGAATAGAATAGAATAGAATAGAATAGAATAGAATAGAATAGAATAGAATAGAATAATTTGCAGTAGGAAGAGACCTATAGTGATCACCAACTCAAACTTCCTGAACAGGGCTAGTTCACCTGGGTGATATGATTCAGGTATGTTGCTTTTAGGGCAAACTTGCTCAGTCATTGCACATCTGTTCACAGAGCTGCACTATTCATTGCAGACCAACCAGGTCTCCTCTTGAGGCCCTTCCCCTGTCTAAAAATTATTACATGTAGATTGCAAGAGAGAAGAGAGCCCATGATTAGAGACCTCACTTGACACGTAGGAAGGTGACACCTAAGCCCTTGACTTGGAGATTAGGCTTAGTACTAATCTAAAACCAGTTGCAGGCTGAAGTAGGGATCTCAACTACTGTTAACTTTCAGGTTAACTTTAGCATTTAGGTTGCATTGTGTGTGGTCAGTGGTCAGCCAGCTACAGGATTTAAACACCCATCCTCTCCAGAGGTAGCTTGGCAGAGATTTTGAGCACTTCAGTGGGGGAGGAGAGGGGTGGTGGTGCATAGGGATGCTGAAGAAATACTTTTGGGTACCAGGCCTCAGTTTCACTAACCTGGGAACCTGTTTTCTGTTTCCAGCCTACTACGACATTTCAAGGACAGGACATTCTTGCTCTGAGTGTGGATGTGCCTCCTCGTCGTGGGGGCTGGGGACTGTTGGTGAATGGGGACTGTGGGTTACCATCAATGGATGGCTCTAAACTTCTTGCTGGAGTAGGGAAGGACATCAACCCTCAATCCCCACTACCCTCTGCTTTTGCAGAGCACTTGCTTCTCCTTCCCCCTCCTGTGCGAGACATGAAATAGGGGAGCCAAATAGTATTGCAGCTGCAGGGGAATAAAAGATTTCCAGATGTATCTAACCTGCTGCTGTCTCTGATTCCCTCCCCATCTGCATTTGTCAGACCCACCATCTTTCACTGTACTCCATCACCTCTCACCATACTCTGTTGCTCCATTTTTATGGAAATTCATTTACAAAAGAAAGACAGTTATATTCATAATGTAGATCATACTGGAATACTTAATCTTTCACTTCATTTTTTTTCAAGTGTGCCTTACTCAGACGTGGACTGATAAGCTGACAAGTGCTAAAACAATCTGTGAAATGATGCATGGACTTTTAAGCAAATTAATAAGTGCCTTGGAGCAAAGATATATATAATCACAGAAAAACCTGACTCTTTTCATAGGAGATATATCCTTGAAATACTGTTTTATCTGGTTAATTAGAGTTAAGGGGTGGAAACGTTGGCTTTCCCGAGATTAAAGAGAAAACTTAAAATATTCAGATGGGAATTTGTTTTATATAATATACTACATACACACTTAAATATGAAAGTTTGATCCTTTAATATTTAACCAATGGACAGTCCACCGAGACATCTCTTTCATTTCCACTGGGGTCCTGGTACAAGCACCAGCTAGTTTTAATAGACATCACACATTTTTAAAAAAATAGGTGCAGTTAAGACACAGTTCAGCTAAGAGCCATGGGGCACAATATGTTGCATGGGTCAAAAGCGCACGTCCTAAAGGAACTAGTGAACTAGAACAGTGTCTTTGTTATTAATCCGGAAATTGCATTTTTAGAACATATATTGCTGACTATATAAGTCTCCTTTTTTTTTTCTTCCAGTAATTTCTTTTTTCACATGAACAGAGCAAACATCTCTCTTTGTTCCTTATAAAGATCTTTTAACTTTCCTGTTCAATCTAGACAATAACAATCCCTTATGCATCTTAACATTTATGTTTATGCAGGCTATAAATGTTCATGCTCATACTCATACTAGACATCTTTAATACACACTTCCATCTGTCAGCGACCTGCCCGTGACCTTCTTCAGAATGCAAGGTAACTTGGCTAGCTCTATTTCTGGTCCTTCTGAAAAAGGATTGTCAGGTCAAACTGTGACAGTTTAAGTGTGATGTCTGATATTGACTGCTGTCCAGCAGGGACTGTAAGCACTGTGTCTCCCACTTCATTCAGGACCTTACTATTGACTTGCACTATCGTCTTAAGGTTAGTCTTTTATCTCCTGTGCTTACAGGCAAAGAAAGAAGTGGCACTGGAGCAAACTGCTGTACTCCAGCACAGGGACACTGCTCTCGGGAAGCTAGTAAGACTTCAATGCCCACAAATAAGATGACCACTTCCCAGTGTGTCAGACAGGTGTAATTACTATTACAGCGTGTTTCTGTAGCTAAATTCTAAGTAAAATAACTTTTCCAATATGTCTGTTTCTCTGTGTGTCTGTGCGCATGTGTATATTTTGGACAACATGGGACAATTTCTTTTAACCAAGTCCTTCTACAGTCAGGCAAGAAAGTAAGGGAAATACAAAAATTAAGCAAAAAAAGAAAAAATAAAAATAACCACTGTTTTTAACTGTATGTTATTGCTAAAATATTATTATTTCACTTTTTTTTTTTTCCATTTCTACTCTCCAGGGTTGTCAAACCACTTTCCTAACACCTAACACCCACAAGTATTTGTGCTTGCCAATCCTTTCCCATAGTAGTGCGTGTCCTCATGGTTATTTCACCTCCCACTCTAATTTTTTTACATAAAAATTAAATGTGGGACATTAGGAGCTTTGAAGTAGTCCTTTTGATAGAGTAGGAATCTGAAAGTCCTTGCAGGCACATAGGAGCCCTGCTGGTTACTGGCCAGGGTCACTAGCAAAGGGGCAGAGAACAAAAATGTCTTTACATTCCTATCTTTCTCCTTTTGAATTTAGTGGCTTTTCTATATAAATAAATGACTTGGAGTTAAAAACTAAGCACTTCAAGAATTACATCATGCAGTTTGGTCTGATCTCTCACCTAATTTTGTTCAACAGTGGAATACCAGACTCTTGAAAGTATGCAAATTATTTGTAATTTGTAAATGTTTTGTGAATAGACACCATTTGAAAAATAGTTTGCAAATCAACTGCACTACTATTTCTATTGCACTTATTTGAAATTATTGTAATTTAGACTGCAGATACGGCTTCAGTTTAAGTGTGTGGTATTGCCCCATCCGCCATATCTTATCCCAGGATAAAACCATATAATTTCATTCTTCTTGTCCATTTTTAAGGTACAGTTTCTCACCTGGATCATTCCATAGCTTGAATCTTTTCTCTTCTACTTCTCCTCACGCGAAATTCTAGCCAAGCCTTGAAGAAACCTTTGCTGAAACAAATGTATCAACTATAATTTTTTTTTTTAATCTGGATTTTAGAAAAAGAAAAGTTGAAAACTCCTGCCTCATTCCACACATGAAAACTTTGTTCAGTGTTGGCTTAGAATAGCTCAGTCTTGTTCAAAGAGATTAGCAACAATGGGTTTTCAGTTTTTACAATGTTAATCCATGATTAATCTAAACATATTTTAATGCTCCTTGAAGCACAGTATTATTTTCCTAATCCGAAATTTGCCGCATTGATCCCATCCTTGCTTATTTTTCCCACAACAATTTATACAAGACTGTAGCTAAAGTCTTTACATTTAAATCTGAAATAAATTATTATTATTATTACACTGAATGTAGATATAAGAGTTGATAAGATAGGTAGGCCTCTTTCCTGCCCTTCAAACATGACCATCACCCAGAAAAAATACTGGAAGATTAATTGTTGATGTGATAATTTTCTGTTTACTTGGGATTCATGAGTATTTACAGCCTCTTTACATATGCCACTTTGATGTTAGTGAGAAGAAAAACAGGTAATAAGATTTCATAAGATGCTAGTTAAAAATTTCACTCACTAATATGCCATTTGTCAAAAAGGAGAAAAAGATTTCAGAATGATAAGGAGATTTTCTTGGATTTTGAACTGTACCAGGATATTTCCAGGATATTACTGTTTGTTAATATTTTTTAAGGTGATTAATGAAGCCTATTTGCTATTTCTGAGTAGACCTCACTATATCTGAAGTTGTAATGGACAATCAAAGGAGTGTGATAGTCACAAAATATGCCTTCAGATTCAGATAGTATCTCTAGAAATAAAACGGTTTTCTACACTGCTTTAAACAATTAAGACCTATACTAAATAACAAGGGTAGGTTAATGCCAATGTTTGATTCATGGCTCCCGTTGTTCAAAATTAAAAACTTCAAATGGATTTGTTAAGTGTCTCCTATGGCTAATGCCTCATAATATCTGCAACATTCACCAAAAACACTGTGAAGGTCAGGACACAGGCATTATTTAGTGTCTGCTTTTAATATGCAGGTTGTGAGCAAAGTTAACATCATGAAAAGAGCTGAAAGTTTCAGTGATTTTGCTTTACATTACATATTCAATGGCCCTCAGTAAAAACTAATCATATTCTTATCTGTTAATTTTCCTACTTTGAGACTTCACTCCTTTGCCATAAATAATCTTTATTACTGCTAAGGCCTTTATACTCCCCAAGAAGATTTAGGGAACCCAAAACATATTTTTTAACCTTTCTATGTAAAAGTAATACCCATCCGACCCACCACTGCTCCTTCAGTGACTATACAGGTTGTTTTAGCAGGCAAGATGTTATGGAAAACTGAATACAGCCATGCTACATGTAGCCCCCGATGGCTCTCCATTGCTGTAGTCAGATGGACAGGAAGGAGCTCCTGGCTTTGGGTTGACTGTGAGCTGGCAGCTGCCCAGTCTGCCCTTCCCTGTGACAGATTTCCCTATGCCAAGAAGTGGCAGCATCCATACACTCCATCCAATCTGTCACCAACTTGCTTCCTGTCAGAGTCTGGCATCCATGGGGCTGGCATTCCCCTTCTTTGCCCATGGAGGACATCAGAGTTGTCATACCACAACAAAACATCCAGTGACACTTAAGTCAGGCCATGTGATAGGTGAAAACTAAAATGCCACCTACTTGGAGAAATGCCCCATCTCCCACCAGTGAGGGCTACTAGTTTTTCCAGTGACTTTCTACACTGAGGTAAACAAGGACACCTCTGTGGTTGCCCGTTGGTTCGGGGCAGCCACTGTGAGCTGATGGAGGACACCTTTGTGATTGCCCGTTGTGTATGGGCAAAGTTAGAGCCCATTCTCTAATTTATTTAGTCTCTAGCAACATCTGCTCATATTCAGAGAGAGAAATAACCCTCAGGGAGCTGCAATATGCTCCCCCAAGGCTAGTAGCAGTTGTGAGAAGGCTCTGGGCTCTTCATTCCCTGTAGGGCCAGGAAAGGTGGGGATGCAAACCAAACAGCAACAAGCCAAGAAGAGCCCAGGCAGATGGATCTTCTCTTTGTATACCCAGAGAGGCCATGCTCGCTCTCAGTTATCCCAGAAAACAAATCAGCCTTACAATACTTCAAAGAGAAATTCCAGCTGAGCGTTTTTAGACTTGATCAAATTAAATTTCAGGTATAAGAAGTTCAGAGGTTTTAGAAATAAAATATATTATTTACAACTAGAAGTATTTATTATTCAAGGCATTCTATCAATGCTAAAAGAATATTTAATGACTAATGTATTAAATCCATATTTTATGAATAGTCAGATAATTTTGATTTCTCTTTTTTCTTTTGTCAACTAGTTTAAAAGCCATACTGAGAAACTGCTTATTAAGTTCATGTCATAAATGAGATTTTTATTTTTTTCACAGCTCAGAAAAATGCAAAAATAAAAATGAATAAATAATATTTTCCATAACACTATTATTCTTAAAAGTCAAGGTAGTGTGTGTGTGCAAATTAATGGTAAAAATATGTTTAATATTTGATTATCACATTGAAAGTTCACATCTTGCATGGCCATTGAGAATGTAAAAATCTATCCCAGTCTTTTATCATCTGTAAATATGAGCAGAACTGCTAATATAATAAATTTCAGAAAAATGTTAATAAATGAATGATCAAGTCTTTGCTGTTCTGAAAAGAAGCAGTAACAACTATTTCACATATCAAAAGAAATTTGTAGGAGATTATAAATCACAGAAGTGCAAAATAGAAATAGAGTGCAATAATCCTTGATGATATGCAGGATATGATGGAAGAAGTAGAAGCTGCAAGGTCCTCTCCTCTTAAAGCTGCTATGCAGACATGAACTAATGAGCCTCTGATAACCAATGCAATGACTGACAGAAGGGAGATGCCTAAAGGTGTCACCCATAGTTTGCAGAATACCAGACTGTGTGCAGCAGAAAGCAGTAATTCCTGCCATAAGAATGGTAAGTATCCTTAGGACCTATCCACAGCATCAAAGAAGCAGCCAAGTTTGGAACTGGTTTGTACAAACACTCTAAAGAGACTCTAGAGATTTACCTTCCTCATGTAACTTTCTCCATATTTCAAAAAAAGGCAATTATACATTTTATGAATGGTAAATCTTATTTTCTGCAAATAATCTATATATTGTGTCGCTGGTATTCAGTGCAAGTGTTATAATATCAATAAAATGCAAGTGTGTTTACAAAATGCTCTATGCAATGTGGAAAACAATTCACAGAATCACAGAATGGTTTGAGTTGGAAGGGACCTAAAAGATCATCTGGTTCCAACTGCCCTGCCATGGGCATGACGACCTTGCACTTGAGTGGGTTACTCAAAACCCCCTCCAACCTGGTCTGAAACACATCCGATAAAGGGGCATCCACAACTTCTCCGGACAACTCATTCCAGTCCCTCACAACCATTATAGAAAAGAATTTCTTCCTAACACCTAATCCAAACCTGTCTTCTTTCAGTTTGAAGCCATTCCCCCTTGATCTATGAAATGGGTCAAAGTCCCCATGCCCTCGTGAAAAGCCCCTCTCCAGCCTTCATGTAGGCCCCCTTTAGGTACTGGAAGGTGCTCTAAGGTCTCCTTGGATCTTTCTCTTCTCCAGACTAAACAGGCTCAACTCTCTCAGCCAGTAAGAACAGTAAGAACACGAAATACTTTTAAAACAGTGGCTGCAATATTTTTCTGTATCTGTATACTGCAAAATCTTTTTTTTTTCTTTTCACGCTCTCTTACAACGCTTATTTTCTCATTTTTTATTTGATTGACTGTGCTCAGCACTTTCACTTTTCACCTTTCTTCCTTTTTAGTTTAATATCTGAAAAATTTGCTTCAGTCTCTTTAGAATATCTTTTTTTCTGAAACAGACAGGATGCAGCATGTCCTGCCAAGGGGAACTAAAATTTCTTAAATATATTGTATATATAATATATTTTATGTAAGAACAGGGTCTCTTTCCTGATGCAACAAGTACTGCTAAGTGCTGAATTATTCCAGGAATCATTTTATTAGAAGTTGTCAGCCTGATTGAGAGTAGTTGTACAAGTAGTTTGTAAGTGTGTATTCTGTTTACTCTGTGAGTACCATTTACTGTGTTTTGTTAAGGAGGGCTCTCAAGAGGAAGGAAAGCAATTTGTCCTAGTCCTTGTACTCTTGGGACCCTCTGGAGGAAGGAGAACAGCACACTTCCTAGACACAGCCAGCATGAAGTGCTTTTAGGACACAAGCAGGAGTAGGGATATGACATGGAAGTTTGCAGAAGGAGAAAGGATTTGGCACAAGAAGGGAGCCTGTGTGCAGAAGGAAGCAGACCTCCCTCTGGCATGATGGAAAGAAAAAGACTTTCCTAAGCAAAGGCTTTGGGCAAAATAAGGGTCATTAGCTGTTTCTGGTCTGAAAGGCAAGTGGGCAGGAATGAGGAATTCTGAGATTTTTTTTTCAGAATTTATTTAATGTGGGTTACCTGATAGATCACTGTGGGTCCCTTCTAACTCAAAATATTCTGTGATACCTGAAATATCTGTGATATCTGGTATGTCTGGGACAACTTGTGTGGCTTGAGCTATAGTATAGTTTGTGGTGGGAGAAGGTCATGTGAGTGATATACTCAAGTCTGATAAGTTATGTTATTTAGAAGAGGGCAGTGTTTTGATAATTTTATGCATGTTACAGGCGCAAAAGGATGGGTGTTGCTCTTTGAGACTATCACAGCTCTTTTCTTGTCTACTCACCTGCATAAATAGATAGAAATTTATCTTGTGTTATTTGCATCAAACCCCCAAATTACAAAATGTTACTTGCTTCAGACCTCCAAATACTGATGAAACTCAAGCTTAAACTGGACAAAGATAAAGAATCCCACCTTCTCTCTAAGCCTACTTTGTGAGTGACTAGTTCCAGACATGTCACAAAGCCCTGTCCGTGAGGTGGAAGCAGCCTCAGGCAAACAGTCATATTTGTGGCTCTAGTTTGTTTCTTCTTATATTAAAATACATCACGTTACTTGGTTTCTCCAAAGCTAACCAAGTTATCCAGTTCAAACTGAGTAATTTACCAAGCCACAAGTCTCAGTATCATCTGCAAATTTTATGTATACATCTCACACGATTTTTTAGTATGTTTTCTTCCAGAAAATTGATTGAATTGCATGGCCCATGAAGAGCTGAAGAATCAACCTGCAGTGAATAGCTCTTCATAAGTCCATACACATACGTATCAAAAGGCAAACTTCTAACGTGAGGGAATATATGGTCGCAGTCTCGTAGTAACAGTTCTTACTGAAAACATTGTGCTACATCAGTGCAGGTGCTTTTATGAATTGGATTTTTTCTCACTTCAGAAAGAAACAGATCTCAAATATCTTCTGGAAAATTTACGTCCACCAACAGCGTTTCTAGCAAGTGCAGTTCTGTCCTTTGACTCCATGGACACAAGGTTCAACATATCACCACTGGGATGATCAATCTGATCCCTGGCTTCAGTGACTCTTTATTAGGGCAGTTTGGGACTAGATGCATTGTTCTTGTGGCCACCATAGCTTCAGAAATCTCTCAGATGTCTCCCCATCACACCACTGTGCCCCTGGAGAGCACTCTGCTTTGTGTGTATGTTGGACAAGCAGCATGAAGGGTGTATAGTAGGTTTTAGTGCACACTGCAGTACATTCATGGCTTTCGTTCTGCACCTGCTCAGTGAACTCTCCGTAATATCTTTGAGATAAGAAAGGCTGTGAAGGGGAAGGCAATTGGCAGTGGATTAGTCCTGAAACTGCTGTGTAGGCACTATGAAAATTTGGGTGTCACTGATTCACATTCCCAGATTACTGAGTACTTATTGCCATATTTTTTTTTCCAGGATGAACAACCAACTGATTAGCTAATATTAGCTGGTTTCCTACTTTTAGGCTGTTGTTACTCTTTTTTCAGAAGATGGTATGTCCCCTTCATCCTCTCTGTTTTCCTTAAAGCAATTGTCACTGCAATGATATCAAGAGTTTGTAGTTTGTAATTTTCTTATTTATTCCAATATAGGCTTCTCTGCACATAAAGTGTATCACAGTAATGTCATTTGATTCTATGTTTCTGAGGTTTTTCAAGCTGCAATTTAAGACTTTTGTCCTTTCTGACTGTTGGCATAAAGAAGATACATACATACAATATCTTGTGTTCTTTTCATAAAACATGTCAGAACAGGGGATGATCAGTATAAAGTTGTCTTGCCAATTTCAGCACATCTTGGACAAAATATTTTCCATACAATGCACTGAAGTAATGTTTAGGGCTGCTGTTGTTTTTTACTCTACACTGTTGGAACTACATAAGTTTGTTTGTATTTGTGCCCATTTGTTGTTACCGGTAGGGTAGCCACCTGCTATTACAGGATGCTTTGAAGCAATATTTTTCATAACCTAGATGAGTCAATGCTGTTTAAATCAGAGCCAAAAAGCGTATCCTCATTTCATTTTTCCTCATCTCTTTTTCTATTCTTAAGTGTCTTTCCACCTAAGGTTTACTTTTTATGCCTTGGACTTATGATGCATTCAAAATAGTAACTACATTAATGTTAGTTCTTATCATTTCAGTTGATTCATTTGTTCAACATACACCAATTTAACAGCTACCAGTATATTTCAAGAATTTTGTATATAATAGGCACAAATGTTTCTAAATAACCTGAGATTTTAAAAAGCTGCATGCTTCTGGTCTTACAAGGAAATTAGAAAACCATCACAAACACCAGTAGAAAATACTTTGCTATAGATTTGTACTACTTTGTTCACTCTAAACATTCTGCAGACTACTGAGACTGTCTGTTCTTTTTCAACTGAAATCATGTAAAGCTGTAATTTTAGGAAATGCATTTGACTCTGTTAGAATAGTATTAAGACCAAGCAGTGCATGACTAGCATTCTGAAAGACACAGATAATAGTGGATCTAGCATGATACACACATTGTTTGGTGTCCAAAAGATACAGTCATTCACAAACTACATGTTTAGGATTTGGCTATTGTGTTCAGACCACAGCTGCAAGTCCCATCAGAACAAGGTAAGATTGGTAGAGAATGAGAGATTTCCTCTTTCATTTTGCCAATTTATCAACCAGAGGCTGTTATTTTGCTCTACAACTCATTTACTGCATTTGCCGCAGATTCTGCTGAATTCAGGGACAATTATACCTGCAAGTCAAGGAACAGACTGTTCCCGTAGTATTTATGAATCATGATGGAAATAAATGAGCACTGTTAACTACAATTGCCAGCCCTTATGCCTAGACCAGAGCAAAAGCCTTGCCATCAAGAAATGTTGCTGCTGAGACAGTAAAAGGAATGATGCATGAGACTGCAGGGCACTGCAGCACTTTGCAGTCTGTAAGTAATTCAGAAGGATGTTGAACAATATCCACAAGTGATAAATATCTTAAAAACAGATTCAGAAAAATTTCAGCCAAGAATTCCCTAAGAATTAGTTGAAAGGCCCTGCTGGCTGATACTAATCTCCAGTACAGCATGCAATAGCAGAAAGACTTCAGTTGCCTAGAGAACATTAATTTTGTGAAAGCTCTCAATAGAAGGGCAAGCAGATGACCTGCATAATTTAAGACCAGTGATCCTGGTGTTAATCCAGGACAGATTAATAAAAAAGTCATGTAGGATTTACATCAAAAAGAATTAAAGGATATTTTAATACTACCACCAGTCATCAGAGTAGATTGGAAAGACATCTTGTCAAAAAATTATTTGATTATTTGAGGAAAATGGATCACAGATTGGTTTCAAAAATTTAGGGATCACCTACAACATATGTTTCTAATAGGATGCATACTTATCCTAACGTTAGACAGCATTTTAACCAAATCTGTAGATGTCACTGATCATAGCTGAATAGCAAATGAAACTAAGAGGAGGGCAGGTCAGACACCCTGCCAGACTCTAAGCCAGTTATGAAGTAATCTGCTATCAATACAAGCTGGGGGAGTAAGAAATTGAGAACAGCCATGCAGAGAACTTGGGGGTACTGGTGGATGAAGAGCTGGACATGAGCCAGTAATGTGCCCTTGCAGCCCAGAAAGCCAACCACATCCTGGACTGCATCAAAGGAAGTGTGGCCAGCAAGCGAAAGGAGGTGATAGTGCCCCTCTACTCTACCCCACCTTTACTGCATCTGGGTCTGGGGTCCTCAGCACAGGAAAGCCATCTGTTAGGATGAGTCCAGAGCGGGTTCAGAGGAGGCCATGAAGATGGTCAGAGGGCTGGAGCACATCTCCTATAAAGACAAGCTGAGAAAGTTGGGGATATTCAACCTGGAGAAGGGAAGGCTCTAGGGAGACCTTTTAGCAGCCTTCCAGTATCTAGAGGGTGCTGTAGTGGATCGACTGTGGCCAAATACCAGGTACCCACTAAAGCCGCTCTCTCACACTCCCTCTGCAACTGGACAGAGGAGAGAAATAAAAAACCCAGCCAAGGATTCATGAGTTGAGATAACAGCTGGGAGAGGTCACTTACTGATTACCTTCACAGGCAAAACAGACTCAAAGTGGGGATAGTACTTAAATTTATTACTGACAGGATAAAAGCTGAAGAGTGAGAAATAAAAGTCATAAAAACACCTTCCCCCCACTCCTTCTTCCTCCCATGTTCTCCATCCTCCTCCCCAGTGGTGCAGGGGGACGGGGAACAGAGGTAATGGTCAGTTGTTGTTTCTGATGCTGCTCAGAGAGAGGAGTCCTTCCCCTGCTCCTGTGGGGTCGCTCCCTTAGGAGACAGTCCTTGATGGACCTCTCCAGCGTGAGTCCATCCCTTGGGCAACAGTTCTTCCCAAACTGGTGTCCTGTGGGTCACTCCACCATGGGGTGCAGTCCTTCACAAATGAGCTGTACCAGTGTAGGTCCCCCACAGGGGCAACAAGTCCTACCTGGGAAAACCCTGCTCCAGCATGGGCTCCTTCTCCACGGGCTGCAGGTCTCCAGCAGGACTCTGCTCCATTTTGGGCCTCCCACAGGGTCATAGCCTCCTTCATGCATCCACCTGCTCCAGCAGGGGCTCCTCCATGGGCTGCAGGTGGGTCTCTGCACCCCGATGTTCCTCCCTGGGCTGCAGGGGCACAGCTGCCCCAC
>JAWWES010000081.1:87067390-87124500 GCA_035583135.1 Lophotriccus pileatus | reverse complement strand
TTGTTGTTCCCATGTTCTCAGTCCACTCTTCCCTGGATGGAATTTTCTCTACAGAATAGCTTTCTGTTCTTAAATATATTATCACAAAGGCATTACTATTGCTCTTGATTGGCTTGGCCTTGGCCAGCAGCAGCAAGTCCATCCTGGAGCCGGCTAGCATTGGCTCCATGGGACAGGGGAAGCTTCTGGCAGCTTCTAACAGAAGCCACCCCTGTAGCTCCCCCCACTACCAAAACCCAGCCACAGAAACACGCTACAGGTGCCTACAAGAAAGATGGGCACAAAATTTTGAACAAGGCCTGTTGCAAGACACAAGGGGTAATGATTTTAAATTAAAAGAGGTTTCATTTAGAAAGAAGGTTTTTATTATAATGACAGTGGTAAAACACTGGAACAGGTTGGCCAAAGAAGTGTCCCATACCTGGAAACAGTCAAGGAATAATTGGATGAGGGTCTGAGCAACTTGATCTAGTTGAAGATGTCCCTGCTTGTTGCAGGCATGTTCGACTAGATGGCTTTTAAAGGTCCTTTCCAGTCAAACAATTCTATGATTCTATGAAGGTCATACATGTAAGTTAAAAAAGGAGTGTTGACTATAACCATCTGCTAAGAAACTGCATCCAAGGAAGATTAAAAAAAAAAAAAAAAGGCAAGAATGAAGAATTAATGGCATCTAGGTAAACAGATGTGAAAATAAGCTTCCATTATAGTGACCCACCTAAAGAGGCATTCATGATCCACAGATACACAAAGAGCAATAAATGAGTCAAAGCCATTGCGATTTCAGCTACACCTTATGGCACTGGTGAGACTAATAATGGAATGCTTCCTCCAGCTTTGGTGTTCTTATTTCAAGCAAGATGTTGAAAGTGCACAACAATTACTTGAGAGCTCAAAGAAAATGCCTCGCTAAGTACAAGGAAATTTAGAAGGGGAAATGCTCTAATTGTCAACTGCCAGGATGATAAAACCCTGGAGCAAGGACCGATGGACATGTAATTTGCCCACATTTTAATTCCTTCACTTAAAGATTGAAAGCTTTTCTGTAAGAGCTACGTAAGTCAAATAGAACATATGGACTAATTATTAGAAAATTATTAATCTCATTACAGAGGTAGATGCTCATATTATACAAGAGAACTGACCAGATGACCTGCTGATTGCTTCTGTCCTTCAACCCTACAAATTCATGTAAAAGAACTGAACTCCTTTTGTTCCAACTCAACTTTCATGAGTTACTGACACATGGATGTTTGATGGCTTCTTACTTCTCACAGGAAGCCCACTCCCGGAGTGACCATGAATCATGAATTGCATGCAAATACTATGCCATTTCCTTTCTCTGAGGTGCAAACCACGATGGTCCTGATTTAAAACAAGATTAAAATGAGGTCATTAGGAACTTAATTAAAAATATCTTAATTGCAGATGACTTTCTGTAATGTGTTTGCTCAGTCTGTTGTGCAGCTGTCACTTAAGTAGTTCAGAACTTGCAGCACAGCATTATGTTTCTCTTGTATGCAAAATGTTTGTAATGAACCCCATTATGTAATCTGCCAGTGAAATAACTATGATTTTGCAGAAAATATTGTAGAATTTGGTACAGGGAAAGAGGGGAGGCATGAAGAATATCTTTTTAACTCACACTTAGAACTAATGGTGACAGACTGTCAAGAAAGAAATATGAAGGTATATAATTATTAGCTGGCATGCCTCAGGCATCACCCAGGTGTTAACAATACATAAAGGCTGGGCATGCAAGGACTAACCTCCTCCAAAGGTCCTTTGGGATCTGTCTCATATTTTAAAACTGCCATTTGCTTCACAGTATTGTTGGATTAGCAACAATTGGTTATAATTGAAATAGTAGCAAGAAGCACACACGCATATAGTCTTTTTTTTTCAATATTATGAATTCACACCCAAGATAACTCAAGTTATTAAATAATTGTACAAAAATAAATGTCCCTGCTAAACTGATGGTGAATGGTTCCTAGAAGTGATTATTTTGCTTCTGTAGCACTACTCAAATGAGCAAAACTTTGTCTACATTACAGAACAGATGCAACACTTACTTCCCATTAGATGAAAACTCACAACAAGAATTGAAAATCAAAATCTGACTTAATCTGATATTTTTTGTTCAAGCCAAAAGCTCACACTGTAAAATTGTTACTCAAGCACCTTATGTGAACAGCCAGTGGTGACACATGGTAGCAATAAATTTATGGCTATTCTGTAGTCTGAAACCTAATCACTGAGATTATTCAGTTTATGCTTACAAATAACAAAGCAATAGCAGAAATCTGGATCAGTTTCTGAGTGATTCATAAGTATGGATGGAAAATATAATCTTGATAACTACCTGACAAGCTCTGACACACACAAACACCCACAAACTGGCACACAGTGTAAAACAGTTCTTGTGGTTGCAAAAGTTTCCATTTATCCCCTGCTTTGTGAACTTAAAACTTCCAAAAACTTTCCAAGCCAATAACTTCTGATGCTTTCTCTTCCATCAGTGGGTTCAGGGTATTTTTTGGTCTAGGTTTGGGCTCTTCATAAAAGTCTGAAAAAAATACACAGTCACTTTAAAAAGAAGTTTAAACATGTTTTTTCATCATTAAAAAATAATATGTGAAAAGGAAGTTTTCCCATTTCCTTTAAGGCCTGAAGCCAAAAAATTATTTAATTCTAAAATGTCAGCTTAGCAAGACAATATTTCTCCATATGCACAGTGGGCTTCCCAGAAATATTTGTTTGAGGACATGATTCACTTCAGACTGATGCTGACTTCAAAGGTTTTAACTAAGGGCCTGCAGGTACATTTGGACAGTGGTGAGTCTTACCATGCATAAATCTGTAGTTAAGTACACACAGAAATGCCAAGTCCAAATAATTGCTCCAGCATGGTCAAGGTAACTTTTTAAATGCTGCAATAAAGTCAGAAGCCAAACAAAAGCCCCTCCTCTCTTAAGTCCATCATCTTCTGCAAACAAGACTGTCCTGAAAGCCACTGAGCTAAGCTCTTGAAGATGTCACAGCCTTTATTTTTCTAACACTTCTGACTGAACATAATGTTTCTTTACTTTCTCTGCTCATGCTTAATTGAGATAATCAAGTGTAGAACCCAAAGGGTCACTGGGAACGTGGCTAAGCTCAACAGGCAGTGTGCATGAGGAGGTCTGGCTTGGGCATTGACAGCATCACAGCCTGAGTGTAGTTCTGCACCTGGACTAAATGCTGTCACTTCCCCGTTTGCACAGATATACTGCTTCCAGATCTGGAGATATGACCAGATCCCTGCTCAGTGAAGTCTAAGGAAGATTGGAACTCCACATGCATTATTTCAACACAGGATAGCTGGATCATCTCAGCAAGTATCCAAAACCATACATTGCATAGGGAGTGTTAGTTGTGTCAGCCTATGACTTACCACAAGTGTGGAGATAGGACCAGCTACTCACCTTCCTCATCCCTACACATACCAAGTAAGGTTCTGCCCTAAGTCCTCTTTTTTTCCTCACACACCATCTTTATTTCCTGCAGAATGTATGACTTTCCAGATGAAATAATCTGACATGTAGAAAACAACTTTGCAAGCAACAATGTCCCAAATGTTCCACTGATGTATTCTTCAGAATAGAATAGAATAGAATAGAATAGAATAGAATAGAATAGAATAGAATAGGGGTGTATTCTTCTGAATAGTCCTTAACAGTTCAGATCAGATGTTTTATTAAGTTTCATATTTCAAAAATGGAATTTAGTATGTAAATTCATTTGCCACTTCCATTTCCAAAAAATGCTCTATTTGAAAGTGTAATTCCTATGTATGTCACCACAAAACTGAATTGTAGGAAGAACACATTAATTTATACAAGTCTTATATAGATCATACATCAGTTAGTTTAGAAGTACTCTCACTTTATTTTAGAGGATTGATGAATTCTGCTTTCTGAAGGAGGTTTGTCATAATAAGAGCCAATTCTGAAGTATAAAACTCTTCTTAGTGTGATGATCCAATTATGAAATCTCCAACATACTTAAATACTGGTTTTATGTTCCTGCTCTTTTTTGAACCGAATTTCCTTTAATTACTTCTGTAGCTGGCTCTATTTTTCAATGTCTATTTTGTATTTTCTACCAAATATCTTCTTGTAACACAAAGAGAAGATCACACTGATTTCCTTTACTATTATCTGCTTTGTGACTACCAGAGCTTGCTTTCAGGTGCAGGTTTCACATGTAATGTGAATGAAAAGCACCACACTCTTACTGTTAGTATTGTTCTGTCACTCTACATTGTGCTTCTTTTTCTTGTTGAATTTTAATGAATACAAGTGCCTTGGAGTAGATTGGTCATTGAGTTTCATTCAACAAAATAAATTTTTAGCTGCTAGTTTAAGCTGCAAATGACACCTTTTACACACAGCTTACCACATGTCCTTTAAGTCTCCTTCCTCAGATCTGTTCATGCCACTCATGTCCCCTAAGGCACCAGTGTCTGTTGCAACTCTTTAACTGATGTCACTCCCTCATCTGTTCATTCATTCTTTCTTCTCTTTTCCCCCCTTTGCACCCCAGACAGGGTGTGGTGCATTTCTGTGGCAAAATGTCTTCAGAAAAAGTGCTTCTTAGCATTTCTAGAATGGGCTGCAAATGTGCAGTGCCAGATTTCATTCCCATATAACTCACACCAAACGCACCACAACACCCCAGATTTTGGTTCTGCACCCCATCACCTCAGCCACAAATCTGCAACTTCTCTGCTGCTGAGAATGTGTTCTCCAGCAGTCATGAAGGCAAACAGAGGCGATTATGTTCTCCCAGAGTGTGAGCAGTGCCAGAAGGACCTCATTCTACAGGTGTTCAGTGCTTCAAATCTGGGAAGAGCCTCTGGCTTTCAGTATATCCCCCACACTACACGTGTCGCAACCCAGGTTAGTACAAGCATGCAGTAAACAGCGGTGGGCAAATTGAGAAACTCACAGCTTTGCATGCCTGTAAGGGGTGAGTCTGTGGTACACCAAATCTCTGCAGGTGCTTTCTCTGAGGCCCAGCTAAACTGAACTATTATACAGCTGCCACAGGCAAAGAACACAAAATTGGGCAGTTAGCACAGCTCAGCTGACACGTGATAACTTGCTAGGCTGAATGTGTAAGACCAAG
Organism: Lophotriccus pileatus; assembly: GCA_035583135.1. Classification (NCBI taxonomy): domain Eukaryota; kingdom Metazoa; phylum Chordata; class Aves; order Passeriformes; family Tyrannidae; genus Lophotriccus; species Lophotriccus pileatus. Next base: position 87,119,328 of record JAWWES010000081.1, on the reverse strand, counting down.
TGTTTTCTATATCTTACAGTACATATTTACTATACATAAAAAATTACCATGCATCATCTCAATAATCAAACTTAACATTAAAAAATAATTAACCCAAAAACCTTTTTGTACAAATTTTCTTTCTGTTTACTTCTCCAAAAAAAGGGAAGCATTCACAGAACATAGTTAGAATCATGATCTCTGCTGTCTGTGGTGGGGAGCGGACAAAGCAAGTCTTAAGATATTTATTACAGAATGAGAAAGAGACAGCAGGAATATGGTGTGGTGGCAGCTGCAGCAGCTTAGCACTGTGCACTGATGGCACCTGCATGAAGTGAGGCATCTATGTGCTGCAGAAGCCTCTGTAGCCCAACAGAAATATTATGATCCCATGAGGTCTTTCCAAAAATGAGCACGTTTGGTCACTGTCTACAAATGCAGCACCACTACCTAGCAATCATTTTTCTCAAGGAATGGCACGTGAAAAAATACTCCTGTAATTTCCCCACCATAATAATCTTGGGAAACAAACCACTAAGTCATTTCAAACCTTCAGCCACTTCAGCAATTGCCCACTGAGATTTACAGTGCCGTGTCAGTAGGGTCTGGAGGCCCCAGGAGCACCACTGCCATGATAGAGTGGACCGTCACCCAAGTTAATTTATCCCGCTTCTCAGATGTTTGGTCCTGGATGATCATCTCTTTTGTCCCTGTTTATCAGACGCTGTTTCAAAGATGCCTCAAGAATGCTATCTGTGGCAGCCCACTGCCAGCCCTTTGAGGATTTATGAAATAAGAGTCATGATTTCTGCACCTATTAATAACAAAATTAACAACTAGCGTAAGACAAAACCTAGCAATTCAAAATTATGTTCATTAATCTTTCTGCATTAATCACCCTGCTGCATGCTGCACCTTGTAAAGCTTTTATATCTCTTTGTAACTAGCCTCAAATCGCTTTGTAGTAGTCCAGATTGGATGAGGAAAAGGCATAAATGACTATGTAAATACTTTGTAATCCATTTATTCCATTTGTTAATTTGTCATCATGCTAAGTACCAGCAAAACAATGTTTGTCAAATGCCACATGAGTGCAACACATCAATCATGAGAAGATGGAGGGTTCACAAATATGCTTTAGGATGCTGACTTCAGTCCCCTGCTTCTTAGCCTCTGTTTTTGTTTGTTGGTCATTTGTTTGTTTTGTTATTGGGTGTTGATTATAAGGTTTGTTTTTTTGGTTTTTTTTTTAAGCAGGACATGTTTTGTGTTGCTAGAAATGGTCTGGGTGGAGGTTTTGGTCCTCTCTAAACATTTTGCACCTCCAGAATTTCAGAAAAATGAATTATACACACACACAAAAATAATTACATGGATTAAAAAATTAAAAAAAGGGGTTTTTTCCAGTTGTGTACAATCATTTCAGTAAAACATAATTCTACAGAAAGTACATTTATGGTTTATGGTTTTAATAAGGAATAAAAAGAACCTGTAAATAATCTTATTATTGCAAGGAATGCAATTTTAATACTAATTTTCCAGGATTTTAATTAATTAGGTCGTTTAAATTTCTTTATTTATTCATTACAGTTTCATACGTTACCTTACAGTTTTAGGTGAGAGGTATTTGAAGCCTTAGGGAAACAAGTTGCAACACAATCCTACTCAAACCACACAGACCTAGTTTCCTGAAGATACACATTTCATTGTCTAGTCCCTTCTTACATTAATAATTACCACTAGAATAAACAAGAGTTAAATGAAGCTACTGCACGTTTAAGTCTTTGTCCATTATAAAAGAGGGGATGAAACTGCCCAGACATAAGTTGTGGCTGTTGGCATTCTTTGCCTTCCTAATCCTTCCTGCTCAGCTCACATGTCTGAGGTTAGCAGGCATTTAATGACTATGAAATGTGCTTTTCCTTCTTGTGTCCCCTTCTACAGAAGAGAGGCTCAGATTAGTCTTGCTATGGATTCATCAGTGCATTTAATAGCTGTTAATTTGTGCACTGTCTTCTCATATTAACATGACGGCATAAGGAAGAGAATATTCAGATCCTGAAACATAGATTTCAAGCTGAGAAATTCCACCTAAGCTTCACAAGGAATCACCCTAGAAAATGCAAGATCCGCTGCAGTGAGATGGGATAGTGAGCAATGTGCTTGCAGAAGGAGCCATCTACCAAGTCCAGGTAGTCAGGTTAACCAGCCTTTGCAGGGGCACAAATGGCTGGATTCCACAACTTCTGACTAAGTTTAGAGTGTTTGCTAATAATAATAATATAAAACCTGATGTGAGCCAAAGTACCTGTTAACTCAGTGTCTGAGGAAAACTAGGGCTAAGTGGTGGTACTTAATGTTTTTGTGTCCAATCACCAAGCATCTTATAAATATTCAAAGAGGGAAGTTCCTTCTAGCTCTGCCCACCTTTTCTTGCCCACTGCAGGCTGTGTACCTGTACATTTGGTCATTTTCGGTTTTCTTTGAGGGATTCTGACCCACATTCCAGGCTGTTATTTGGACTCTGGAAAGTTACAATTCAGATAGTTACAGAGATGCATAGGGAACTTCAGAGGAATTGTGAAAAAACTTGAAAATATTGTTTGCAAATTCAAATTAACATTGTAGTGGGACATGCCACATGGCATCTCTACAGAAGAGATGCATCAATTCAAATTGCAGACAGAAGCCTTGGGGAAACAATTGTTCACTTAAGTGATTAAGGACTGAAACGTTTTTTTTTTTTCCCAGAAGCCTCTCAGCAAACGCTAAGCTTGCCAAGAGCACTAGCCAACAGCTTGTTTTGAGTAGACAGAAGTCATGGCAGGAATTTGCAAGTCTTGCCAAAACCCTCATAACTCCAAGTCTGATAATCAGATATACCCATAGGTGAGAAAGCATTCTCACAGTGCCTTGTAAGAATCTTTTTCTGTTCAATTTGCTCTTGATGCACAATAGCTGGATTTTTACAGTCAGACAAGGTGTTTTCCCAGCTTGTATCTAGTACTTTTAATTTCTATGTGGATCTGTCTCCTGTTTAGATCCATGGGAACAGCATCTTTTGCACAGCATTTGTACAGTTTTGCTTGTGCTGAAAATGCTGCTTCAGAAATTACTGTTTCACCGCCTAGTTCACCAACCTTCAACACCATGTATTATGAATCATAAAATATTAATCTTGAGTCTCTAACAACATAAATAATAATCTTGTTTAAACAAGAACAAACAATCACCGCACAGTTATGCTATTGTGAATTAATTTCCCATTACTTCCAACAGTGTCAGACTACCAGCCTTGGAAACTTTCTTGCTAGTTCTTGAACTTTCTGAAATAAAATCACAGTAAAAGAACATAAGAGCATAATTTTGTTTTCATGTTCATGATACATGTGCAGATATTAGCCAGATACCTAGATTTCAAGTTTACTTCAGGATCTATTCACTGACAGTAAATAATTGCATGCTTTTAACTAATTGGTCTATTTATTTAACTAATAACTTGAAATAATTTTAATAGTCCTCTAATTTTAGGTATTACCCTAAAACACCAATAAGAAAAAAGTGAAGGGACTCTTTTAGCCAGTAAAATATGTAACAAAAGGAAATGAATTACATTTAAAAGGCATCAGACCTTTAACACCTCTGCTAAGCATCAAATCCAGAGAAATAATAAATAATGCACTATAGTTCATGTTAATTTTAACATTATTCATTCATGAATGAACAGAAATAGGTAGCTAACTCAATAATGGCACTTTTCAAGTATATCCACGGTAATGTAAAAACTATGTTGCTGTTTGGGGTTGATGATTTTTTTTTTTTTCATAAGATGCAGGTATCGTAAAACAATGTACAAGAACTTGGCAGGATGGAGAACATCTAAAAAAGTGTGGTGGGTTTTTTTTTAGTGAAAGCATGTGAGGGGGAAAAAAAACATGTTTCCACAAAGTCTGAATTCACACAAGAGGCTGTGACAGTATCATTATATTAGCACACATTCAAATCCAGCACAGTTTCAAGAAAGTAATATATACATGGCATAAGATGTTTTCAAGCATTTAATAAAGTGGATGCTGGTGTCACAATTTTTAAATGGATAGGTTACATTTCCTTTTGTGTTAACAGAATTGTTATCCACTCTCAGATGGGTTTATATGCAATGCTAAAATTATAAAATCCCCAGTATTCTGACATGTTTAGTCATTTGGCTTTATCTTCAAAGTAAGCAGCATTTACATGAAACCAAAAGATCTATTTACTGAGTGGTTTATGGGTTATATTATACAGTGAAACTAAAACGTGGGATTTGGAGCACCTAAAAATATTTTCCTTATTCCTTTTCACCATAGTTGGGTTGTTTTGGTGTGTACAGTTTGGGGTTTTTTACATTATGGAAATTTGTTATTGAAGTAATGACAACCTTATAAGATTAGAAGTCCTTATTTTATCCTCTGGTTATTACAACACAATTCTTTGAATAAGAATAGGAGTTTCTTTCTTAGTAAATACTTTCCATGACCAAACAGCTTTTGTAAATAGCCAAAAGAAAATGTATACACATGAATATACAAACCCAAAACTTATATGGCATTATCATTCTATTTTCTCTTTTAGGTCTTAGACCTCAGTTCCTTGCATATTGCAAACTATCATTACATTTCTAAGGGGGTTTAAGTGCTCAGAACATGTGTTTAACACCTATGTAAAATATAAATAAAAATGGACAATGAAAAGAAAAATCTTTGTGGTCTAAACACTCCCATGGCTTAACACAATTTCATTTGAAAGACTTAGTTAATAGGCTTTCCATTAACTGACACACAAAACAGATATTAATTCTTTTCCACTTTTAGATTTGCATAAACAATGTCTACATGTTCAAGATTGGAAAGCGAGTCTTGATCTGTAGCTACTCTAAATTCCAGCTCAAGAAAATTTAAATTATTTTATATATCCATGTTCCTGTTGCACAAATGACAAATTAAAAAAATGTGCATTTAGCAAAACTAAGGTGATTATTTCTTTGAGCAAAAGTGAATTGTCACTTTTGTTGTAGAAAGTGATGTTATTGGAAAATGTCACACTAAGCACAGAAAAGCAAGCCCATTTTATGGTAACTTAGTTTATATCCAAAATTCATTATTGCAGTTTTCAAATACCATAAGAGGCTCTATCTTCTCTAAACTGTGTGATTTAATGCACTAAAAGTAGTAAAGTGTCTTATTTAGGTAGAAATATCAGTCATACTTTATAAGAAATGGTGTTCCTGCTCCTGGAGAAGTAGAATTCAACTTCAGCCTATCATAAATTTATTTTTTAGTATAAAAATCACTTTCTGAAGCTGTTATTTAACTTTGCAAATATAAGCATATAAAACTTTATTGAAACAAGAAAAATCTAGTATTTTATATTCCAGTGCAGTAAACCACAGGCCATCAAATATCTTTTTTTTATTCCAAAAATGCTTGGTTTAGTTTTTATGTTTTTACTCAACCTGAGTGCAGTAAGGTTACAAGCTCTGTCTGCAAGGAGGGAGAATGGGGTTTTAGTATGACAGATGAGTCTGGTGAATACTTTTGTGAAATAACAAAAATAAATATGTCAGCTTGTCATTAAAAGAAATAGGTTGTCATTCTTTGTTTATTAGTTCTGCCTGCAACCCAGGGTTACCTACTGTGTATAAATAGGTTTGCTAGATAACTTGATTCCCTGTAAAAAAAATTAATACAATTAGCTCATTTATAACACTTGGTAGGTTAAAAATTTGAGTTTGTATCATTTTGCTTAAAATCTGTACATTTTATATAATAGAGACTATTCTAATTCTGGCCTATTCTATTATGTATCAGAAAAGCAAGAACACTGCAGCATACTGGCTGAACTGTTGAGAGAACTTCATAGCAGAACCAGAAAGAGCCTAATGAGCACATATATAAAAAGAAAAAACACATTAACAAAACCAGAGAAGGGTTGGTGGTCACAAGAGCCACAGAATTGCTGGATACACTGTAGGCTTCTCCTGAAGCCTAATACAAATGTCTCTATTATAGCATACACCTTACAGTGACACTGGTCCCTTTGTTCCTAAATACAACCTTGTGTAAAGATGGAGCGCTGTAATTAAAGGAAATAACCAAAGTAAATTACTATTTACAGCAGGCTGAAGTAATACAGTGCTTATTTTTTAAAATGTGCCTGGCTTAGGCGACTTTATTTAATCATGCTTTCAGATATTTCTGACACAGACATCTATAGGTTTGATCTGCTTGTAAGAGATGTTTTGAGAGCTGGCTCCCTGCCTTTGCTCATGGCAGACAGGGAAAGTTAATAAACTTAGGACATCCATTGAAATTATCGTTTTCTCCTATACATGGCCAAACAGGCAAGATACCTCACCCAATTTCCTGAGCCAAGACAAAAGGAGGAAAGACAACAAGCCCCCATAATGAAAGCACTGAAAGTTGTTTATTTTTGGATTCTGTGTCCTAACCCTGGGACTCTCTCCCTGATGAGATCGTTGTGTGAAAAGGCACAGTGCAGCTTTCAGGATGCAGCCGTACCTTCTGGTATGCGAGAAGAAGGTAGATTTTGATGCCTCAGTGACCAGATCTCCTTCCAAGTAGTTTGCTAAATTCCCACTGGCTAGGAACAGCAAAGCTGGAAGTGCACTAGATGGAAACCAGGGGCCACGATAATTGTACAAAGGCCTGCTGAGATTTTCCTAACTGCTTCCAGTAAAAGAAAAGAGTCCCCTACTAGCAGTGGTAAGTCCCACAAGAAGGAACAGTACACTATGTTCACTCATATATGAATAACACTTATTTTATAACATGAAGTTATAGATCTGGGTGCCCTAATGGAAAGAGGGCTTAAACAAATACATCACTGGGTAAAGAACTTGCCACTTTCCCCCCAGCTATGACTTAATTTGCAGTCCTACTACGTCTTTAACATAAGGGGTGTTTTGTAAGCATTTGGAATCAGGAAGATTATGTTTTTATTTGGTATCATAACTGATACAAACAGGATTCTGTGAATCTTTTTCATTTACACAATCTGGAAAAAAAAAAAAAAAAAGGAAATCAGCTTAAAGGGCAATATGATTGACCATTAAAGGTAGGAGATTGCATTGCTGTGGCAGGACATCGAGAGAGGAAAACCTGAAGGACCAGATTCTGATCTTCCTTTCACCTTTCTATGGTTATGTAATTATCCCAAATCAGTTTAAGTTATTAATCCCAATAACTGTAAAAAGGTTAAAGCTTTCTGATCTTTTTTAACAGTTTCCATTTTTAAAGCCTATATAATATTGTACTATAAAAAAGATAAAATCCCATTCACCATTACCTGACTTCATATACATTTCCATAGCACGAGAGAATAATCTGAAATCCCAGGAGCACAGAAGTGAAAAGCTACTGGAGGTGGAAAGCTGTGCAGACCTAGTTGTGGGGATTCAAGGCACAGCACTGGTTAACCAGGAAATGCCACAGGTATGAATCGTCTCTGCACTCATGGAGTGCCCAGTTTTAAGACTACTGAGTGTTAGACAAAGAAGAACTGCAGCTGCTAAGTTAGTCTGCACTTAGAGCATTGCTCTAAGATGAAGGCTAAAAAAAGTACCATCAAAATGCCTTGTGGGTTCTGAAATGATAGAGCTTATTGCCACACAGGTAGTGGGGAAAAGAAATCTGGAGAAGGCAGAAAATGCCCCATTCTGTGTTCTATCAGCATAGTTCAAGTATCCCTGTCTCAGGGTAAAGAAGAAAACAAAAACAATCATGATATCTTTTCTGAGGAAAGAAACCTGCATCTGGATCAAACCAAAGAATCATTTATTTCAATGTCACATTCTTGACTCTATCTGCCTGAGAAAGGCCACGTAAACAATGTACAGGGTAGGGATGTTCTCCCTACTTGTTCTCCTTATAATTTCTTCTTCTGATTTTGAAAGAAGGTGAGCAAAATGAAAAGTTCAGAGTGAAACTCACCACCAGATCTGCAATTTTGCTTACCCTTGGCTGTGGAAGAACCCTCAGCCTTCCACAGCTGGAAGCAAACAGGGAGAGAAAAGTGCCACTCAGACCAGCTGAACTGCAGGGTGACTGTGGAGTACCTCAGCAGTCACACTGTGGGGGCAAGTGTAGGGACATTAACCCACTGAGAGTTTAAGTCTGCTGAGTAGGAGCACGTGTCTTTAAAGCAATAAATTGGACATTTGATGTATTATCAGAGCTAGATGAGTGGCTGGAAGAGATTATCTGTAATCTTGTATGACTGCAGAGCTGCTATCTCATCCCTGAAAAGCACCAGGTCAAGCGCAATACAGAGGTGCTGGTAAGTGAGAGGGTGGAAAGGGAAAGCCAAACAGCAGGAAGAGCTCAGGGGTAAAAGGTGGTGTTCGCTGTGCACAAAAAAATGTGAGACCTGTAACTTCATCCAGTTCTGCTTGTGCCCCAGACATGAAACAGCCTAATTTGACTTTTTATCTGCTCATCTTAGGGAGCAGGGGCAATTTAAAAACTAGGAGAAACAATTTTCTAGTGCTTTGTCTGTAGGCTACTTGGAAGAAATTAGAGATATTAATCAAAATTTTAGCTAAAAAAAAGATTTTGGCTAACATTTATTTTCAGAACAATGTTCCTGGCACAGGGGAGGCCACCACATATAAGGCTTCCAGAATCCAAGATTGCTAATTACTGGCACAGTTATCCAGTCAGTGTATCCTTTAGCATTCTCCTCTCTGAGTACTTAAAATACTGTATATGAAACACAATACTTGAGAAGGAAGAAGAGAAATCTGTAAAGCATAATTATGTTAGATGTATTTGATTTTGACTATGCTTACACTTCCTGACCTGTCATTGACCTGGATCCTCTAGTCCTAGACAACTTCACTTTCTATATCCATGCATTTCTTTTATTATTCAAAGGCATGGGAAGCATGAAAACAAATTGATAAAAAAAACCTCCTTTCGATACTAAACCAAAATCAAATTATTTTCACTTACAATGAAGAAATTTTTACTGCTCAGTTACAGAGCCAGTGAAATGCTAATTTTAAACTCATGAAATATTGACAAATAAACTGACATATTCAGGTTTGTGCAATAAGATCCAGTAGTGGTAATCAGTCTTTCCAATAACTTATTCAGAAGTATTTTCATTCAAAATATTTTTAATCTTTTTTTTTAAGAACCGTGTAATGATTATAACTAATAAGCCTACATTTCATACAAATTATTGAGCAATTGGAAAATGGGTGAAAATAATTTCCTTTTCAGAAGAACTCAGTGCATGAAAGGAACAGTTCGGAAAAAGCTTTTGGATTATTCCTAAAATCATCTTAAATTGTCATATTATAAACAGCAATATCTGCTCTTGAAATTTTGGTACTTTTTGAGGAAAGGAAAAACAATAAAAGCCATTCAGACTGAAAGTATATTTTGGTATTCAGTACTGGGAACACGTACAGCAGTACTGTAAAACAGGGTTTAAAATATTGTGATCTAAATAAAACACAAACATTAATGTCAAGTTTTACTTGTTTACATAGGCAGAAGACTGCTGAAGGACAAGGACTGCAGCAAGGAGCCTCTACAAGAAAAGTCAGAGGAAAAGGGAGCAGCAAGAATTGACTGTGAGCAAACAGGTTTCCAGTAAGAAGTTGACTCCAGCTGGACATCTCTGAGATAACAGAGATGATTTTAAAGTGTCCAAAGGCAGTGAAAGCAAAGGTGGCAAAGGAGACATATACTGTACTGATGATGGGATAAAAAAAGGAATTATGTGAGAGCCTAGGAGATGGTAACAATCAGAGATGGGGCAACTGGGTGGGTAGGTGGTGAGAATCAAAAAAAAACCCACTGAGTTCATGTGGGGAAAGGCAAAAAGAAATTTAATAAATTGCATTAACAACCCCTCTGATAGTCCAAAGGCCTGAGAAGTGGCAGTCAGACTTGTAGGTATGTGTTTGATCAGGGAGAAGAGCAACCACTCCAGCCTTGAGTAGCAGTGGAAAGGAGGAAGGCAGCACGAAGCATTGTACCCCTGTCTGCCTCTGCCCCTGTCAGCCCCTGTGCCAAGAGAGGAATCTGTTACCTAGCAGTGGTGAGCTGGCAAGAGTGGGCAGGGGAGGGAGGGAATGCAAAGCAACTCATGCTGCACCCTGGCTCTATTAGCATGCTCCACTGGCACAAGCTCCACTAGCACTTCCAGGGGTGTTGTTTCTGAAAAGAATACATGAAGTTGTTTAGGTCTTGAACCTTAGCTGTGGCTGAGCCTGAAAGGAGGAAAATGAAAGCAAGACAAGAATATGAATTATTAATATTCCTACCTTATTGTGCTTAGAAAGCAATAGACAGGGAGCTGAATGGAAGGGAAAGGCCTTACAGTGGGGAAGCTGGGGGGGATAGATGCACCTCAAAAAAGACGAGGTGGAGAGGTGCCATTTTATTATTACTTTTACAACTGAAAAAAAACCCAATAATCACTTACCCTGATCAGGAGCAAAAATATATAAATTAAATATTATGAAAATGAAGGCTGCAAATTAGATTAAAATGGCATCAGAAGCACCACAGAGGCTTCTTGTATCTGGAACATTTTGGTATGTGTCAGCCCATAAGAGCAAAGAACTGATCTAGATCTAGTTGGTCTGCCTCCTAGTATTTTTCCATTTGTGATTTGATTTTTCTATGTGTGCATTTACTCATACCTTAAATGCCCAACTATTTTCCCTACCTTATTACCACTTGAGCGTAACCAGTGATTTTAGAAGCATTTGCAATTCTGTGTGCCTCCTTATGTGCTCATCATCTACAGTATTGAGGTACTCTTATTGAAAAGTGTGCAATTTCAACCAGCCTGAGACTTGCAGACTGTCAGTGGGAACTGGGAGGCCATCATATACAAACAGGGATTATTGAAAAAGCAAGACATTTGACAAGCCTGCTTGCCTGCCTTTCTTTGGCATTCTAAACATAGGCTGTAGAGAGGAAATGGGCCCTTCTGTTTTCTTCAGAGAATTTCTCTGTCAGGAGCTTCCTCTGCTCACTGCACAGCAACTTTTTTCTTGTAAGGGAAAAGGAAAAATAAGGAATGCAATTTATAATATATGTTTTTCACAATAACTAGTAATACGATCAATAACTGGCAATAGAAATGTTCCGCTAGTGGCAAGGAACATTTTATGGTCTCAGCTCCATCAGCTGACATTACTAAGAAATACATGCCATGGTTTCCTTCACAAGACAAACAATATTGCAGCTACAAATTCTCTGTGTTTCTTAGAGGCTTGTTGTAATCTTTATTTTCTTTCACATTTTATTTCATAGGACATAAACATATGCTTTGTCCCATCCTGCAGCACATCTACAAAACTTAACTGAACATTTTAATTTACATTTATGCTGAATCATCCCAGTTTAAACTTACTAATGAAGCTTTGAGAGTACCTTAAGGATGAGACATTTACAACTATCTATAAGTAAAATTCTGTAAATCTAAATCATCTCTGGCCATTACGGTCTAGCATTAAGACCCACAAATAATCTCTTCTAGCTCTCACATGGGTAAAATCAGAGGTCTGTTGAATCAAGCATCTCATGGCTCATGCCAGGTATTCCTGCACAAAATGGTTTTGCCTCAGGCAGGCAGTGCCCAGACAACATAGAATTTTGTATAAATAAGAATTGCTTTAGGTAATGTGATCTCCAGAAAACTTTGTAATGGGTTTCCTTTAAAAAATTATGCCTGTGGTCTCCAGGTTAGTTCAAATAAAGTTTATAGAGGCAAAGATCTGGAAGATACCTCAAGAAGTCATCTTGTCTGGTCTCATTCCCTAAAGAAAATCTACTGCATTTATGTTATTCGTGACAGATATCGTCTAGGCTTTGGCATTTTCATCACTAGAGGTCTTTACATACAACCAAATTATTCCTCTATCTTTACGACAAGGAAATAGCTCTTAATATCTGCCCTATATATTCCTTTATGAATTTTAAACCCTTTACTTCCTAAGCCACCCACCACAAATTAAAAAAAAAATAAATAAGTAAAAATTAATGTATCTGTTGTCTTGTCAGGAGTCTTTTGTATATATGAAGGCCATTAAACTTCTGTTCACCCCCGACTCCTAGGTCAGTACATGCTCTGGACCATGCATTTGGTCTTCATCCTTACTGGGGACATGGCTGAAACACCAAGGACCTTTGTCAGCTTTCAAGCTGGTTTTCTTTCCTAGGAGCTGAGGCATCTAGGTGTTGACAGAAGCTGAAGGGGGAGGGATGTGACTTGCCAAAAATGGCCAAAGTCTGCAGCCAGGCCATGGGACAGAGGAAGGACTTTCTGACTCCCACCGTGTCCGTATACGACCTACAAGAACATACTCCAAAGGCAACATGGTACTTTTTGCTGTGGTGAGATCTGAATTTTATGAGATCAATGCTCCTTTTCTCACTATATAGTGAAAATAATAAAGTTTTGGCCTCTCACTCATGAAATAAGTGTTTCTTTCATCCAGTTCAGTGTCATAATCACTATGGCTACACACAAATCAGTCTGACTTATCCACCCAGTTTAAAAAAAAAAAAAAAAAAGTCGACAGCAAACCATTAGCTTTCTTTCCTGGACTGTTTTTTTTTCATTCTCATTACCTGAATTCAACTGACATAAGGAAAACAGCAGGGCTTTCAGGCTGGAAACGGGATTTGCTCCTTGCATTCCTGACAGGATCTTGGATTGACTCCAGGGACAAACTGCATCATCACACAGGCTCTTTCACAGTTTCATGGGGAGATCACAGGTGGCAGATATGGTATCTAAAAACACACAAGTCTACATGTCAATGCTCCTTCTCAAGTCAGGAACTTGCTGCTGGGTGTCCCAGTCCAGAGCCTCAGAGGACAGGAATCTTTTAGTTAGACTGAACCTGGAGTCATATACAAATATTTTCTGAATCTTATTCCCCCCGTCTGCTTAATCTGCTGTCTATTATGCTTTTTTAGTACATTTGTAGGAGGACTACTACCTACTTGAACTGCAGTCATTTGCTAACATAGGATGAGGGAAAACCAGATCTGGTATACACAGAAAAATTTTAATTTGAACTGAGTACCCGGTAGAAATAACACCAAGCCCATTCAAACAGCTCTAGAGAACCAGCACCTGAGCAACGAGTGATAGTTGATTTTTTAATGCTGTGAGAGGAACACATTAAAATATTTTACAAGAACATACAATGGTGGCAAATGAATGGACTGAAAGGAAGTTGAAGATCTGTCATCTTTTACATGATGCTTTTCATTTTGAACCAAAAATATAAGTAAGAATGTACAGATTCAAAAGGCATAGTAGGAGACAAAGGACAGAAATTATTGCAGTGTTTATTACTGGCTATGTTATTGCAACCCAGTTTTTTCAATGCCATTTGCCAACCATATATGACTGGTAGAAACTAGATATGATTACGTATCTCAATGTAATTTTTTTCATGACTAATAGGTCCAAAAACATAGAGTCTATACATGAAACAAGGCTCTGGAGATATTCCAGTGCATCTGCAGTCATTAATTAAATCCTTTAAGTTGTTCTTATAAGACAAATGTCAGGAAAGCAACAGCAAAAATATTGCTGGGAACCAGACATCAGTAAGTGAGAGTAAATACATCTAAAGAAGTGCCAAAAAAAAAACCCATCAGGTTGCCTGTACAAATATACATAGCTTTACAGGTATAAGCAGTTATTCCTGCTACAAGGAAAATTCTAAATTATTTGTGTTTTGTCTAGTTTTACCCACAGCCTTTCTGAAAATAATTCCTTTCAGCTTGCTCCAATATGTACAAAAGTGAAGAATACAGTTCTGACTACTCAGAACCAATAGAAATTTTTACTGTCTAACAAAGATATGCTCAACAGTGTCTCTTTTAGGACTTCTCAATATATGCTTGCCCTTCTAAATTTTTTTAACCTTATATTTTTATAAACTCAGTAAGTAACAATTTTATGTGGTGAATATCTTCAAAGCCTTCATCAGTTTTGTTTCAAGTGAAGAGGATGGAGTGTGGTAACTGTCAATGGAAGAGAAAAAATAGAGTAAGAAAATAAACACAAATCTGAAATATTTATATAGGTTAATATATTAGAGTAAAAGAATATCTTTTTCAGACTCCTAAGCCCTTTGCCAACACTTAAAATGCAATACAGAAAGTGTATCAGCAGAGACTGCCTTTCCTTTCAGGCATAGGAATTAATTCAGAAGAAACAAAGAATAAAACAAGAACAGCAACAATAATGTTCCTTCCTCTCGCTAATCAAAGAAAAACTATCTCACTAGCTATGTAGCACATTAATTCCTCAGAGTCTTCTCAAAAACAGTTAGTTCTTTTATTTTTTCATTTTCTTTCCTTTTTTTTTTCCCAAAGGTTACTTTGAAACAAACTTGCATTTAGGTTCAGAAATATATACATGTTGAATTTCTCTGTGCACCTGTTTGAACATCCATTTTGATTATCTCAAAACTCTAAGAGGGTACATTCTTCCTCCTTCTGGGAAGTTACACTTACTATGTCTTATGCTCTTTTATTTTGTTTCAGTTACACCCTCATTTAAAATAATCATCTTGATCCATCTATCTCTACATAAATGAATCTGACTCAGAACTTATATTTGCCAACACTAATATTGCAGAAAACTAGAAGCCTTACTGTAAAAAGGACTTCCATTTGACATTGCTGATGCAGAAATAATACCATCAACACACTGCTTTACATAATTATGACTAAATCATTGGAACAGAACCCAAAAGCCCCACCAGCATTGCACACAAAGAGCCCCAAGAAATAAAAAGTTAAGATTAAGACCGGCAGTAGGAACAAAGTCTGATATTTTCCATTGCATGTTATTTGCTCAGCAACATTCTTGAATGCTGAAGGCAGTTGATGTCCCTCATCAGAATTTATATTTTTTTGCTGGTTTATGAAATACAGCAATATCCCAGCAAGGGCTGTAGATCTGTCCTCTTCGTCTCATCATGTGTGATGAACATGAAAGCCTCTTCCAGGCGTCTCCACATGTGACCTGCCGGATCTCCCTAAGCTAGCTGGTCAGCTCCAGACCTAGCATATACATAAATCCCCTCAAAAGTCAGAACTGATGAGTTTGAGAAAGGTTGATTACTGAAGTTTCAATGCTTGGTGAAGGGGGTTAAGGTGCACCTAAATCCCACCAAAGATCTGTGCCAGGTACTGGCACAGGATTGTAAAGGAGGATTGTAAAGACTCAGGCCATCAGTTTAGCCATCTCACGTTACACTGATGACTCTGGTCATCTGAGACATGGTACCTCTCTTCCACTGCATGCCTCTCTCTTTCCGAATACCAATTTAATCAAGTATATAACTGATTGGCTGCTCATTCCCATGCTAAGCACCAGCAGCTTCCCATACTTCATGTTCCACAACAAAAAGAAATCTTAACTTTCCCTGTGAAATTCAGCAAATCATCCCACCAATCCCTCAACCACATTCCATTGTGGCTTTTAAAACACAGATGCCACCACTACATAAATTCATAGATTTTGAGGCCACAACTCGTTAGTGAACTACTCTGGTATCCTGTGAATATGAACGTATATCACAGACCACAGTCCAAACAGGTAGTTCCCCATGGAAAAAAGATAAATCAACATAAAGTGTTCGACAAGTGGCAGAGTCTCTACACAAGACTGTTGTCTTCATGATATTTTACCATTCTGTTAATCAGCAGTGATCTCATATTAACTTTACGAACACTGAGACACATGTTGCACTGGGCTGAGCACAGGATCTGCAGAAGACCACGAGAAACACCTACAGTCCATGACAGATTTCCATTGACAACTACCTCCATTGTCTGTCAGCTGGACAGATCTTAATCTATTGAACATGTGTTTTATTGACATGGTATAGTGATAGGAGTTTTCAAAATAGGAATAGCATGTTGTACAAAGTCAAATGCCTTTTAAATGCCTAAGTGCATTTACCATATCAGCCATATTTATCATCATCAAAGAGTTAAAGCAAGTTTGATTAACAAATGCCTATTTTGCATGAAACCATGCTGGCTAGTGTTAATTTTATCCTGATCTTCTTGATTATTTATGAACTTCTATGACCACAGGGTGTTGTCTTAATTTACCACAGCATGAAACACACCCTTCCATTTCCCAGCCCTTGTCACATGCCCTCTTGGCATCTCAGAATATCATGAGGGACACACTTTGTCCTGAAACTTTTCCTACATTTCTAAAATGTATTGAAAGCAAACATTGCTGAGGACATGTAATTTCTCTGCTTACTTTTTTAAATCACTTGCATGTGGGTTTGGAGAATCTGATAGAGGTGTGGTTTGGTTTTCATGTTTTTTATATTTGAAGAGAACCTTCAACTTCATTAGTTGCAAATCACAATATGTATCACTATCCATCCTTATTTATACTGTAGTCTATCTAAGCAACTAAGCCCATTTTAAGACCAAAATTTATTTGATCTAGCAAATTATGGGGGGTAATTAAAAAAAAAAATCTGGATTATTTCTATATGTGAGGTCATCTATCACAGAATCTGGTGAGGGAGAAAAAAAAATCCATCCTCCTAATAACACAAAGGAAGTGAGTAGAACAGGTGACTATTGGATTTCTTCTCTTCCACTCTGGGAAGAGGAAGCAGTGCAACAATGGTAAATATTTTCCTATTACAAATTAAGATTTTTTTAACATATGGGGAAATTATGATCAAACAATGTTGATTTACTTACAGATTATTTCTCTTTCCTGCATTTTACATCAGTCTTACATAATTTCTTATCTCTAGTCTTATAAGTTTAACTTCAGTATCAGGGGCAGACCAGCTGAAATAGAGGAAGCTTCTTGCAAGAGAATAGTGAAATATGTGCACAATTGGACCAGTGTTTTAGTAATTGATTTTTTTGTCTTCACTCACAAAACAAACAAAAAAAGAATAGTATGTATGTTTATCATCTAAGTTAAACATATAATTTTCAGAGGAGTTTCTAAACTCTCAACTTATTGTTCTGTGCTGCTGCTCATCTTTTAATGACCTGAATCACCTTTCTTTACTCATATGTGTCAATTTTCTATATGAAAACAGTTTCAATATGGAAAACGAAGATTATCTGAACACATTGGAATAACACTTTTTATTTTTAAATAAATCGATTTTTCTGAAGAAAATGGACTCAAAATCTCTGCTACCTTTGTTTTCTGTGAAAGGACTTTATTTTGGAAAACACTGGCTATCTGTTTATGGAAGACTCAACTCACTATAGCAACAACTAGCATGAGGGAATTGAAATCCAGCTATGATATACTTTGTGTATGAGCAATAAATTACTGCTAATCAGCCGTTTTAGTAGTTGATATTTTCCACTATAAATTCTTGCAATACATTACAGACTGTTTTTTCGTATCCTAAAACTGACTTCACAGCCAGTCTTTTACTTAACAAAAAAAGGACTTTCAGAGACTATATATGGCAAGAGACAGTACAACAAATCCGTGACTGATTAGTTAAGGTTTCAAATTAAACCTTTTCAAGGGCAAGCGTGTCTTTCAAAAAGATCTGTGTTTCAGTAGGTGCAATTATGAACACCAAGTCGCTCTCATAAAAAATATGAAGGTTAAATGTACAAAACAAATCCCCAACCACTTTCAGTTTCATCAGTGTTAGAGAAATTGTATTATTAACAGCAGAAACATTATTACCAATGCACATTTTCAAAAGCTGGAACAATTACCAGGTTTTATTTTGCAATACATTTTCCAATAAAGTCTATAATTCAAATGTATTTTTAAAAAGAAACAAGGACCAATTCAACAGCCTCCTTTTCTGACTGTGAGCAACAAAATTCAAAACAAGTACCATTTAAAATCAGGACATGTAGTCCTAAGATTGTCTTTATTGTTGAGCAGGCAGAGCTGCCATGTATGAAACGTTGAGAGTCCAAACCCAGAGAAGCACACCTTCTGACAAAGAACTACTCTACTAGCATCGTTATTGTCTTTGAGGTTGCAAAATCACCCAGTTTGAAGAATATAATATAAATATAAGTGCTATTATTATCAGGAAAATTACATATGTTCTGATGTTAAATTTTAAATTGTGGATGTCTTGAAAGCAAACAAAGATCTTTCCTCTTTCTCTGAAACAAGAAAAAAATAAAGGCAAGAAAAAATTGTAAACCTTATTTAGCTTCCTTGAATTTAATTTTTTCTGATTTCATGGGGGGAGGGAGGGGAAAATCCCACTAGCAGTGGTAATTGCATAAATGCTATAGGAAAAAAAAAGGAATGGATGAATAAAATAATTCAAGCAGTGACGTTTACTACCTGGACCAGATTAGTATGCCGCAATTCTAATTTGCATGATATACCATTAAATATAGGGGGAAGTGTAACGTATGCCCAGAACAGCTTATAGATATATGGTTCAACTACAAGTAAAAGTGTGTGAATAAGTGTAAATAAGGAAATTATTATTTATGGGCTTTATATTTTAAAAAAAAGAAGCAATTTTGAAGATGTTACTTTTAATCTTCATTTAATTTCCTTTCCTGATGTCTTGGACTACTTCTACAGTGTGGAAGTTTGCCTCTTCCAGCATGATGATCTAAGCAGCCCATGGGCACATATTTTGATCCATTATAAAGTTCTATGCACTTTATTAGAAATTAAAGTGTTATTATGAATTATCTAAATAGTAGTGAAATCTCAACACCTCTAAGACATCAACCAAGGTGTACTTCTGATGCACTTATAAGATTACTTATTCATCATGCTTCTATTGAATACAATAAAAAATAAGGTGCATTATGTTAGAAAGCATTTTATTGTCTTCTTCTGTATCTCATTTTATGCCTAAACTAGTAAATGGACTTCTTTCTAATGACATAGCCATGTTATTATCAAAGTGCATATTGTACTGCCCAAGATGAAAGCAGCATGTTTGGAAATCCAATTACAAATTCTTTCAATCAAAAATACTGTGAATGCATTTGAATATTTTTTGACCTAAAAGAATTAAACCTACAGGTATACTATGTATTTAACATGTAGCTGCTTTTTTCAACTTTCCATTTCTAGGTTCACCTGAAAACACAGCTAAGTCAAATTCAAGTAACTCTGGCAGTTCTGAACATAACATTACTTTTCCACAATAGGAAAAACTACTCACTTTTTGCATATGGTGCCCATGAATAAAACACTTGAGACACTAACTGTTCAACCCAGAAATTGAAATTTATCTGTCATTGTCAGGAATGCTGCTTCTGTATTGCACAAATTGAATAAGAAAAGGAATAAAAGAAGGCAGGCATGAAGGAAGCTTACTTTTCTTCAAATGCCAAAACACAAAATTAAAGCTGAAGTGAACACCTATTTGAGGAAGTAATGGTGTAAAAGTAACAATCTGAACACCTAAAGTTTCAGATTCAAGTGATGGCCATATCACTGTGTTCAATCTTAGAGAAAAACTACAACCTTCCACCTGCTAGCCCTGCCAAATTCAAACAGAATGGATGGACAGGCCACACACTTCTCCTCCTCACTGGTAATAATGCTGCTGCAAGCCAGGCCAGTCTCTGAGTTATATTTCTTCAGCTCCCCATAATGCTTGCTATTAGATTCCTGGTAATGCCTTTCACTTGAAGCAGTTTGTCCTGTCACACATAAAAGGAAAGAAAACTTCTGCCTTGGGCACAAAGATGGTAGCAGCAGCAGACTTTCACTTTTCATACTCAAACTCGGTATAAAATAGGTATTTTAAGTCAGGATTCCCATGACCTACTTTAGATATCATTTTTAAAAGGATGTGGTTTGAGCCTGCAGAGGTGCACATTTCTCTCCTTTAAGAGAAGCCGAAGATGAGGAGTGCAGATGCACGAACACCATCCCATTTGCCACTGATGACATTCAAGAATGATTCATACAGAAGGGATGTGAAAGAAACAGACAAATCACAAAATGCAAACACCCAAATTTGTAAAGATCATTAGCTACAGCATCAAGCAGGCAGGCAGAGGAAAGAGCCAAATAAATGCTATTTGCAGACACTGATACTTTCAGAGATTCCCCAGTAATGCTTCAACGTGCTCCTCAGAAAATTAGTTTGTTACTAGATGGTTGCTTCAGCCCAAGTCCGGTCATGGGCCAGGCACATGTGGGAGAAGCCATGACGTACAGAAATACGTGCTTCTCTTTGAAAAGATTTGACTTCTGGGAAAAAGGAGGGAACTGGACCACCAGCTCCTCAGTTCTCTGAAAGTATGTGGTGTTCAACCAGGCTACTGCCTATCAAGATGGCTCCACATTTGCTGCCTATAATATTTTTGTTTGTTTTTAAAAAGAACTAAACATGTACCTCTTTAAAGAATAGGCTATAATTACTTACATTTAGGAAAAGTTTCCAGGCTGCATGAAATATTTGCCAGTTCTTCTGGTGGCACCATATAGACCACAAAGCCAACAGAAGACCCTTGGTCCTCTACATTTTTATCCCCTCAGTATTGGCCTCCTGAGACATTTCCTTTTTACTTCAGTGGAACTGCTTTTAGCTGCTCCCATTTTAATTTTTACCTCTTTTAGGATGCAGGTGTACACTTCTTAGCCTGATCTGAAAGGAAGATAATGGAGTAACTCTGATTCTTCCCACTGTGGTTTACCTCAACTTCCTGAACTGCTGCACAGCTCACAGCTTACCTGGTTTTTCATCATCTTTCCTGATGGTAACTAATCCAAATAACTGTTTGCTAAAGATGTTATCATCTTACCTCTCACCAGGACAAATTAATTTGTTAAAACAACACACTGACCATTGCATTAAACTGAGAGCACCTCCCTGTTGACCATATTCCATCATGGAAACCTGCTATTTTTATTAATCATTTTAGCTGATTTTCAAGGCAAGAAATATAGTTTACATAAGGGAACTCATTTGTTTCTTCAGCAGCTCATAAACAGCTTTTCAAAATCTAAGGGCAAAATAGCTGTAGCTATGAAAGCCGAACACATCAGAATAAGAAAAATCCTTAAAAAAAATATACCTTGCAATATAAATTGATTCTCGCCACATGGCCAAGGGAAAGTGCTGTTTGGATGGACTGCTTGTTTCTGAAGTTTTCTGTCTACTGAAATGTTTTCTTGAAAGTTGCCACACCTAGCATAACAGTGGGGCTTGGTCTGTACTTTAAGCAGAAGGATGAGAGACATAGGTGTAATACAATGTCAGGAACAGACATAGCATCAATACATTCTGCAAATTCTCCAGTTCTATATCTCACAAAATAATAGTGGAAAATAAGAATTGACAAACACAATTATATGTTCAGAAACAATCAACTGTTCTTCTTGAATAGGCCATTAAGATCTTCAAAAAAATCCACGCTCTGCTGAGGGCAATGTTGTCAGTGAGTGGCAAAGACTTCATTCCAGAACCCTTTGTAAATTACATTTTTCAAGAATTTTATAGACACAGCCTTCTTTATATGCTGTGTGGTTGTAATGCTGTTCTGACATCAGTTGTATTTGGGAGAGAGTAGGATTAAATACTTCTACTATTTTTCAGTATCTGAGCAACAGAACCAGTAAAGCATCATTGGCTCCACTAGAGAGAGCTCTTGTGCTAACATAATTATATTAATAAACATAATTACTTGTTTGAAATCAGTGGAATTATTTATGGAGGAAGATGAATTGTTGCACACACACGAGAAGAGTTAGCAGAATCTGGTGTTGGATGACCAGTGTTCCTATGATTTACCATACACTCTGCAAGTTGTTCCTTTTATGCTCGCCTTTGGAAAGTGTTCTTGGATAGATTGTTTTATATTTTCATGACGAATTTTTCACATTACTATGGTTACTCTGTCTGTGGAAAAAAGAATCCCAAAACACAGACTCTGGCCCAAAACCAAATTATGTCCTTCTAACAGGCATTTGCAGCTTTCTTGTCTTGAAGGCCAGTTCTCAGCATAAATTCAGATATTTCTGAGTTGTTAGAGTGAGTGTAATCCTATTGAAATTCCACTGAGAATAAGCACAGAATGGAGCATAATTGGATACAATATGCTGAGGTGAGTCCTACAAAGCCCTCAGTACACTTAGAGCTATGGCAAACAGGACTGGGATCCCCACTCTGGGCTATTTCAAGGAAAAACACACAAAATATTATCACTGAAGGAGTAGGAAGAGATTAGGAAAGTTTTGACCTAATCCCAGTAGGGTTTAGATTTTAGTTATAATCACTCATCTGTCCTAATCCTACAAAGTGGCTTAATACAGAAGGATGGAAGAACTACTGAAGCATGCACAAAAGGTACAGAAAAGACTATTGATTGAACTAAGCTTGCTTTTCTACTCATTGCAATTGTTATATCTAGTTTTATGCTTTGAAATCTTAATTCCTTTGTTGAAAATGCACAGATTTATTTTGCTATATTTTATCGATCTTTTGGGAACAATAAGAACTGAATCATATTCTTACTTACCTTAAAAATCCTGACTTCAATAATACTTGAATGGAGTACTAGATCTAAGACTGAACACACATAGTCTAAAAAGCAAAAAATCTGTAACTTTTTTGATCAATAAGAGAGCTCTGTTCTATTAAAGGAAGCGTTAAATTACCAGTGCAGTTTATTTCCCCCACCTCTGCCTTCATCACTGCTTCCCCTGTTCTCACTTGCTGCATATCTTTGAGTTGAAAGGCTGCTTAACCCCCGGCATCCCGCTCATTCTGTTATTTGTTCAACTCCTACTTACCACAATGAAGACTTTGGGGAGTCATCAAATCACAAGCCTGTCTTCAAACTTAAATACACAAGTGCTTTGGGTATCCTATTTCCAATCGAATCTACTATGTTCCTGTAATAGGTACAAACACTGTAAAACAAGCTCTCTTACTTTTTTCTTTTTTTTAACTGAGTCATTAGAGAATTCTTTAGGTATTGGCACAAAATAAAGATTTATTTGGCTGATGGCTTCTGCTTTTGACTCCTCTTCTAAGAATAACTAACATCACATATATATCACTCCAGTTCCATTTATATCACATATGACAGTGCAGTACCTTTAAATTTATTTTTTCCAATGTAGTATGCAAAAAAATAACATTTTTCCTGGCTCCATATATGAGCACAAGAGAATGTGGCAGTAAATTACTTACATGACATTGTTCAGTAATTCAGTAATCACTAGCATTTTTAGGTTGCTCTGAGAGGAATTTTCACATGTATCCACTGAGATGCAGCATTATTTATATTTCTGAAATAATTATCACAGCATCTTTCATTCAGATACATGTTAATCTGACAAGTTCTACTCACAGATCAGAAAAGAAAACCCAAAGTCCTTTCTTTATGTTTCTACTGTGCACTAAGCTGCATAATCTTGTTGTCATGTGAAATTAGCAGCAAAGAACCCCATGCAAAACAAACCCTGACACATACTGTACATGAGCTACAGTAAAACCGCTCCCTAATCACAAAAAAAACCCAGATCATATATCCCCAGCTACTGTACATAGCTAAGTCATTTGGATAATTCCTCCTTCACAAGGTTGCTTTGTTGACAGCTGTTACACAGGCAGAATTTGTTACTTTCTTATTTATTATAAGTTTTCTCACTTTAATGCCTTTAAGTGTTAATCAAGTTACATAAAACAGTAATATTAAATGCAACTTAAAGGAGAATTTCAGACAGAGTCTCTCACCTGAGAGCCAAATGTGAGAAAATACAATCTTATTATTTATCGACTAGGTTAGTCCTTCATTTTCCAGTCTTAACAAACAGTTCTGTGAAACTGCAGAATTAAAGGATTTCAACCTGCATAGTGACTCAGCACTTGGAAATTATATAAACTGACAAAGAAAGCAAACCAATAACAAAATACATTCAAAGGCAAATATCATTTTCTTTATACACCCTAAATAAGGATTTCCCTGTCTTCTGAGAGTTTAATTGGCTTCTTCAGTTCTACCTCAAATTTCACTGCAAGAATCAAAATGCTGGTACAAAGCAAGTAGTCAAGTCATTTCCTAAGCCAAGGTAGAGCAGCTAACATTGTTCAGAAACCACTGAATAAAAATGCTGATACCACATTTGATAAAAGTGACAGTGCTCGACCTCTTCCAGAACTTTGTAACACTGTCATCCTTTATTGAAGATAAAAGCATGAGCAAAGCACAATACAGAATATTAACATGTCAATTCTTTCGGCTTTAGACAATAAAGCATTTTGTTTTAAGGCTTGAGCTTTTTTGTTTTGTTTTTACATTGTGAATTATAGTTTATCTTGGTTGTGTCATCTTTTTGAAGTGTGGTTTTACGACCAGCCGCTAAGGCTGAGCTGTTAAGACCAGCTTCTTCTGATAATGTGTTGTTATAGAGCAGCTGTTCACGAGTTAAGGAAACAGATTTAGTCCTAACAGAAAATTGACTTCATTGCACGTCAAGCAGATTGCAAAATATATCAAAACATATTTCACTAAAATCTATTTGGAAATGAGAAAATAGTTTTACTGATGTTTTTTCCTTCCCATCAGTTTTCAAAATTTTAGTAAAACTTTATTTTACCGTGGGAGCTAGTGACACTGAAATGTCATTCAACACAAACTCTGAGACAAACCTTATTATTTTGATTCTTAAAATACCAGAATATTTTAAAAGTCAAAATCATATGCTATCTATTTATAATGTGAACTAGACACAAAAAGAGAAAAACTACTGGGAAGATTTGCTGAAGCATTTCTCTATTTAAATGTTCATCAAACTGTTAAAAATAAATCTTCATTTCTTTTGAGTGTGAGTAGTCTGAGCATGCCATGTCATCTCTAATGGAAAAGTCAGGTCATTTACTCAGGTATGATGCACTTACTACTGAAAAAAACATGATGATTTGTCTCTTTTTATTACATATTATTCAGATAATGATAAATAATTAAGTTATTTAGAATCATGGAACTTGTGACATTACCGAAGTAAACAGAGATGATAATAGGAATGGATTTGGAATACTTTACTTAGATTTTTTAGTATCCCAAAAGATTTCACATAAGTTGGAAAGATGCAAATAATTTTCAAAATGGTAAAAATTTCATTCTGTTAAACACTGAAATGTTACCATGTCATTCTAAGATCACTGTAAGAGAAAAGACAGTACCTTATTTAATTACGTATCAGAATTAATTTCCAGATCCTCGATAACTGAGGTTATTTTATAATCTGTAGATAGCTTTATGATTTAACCACAGAAATTACCTTGTCATAGATTAAATGAAAAACACAGCTAAGGCATGGTTCAGCTCCGGACTCTGAAGCATCACTTTAGGTGTCTACAGTAAGTGTCTGCACATAAGCTGGGTGTGGGGGAGGCTCAGCTCCCTCTAAATTAAAGGAGATTTTGCCAGCACAGTTGATAGCACATGGAGCCTCAAAGCACGTTCCAGCTACTGAAGCCTGCCTGGCCACCAGCTTCTGTTCCAGTGGGGCATGGGTCTCCCCTCAACCCGTGCTAGATCTTTTGGATTAAGGTGATGTCCATCGCAACTTAAATGACAGTGGGTGCCCACATATAGGCAAATGAAAAAGTCACAGACCCCACTGATCCTCACAGGTTGACTCTTGCTCACATGTAAGCATTTCCACTACCAATACACACTTCTGCTACTTATCTGAATCTGGAGCTGAATCCCACCCACAGTCCCATCCAGCACATGTACCCTAGCTTTTCTTGAGAAGAATGTCCTCCTAATTTAAACTTTTAATTACTAAACTGCTTCACAACCTAAAGTCTTCATATACCAGACTTTTTTCTCACTTTTATTAAATTACTTATAACTGTATTTTCTTAAACCATACAAATTTTCTGAAGCTGAAAAACCTTCAGCTATTATGTTTATACTGCTCTCTCTATCCTGCCACCTCTCCTCTGCAGTCATCTCTTGACAAAACTGTACACACCTCACCTTTATAATCTGTCCCCCCAAACCAATTTTGTTTCCCACTGTTTCCATTTGGATTATTTTTGCTGCTTCCTAAATTTCTCTCAGGGTCTTTTTAGTGAAGTGAAATTCAGAACTGAAAGAATATGAACTGCCACCAACAAAGCTGTGTAAAGTGTTGTTTGCACCTGGGAACTCTTCCAGGGCAGAAAACAAAATGCAGGCATTAGAACTGACAAAAAGCTGATAGCAACTGATGTGCCAACTGTATTACAACCATCTGTACTCTAAATCTTTGTCTTTCTGAATGGATGGGATCTGTAACAAAGTAGTTTTCATTCCTAAAATGGAATGGTTTGCCTTAAAAGTAACTTCTATCTACTCTTTGCAGAAAATCCATTAATTAATCTTTATTCTGTTTAGAGATAACTTTCCCAGTTCTAGTCAGTTTTGTTTACACATAAACTGAAATTTTCTTTCATGGCAAAAAAAAGGTATACTTAGTCATTGTCCCACAATCTGCTAAAGTCTACAGGGTAGAATTTTAAAATCTTGTAAATAATTTAGAAATGGAACCAAAAAGTTCAGAAATTATCATGATACAGGAACATGTAAACAAACACTTCATGAAATTGCCTAATTTCCATTGCTCTCCATAGGAATTCATAAGCTTCAAGCTTTTGAAAACCACAGCAAGTATTAATAGTCCAATGAGGTAATTTACACCACCACTTTTTTTATAAAGGCTGCTACGTCAAACATAGAGATTCTCTGCTATTTGACTATCTAAAAGAAGATCCAGTGACCACACACTTTTGTTTTTAGCTTTATTTGGCTAAGATGTAACAATCTTACCTCTGAAATTACTATTACAGTATTTTATTGGCATTTCTAGATTAGAATATTGCAGTGAAATCTACCTGCAGCCAGACCTTTTTTTCTCAGACTGAAAAAGCACTGATTAGAGATTTATTATTAAATGCTGCTTTTGTCAATGTGTTACAAGATCTACTTCTAGGTGAATTTTAAGACACTGCTTTTCACCTGTGCACTGATTTGTCTTTTCTGAGATATTGTCTATTTTTTCAAGACACATTTCTACATTTGAGACCCGCGAATACTTTTTGTTTCAAACAGAAAAGGTATAATCAGCATTTTCTTTTTAAAGATATCTTCACTTTGGCATTAATATAGAATTACTTCTGTTTAAGGCGTGCCTAGAGTACAGCATTACCTTTAGACTTTTTTTAGCAATAATTTCTAATTTCAAAAATACCACCTGATAGTTATTTTTACAGTCAATGATCCAGGAAACATGTTACCACTTTGGCTTTGTGATTTTTCCTGTACTGTGTTCATCACATAAACAGTAGAGCTAATATTGGAACTCCTTTAAAAATGCAGGGAAATGATTAATTAATGTGTCTATTAATTATTTGGGAAAAGGTGAAGTCCAAGGTGGCATATTCACAGATGTCAAAATAATTTAGGTTACTGAAAACCAGGAAGAACTGTGTGGAATTCCAGAGGCACTTTAAAAGATAGACAACTGTGCTGCCTGACTGCAGTTAAAACTCTGTGTTAACAAAGGCATGTTAATGTACAGTGGGAGGTAAAACATTCAATATGATTTGAGCTGACGATACACCTTCATGAGCTCTAAGTGAACAGTAATCATTTGGGAGTGGGGCATAGGAGACAATGAGTCATTGCTGGCATCTCCTTTAACATAATTATTAATTATTTGGGGGACTAAATTTTAAAATATATTTAAAAATTGGATTAAAATCATACCTGAAAAATTATATAATGCCATCAATCAGATCAGCTGGGTTTGTGTTTACTGCTCAGAAACCATTTTACTCCCTTGCACACATTTCCTTTCTCATTTCTATAATTTATTCACCTTTTTAACATCTGTTTTAAAATTTGATTGGAAGATCTTCCAGGCTAGAGTGCTCTGTTTGTACAATATGCAGCTCAAAGAAATGTTATGCAGCCTGAAGGCTTGTGGACTTCAGCACACCACAAACTAATGCATACTACTGAAGACCAGTCATGTGATTTTGTTTTGAATGTTGTGCTTAAGACTATTCACCTCATTTAAAATAAATAATAAAGTGCAACTGGAAGGTGTTCAGAGAATGTAAATGCTAATATAATATCAAATTTTCATGAAATGAAGATTTTTAAGCACTAGGATTATTTCTTTTAGAGAGGAAACATGTAAGAGAACAACAAAATAATGCATGCAAAAACAAGAGCAAATTGTGAACTTTTATTCGACACCTATTATAGGTATACTATATTATTCAATACCTATTCTACATCTTCTTGCAAAAAAAACAAGGCAGCAGCCAGCAAAATTAAAGGTGTATTAATGACCTAGAAAAGGAATTTCATCCTTTCCTTGTGTGAAGGGAAGCAGAAGAACTCACTGTGATAGATATAGTGGAACCCAACAGATCAAAAATGAGCAGGATGGAAGAGGGGCCTGAAGATGGCACAAAGAGACATTTAACATGATCTAAGAGTATCCTAAGAGGTCCATATGACAGAAAACCTACAGGAGACTTGCAGTGCTGAAAGCAGATGGAGACCAGCCAGAACACTAAGGACATCTCTACAAAATAAAGATTCCTTAAGGATAGAAAACTTCATTCTTCAGTGTATTAACCAACAAATGTCTGACTAAAATTAAAATAGACTATTTGCTTCAAAAGAAGGTTATTCCTACAGCTTGCAGATACTTCCTACAGTATCTATAATTACATCATTGATAAATAATTACCACTACCATGAATTGGTTGCCAATGCAGTAAGTAGCATAGTAATCTCATCAATAATTTCTTGGGTTTTCCCCAAGACCCTGGTATAGGTTGCCTAAAATTGACCTGTTTTTTTACTGCTTATCATATAATTCTGGACAATTCATTAGGTGAAAACTGAACAGTTATTTTTCCAAAAGAGAACCTAATGTTGCCATCAAGGATCTCTTTTCAGAGTCTACCGTGTCTCAAAAGCTTTTTCATTATTATTGTTCAAGTATGATTTTGGGTAAGGTTTGGCATGCAGAGATAACTATTTCTTGAGAAATGGCATCTCAAATTCTTAGTCCACATCCTTCTAGTGAGTTCAATATCAGAAGTTTCCCTACAAACTCTACATGGTAAAAAGCCTGGTCAGAGTTTATCGTGATTGGCTGTCACTCCAAATCACTTGTAACAGCAAGGCAAAGTGAAGGAACATGCAGCCTTCTCTCTGGTTGCATAAGCAGCCAGCAAAACAATAGGTAACATTATGCCTGAAGATTTCCACTCTCAATTTAACATTCAGTAATATGGATAATGGGCGGTGTCTTCTGTATTCAATCCGATCTATATTTGTGGACTTAAAGCCTGTTTTATTTTTGAACATGAAGTTAATCTTTAACCCAACTTTGCCAGTGGCTTCAAAGGAGCTGGAAAATCCTTTCAGAAACAGACTCGGGGAAGATCACTGGGGACTACTGCACCAGAGAGAGAAATGGCATTTTTTGTCTTTTAGGAAGTGTAGCAGCTTTGAGACTTTTATTTAGCATGACCTCAATCTGGTCTGTCTTGTCTTGATGGGAAATATATTACAGTCCTAATTTATACTGATACAGTAGCCTCCATTCTTTTGTTACTAGATACTGAGTGTACTTTTCTGGTGAATGCCAGCAGGCAAGAATCACAGCATGAAATCAGCATGTGGCAAGTCCAAAACAACCAGAATATAATACTTCAATCAGTGAGCACACAAGTGGTGGAACTACTTGACACAGGACTGCTGAAATGCAAAGCAAGTCAAAAAAGAATCAGAAAAATTAATGCGAAGCAAAAAAATAAATCAGGGTCCACTAAACACGGAGGTATTACCTTTATCAAAAATCCTGATCTGAGAATGGTTGTAGCCTGAGAGAATATTACTGTGAACCCCCCTGAAACAAACTGTGTATGGACCTTTGAGCTCATATTTTGTCTTTTATATTTATTTTTAAAACATTTAATTTTGAAAGCTGCTCAAAAATTTCAAAGTGAGCGCAAGTTTCAGGCAAAAGAATTTAATGTGTATTTGCCTAGTAAATGTATTTTATAAAATCATTTTGTCAGATGTGGTCACTATTCCATTTTTTTCCCTTTTGTGATCAACATTTGATCTTTTTTCTTTTTCTATCCATATCCTTTTATACTTTCATTTGTAATCGATCTTTTCCTGAGAGTACTTATTACTCATATTGTAAATCCTTCATTGTTTGTACAAGCCCCATATGCAGGCAGGCCTTGAACTCTCTGAAGCAGGCATCTCAATTTGCATAGGAAATGATTGATGGTGACAAAATGTGATGTCATTTTGGTTGGGTTTTTTTTTTTCCAACTGTGTTCACGCAAAAGCTTTGAGGGAAAAATGTTTCAATTCAAAAGAAACAACAAAAAAAAAGAGTCCTTTAATTACCGTCTCAAAATAGTGCTTCAGAGCTGACCTTACTGTTTGGTAACAGAATCTCAGAATTTAGGAAGAGGTGGCAAGCACTGTTTGCACGGAGAAAGTGCAGCAGTGAATTTTACCCTGTAAAGTCTTGGAACAGGAGAATCCATCTCAATATCTAAACGAAGGGAAGATAAGGTATTGAAATACAAATCCTGACTCTAATGAAGACTTCAAAAAACAGGAAAGCCTCATGTTCTCAGTGGTTGGGAACAGATTCATTTTTTATTGAAAATTGCAACAATTTCTGTAAAAGGGTTGTACACAATTTAGGCCCAAGGCATAAAAAACAATTTTCACCCAGTTTTATGAAACTACAAACTTAAAATCATGATTACGAAAGTGTTTCAAAATATAAAGGAATTTTTTAAAAACTTGGTATGTCACTGTATAAATCAAAAGTGAACCACTATGCTGAATACTGTGTCCAGGCCTGATTCTGCCCTTCATCTCAAAAAGATTAAAAACTTACATAGTGAGATGAAAGAAACATTGAAGTCATTTCACATTAGATACAGTGGAGAAGGGAGAACTTTCAGGGCGCTTCCCTGGGGATGAGCCAAGGCTGGACAGGGTGTCAGCCCACAGATGAGGATCAGGGCCAGTGACAGTACCCAGAACTTCATCATCTTGGACCCCAAAAGTCCTTGAAAGACAAACTGCTGGAAGACGGAAATCTCTGTAACCTCCTGCTGTTCATGTACATCAACAACCAATATCTGCCACAACTGAAGACAGGGACAGCCCAGGACAGCCATCCTTTACGTTATATTCTTATAATGAAAAAAGATGGAGAAGGAATGGAAGTTGAGCACATGACTCAATCACTTGATTAGAAATCGTGTTGGCTGGACTACACATCAGATGGAGAAGCCAGAATCATTTAAACAAGGCTCTCTGTTTTCCAGATGGAAAAGACTGCCTTTATCTGGCCCTGGTGCAGTAAAATGTTAATTTTGCATACTTTTAATGCAGAATTAGTCAGTTGGTTTAACCAGGGTAAGGTGATTAACTAGAGTGTGAAAAGGTACAAGAAAGGGAAGAAGAGCTTCTTAAGTTGTATAATGAAGTTATCCATCACGTTGCCACACGGGACAGCTCTTCTACACCTCAGTATAAAAATTGGCTGGCTCTAGAGATATGATTTTACTTGAAGGTAAACAAATTAGTAACTCACTGAGATGACTGTAAATCCTTTTCACAGAATCGCAGAAACCCTTTTCTATGGAAAGAATTATTTATAACTAATTCAATCTATCATAATCTCCTCATTTCCAAAGTCCGCCTATAAACAATCACTGCTTATTTTTCACAGTAGTTAAATTACAGTTCTATGGCCTGAAGACAGGAAATACAAATGACCCTGAGGTACCCGTGTCTATCCAGAACAAGTTTACAGCCACCTTCTCCAAACTAGAATGTCCAAACTCAACTATCTGATCCAAGGAACCTCTAGTTATGGAAGTAGAAAGGGATGTAGAGTAGGAAATGGGAGTTAATGACAAGATGGTTAGCAGGCACCTCCTTTTTCAAAAGTTTTTCTTACCTTTCTTATCTCAAAAAAAAAAAAACCAAAAAAACCTCAAGTCATGTCTTCCCCATAGTCTAAAACAGATACACAAATAAATAAAATCCTTCACATTAAGCTGATTGTAGGCAGCAAAGCCACATAGAGAGCAAATATACCAATTATGTAATTAGAAATTTGATTATCTGTAGTATTCCAAACATTTCCTTGAGTATAAAGCCATATTCCTCAAAGAGAACGTGGATGCTTATACATATGTTAGTAGCCACTTCTTAAAAGGCATCTCAGGAAGCCTCATTGGGAGAGAAAAGAAATTCCCCCACAATATTCTGAAGCAATCACAAAGAAATAAACCTTGCACTTTGGAACTGTTCCCAGAGAAAGGGAGTCAAGGGCAATTTGCAATTTCTAGAGGTGTTTCTCACAGCTGTTTCATAACCTAAAGGGAAGGATCCTTCATTGAAAAGGAGAAGGTTGCACTCTGAATCCAGCCTAATCCTGACACCTTTAGACTAAGAAAATGATGTCATTTGAGCAAGTATTGGAATTGTCACATAAAAGGGAAACATCATCCATTGTTATGAAGAGATTGCTGGTCTACATTGCATTGAAACTTTTGTACATTCTGCCGCAAAGTAGCCAGGGTAGAGGCATCATCTCTGTTGATAGTTACAGTGTCTCACTTGTCTAAAAATGCAAGTATCTCAAAATCTGCTTCTTCATACTAAATGAGAAGCGATCACAATGTGTTCTCAACTGGGAGGTCCAAATTCTAGGGAACAGTTTCCAAAACAGTCTTTTCAAATGACAGTAAGAACCCCAAAATTATGATTTCCAAAGAAAGGACAGATACTGCCTGACCAGGAAGGGGTTGGTAAAAAAGGGAAGTTTGGTCTGTTGTTCTTCAGGATTGTAAGGAATCTACAGACTCTGAAGGAAAGGAAGTCTTGGTTGCAGAGCCTGGTTTAACTGCCAGAAGAGGCAAGATACACTGAAAAAAATGCTCCTTATCTGCACAGGGTGGACATTCCTATCATAATGGAGACAGCAGGTTTGGGAACAGTTTATGTCACCCAATGAACAGAGAATTAGTGCCAAAAACTCTGTGGATAGCTTACCTAAGTCTTATTGAATAACTTTCTGCTTTGGGGCAAGATATGGGCAAGATAGTAAGCCATAATCCAGTATTTGAACTGACTGTGCTCCTGCCCAAAAATGACCATATGTCTGTTACAGTCCTCACCTAGATTTTTAGGAGCCACGTATTCTTGGTGCTGACATTTTATGAAATAAAGATGCCATCTCATATTAATTATTGTTAATGAGAATATCCACAGAGAAAATCTTCACATTTAATTGGATTTAAAGCTATTCAAAGGCTTTTGTTTTCTCTTTCAATGTGTAATACAGTCTCATTTTTTGCAAAAGCAGTTTAATACAGCTATTAAACTTGGAACATAATAGAGTATAAAAGGTAGCCCAGGAAATAATAATTTTTCTACATAAGGAAACTGAAATCTGAGGAATGATACACACAACCAAATGATATATAACAAGGCCTGGGTCAGCAGTTGAAAGGAAT
Source organism: Lophotriccus pileatus (assembly GCA_035583135.1). Taxonomy (NCBI): domain Eukaryota; kingdom Metazoa; phylum Chordata; class Aves; order Passeriformes; family Tyrannidae; genus Lophotriccus; species Lophotriccus pileatus. The sequence goes on along the minus strand of JAWWES010000081.1, from coordinate 87,085,739 downwards.
CCTCTGCCATCTGATCCAAATCATGGATTGAAGAATACTAGTTCAATGGAAAGCAGTACCAAGTTTCTTTTGTCTGGTCTGTTTGCCAGATTGGTATAGATACAATCCATGCTACTCTTAAAAGCAAACAAACAAACAAAAACTCAAACTGCAGTAAGCATTCCAGAGATTTTCTTAACCTCCCTTCTAGGAGTTCTCCGTTATCTCTGAAATGGGCAAATAGGTCGTTGTCTAAAGCATTACATTCAGATTAACAACAAAGATTTAGAGGATTTAACCGCAGATGCACCAAGTGTTAGAAGAGACAAGAATGCAATTTCTATTTTTTGGTCTTCTAGTTAGGTGCACATAATTAACCTAATCTAATTTTCCACGCGGCATTTATAGGTGCAAAAAAATTTTTTTTTCTGGCTACGTAACAGGTATTTCTAATTTTTGAAGCATTTTCAGTTAAACAATGTCAGTTTTTAGTAAGTGCAACCAAGTTTGGTTTTTTTCTTCCAGTTTAGGGCAGACTATATTTTCAAGAAAAGATTAAAATTTTCTGAGAATTTCCATAAAAGGTTACTTCATTTAAATTATTTCTGAATCAGTTACATTCTAAAACTTTTAGATCAGTGTGTTCAAAGACTGAGAGGAGAAATAGTCTTTCTCTTATATATATTTCCATTATATAGACTTTCTCAATTATGTCTGGACTTCAGAAAAGAGAACCTTTCTGCCACACAACTCTCCATTCTGTCTGGAAAACTCCACCCTTCTTCTTTCCCTCTTCAGACCCCATAGTTATCTACAAAGTGCCTGTGCTCAATATAATTGTTGAAAATCAGGATGTGTATATGTGGATTTAAGTCAAAAGTTCCCTGAAGGGACCAGTTCATTTCTACCTCTACTCTCAAGGTTTCCAGTGTGCTAAAAAAAAAAAAAAAAAAAAAAAAAAAAAAAAAAAGGTAGAATTTACACTTTGGATTTTAAATCTGAATGTTTTGAATAGGGGACATTATTGACACAGGTTCATTCTGACTCATAGATTTGAGTTCAGGTTCCTATATTGCTCCTTTAGAGCTGAATCTTTTGCTGCAAATTGCTTTGTCTTAAATGCTATAGGGAACACACTGCAAGGGGTTTTTTGCTTCTATATCCGCTGTCTATAGCTATTGTCTTATCACAAGATAAGACCAAGTCTTTTGTAACAGTTAAATCTCTAAATGAAATTGCCTTCCTAAACATGACTTTCTGCAGCTGCTAGCATGAGGAAATGAGTTCCATTCATTGATAGATAAAAGAGTTAAGAGGTTTCTCCAAAAAGTGATCTAGTCAAAGAGATGCTGAGCATCAGCTGTGACCGACCAGAGTGGAAGCCACTGTTGCTCAGAAACTCTGGAAAACTTACTTAGGTTCCTAAATGCGCATTTTGACTCCTGGTTTGGTTCAACAGCTAAAGAAAGAATTAACACTGACAGGTTCCCAAAGGAGATATTGCTGCCAGAAGGACAATTTCCTCTAGACTGGTTAACAGCAGTCCAAATAAATCTGTCTTCAATGAAAGTTTTAAAAACAAGACCATGAGTGGTGTGTTGGGGTAAATATCCTCGATAATCTTGGCAGCAAAAAAGGCAAAAGAAAAGCTGTATCTGGAAGAAACATGGTAATGGCTATTCTGAAACAGAACTACAGTATATCCATCAAGTATCCTATTTCTAGCATTGACCACTACCATCTGCTGCAGAGCAAGACTGAAAAACCCTCTCTTAAAGGAACTCAAGTTCATCAGTTGGCTTATGCCCTAAGACATGATAGATTTTGTCTTTACAGATCCTGGAGGCAGATAAAGGGAGAGGGAAGACCCTGACCACTTTATTTACATATGGAATTGCCCTTCTTCTAAGAATCCTGATAAATTAGGGTATAAAAGCCAGACTGCTACTTATGTGTTTAAATAGCGTTGGGACAGGCCACATCGTTTTATTCATTTCATCCATTGCAAACACTACGAAGTTAAATCCGGTAGAGGAAACAAAATCAAATTGCTTACATACACAGAACCTGCACCACTTATGCATATAACATAACATAACATAAACCTTTACTTCCAAGCAAAAGAAAAATATTAGGCTTCCACAGGACCTTTGATAGGATTCAGCTGCACTGGCACATGGTTCTGCAGTGCACATGGGAGAGAGAAGTGTTTGGTGTGAATGTTTTTGGTGTGAAACCTTTTTTTTTATCACCTTCTGGGAAAATCCTTCCAAGTTTTATTTCAGACAAGCTTCTTTATTAGGCTGCTTTTAGTTCCCCCTAGCATTTACTCTCTAGTGTCATCGCTACTTGGTAATGCCGTCTTTTGCTTGAAGGTAAGTTCTTTGAACTTGATTTTAAAGCTAAACAATATTCTTCTCATTCAGCTTTTCAGAGTATTTCAAAATAGCTTCCAGATCTGAAGTAATGAATGATTACTATCCGTAGTGGAATTCACTAATTGAAAGATTCATATGTAACACAAGAATTATTCTTTATTTGTATTGTTAAAACTGACTTTCTATTTCCTAGTTTTGTCTATAAAATGTTCGATTGCAAATTGGCCTATTCAACAAAATTGCCTTGGCATGTGAACTTCCATGCAAATAGCAAAACTACAAAAAGGAAAAGTGGCATTCAACATGGGAAAAAAATTTTATCATTATCCTGTTTCTCAGTGAGTTTCATGTGGATTTTTTAATGCAAGTGAGGCAAGGCAAGACTAAACTCATATGGCTCAGTGAAAGAAAGAAATAAAAAGAAGAGGGAGTTGAAACTGCACTTCTGAACTGCAGTTTTAATGACTGTATTTTTATAAATTCATAAAGGTTACCTGGTCTGTCTCTTTTGGTAATTCTGAATTGCCTTCACAAAGCTGATCTGAGTGAATTTAAGTTCTCCAAACTGTAGATAAGCAATATTGGGGATTGTTTAGCTAGCAAGCCACCGCACTTTGTAGTTCTTGGGGAAAAAAAATGACAGGTTAGAGAGCCTTATAAATTTATCAGTGATTACTGAAACACAGATTAAGCTAGGTTTCTTTAAAGGAAATATATTGCATTAAGTAGGCAAAAAAAATTGCCTTTGCTTTTATTACTTTTTCCAAACAGAGTCACATGACTCATAATTTGCTCCAATTTGCTAAAGTTATTTAGGGTCACATATCTCAAGGGCCAGTATAACATAGACCAGAAGAATAATCTGCCCTCCCAGTCTTCCTGTGACCCTCTCCGCTTTCAGGAGTGACTGCAGTTCCTCCATCTGCCCTTTCCCAGCAGTGTAATTCACAAAAAACTCAGATTAGTGAGTGTTACCTACATTTATAGAGTCTTCCACATCTATCTATAGCTTTTTCTTTTTCAGATCATCCCAGGTTTTACTCCACTGTGTTTCAAACTTTAAGTTTCATGAAAGAGTAGTCAGCAAGTCCTCCTCCCAAATTCTTGGCAAGGCTAGAAAGCTCCATCTGAGACACAGGAGCTGACTGAGTTAGGAGATCTTCCTTTACACACCAGTGTAAGGTGGTTATCTGACTTTGGGTAAGAAAATATGATGCAAAACTGCAGGCCAACAACAGTTGCACAGGGAACCACAAAATAGCTCAAAATTTTAATAACCAATTAAAGATAGAAGTAACAGTGGGCAAAAAAACAGACCAGCTGAGCTCCTGCTATTGAGCCTGGGCAAGCCCAGGAGGTGCCTGCACCTTGGTAATGCTGGAAAGGGACAGATTTTCTCACATTTGTCCACTCAGACTTCTTCATTTGGCTGACCACAAGCAGCCAGCAGCTGGCACAGCCACCTGGCCAAATTGGCAAGAGGCATCCTTTTGCAGCTTGGGTGAAAGCTGGAGCATCTGGAAATGTCTGTGGTGCCATGGGCTGTCATTGACCTTTGGCTCCATCACGATGCCTCGGGTGAAGTTTCGTCTAGGTGATGCGCAGCCAGCTGCAGTAACCCACTTCAGCAATGTCACCCCTGGCTCTGATGCATCCCTGACCATTCTGGGTTTGAGTGTGACATTTTATTGGTTCTTGGATAAGCAGTTCTTGTCCTACTCTGCTCTGCTTCCACCTGAAAAAAATAGGCTGGCATGGGAACAGAGCACAACAGGGAGATTTGTGCAAGGCTTGAAATGTCAAACAGGGCACACTCTCTGGGGACATGTGCTGCAGGTGTCTGCTCTTTCGCCTCCCACAGTTGCCTCTGGATATGGGCAAAGGCAGGAAACTGAGTCATCCTTCCCAAGGCAGGCTCTTCTTTCAACATTAATGAGGATTTTGCAGAAATCCCTTATCTCCTGCTGTCTGTGTCCTTAGGACTGAGCTCTAGCTGCTAGGAAATAAGACACTTGGGAGGGGAGGAGGAGGACTGTTAAATGGAAAATACAAGGCAGAGGAAACATAGCACCTTGCAACAAACATGCCTACATTTCACATGTTGTCTGCATGGACTTACTGCAAACCTAAAAATTATTCATATGAGTGTACCTTTTTCCTTTGTTTACTATATTTAACCTTACCTGACATGAATTTTCAGTGAAGTGATTCTAGGCAAATTGTCTCAGGTTTACTCAGCTTTAATCTGAAGCAAATATTCTTGGTTTTTACTTCATCTCTTCTATATTACTTCAGTTCAGCCATTTCACCATAGGTTAAAGAAAAAAAAAAAAAGTGTTCCAATATTTATTGATTTTCAAAACAGGAGGGAGAAGAGGGGGAAATGTAAAAGTGTTCTACAGTTTCTCAGAATTTATGGAGATATTTATACTCACAAATCTGTGTGTTCCTTTATTAGACATACAGACCTTTTGAGATAAACAACCTAACCGTTCTGGAAAAAAAACCTTTTGATTGCAAAGTTTCCAGAAAAGAAAAGTTCTTAAATACTTGTGAACAGTCTGGTGGGACAAACATTTAACAGAAAGTTCAGGCTTTTTTATGCTGAATTGATTTGAACCTGGCTGCAGGTCACAGCTGCTAATTTGGTGGATGTCAGTCTGCTGTGAGTGTTATGGGTATTTGCCTGTCAAACTAAACATATTAAACTGTCTTCTACAGTCTGCAGTCCCTGACTAAATATTTTTTACTATTTTATTACCCTTATTAAATAGAGTTCTTTGATGAAACCTGAGTCTTGCTGGTGGTTTTAGTCTTTTACTATATTCATTGCATGCCATTTAAAAATTACCATTATATAACACACGTTTTGTCAGCAACTGTATTTTTGCAATTGCAATATGCTGTGGATGTTTCCAAGTCTCAGCGACCCTCTCACACACCTCACACCTGCAGGGTACAGAATTACTGCGTGGAGCTGTAGAAAATTTTTATATTGTCATTACATAATATCAATATTAAGTACTCAAAGATTCTTATGATGTTCATGATTTTGAATGCTTGAAGAAAAGAAACAGAAAGGATAAAGATACATTTTTCTCTTCAGCATTGTTGTCATCTCTTTTACCATCTCACTTTAACCCATTTTAAACACAGAGAAATCGTTAATGTGTTACTAAGAAAATTATCAGTGAGCATTGAAAATAAGCACCCATCAGAAAATACTGCAATTAGTCTTTAGCAGACTGTTTTCAGTCTTCTCTTGGAATATAGTCTCTTCATACAGTACAGACACTTCTCTGTATCATTTTCCTCGTATCTGTACATAAAAGTACACAGAGACATTCATGAATGTAAAAGTGTGCATAATTCTGGTTCCACTATTTCTAAACTTTCTGCACTGATAATACATATACAGTTTAACTATTACATATTGTCAAATATTTTTAACAAGCAACCATTTTGCAAATGTTGGAAGTTAACCCTTATCTCCATAGTATGATGACCACGGGCCTATGATCTGTTTTCAAGGCCTGGGTGCATGGCTATAGATTGAGATTACAGAGGGGAAGGAAGAGCTGTGCAGAATAGAGTACTTCTGCCAAAAAAAAATTGGCTGGTAGTAACAGTTCAGCCTCTACATATTTCTTAACACTTCCCTGCTGTTGAGTCACACTGCATTATTAAATCACCTCGCAAATCAGAAAATTGTGATGGTTTAAACACTTCTATTTTAAAACAACCTCTGATGCTCAAGAGCTATAGGCAAAATATCAAGGTATTTACTCATGGACTTGAATCCTAGTGAGCATTAGCTGGCATCCTACATCAGAGTACTACACACAAAAGCTGAAGGCATGCTGTGACAGAGATACTTAGCCACTTGCAAAGCCATGTGGGTGTTCAAGGTAGCATGATTAGCCCAAGGAGTAAGAACAAAAAAAAATGAAAAAAAAATAAAAAGAGAGAACTGTGATAGCTGGTCAGGTACACCCAGCTGTACACAATACAGATTCCAGGATGACACTCTGGTTCTACTGAATTCAACAGAAAATTGCTTACTGACTTTAACAAGGACAGATTTAATCCCAGAACCTGAAATATCTCCCAAAACCAGTTAATTTTCAGTATAAAATGTCTAAATGTATGTTTTATCAAGCCACTTTTATGTTTCGCTGGCCCCTTTATCTTGTGTCAACCAAAAATTCATAATACCAATTTTGACTGAAGGCTGGCTTTAATTACAATTTCTTTTACAGGTCTCAACTGCTTTTTGTGTCCTGGGAAATGAGAGCAATTCTTTCTATCATATTCAGAAAGAAAATGAAAAGGTTGGTAAATGTATAAGTAATTTTAACTGATTCATTGATCTGAATACTTTTAAAGTAATACAGTAAGTATTTCTGTCACACTTTGAAGTTAAGCTTGGAGCTCAGTTACATCCCTTAGGGTTATTTTATAGCCATTAAGAATGTGTACCTTTTATCTGGTGCCTTCAATTAATTGAATTTCAAAAATATTCTCGAATGTTTTTAGAAAATCATTTAGTTCCTGGAGGACATTCCTGTGTGATTTATTGTTACAGTAATTAAAAGCAGTGAGTATTACACTGGTCACTGTTGGAACTCCTGTCTGCCTTTGGCTATGTTTTGGTTTAAGTTAAAACATATAGTACACTTGAGAGACTTGTGAAGGGAGGTAAAAAAAAAAATTAATTATTTTCAGATTGCTTCAGAATTTTGGCACACTTAGAAATAACCTCTTAAAGTGATCACAGTGATATTTACATGATAATTGTATGCAAGCACAATTAAACTTCTATATTAAACAATTAAATAATGCTTTTCCTGCTATGGTGAATTATTCCTGACTACCCATATTAGTATTCTGTAGTTCTAATCAGTGCCATAAATAATTTTCAGTTTTACACATTCTGCTCTGAAGCAATTATTAAGAGCTCTCAGGAAGAGTTAAAATAGCTAATGAAAATAATTAGCAGGAAAAAAATGATGGTTCATCCTGTATTGGAAGATAACACTAACTGAAAACTACAAACGCTCCTTTAATTGCATCTTTGTTTTCTGAGACACAAATAGTTCTCTAATCCCTTTTGTGCAAGAAGTGATCACTCATGAGCAGCATTTTACAGAACTACTCACTCATGGGAAGATTGGTGGGATTAGACCCACGGCCCATGTCTCTTTAGTTGTGTAACACGGAGGAAAGAGCTTATTGCTGTATTGCTTTCCTGGAGCTCCACCTCAGCAGCATTGCTCACCTGGACAAGGTCTGCAGGCTCAGACTGCCCTTGCTGCTCGGGCAAAGCTGCAGTGCAAGAATGAGAACTTGGTGCAGCTGACTCACTTGATATCTTTTGCCTTTTCAGGGTCTTCAGGGAGGCATGAAATGGTTCTGCTTCCAAGTCTTTAAGATTATGTTCTTTCCCTTCTAAAAAATAATCCTCTCCACCCGTCCATGTATTGAGTACACTAACACAGCCTTAGCCATTTTACTACCACAAAATAAATATCTTCTCAAAATCGTGGGCTCACAAATGAGATGAGAGTGATACTTACTTAGAAAATTTCTGAAAAATAATTGTGAGCCTATATCTTTGTGGACTACAGCAGATCCTCAGATGACCACACAGGATCTGAAAATAAATGTGGTTTATTAGCTTAGGCATGTATTTATGAATAAAAGTCTAGTTGTACAGATTCTGACCAATACAGGTCAGTACCAGACAAACATTTTACTTTTAAATGTACACACTGAAGTCATTGTTCAAAGTAATAACCTATCCTTTTAATAAACTATCCCTGTTACACTGAAATGCCTAAAGGTTTTCTAATGTGCATCAGTCTTTTGAACATCACATAATGAATTTAATGTGAGAAAAGGAAAAGAAATGTACCTGTATGGATCCCTGCACATTAAGATAAATCTTGCTGCTCTGAGGCTAGCATAAAACTTGGCACCCAAACCAGATGAGGACAAAAATACTTCCAGTGAAAACCTGATCTCTATCCATGTACATTCTGAATAACGTTGGCTTTCCTGTTAAATTATTCTAGTTAAGTAAATTATATTAGAGGTTTCATGATTAAGCTAATGTGTTTCTAGGACCTTCACAGTGAACATGAGTTATGATACACACATTAGTATATTATTCCTTGACTAGGTGTGATTTAGTAACCTTTACAGGAAAATAAAGGCCAAAAAGTGAGAAATCAAGCTGGTGTTTTCTCCCATCTGATGTCTTAGAAAGTAGGTCTTCAAAGTATAGCCATGGTGCTGAAGGAATTGACACTGACAATTAAGTGATATTCCCTTTCTGAATGGAAATATGTGGTGCTATCACCAGTGCTGCTTGTCTAATGACATGGAAAATTAAGGTTTTTAACCACTTGGTATCATTTAATAATGGCCGTTTCACAGCAGAGAAGGCATTGCTGTAGCTACAGAAATAGGAAAGAATGCCAAAAAATGCCAGGAGCATTTCTAAAGTGAAAAGAGCACCTTTTAATAGTTCAAACATTAAAAATAGTTGACACCTTAGCATTACTGGTCATTAAAAAAAAAAAAAAAAAAAAAAAAAAAAAAAAAAGAGAGAGAGAGAGAGTGGAAGAAAGAGAGTCTGTAACAACATCACAAACAACATAAAGCAAAATCTACAAATGCCCTTCCAGCCATGGACTCTGGTCTATGATTTTCTGGGGACCGCTTCCCAAAAGCTTCTGCCATGGTTGCAAGCACCTTCCCAGATTTACCCACAACCAGTGTTTCCTCAGTGTCCATCGTGTCATTATGGTTGACCTGCATTCATGTCCACTGGGATTTCAGCTTCCCTCAGTTTGGTTGCCCTCCTGCCTTTGCTAGGCCAGTGTCTGACAGAAAGCCACCATGCTTTCTGCTGCTTAGGTCAAAGTGGCAATGGGTGGCAATTTCCAAAGTATGCAGGTCAACATGAACAAATTGGAAAAGACAGACTCGAGAGGCTGCTCGCTTCCTTTAACCATCACTGGAATAATTAAAAATGTTGATCTCCTGGGCCTGAGGTTATTATATTACAAAAGACTCATATTAATGTACTGTTACTGATAGTAGGTGTTAATATAAAAAATCGCTTTTTGAAGTATGAACATCATATTTTAGGGCGGGGGGCAGCTGCATCCAGCAGCCCCCCAACACCTCACCGCCGTAGCTCCCCCACTGCAACTCTGTCGACGGGCAAAGGAGGGACGGCTGCTGGCTGGGCACCCGGCTCAGAGCCGGGGAAGGGGGTGGAGGAACAGACTACGAGGTCCCGGTGCCCTCAAAGCAGATTTGGGCCGGTGTCACCCCCCTCTGTAAAACACGGCCCGGGCAGGCGGGCGGCTGGACGGGGTCCCCGGGGGGAGGCGGCGGGGTCCCCACCGGAGGCGGCGGCTCCCCACCGCAGGCACAGAGCTGTCCCGGGGGGCTCGGCCCCGTTGCAAGCCGGGTCTGCCTGCAGACGAGCAGCCGGGCTCGGAGGCAGCCCGGGGCGGGAGCCTCGGGGCAGCGCCAGCGGGACGGGCCTCCCCGGGGGAAGGAAGGAAAAGTCCAGACCCGCGGGGCCGGGACGGGGGCAGTGCACACGCCTCCTGCGCCCCCAAGAAGGCTCAGGGAGGGCGTAAGGGTCCCATGGGGAGACTGGGAAGCGGCGCGATGTCCTTGTCCGAGCCGCAGAGCCCTCGTCCCGCCGGCGGAGAGACAGCCCTGGGCGGGCAGCCAGGGCATCCACGTCGCTATGGGTTTGTTACTCTGCTTTAAAATGCAAAATCTCGTGGCATGATTGGCTTTCTGTTTACAAGTGCAGATGGGGAGAAGGCTCACGTTTTCTTTCTCCGTGTGGTTTCCCCGCCTTGGAAGCTGCAAGGGCAATCCGAGGAGGGAGAAAGGGGAAAGAGAGGAGGATTTCCCAGTTTCAGCATTCATCAGATTTACCCTGTCATTGCTCTACAAGGTGCAGCGTGTGTCGAACATTACGAGCACGGGGCCATGCAAATGACATAGGCATGAAAGAGCCCTGGCAAGAATAAATCTGTCGATGTACAGATGTTCCCTATTAACGTTACTGTTCAGCCTTGGTGGTTACTGTGGGAAGACACCGGATTAAAAATTCCCCTTGCCGCCCCACCTCTGCTGAACTTTCTCCCCACACCTCTTTGTCTTCGCTTAATTAGGTAGGATATAATACTTTCTTTTTCTCCTCCTCTGTCTTATTGAGACGTCTGCCCAGGCTCACGCCTTTAAACAGGAATGATATTGATCCCTCCTCCCCCTTCTGTCAACCCCGATTTGTCCCTTTTCCTGCTGAACAAACAATTAAGAAAAGAAAGTACCGAGCACGCGGTGGAACTTGGCATGCACAGACTCCAGCGGGGATCCCGGGCCCTGGACAGCGGGCCGCAGCCCGGAGCGGCCTTGGGACTGAGAGAGGGTGGCGGGAGGCTGCACACTGGGAAAGGCATTTCGGAGTGGGGACTAGCTGCCGGCTCGCCCAGCCTCGGAACCCAGTAACTTCGCAGGAGAGCGAGCCGGTGGCGGTGGCAGCCGGCGGCTGAGACCGGGCGGGACGGACGGAGGGACGGGCGCAGGAGAACGGAGAGGACAAAACGGGAGCAACGCTCCTACCCCGACCTGCTTGCGGCTGCCGCCAATACCTGCCCCCTCCCCGCTCCGCTGACCCCCCATCCCTCCCCGCCCCGGAGGAAGGCCCCGGTGCCCGGGCAGCCCCTGCGGAGTTGCCCCCAGGGCTGGCGGCGACGGCGTAGCCGGCCCAGGGACGCTGCAGCGAGCCGGTCCCCGGTGCCGGGCGCTGCCGCGCCGCCCCCCCCTTGCCCCCTCCCCGCGGTCGGGGGACGCCGGCCCAGGCAGCCCCCGGTAGCTCCGCAGCGCCCAGCTCCGCCGCGCTGCCCCCGGGCTATGAATAAAGCCGAGGCGGCCGGGGGGACAGGTACAGGTGCCCGTCTCCTGCGCGCAGGGCTACGCCGACGTCCCAGCCCGCCTCCTCCAGCGGGAGGGAAACAAAGACGGCCAGAGAGGCAGGGAGAGTTGCCTGTAAGTTTAGCGCCTTTCAGTCGTGACTCGCGGAGATAAATGATAGTTTGGAGGTGCGCGCAGTTAATCACCGCCACGGCTGCCGTACAGCGTGTGCAACCCGCAGATCATTAGGTTAAATGGAGGACATTCGTGTCCTTCCAGAATCAATGCAATTATTGTTGGCAACAAGGACAACAATTGGAGTGGCAGCACTAATTTTACTAACCTGCTATTAATTATGGTGTCCCCCACGCCCCAGACGGCGTTTATAACCCGCGGAAGCAAGCGGTGCTGTCTGCTTCTGTTTTAAAACGGGAAAAGTTGGAAGTGGAGTGCCTGGTCGTGTTGGAAAGTGTTAATCAGTAGGAAAGAGTGTAATCAGTGGAACTATTCACTTGAGCGTCACTCTGGTACAGGGGGTTAGTGAAGTGGCTGTGGCGCCTGGGGACCGAAGGCTCCGTGCCGCGCCGCGCAGGTACCGCGCACTGAGACATGTCTGCGTTAGCTCCCCGCAGCTCCCTGCCACGCCAGCCAGCACAGACCAGAGGAGAGAAGCCCTGCCATGGCACAGCCGCCGCTACCTGGTTTTAGCCGAAGCCTGGCGTGATCACAGGTAAAAAATTTCTTCTTCTTTCCGTGGTGATGTTTGTGTGTGTATATATGTGTGTGTGTGTGTCTCTCTCTCTCTCTACGGAAGCGGGGGGTGGGGGGAGCAGTGGGGCTTATCCCCCCCTCCTCCTTCGGAGCCTGCTTTAGCGGCAAGGCAGCTGAAAACGAACTGCTGGAGGGAAGAGAAACTATCTGTGATGAATCATTTGGCTTTCTGCAATCTTTACCTAGTACAGAGGGCAAATGTCTTGTAACATATGTGTATTATTTCTTGGGAAGGGGGTGTGGATATGATATTCAGCGAGCGCTAAGGTAAGGTATGGTGTCAAACTTTCTGGATTTTAAGGCGAACTTTAAAAGGCATAGAATTTGACCTTGCAAGCAGTAAAGTTTTACCTTCACAGGGAAGTAAGTTGAAGCTGTCGGCTACTAGAGAGCTCAAAGGTGCTGGCGCCTGAATGCCTGCGGGTCTGCTGCACTAGGGGTACAGGAGCTGGGAAAGGAAACCTTATATAATCTTTAATTTGCTAATGAAAGCATAGTTGTGATGCTCTGCACCGAGCAGGTAAATGTGGGAATATTGTAGGGTTCATCTATAGCCACAGAGCAGCAGCTGCCCGGGTTACAACATTTACTTCTCTTGCTGAAAAGTTTTGTGTGTGTGTGCGTGCGTGTGTGTCTGTGTGTGTGTGTGTCTGTGTGTGTGTAAGAGAGAGAGAAAATGTTGGATCTAGTACTTATGTGTGAAAAGTTAATAAATACAAAGAACAGAATGAGCATGTGAGGCCTTTCTGCTTTAATCTAGATTGTTTGCCAAGAGGATTGAAGACTTACAAAATGAAAGGATTCAAATGGATAGCTTTAAACAACTGATTTTACTTGTAGTTGTAATCTGAGTAAATAATTAGCGGCTCCTTCTTATGCAACGGTTCTGTCGGTCATCATGGCTCTGCCGAACCCAAGCCATGGCATAGGTTTGTGCAGGTTGGCAGCATTGGTTCGCTGTCCCTTGAATCAGGGTGAAGGAGGTGCAGTTACACCTCAAATAGGCTCGGGGGGGGGGGGGGAGGGGGGGAACCTATTTACTATTGGGAGCGAGTTTATGAGATAATGTAGTTGAAAAGTGTGTAGGCTGCCCTCAGTTCCATGTCAGATTCCAAATGGGCAACATGTAGAGCTTTACAGTGTTTGTCAGGTAGTGTCAAGGTTGCTTTAAATCTGTAACATGAAAACAAAGCAAACTCGACTGAAAGAACTTTCTAAAGTCTGTTTAGCCCATAAGCAAATTCCGTTGCTGAAATATTTCCAGGAGTGGCTATAACCCCTCCAAAGAGAAGGCGATGAAAACGCAGATAGTAAGTGTAGCTGCATGAACTGCCTCTAGATCATGTCCCAAAAGACGTCCATCAAAGCATGAGTCCTGAAGAGGTTCTGTTTTACCTGCTGTGGCCTGTTCCAGCATCAGTGTTTCCTTCTCATTCCATGCTTTTACAATAAAACTTGTATGAGCACTGGCTCCAGGTTCTTGGACAAGAAACACATAGCCCTGGGAGAGAGACCTGGTTGGGCTTTGGATGGGAAATACCTGCTTGCCTGGGTGTGCAGGCTGGCTCTGACCAGAAGGGAACTCTCCAGCGTTTTCTATTGATCGCGATGGGTTTCTTTGATCAAAGTTTGGAGAAAGCAGTGTGTGTGTTTCTCTTTCTCGAAAGCTGTTAACTGCTTTCTACAGGAAAGGGGCTTTGACAAGGATCAATTTTTATTGCACAGCAAAGACTTGCATTTTCCAAATGCTTAAGGATATAGCCCACAGCATTAAGCGTCTTTGCTTGGATTTGAACAGTGTTACGTTGTTTATGTGCAAGAACCACAAAGGTTATTTTAAATCATTGTGGGGCTTAATGCATGTTTGTGCTCTGGCACCAAAAATTCAAGATGAAATATAATTGTGTTGAGTTTCTTATCAACAAAGGGCCATTATTTGTAGACTGTAAGTGAAACAAGACATCAGCAGTGGGGAAGAATGTAATGTCAGCTTTTAGCGTTTAAGGTTATTAAGCTTTTTTGTCGCTTTTTCTTTTTGTTTGTTTGTTTTGGTGGGGTTACTTTGATGACTGCTTTCTAGGGAATACAGATTGGAACTGACACAAAGCTGACCAGGAGTAAAGTAATAGAGTAGGCAGGCTGCAAAGAAAAATGACAAACAATTATCATGATTAATACAGGAAAGTTCAGTGCAAAAATGAGCACAGAGTATTTGCATGGCACAGTGAAAGACAACTGTGATATATAAATAGACAAGGACCATAAATATTGAATTTTTTCTTGTATTTTAAAGTTTAATAGACTCATCTAAATATCAAAACCTGTAGTGTTTCGTGGGCCACTGCGGAGTTGACATCTGCAGTATTATCAAAAGAAGGGGGAAAAAAGAAAAAAAAAAAAAAAAAAAAAGAAAAACCACAACACTAGGACGTTTCCCAAACTGTAGCTTGGAAAACTGGGAGGACTTCTTCAGGCAGCTCTCCAGCTCTCCCAGCTAATTATAGTGCTTTACACTGAGCCGCTCTTGAGATAAGTGCAACTATTTTCTTTCCTAGCATCGGTGAGTTTTACTCCGGAGCTTAAGCAAACATCCCCTAGCGCAATGGGCACAGGAGGCAGAGGGAGCAGCACCGAACACTGCGTGCATACCATTGTGTAAACACTGGGTGTCTTTTCTTCCCAAACAATGCGATAGCCCCTAGTAAGCCGCACAGAAGGAAGCTGCGCGTGAAGAGTCTCTAAAAGTGTCATTATACTCTGGCAGCACCGGGGTATAATACAGGAGAAGGAATACAGGCGCGTTTCTTTAAAAGAAACCCAATGGCAAAGTTATTAATATTCCCAGAAAGAAAAGGGAATTAGCATTTCAGGTGAGGAAAGAAAAAGCATTTTCTTCCCCTCCAAAAATCAATACAGAATTCCAAACAGATTATTTATGTCATTTGACTCCCTTTCTTTATACATTTCTCCAGGCTACAGATACTGAGCTGTCAGGATAATTTGCATGTACTGTATCTGATATATTTTATTTGCAAACACTCTAAAGCGCCATGAAACGCCTCTTGTTGTAGTCTAACTCAATCCGAGAACTAGTATTTTCATCTGTAAATTAAAGCAATTACGCATCAGATATTATATTATGTGTACTGTGGTCTCCAGATAGTCATCAATCACCCTCAATCGAGCTGTCAGTGTGGGCAGATTCGTTTCTGGGAGGCAGTCTTCCAGCTGGGGAGAAGAAGAGAACATCATCATTAATTAGAGTGTGACCCTGGGGCTATTCACATGTCTGAACCCAGGAATCTCTCTGAGCAAGTCTGCACACCACAGAGCAGCGTTCAACTGCACCAGCAGCCCAGCTTCAGCCTCGCCGCTGACTCCTCTGTTTCCTTCATCCTCCCGGGGGCTGCCTGCTCGCCCTTCTTCGGTGGCATCGGCCGTCGAGGAGAAGATGCTGGGGCTGCCAGCATCTTCCCCCGACGGTCCGTTCCTGCTCCCTCCGAGGGTGAAGCAGAAGGGGATGCTGCCTGCTCGTGTGTGGGGGGGTCCCAGATCCCCAGATGGTAGGGAGGCTGATGGCAGCGGTGGGATGGGTTGGGTAGTAGGGAGTGTTGGAGGTTTGAGATGGGATCAAAGTCATTTTAACGTGAAAAGTCACATCTTTTCCATCATTCCCCGAAAGATGCTTGTAGGGTTTTCTACCTGTAATCATACGTCTGGAATAAAAGCCGAAAAGAAAAGCAGGATTGCTCATCATGTGCTTTATTGTCAGCCTTAGCGCTAATTTTAACTGTTGATTAAATCTTAAATGAAGACTCAGTCGTGTGTCCCTTCATATGTCTTGTTTGTAATTGAGACTAATTATTACTGTGGGGCGGGAAGAAGCAGCTGCTCATTAATTAATTTCTAATTAAAAGTGCTTACTAGCCTTTCAGTGACTAAGGAGGGTGAGGGAAAATCTTAGCTGATACAACATTGATCCTTCAGATTAAAAACATTCATTTCCTTCCCTTGCCCGCAGAAATATATATAAATATTGCAAGCAGGCGTTGCCGCTGCCGGAGAGCTTCCCAAACTTTCGCCCCTATTAGGCAGTCTGAAAGCGATGGAAAAGGAAGGGGTCCCGAAAATGACTGTTAAACTTACAGGCAGGTTAATTTGAATAGGTTTTGCGTGACGTCAGAGGCTTGACTCTTTTAAAACAACGTGCTTGTGAACTGATGTATTTGTAATATTTTTCTTTTTTTTTTTTCCGTGGGTGCAAAGTATGTATTTCTACCATCACGTATGCCAGCCTTGGAGTCAATGTAACAATTATTTCTGTTTCGTAGTGAGGAAGGCGCTAAAATCACTGTATATATTTAAAAGGGGGAAAAAAAGTTTAAGATTTCATGTAAATAAAGTAAATGTGCTTTTCTGCTTCGTCCTATAAGCATCTAGGGACCTGTGGTTACCAATCAATTGGTACAACAGAGCAGAGCCAGGCTGCAATAGCGTGCAGATCAGACGTCTCGCCTTATTTCTAGATAACTGGGAGCCTCTGTACCATGTCCTATCCTCAGTTTGGCTACCCTTACTCCTCCGCACCCCAGGTAAGACTTTTTGCCTACCAACGTTAATTGATTGAATTTCAGTCCTTATCGATGCCTTCCGTCCGGGCTGAGGGCGGCAGCGATCCTCTCCCGCATGCGGCAGCGGCAGAGCGGCTGCTCGCTTCGCAGCTTTCCGAGATGCCCAAGTTCTATGTCGCGCACCGATTTTAAAATGGGAAGGAACACGCTGTATTAGGGTGTTTTGGGGGTGATAATGACGCGTGGGGGAGGATTACAGAGATGAGGGAGGTGAGAAAGGGGGCTAGACATCCCCCAACCCCCACCCTCTCCTTGGCCTGGTCCTGCACCGAGAGCTTCTCCCGGGAGCTGCGGCGGCACACGGAGCTCCTGGGGGGGGAAAAAAAGGGGGTGGGGGGCGTTAGGGGGGGTCCTGGGGGGATATTTGGGATCGTGGAGGGGGGATTTGGGGGTCTCACCGTCGGTGTTTGCCCCCCCCAGCAGGTTGGGGGGCTCCGTCAGGGTCCGGGGCTGGGGGAGGGGGAGGCGCCCCCGGGTCCTTCTGGCTGCGCAGCTTTTTGGGGGGGGGAGGGGAAACGAGGGGGTCAGAACCACCCCCCCAACACCAGAGGAGGTTGGGGGGGTGGAATTTGGGGAGGGGGCTCACGTGGTGCTGCCGCCTCTGCAGCTCCTCCAGCAGGGGAAGGGTCTCCTCGTCCGCCAGGTCGCAAGGACGCTGACCCTGGGGGGGGATGGATGGGCGTGAGACCCCCCAACCCACCCTCAACCCCCTCAAAAACCCCCCAAAGACCCCCCAGAGCCCCCCTCACCACGTTGTTGCGGGGGGCCATGTCGCAGAGGTGCTCGGCCAGCAGCCGACAGGCCTCCTCCACCCCCCAGTGCGCCGCCGCGTGCAGGGGCGTCCACCCGTCCTTGTCCCGCACGTCGGGGTCGTACCCGGCCGCCAGCAGCAGCCTGGAAGGGGGGTCAGGGTGTGGGGCAGCCCCCAAGCTCAGGGGGAAAAGGGTTGGGGTCTCCAAACCCCTCCCAAAATCCCCCCCCCAGGCCAGACCTCATGACCTCGATGTAGCCCTTGGCGGCCGCCACGTGCAGGGCGCTGGCCCCGGTGGCCGGGTGGGGGCAGTCCCGGAGCTGCCCCGAGTCCAGCCAGAGCCGCGTGTCCCGCAGCATCCGCTCCTCCTCCGCGCGCTTGGCGGCCGCGATGTCCACCCCTGGGAAACGGGGAGGGAAGGGGCGGGTCTGACCACACCCACGTCCCCCCGGACCACACCCGTAAGCGTTGGACCCCACCCGCGCCACTGAAAGCCCGCCCACGTCATCTAAACCCCACCCACGCCGCTTAAACTCCACCCATATCTCCCAAATCCCACCCATATCCTCCAAATCCCACCCATATCCCCCAAATCCCACCCACATCCCCTAAATCCCACCCACATCCCCCAAATCCCACCCACATCCCCCAAATCCCATCCACATCTCCCAAATCCCATCCACATCCCCCAAATCCCATCCACATCCTCCAAATCCCATCCATATCCCCCAAATCCCACCCACATCCCCCAAATCCCACCCACATCCCCTAAATCCCACCCATATCTCCCAAATCCCATCCACATCCCCTAAATCACAGCCATATCCCCCAAATCCCATCTATATCCCCCAAATCCCATCCACATCTTCCAAATCCCATCCATATCCCCC
>JAWWES010000081.1:87046457-87067290 GCA_035583135.1 Lophotriccus pileatus | reverse complement strand
AAAACACAGAGGGGAAGCATTGTGCTGCAAGAGGAGGAAACCGGTGTAAACCCGAGTCTTCTGAGAACATCCCAGAAAAGTTAGTTTTTAAATGCAGAGGGCCGGAGGAATGCATTACGGAGGATTATTTGTCCACAGTCACGAGGCGTTTGGTTGTTGTTGTTGTTGTGAGGTTTTATTATAAAAAAAAAAAAAAAAAAAAAAAAAAAAAAAAAAAAAAAAAGATAAAATACTTGTACTTCTGCTTTTCTCCAGAGCGTTTCTATCACGATTGAAGTAAAATACGGAAGGGGAGGGAGGAGGACGGGCGACACCCCAAGGCTGGGACCTGATTAATTAAAAAAAAAAAAAAAAAAAACAAAAAAAAAAAAACAAACAAACCCCAAACAAAAAAAACCACCAAAACCACACAACAAAAAAAACAACCGAACCCAAACTTGGTTACACTTCGGGAAGTTGCCTCCCCGCGCTCAGCGCCGCGCTCTTTCCCTCTAGTTCCTGATGAGCACCAACTCCCTGACGACGTGCTGCGAGTCCAGCGGCCGGACCCTGGCTGAGACGGGGGCGGCCGCCTCCGCCCAGACCCCCGTGTACTGCCCGGTGTACGAGAGCCGCCTGCTCGCCACCGCCCGCCACGAGCTCAACTCCGCCGCCGCCCTGGGGGTCTACGGCGGGCCCTACGCCGGGCCCCAGGGCTATGGAAACTACGTGACCTACGGCACCGAGGCTCCCGCCTTCTACTCCTTGGTAAGCCGCCCGCCCCTGCGGGGGATGGATGCTCCCCCCCCGCCAGCCCCGAGTCGCCCCCACCCCCGTCCCCAGGGGCCAAGGCTGGTCGGCGGGACCCCTCCGCGGGCGGGGACAGCCCCGGGCGCTTCTCCTGCGACCCCCCGCCCCGCCGTGCCGCTCCCGCGTTCGCGTCCAGCGCCGCGGTCCGCAGCTGTTCCAGCCCGGCGGTTCCGTCCTCACGGTAACGCAATTAAAAGTCGCGCCTGACGAGCTGGCGGCCGAGTGCGGAGGGCCCGGCGCGACGGGCAGTTTAGGGCGACCCAGACCCAGGCTCGCAAAGAATGATGCTCTCTCCCCAGACAGCCTTTTTTCCTTCCTTTTTTTCTTTCTTTCTTTTTTTTTTTTTCTCCCTCTGCACCCGTAACAGCGCGAGTTAATTTCTCTATTGATCTCGCTGGCTGCCGCGGCCGAGGGGCCTCCGGGAAGGTCCGTCGCGCCCCTTCGGGACCCGGGCGGGGTAGCCGGGGCGGGGTCCCGGGCTCTCCCGGCGGTGGGGGCTGAGGGCGGCGGCGCGGTGTCTCCTGCAGAACAGTTTGGATGCGAAGGACGGGAGCGGGTCTGCGCATGCGGGAATCGCGCCGGCGGCTGCCTACTATCCCTACGATCACACCCTCAGCCAGTACCAGTACGACAGGTAAGCGCGCACACACACCCCGGCCTCGCTCGCTGCCCTCCCCCCGCCGCCGTCCCCTCCCCGACATCCCCTTCCCTTCCCGCCCGCCCCGCCAACCTTGCCTCCTCGCCGCTCAGCATCTCCCGGCCCCAGACATGTCGCCTTTCCCACACCGACACGGGGTCCTCCGCTTCCCCGGGAGGGCGGCAGAGCGGGGACCGATGCCTCTCCACCGGGGCGGTAATTATCTTTTCCTGAGCGGAGTCAGGCTGGGGCGTCCGCTGTATGTTTATTAGTTTTAAACTAGCGCAAACCCACTTACACACCGTTTCCAGCTCGGAGGCCCATTGGGCGCCGGTGACCTTTCCTGGAGGATGTGTATTAAATATTCAGTCGCAGCCCAGTGTCATCTGCGTTAGGTTCCTACAATTTCAGGAACAAAAGGGTAGAGGAGATTACTAATAAAAGGAGTCAGAGGAAATACATTTCTATTAACACTTACACCCTGGGGTCACCCAGATGAATTCTGTTTGGAGAGGACTAATCAAACGACAGGAAAGTGGCATTTCTGTGAGTTTGCAAGCTGCTAGGATTTCCCTGCTGCCCGAAATGTTGACACTGACTTTACCACAAATAAATGCAGGCGATTCCTTCCCTCTTTCTGCCACCACCGCCAAGGTGCAGGGAATTTTCATTTCCCGGTGCTGCTGCTAGCTGAACCCTTCATTCTTGCTTTCCTTCCTCGTCCCGAATTCTCGAGGCGGGTCCCCCTCGCTGCCCTCATTCCCATTAAAGCTGACCTGTCTTCAGCTTCATCCACCTCCCCCCTATCCGGGACCAGCCGACCCCCGGGGGGTGCTGCAGACAAGCGGCCGGGCCGGGACCTTGGGATCCCGCGTCGGGCAGGTCCGCGGGGGGCGAGGGTGCGGTGTCACACCGCGGGGGCTACTCTGTGCCCGCAGGTACGGAACGATGGACGGCGGAACGCGGAGAAAAAACGCCACCCGGGAGACGACCAGCACGCTGAAGGCCTGGCTGCAGGAGCACCGCAAGAACCCCTACCCCACCAAGGGTGAGAAGATCATGCTGGCCATCATCACCAAGATGACCCTCACCCAGGTGTCCACCTGGTTCGCCAACGCCCGCCGGCGGCTCAAGAAGGAGAACAAGATGACCTGGCCCCCGCGGAACAAGTGCTCTGACGAGAAGCGGCCCTACGAGGAAGAGGAGGAGGAGGAGGAGGAGGGTTCGCAGGAAGAGGCGATGAAGAGCGGGAAAGCCGAGGGTACCCTGCTAAAACCAGGCACTTAGCGGTTCGGCCGAGGGGGCTCGGCCGGCAGCTCGCCCCCGGGGCGGGCCTCGCTGGTGGGGGCGGCCGCGGGCCTCGCTCGTGGGGGCGGCCGCGGGGCAGCGCGGCGCCGACAGTGACCGTGTGTCTTGTTTTTGCTGTCCCTTCCCCCGCCCCCGCCCCGCAGAGCCCACGGGCAAGGAGGAGAAGGAGCTGGAGCTCAGCGACCTGGAGGACTTGGACGCCGCCGAGTCGGAGAGCTCGGAGTGCGAACTGAGGCGGCCTTTCCCGCACCCGCTCCCGCACCAGCTCCCGCACCCCGGCAGCCACCCGCCGCGGGCCGCCGAGCCCCCCGCCAAGATGCCGCCTCCGGCAGCCGCCGGGGAGGAGGAGGAGGAGGCGGCGGCGGCAGAGCGGGCGCGGAGCTGCCTGAAGACAGCGGCGGAGGAGTGCGGCCCCGACCCGCTGGGCGCCCGGCAGCGCGGCTGCGAGTCCAAGATGTGCTTCCAGCAGGGGCAGCAGCTGCTGGAGGCGAAGCCCAGGATTTGGTCCCTGGCGCACACCGCCACCTCCCTCAACCAGGCCGAGTACCCCTCCTGCATGCTGAAACGGCCAGGGGGGTCGGCCGCCGCCGCCGCCGCTCCCGCCCCGGTCAGCGTCATCGACAGACACCAGGATTCGCCGGTCACCAACCTCAGGAACTGGGTGGACGGGGTGTTTCACGACCCCCTGTTCAGGCATAGTACTTTGAACCAAGCCCTGAGCAACACGACAGTTTCCTGGGCTACCACCAAAGGAGCCATTCTGGAAACGGGCGCCCTGGGACGCGCGGTGGGGAACGGCGCCAATGTGCTCAAGGGGCAGCTCTCAAACCTGGCCCATCATGACTCAAACAAAGAGTTTCTGGCGTTTCCCAAATCAGGAAGCAAAATGTTTTGTTCCTAACAGGCCCGCCGAGGGTCGAAGGACTTTCTAACGCTTGAAGAGTCATCTACACTGAAAAGAGACTTGCAAAAATTTAAATTTAAATACAAAACTTTTTTTTTTAAAAAAAAAAAACAAACAACAGAAACGAGGATTTAAAGTTCAGTTTGCTCAGTTCAGCGGACAGACTTTGCTCATTGCTATTCTGAAGATTTTCTCCTGGCTGCGACTTTAAGGGATCAATGTCGTGAAAGTTATTTAATTTCCATGTCCAAAAAGCACGTACTATAGCGTAGACCTACTTAAAAAGTTTACATCCGAAAGTTTACAAACGGGAAATTTTAATTCAGATTTAATTTAAGGCATGCCGATATTAGTTATAAAGACTTTTCGAGAGTTTTTCCTCCTGATTTCCTTGTTAGCATATAACTCACAAACAGCACTTCTACTAAGTTTACACCTACTGCACAAATTTATCTTGACAAAAAAAAAAAAAGAATATGTTAAAAAGTATGCTCACTCCAATAAATTGTCTGTTTCAGAGGTAACACAAGTGGTGGCTTTTTGCATTGGGCAACAAACAACTTTTATGTTCGAAATTCCCCCTTGAAGCCTGTCCCGGTAATTGCAAGGACTGTCAACAGGCTGCAGGGAAAGGGGAAGAGAGGCTCAGCGCAGCGCTGCCGCGGGATTGAGGACGGACCCGCGGGAGGGATGCTGAGAGCAGGAGGGATGCTGGGCTGCTCCCCGCGCCGTGCCGCACCTCCGCGGGGCAGCGCCGGGCCCCGGCCCCCGCCCGGGCCGCCAGTGGGGGCCCGACGGGGCGGGAGCACCCCCGCTTCCCCCCTCCCCTCCTTCCCGAGCTGCGGGCGGGCGGGCGGGCGGGGGTCGGCTCCCAAGGGCCGGGCTCTGCCGCGGCGTCGCCTCCGCCGTGCGCGGAGCAATTGATTCACATGGAAAATTTGATCTTTTAAAGAACCGTTTTAGCTTTCCAGCTCCTCTGCCAGTGCGGAGAATCGCTGATCCGCCATGAATATTTCAGCACTTCAGTACAGATGCTTTACCGTTTTGACATTAAATAGAGTGCAGCCAACAAAAAGAGAGAGGGAGGAAGAGCGCTCTCGACGTGTGATTCAGAAGCACTCTCAGCCAATTTACCACTTAGATAACAGGCGCTTAAAAGATTTCATTTTCTTCCCCGGAACGGGAACAAACTTTACTGATCCCCGGACCGGGAGAGAGGGAGAACTGCTTGAAAAGAAACTGCGAGGCAATACCAGGCCGGCCTAAACCTCCCGAGCTCCGGGGCCCGGCGCTGCGGGGGAAAATCGGGAGCACTCGAAGGACCGAGCTGACAGCGGGACAAGCAGAAGAGTTTTCCTTGCCTCCCAGGATCCTTGTCCATCCCATTTTCGGCTCCCCGCCAGCCCAACCTCCTCCTACCCCCAGTAAATAAATAAGAATACAATACAGGGAAAAATGTATTTGTAAAGGCAACTATAAACACAACGGAGACAACACTCAGTCAAAATATAACATACTCCAGCCCGCGAAGTTTCTAGCGAAACCTGTTAGTGTAAGGACTGAATAAAGGAATCCGGGTGTGGAGATCAGATCAAGCCCTTCCCCTCTTTGCGAGCAGCCGTAATTGGATTGTATCCAGTCATATTCCCTGTCATTGTATTGACTTTCGCTCTCTTGGATGATATTATCGAGATCACTGAACCCCTCTGCTGATCTGGCTGTCAAAAGGCTCAGACAGGAGCCCCCGGCCTGGAAAACGTGCATCAGCCGAGATAATTTGAAGTGAAATTTTCATTTTGACAGTAAACCCCTCAATTTCTAAAGGCTCTGCACCCGGAGAGCTCTGTGGCAGGGGGAGGCTTTATAGAAAGCCCACGTCTTAAACTGAAAAGGGCAAAAGAACTCGAATTAGTTGTAATAGATAAAAGGGCAAAAATAAAGAGTCAAGGGTACTTGACAGTAATAGCGAAAGTGGAGTCTCCGGGGAGCCGCGATCTGAGCTAAAGGCTGGGCCAGCAGGAATTTTAATGCAGCCGGGGCGGCCGGCGAGCTTTGCCTCTGAAACCCTTTAGACAAAGCAAATTATTTTCAGCCAAACTAAGGAGATGGGGATGAAGGAGGCGAGGAAAAGGGAAGGGGGGAAAGACGAGTGCCCGGACTGTCCACAAGCCATTGGTAGAGGCAAGCGGGATGGGGCATAAACCCCTCTGGCTGCTGCGATTGTGGTGTTAAAGCGGGGAGGTTTGTGTGTGCCAGCCTTGCTGGTTGTGCAGGGACTGGAGGGGACAAGGGGGCTCCCGGTGGACTTCGGTTTCCATGCGACAGAGGCTCTGTGGAGTGGAAGGGAACTCCAGTCTTGCTCCCAACAGAGCGACAGCCGAGTGTGTGTGGACTTCGCGTGTGTGCAAGGAGAGGTCTCCTCCACCGAGCAGCCAAAAATCTTTCTCAGCCTGAAAAGCGTCCTGACTTCGCGGAGTGCCGAGCACCGCTGGCCGCCCTGGGCTGGTTCTCGGCGGGTGAACCCGCACACCAATATAAGTCATTGCTGGACGGCTTTGGCCATCCCGCTGTTTGGGAGGCAACACCCGCCCTGCCCCCCGCCCCCTCTGGACTTAAAGGTGATAGCACTGTGGGCAAAACACAGTCGCACTGAAACACCAGAAGCCAAAAGAAAAGCGGGCCAACGTTTTATCCCTTCATTTGCATGCTATTGTTGTTATAAAACAAGTTGGAGTAAGTTTATGCCTGCTGTATAACAAGAGCAGGGCTCTATGACCAGGGGCCATATATGAGGACTGATCTGCCTGTGCCTATGTACACTCACACCAAAATATTGCCCATCCTGAGAGGAGACTGTATCAGTTAAAGGAGCAGGAAAACAGTTTCTTGCTTTGGTACACGGACCTTATAACTTAGATCAGCCATCAAATGCAGTGATCTTACAAAACCGTTGGGGGTTTTGTTGTTTGGTTGTTTTGGTTTGTTTTTTTTTTTTTTTTAAAGTATGGGGGGAAAATAAGAGTGTGAGAAATTAATTTTGCCATTTGATTCAATAGCACAAGTCAAAGATCAGGTTCAGTTGGTTTAGAGGAGGCTGCAGGGCTGAAAGGGAAAGCTGTGCAGCTCGTATGGCTGTATGAAGCAGAAATATAGAGGCAGGCTGAGAAAGAAAGAGAGGAGGGGGAAAATCATAGAAAAACGGCTTGAAACTGAGAGACTCTAAATCATTCAGCCATGGCAAATTCAAACACACAAAGGAGGGGATGCTAAATTAACAGTGCTTTTTACATAGAGCCCAAATAAAACTGTAATCAGCGACGCGTTACTTTTCATTAAGCGAGTTTGACAGGAGCATATTCAGCCTCGACAAGGGAACAGGAGCGAAGAAATATACGGCTCTCCCAGCTCGAGTCATAAGATAATTCCTTAAGCTCCATTAACAACTCTTAGCCGCAGGAAATGGGCTCCCTGAAAACATCTCCAAATCTAAAAGCTTTATCGACCTCTCAAACCTCTGCTGATGGTTCTATTTTTTTAAAAAAACTTAGAGGCGAGACGTCCAGCAAGGTAATAGACTTTGACACAACACCTTCTTAACTAGAGAGAGAGAGGCAGGGAAAACGAGACCTTAAATGATATTTAAAAGGCAGCCAATTAAGATTTAAAATGATTGTCTCCTGAGATTATGCATGCGATTTATGTCATCCACTTTTTTTCGCAGACATGCATACAAAATTGCAATGGGGCATAATGCCTGTTCCTTAAATGATGATGATAATAATAATAATAATAGAAGAAACAGTAACAATTAACAATCTGTAGTTATCTCATGTAATTGTAAAGGCTAATCTAGGAAAGGGCTGGCTGATTATAAAGGACCTTGCAACAGCCAACTTATTTATAGGTGTCTAATTAAAAGACAGATAGATGAAATGATACACACATTGTCTATTAATGTTTAGGAGCACATTTCTTTTCATCCCAAGTGCATATTTGACTATTAAAGTCACGTAATTTGTTCATAATCACAGAACCCAGTGTAGCAGCTCCTTCCCATCAGCCACATGGAGAGGTGTCCAAGAAGACTTTGTCTTGGCATGACTTTGAACATTGTATATTTTTAAGATATAATGGTTCAGAAGGAGACTCTGACTTACTACAGTCTCTTTGATATACATTTGCATTTTCCATTTAAATGAAGGCTTGCGTGTGAGAAAGTGTATCCAGTTAAATGCCAAAAACCAGTTAATGCTCACATTGTACTATTTCATGCAGAAATCCTGTAAAATGCAAGAAAATATTATGACTTGCTGATTTTGCGAGGGAACAGAAACTGTTTCAATGAGTGTGATTTGTAGATAAATGGGGTGAAAAAGAATCATTAAAACACTACTGTGTTTTGACCAAAGGTCAAAATGTTTAGGTTCCCATTTAGACGAAGTTAGTTCTGGCTACAAAGCAATGAGCTAGGGTCTGAGTCCTGTGTCTCTTGAGGGCTGTGCATGTAACTTTGTACATTAAAAAAAAATGAAGAATGGAGGAATGTTAATTGTCAAATTATATATTTTTTTTGCTTGGTTTAAAAAAAAAGACTAATAATTGTGCATGCCCTTAAAGAGGAAGATATTTTTAATGAAATAGCTAATGGTCAAAACAGTAGTCCTGAAAGTGTGACATTTGGCATGTTTTAACTCACATGTACTATCAAAAAGGCTACGAGGTACTTAGGACTTGTGGGAAGAATTCTCTTCATACTCCTTGTGAAATGGCATCACTGCAGAAAATAATTCCAGATTTATAGGCCCCTCAAAAAGCAGCTTGAATATACATACCAACTATACATGTCTGGACACCATTTAGTACATAAGCCACTGGTCTCCTGTACCATATGACTATATAGCAAAACCTTATTTTGGCTTAGAACTTGAAGACACATTTAACATAACCAGAAGAACCAACGGAAGAGGAAATTCTTGGGAGCAATTACAATGCAATTGCTTCCCCGTGTGCCCCCACTACATTGAGAAATGGGATGGGGTTCCAGGAGGAAGGAAGGAAGTCTCTGTGCGACCTAGAGAAAGTGTATATATGCAAGCTCTGCTGGTATCCTACTTCCCACAGTGGGGAACGTGGTCCGGGCATGAGAACAGGGACTGACCTACTTACAAGGCTCAAGAGCTATTTCTTGTCCATCCTAGTTTAAGGAATGCATAAAAATGAAGGAAATATCTTGAAGGAAAGTGTTCTCTTAATGTTCTTTTTTTCCCCCCTGACATTAAAAAATTCTTTTACTCATTCATTTGGCTAGACAAAAATGAGGGCATAAAAATCTTTTTCTTCTCAGTTTTATGTCTATATCCTTTCTCCAAATCAGCATGTCATTATTTAAATTTTGAAATGGGTTTTAGTAGCAGTTGGTGAGTATTTTGTCAGTGGTTTCCATGGAATCATAATCAGGCCATTTTTCAAAGACTACCTCAGGAATCCTTTCTAAAGTACTCCAAAGGATAACAGTGACAATGAAATGGAACCAAGGAAACACCTACTTTCAACAGTATTTCTTTGGTTTATATGATTCCTATGGAATGCCAAAAATCAAATAATTAAAAAAATGTGCTATAGACCTCATCAAATACTTTCTTACATGTATTGTATGATGAAACAGGATTAAAACATTTGCTAGAAATATAGAACAAAGCTGAATAACCAACACTTTACGTATGTTCTTCTGACAGAAAATGTGCTATATCAAAGACTGATGAGTCTCCTAAAGCTTTGTCCTCTATCATAGTATCTACTGATACTGGGATTGTAATGACCTTACAAGTTCCTGAGAATGAGTTCTGTGGTCCTCAATCTGAAGGTGCTAATGAACAAGTTCGCTATTATTAGTATTTTTGCCAAGTACAAAGTTAATTTTAGAGGTAGGATAGTGCCCAGGGAATGAGCTGAAGGGGAACACTTCTAGGGCAGGAGAAATGAGTAAAGAGGGAAGTGCTTGGGAATCCTTTATAAGCTGATTCTTCTTCCTTCCTTCCTTCCTTCCTGTGAATGCGAAAAATGACCAGCCAGGTCCTTGCAGAAGGCATATAAAGTCAAGCATGATGTTTTTGTCCTGTTTAGATTACAGCAGGCATAAACCAAAGCACTGTGTGTGAAAGTGATGTCACATAAGTCAGCCCTCATGACATCAGTTATTGGTAGCCATATGAATAGAATGCTTTGCTTTTGAGGCTTCATACCATTAGCTTGCCCTCTTTTTGAACATCCCATCATCTTCTCACCAACCTTGTGACACATATTAAGCAGAGGAGGTAGAAGCTGGGAGCAGTTGCTGTTATTGCAAATAAAAGTGACAGCTAATGTTTAGTCCAATGACAAATATGTGATCAAGTACCGATAACATTATTTTTTTAGTCTTATTTGCCACAAAGTCTGGTGTACATGACTTAATTATTTGTTTAAATCCTTCAGACAGAAACAAGTAAAAATCTGCTCATTTGAAGGACCTTTATCATAATCTTAACCTAAAAGTAAACCAGATCTGAACCAGCCTTGACAGCCTTGTAGTCAGTTTACCACAGGTTTGGCCTACACTAGCTAAAATACATAACAACCAAAAAAATAATGTGTCCATGTTAATTTTACTGGGGAAGTAAAGTGAGAAAATCCAAACAGGACAGAAGGCTCATTAGATAAAAAGGAGCAGGGGACGGGACCAGGGGCTGGGAAATTTTTGTGATAGGAATTAAAGTTTTTTTTATTAAGTCCATACATTGACCCAGTACTGGTTTCTGCCTTCATTAACACCAGACTTACTCAGTTTTAGCTCAGACTAGCTTCACTGGAGCTCCTCCATACTTATGATATCATATCAGGCAGCAGGAAGTTAAACCCCCTGCTGACACAGCTCCTGCATGTAAATCTGTGGGTTAACAACACTCACCAAGTACATGAAGGAACGTCACAATATGTAACTGGTTTAGATTAAGGGGTTTAGACACATGAACAGAGTGCTTTACTGAAGCAGGCCAGTTCATGTTATTTTACTTCTGTATTAAACTGAAGCAAATGGAATCAACAAATGTAGAGGCCAGAAGTCATATTCGCAAACTTACTGCCAGGTTTACTGTCAGACATTTCCACTGAGCCTCTTTTCTCTGACTAATAATGCAGGAGAAAGAAACATCAACAGTTTTCTCTTCATGTTCCCATCCAGAGGAATGCAAAGCCTTTGTTGGTTGACAAAACTGTGAAGGACATTTGCTTTTCTCCCATCTGCTGTTCCACAACCTAGTCTGTAGGAGGTCTTCAGATACAACTATTTTCTTGCTATGCACGAATCTTTGCTGCTGCTCTTCTTTTGTCTGAGTTTTTATTTTCTAGAAGTGATGAAGGAGGAAATAAAAACAGGTAAGAAGAAATGTCCCTCACTTGAACCCAGACTCTCAGATGCAAGCTTGTGCCTATCACTGTGGATGGCAATCATTGTCAGTTGTGGGCTGAATTCTCAATTTTGAGCACCCATGTGATACAAAGGTAATACTGGAAACAGCCACAACACATCCATTCTACCCATTCATTACATTCAATGAAATAAAACTTTGCCAGGATCTTAAAAAAAAAAAAAAAAAAAGAGAGAGGCAATTTTGGAAGTTCACTGAAAAGGAAGGAACTTATCCTAAGAAAATGCTCAGGTGATTTTGACAAATGAGCCTTGTTCCATGGTAAGAGCAAAATAAAAGGACATGAACACCAAATCCTGATCCCAAACTATGGATGAACAAGATGCAGAAACTAAGCCTGAACTTTCTGCTAATACACTATGTCTTATCTTTATTTGTTGTGAATCTCCATTACAAAAGAACAAAAGCTGAAAAGAAAGCAAGCAAGAAACAAGACAGAAACTGAGTTATACATCAAGAAAATAGAATTTCCTAGTTGATGGAAGTGACAGATAGAAGTTTGAGGGAATGGGATTGCACACATATAGTATGAGTAGGAAGAAAGCAAACACAAAACCAGATAATGCTTCAGTCTCTTGAAACATGTCCATCAGTTCTTCCTGGAAACACCAAATTCCTGCTTTTAGAAAGACTTTAATTAGCTATGCATAGACAATTCCCATGCCATCCTTCTCCAATTAATAACAATCAAACAAAGAGCCTTGACATAGTATGTGCACAGCATTATCATAGAACTAATTTATAGCTGCCACTAATTCAAAACTGTAGTTCCTTAATTCCGAAGAGCATGACTCAGCCAACTATATCACTGAAAGTGCCCAGTTTTTAACACAGACAAACTGTGTTATAGGATCAGTTTGGAAACCTGAGTCACAATGTATGGGGGCATCAGTCTATTTACTTACTGTTCTCTCTGATCAGCCTTGTATCAGGATGGTTTGGGCTGAATTTTAGCCTGGTGCTCTGCCTTTCAGACTTATCTCCCAAGCTGACTAGAGATAAGTTAATATCCCAACCCTTCACAAACATCCCAAGCACTTCACTACCTAACTTTAGGCCTGAATGCTGAAGAACAAAGAGGCTTGTTACCCTTGAGTGTGAGGGACGCACAGGGTGGGGACAATGCGGTGTGTCTTGAAGTCTTCTCAGTGCTGCTCCCAGGACTGCTAGAGAAAGGATGTAGCCTACTCTTAATAAGCTGTGAGCAACTGCTGACATCCTTCTCTCTTTAATCCCAGTGGTAGGGCACATAGGGACAGAGTAGATCAGAGACATTTTATTTGCGATGCATCACTTACAGGAGAGTGGTGAAATGAAATGTTCTGTTTACTGAAAGTGTGTTCCCAAATTTGATACAAAGTCAGCTGAGCACAGGAAGGGATTCTGCAGACCAAGAAATAAGAGCAGCTTGCTGTTTCTCAGTGAGTGGCTGCTGTGTGAGGCTATGTATATGGAAGAGCCACGGAGGTACAGATGAAGAAGGATTCTCGCAAAGATAGCTGCAGAGATTCCTGTATTGGGCATACCTCGTTTCAGCTGGTATGCCCCTGGGGTTGTTATTTTTAAGTGTTTGGCATTCTAGGTGGTCAGGAGAATGGGATAGGAAGTATTGTTA
The DNA here is from genome assembly GCA_035583135.1 of Lophotriccus pileatus. NCBI lineage: Eukaryota > Metazoa > Chordata > Aves > Passeriformes > Tyrannidae > Lophotriccus > Lophotriccus pileatus. The sequence continues at coordinate 87,054,571 of JAWWES010000081.1, read as the reverse complement.
CAGAACCATGATTGCTGCTGTCACTAAGACAGCTGACTGGTAGACAGATAGCTCTACAAATAGGACAATGTTAAGAAAAGAGTGTAAGGAAGTGTTTTATTTTCATTCCATTGCCTTTAACTACTATAAATTCTTCAGGCACTGAGATGTAAGGAAACAAGGTTCTCAGCCTTTGTCTTGACTTATCCTGATTAATGCTTTGCCAGAAGAAAGTAACATATTAATTGTTTGTGATCTGGAAAAGGATAAGTTCCTGACTTTGCATATGTTACCAAAACTGAGTCAGATAATGCTGTCTTAAAGGCAGGCTTTGGCACAGTTCTAACCAGTGATACTTCCTGAACTGAGGAAGGATGTTTGGCCATGATTATTGCATCCAGCTTCCAAAAAGAATGCCTCCATCTTCAAAGCTGGAGAAAAGAGACCAAATCCACTCCATATGCAGATTCAAGTGTGGGATAAAAACAGAAGGTACTTTAGTGCAGCGTACCCCATGTCACCAAATTTTTCTGTGAAAACAGTAAGCCTAATTTAAGATTGAATATGCCCAATGATTGCACTCTGCAAAAACACAATAATCAGTAACACATTTTCTAACAGCTTCAGCAATGACAGGCTGCCACATGTTTTTGAGGTTTGGATTAAAGGCTAGGCAATTGTCTGAGAAATGGAGTTAATCGCTTTGGACCATTTTTCTACCTTCACTTCAGAGCTGTATCTGTAGCACATTTCACAGTATGCTGGTGATGCATGGCAAAGTGGTTAAGCAGGTCCTTTATACTCCTAGATCTGGGCCATAGCACTTGCATAAATAATACTGTTGAAAAAACTTGGCTCAGACTAGACTAGGGCATCCTATCCCTCCTTTGTTCCTCTGCCAGGTCCTGAATATTCTGATTCAAGAAATTGGCAATTATGCAGACCATACTGATATTAAATTAGTGTAAGAAGCCCAGAAGTTCAATATTTCTTTCTGTTCAAATGCTGATTCCTCCTATCTTTTGTTCCTGCTCACTAGGTCTTGGCCCTACCCTTTTGAAGGGCATAGGAAGACAAAAGGATCACAGAAGCTGCTCTCTCTCACTGTGACCCATCATACATGTAATTTGCTTTAACTGAACTGAACTGAACTTGCCTACCATGTACATACAGAAATGCCAGTCATGATCAGTGTTTTTTAGTGCATTTTGACAATATTGGGACTACAGAAAGAAATGAGCTATTAATTCAGGGTGGGATTTTTGTGCACTGGGAAATCTGCATGATAAATCAAGCATAGTACTTCATATAAAGCTATCTGTATACTTTAATACATATGGACAGACACATATATTTATAAACCTTGCTTAAGTAGTCTTTTCATTTTCCTTCAAAGACCCCAAGAAATCTTTTCAAGTAATCATATAAGAACAACTGAGCAGATGTAAAGACGTGGTTATTGACTGTAAGATCAAACTCCCCATTGAGCCTATTGTGAACACCTTGTCCATACTAAAATGGGGTTTTATTCTTCCTAATCTGTATTTCGTACAAAATGTGTCCTTTCCATTTTGAAGTAATTGTGAAGTATGTGCACATTGAGTTATAAGATTATTGGTTTTGAAAACAAAGTTAGAGCAAAAATTCCTACTTCTAAGTTTAGGACAAGGTATTTTAAACTCATAATTATGTTTCTACTAGCAACCCCCAAAGTTATAACTGGCAATTTGAATTCAGTCACAGTAGTGCCACTTAATGCAAAGACACCAGCACCTTCAACTAAAAGCTGAGGCTCTCACTCTGCACATTTGGCACACTTCCTTTTTTAGATTTCTTTGAGTATATAAAACAATAAAAAAGTAGACGGGCTTTTATTCTTCCACTTCTAGTAATTTTTCATTCTTTTCTGCTCATGCTTTAATAACTAGGGCAACACAGACGTAGTGGTGTTTTTAACACCTCTAGGAATGAGTACTTACACTAAAAAAAGTTTTAAATAGTTTCATTATAATGCAAATAAACAAGTACAGTAAAAATTCAGGGAATTTTCATACAAAAGCAATTTTAGAGTGGAATAGTAATACCAGTGACGCCACTGTTATAACTTAATGGACTGATGATGCAACACTGTGACTACAATTCTTGAAGATTACTCTTTAGACATTTTCAGGCATCAAAGTGATTCACAGTTAGCCTATTTATCATAACAAGTTAGATTTCCAAAACTGGGCACTCAGTAATTGCCTTTTACTAGTAGCTTTGCTGAGCCCTGCAACACAAAGCCCCAGGATAGTGCAGTCACTGGTAGTCAGGCTATGGTTTTGTTTCTACAGAACAACAATCTTCATTGAAGGATTCTTCCCAACCCTGGCCCAACTTTTTACAAGTACAGCTTGATAAGCTATGGCACAGGATTTTGGGAATCCAAGGAACATGAATTTCCAGAAGAATTCAGGATTTATAGACATCAGTTGCAACCTTATATATTGTTGACTTTCCATTACAGATGTATTACATAATTAATTTAGTTCTTTTCCCTGTAATGTACATGACCTGATTATAATTTTCACAAATTAGATCATTTTTCATAATTATTCATCGTATCACTTACATGAACAAATGTCAGACTATGGCTTTTCTTCAAATGCAGAGCTGTATCTTCTGCTATGTATGACTGCTCACGTAAATCAACAACCCCAGCCCCTTCTCTGGATACCCTTAGCTTTATAAATGTGAGAAAAGCAAAAAATATTTCTAAGGCTTTGAAACTTTTAGGGAAAGTGGAGAGCACTTTAAGCAGAAAAAGGCAGCAAGCACAGGAAATTTAGGACACTTATACTTTTCCTGTCATTATTTCCAAACCTGTCATTTTTAAAGGATTATGTCCAATTACACACATATACAGAAAGCAAATAGTTTGGTTCTTTTTGGACACATTGAAGTCAACAGAAGCACAGTATTTTATCCACTTCAAAAATCTTAGGCTGCTTTGTAGTAATTAAATGTCTCATCCTAACCCAAAGGAAGTATGTGGCTTACTGCCTGAGCTTAGATTTTTATTTTTAGGTATTTTCACCTTTTTCACTGTGCCCCACAGAGAATTTGTTCCTGCATAATGAGAAGAGTGCAGATGAGTCAAAAAATAAGGTGTTTCACCTAATCAACTTTGAGTTCTTTAGCCAGTGGAAAGAGATGCTTCCTGTGACAGGTCCTCTGTCCTCTGCAATTTCCATGATGAGTTAGAGGAATACCACTCAGGGGCTTGCTGTGAACTTAGGCAAGTACTTTTCAGGGCTTTCCTCCTCATTAGCTATTCACTGGCTCTGACTTCATTCTAACATGTTGGTCATGGGTTTAGGTGTCACAGCATGCAGGTCTGTTTGTTTAGACTCTTTTTAATAACACCCTGAAGGAAGTCCCAGGAGCTGACCTGTTCATGAGACCTTGGCAATGTTGCTGACACTGAAGCTTTGTCTGAACTGAGGAATAAGCTTGTGCCTTCACTCTCACAATCCCAGTTCCTCGACTACCTACAGCAGAGGATTGCTGCAGCAGATCTTCACTCTCTCCTTGTTCAGGTTTCTTTCAGGTGCTGAATGGGGTATACTGAAGAAACCACGATTAAAGCATATTTGATTTAGCACTCAGGCAAGAGTAGCTAGTGTGGTACCCTAAAATGGGTGCCAGGACGCAGCATCCATGGGTAACTCATCCTGGCTGGAGTTTCCTCTCAGCAGTTCCAGTAACACTCAAATTTCCCTTAACCCAAACAGAGCTCGCAGCACTGGTTCAGACAAAATGCCTGAATGTTAAACAATCTGGACACATGATGGCCACTTCTCTATATCTCCCTGAACAGCACACTCTATTGAGCTGGTTTGTGTCTTGACCCAGACTTTCCACAAAACAATAGTTAAGAGGGAACAGCATTTTTCTTCATAAGTATGACTGGGAGCTAAATATCCCTCACACCTATTGAAATAAGGGAGACATTGCTAGCATACCTCTCCATCCTGCAAGGCTTGCTATCAGCATTATGCAAACCTAAGTGGCATGCTGCTACTTCTTCCCTTTCCTGCTGGCTTGCAACTGTGGTGGCTGCTCAGGCTGTGTGATACAGTCTTTGCTCTGATATGACACAAAAGGTTTCAAAGTGGAACATGCCACAGAATTAGGAAGGGTGGATTGGCTTGCTTTCATGAATCATAATCTTCTCTCTCTTCTTCTCCCCCTTTTCCCATGACCATTATCACTCATCCTAGTTCTGCACTGGCACTGTTCCCATCAGCTCTGCTGTTGTTCTTTCTTCTTCTCTCAGTTTCTCACCATTACTGTTCTGAATCCTCTTATACCCAAAGAAACTTGCCTGCCTCAACCTAATTTCCAACTTCTCTTTTTTTTATCCCTCAAATTCCATTCACTCATAATGCTAGCAGCTGCAAATAGCTCCAAAAAGCTCTGAGTGGCTTCTCACACATGTCCATTCCCTTAAATGGCCCCACAATAAAGAAAAAGAAATATCTATAACTTTTCTGCTCACTACCTAAGGAAAAGGGGAACTTTGAACCTGTCATGAGGACAGATGAAGGAAAGAAGTGATAAGTGGGAAAACCTGCTACTAGTTCCTGACTGGCTGTGCTCTCTTGTGACAACTTTATGCCTCCTACTCCTCCAGAGTGTGTGAACAGCCATCCACTGCAGCTTATTGTCCACAGGCTGCTTTCCACAGATCTGTGCACTGAGGCTTTGGGAGAGTGACTAGAACTTGCTGGGGGAATCTGTGAATGTGAGGAGAGCATTTCATTGACCTCTGGGATCTAGACTCGGCTCTTAAGTCATTTGACCACAGTCCTGGTGTGTTGACTCCCTTGTATCTCCTTCTTGAAATGCAGGGTTTCCTTGTGAGATCAGTTCAAAAGGAACAGTAGTCAGCTGAATGCTGAATAGTAATGAACAAAAGCGGAGAACTGGCAAAAGGCTGTACCAGGGCCAAGCAAGGATCACTACCAGGGATTTTTACTTTGCAAACCACAATGTTGTAGGAACTCCAGAGCAGAAATAGTGACAGGGAGATTTCAATGACAGATCATGGTACAATGCCAAGACTTGCAAAGCTGGCAGAAATATCTGCTGTCAAGAGAAGCCTGAAATTGCAGCTCATTGGCCACTAAGGAATACAGCTCTATCAGCCCTTCAAGCAAATGGTCCCTGCACAGGGGGGGCAGTGATGAATCCACCCTGAGCACTTCCTCTACTTGCGTCTACTGTTCTGTTTAAACAGCAGTGCTGTCATTCTGAAATGGCTGATGGAAGGAAGAGCTTAAGTTCAAATGTAGCCAAGCATTTTATACAAAACAAGGGCTGAGCCCATCATCATCCTTCAGGTGCAACTGAAGGAGCAACCAAACATTTGTTAGGCAGTGAAAGAAGAGCAGGGAGCAGAAGCACCCCAGCCTCTTCTCCCACTTGTCCAGGGGCATAGAAGTGTGTTATCCTAACTCAGCTGTTTCTGTGGGTCAAAGCGCACAGGGTAAGAGTGCTCTGGCATGACCTTAGCCTGCCAAAACAATGGAAAAGTAAGCCATGAAAAAAAAAACAGGTTTTTTGCTATTTAAGTGAGCTGAAGTGAATCAGCAAAGGAACCAAAAAGAGCAGGCAGATATCTGGAGCTGGGAGCTAGGAGCAGAGACAGGGAAAGAGCAGGGAAGGAGGATAGGAAACTGGGATGCGGTGTACAAGATTTCCTCCTTTTGTCTGCAGTAAGACACAGTGGGGTCGCCTGCCTGTGAAACTAAAACCTTGGGATGAAGTTACATGCACCTTTCAATCTGATAGAATTGTTCACTGCCACCAGAAGAAGGAAGTCCTCCCAGATCCAAGGCACCATCAGCTTAGTGAGATCCTGTCATGCAGATGCTTGTAACCCCTGTCCTCCTTTTCTGCAGGTTCTTTTGTGGAAGACTAATTTTCAGAAATCAGATCAGAATTAACTTAATAACAGAGACTTTCTGAAAAGGGTTTTTGTGGAGTGTGTAACCTTGTGTGCCCAGGGTTAATGCTGTTTTAATAATTCTGCCTCACTGTGAACAGACACAAGGACAAAAGATTGTAGAATTGTAGAATCATAGAATCATAGAAGAAGACTGATAGGGGAACGTGTAGGGGAATTAGCAGTACTTTCAAAAAAAGGTATACTGATTTTGTAATTTAAATAGAGACAGAGACCTCGATAGTGATGATACAAGGCAGGAATCATACAAACATTGTCAAGATCCTTAGGGTATCACTTTGTTTGTCTTTAAGTCTGGACCTCATTTTTGCAATTTGGATATCTGTCTACATTTCACTGCTTTGCAAAGGTCTTTATGGTGTTAGTTTGAAAAGCAATGAAGTATCAGAAACACGTGTTCTTCTCCTACAAGATGTAATCAATGGCTGTGTTCCTGTTCCTGGTAGTGGGCCAGACTCTCTGATGCTGCCAAGTTCCCAGGACAATCAAGGAGCTGGTTATAGTTTCCTGGTTATCTGAGTCAGCTGCTGCAATGTATATACACCAGATGACAATCATCCCACAAGGGACTGTCCCCCTAGCTAAGAATAGCTGGAGCAGTGAAAAGAGGGGTCTATAAGGAAGGAAAGCTGTCCCAGCATCTGCACTGAATGGACCAGGTTGCAGCTTGTACAGCTTTATCATAATTCATAACAAAAGTGATAGGGCCAACAGGCTTGTAATCTTGGCAGCCCTTCAGCATCTGATCAGCCTCATTCGATATCTTTAAGTAACTCAGATCTAAAGCACTAGAGCAATCAGGCTCCTGTCAGAGGTGAAAGAGGGTGTTTCTGAGTCTGATCAGAATAAAAAGTTTGTCTCCTTGGACTAATGTCAAGTAAACCCATCAACTTCCGAGTATGAAGAACCCACGACACCCTCATGAATGAGCTCAAGAAAAAGGCTTGCACTGCACCACCAAGACCATCAAAATAGCCTTTTCCTTCCTGAGACACAGAGGGCAGAGCTAGAGACTTCTGCCCATACAGGAGTTTTCCTGCTCACAACTCTCATCAGCACAGGCGATGCCTCTGCCCTTGCCAACCAAATGGCCTAGTGCTCAGCCAGCACTTGCCATGCCATGGCATTGGGAGATAGATATATCTGCTCCTCCTGCCACCAGATCTCATGCTTTTTCTCTGTTTCAGTTGCAGGAGTGCCTGTGAAAAAGCTTTAAATCTGTTTCATGTAAATACCTGAAGAAAATACACATTTACATCCAAGAAGCTGTCTCCTCTTTCTTCTCCATCTCTTTTCCTATGTATTTTTGCTCAGTGGAACAACATGCACCTTATTCAGCTCTTCAACTCATACAAGTAAATACTCCTACACCCTCTGTACTTTAGATAGTATGGATGGTAATGCTTGTTCTCCAGTGACAATTTTCATTTGAGTATCTGGGCAAGACAAAACGACCAAACTGTCAAAAGGCTATAAGTTAGAAATTACAAACTTTCACTTTCTGACTTTCCATTTGCTAAAATAGATTTGCGTGGCGAAAATCTACTTTGAGCTCTATTTTCGTTACGCAATTGTGTGACACATAAAACCTAATTTTCTTCTTCATCATTCTCAAGTTACTGGGTGATATATAAACAGTTAACAGGAGTATGGTAAACCCATCTCTCCCACTCTTCACCCCCGGGTAACTTTCATACTGAGGTGCAGCTGAAGTACAGCTACTGTAGGCTTCTTAATCCACAGTCACCTTTAATTTATTGTGTTACACCAGTAGTCTTACCTGTAGACTAATTTTAGATATGGCTATATAAGTTCTAAGCTGTCCAAAGCTGCAATATCTGTTCTGGAGAAATTTATGCCTTTCTACTGGGTGTTCTTACAGAATTACTTGTGAAACACATGATGTGGCTCTCTAATACTTGGTGAACAAAATAAGCATTCCACAACACATATTCTCACTACAGAGGAGTTGTTCTCTACAAAAGGCACAAGAAAGAAGTCTGAACAAAGACTGTGGGAAATGTGAAAAACAGGTAAAATCTCTTTTGAAAAATGGAAATCTTTAGATCTGAGTGTACATTCAGGTCTGTGACCATTTGTAAGCCTTTAGAGGCTTGAGGCAGGA
>JAWWES010000081.1:87030119-87046357 GCA_035583135.1 Lophotriccus pileatus | reverse complement strand
AAAAATGGAAATCTTTAGATCTGAGTGTACATTCAGGTCTGTGACCATTTGTAAGCCTTTAGAGGCTTGAGGCAGGAGTTACGGCCTGAGTTATGAAGTCATCCATCCTAGAAACATAGACTGGCCTTCTTGTAATAAAGTCTGAAAATGTAAGTCAAAATATGTCCTTGTATATGAATTTAAAGTTGGAAACCTGTTTTTCTTCGCATTTCTTCTCAAATGACCCATGTCTATCCAAAACCAGTAGTAACAGATAAATCAAGGTTTCAGTTTTATGGCAGCATTATGATTCATGTCCTTGTAAATATATTCTATATGCATGTTATATTAACTATCTTCAGTAATCTAGGCATGAAACAACATACTTTCTGTTCCTTTACAGTAGCAGTGATACTGAGGTTTTTCAATCTTATTCTGATTTGAAGGCAACGGGGTCTTGTTTTCCTCCTGTTAGCAATCAGCTAGACTGCTCAATTTGTATCCACTTGACAAAGTTAATATTTGTGCCTAATATGATCATTGTATTACCATATATAAATAGACTGTCACAGCCATTCCCCAGAAAAGCACAAAGAGTGTGGAGAATATCTGCCAACCTACTGCTCGTTCTGAAAGTAGAATTTTTGATTAGTTGATGGAGTTTTCACGTAAGTGATATAAATGAACTAAAATCCCCTTAAATGTGTGTTTAAGATAATTTTTTTCTTGATTTCACTCATAATTCAGACACTCCTATTTTTTTCAACAGTTTTGCTTTTTCTTTTCACGTTTTGGTCTACTTTTCACAGGTTCCTAATTATGTCATGTTCCGTGAGGAAAGTAATATGAGGACTTATTTGTCCTGCCTTGGAATTGCTCAGATGACTCATTAAGATGAGACCACGCTCATTTTCCAAGAGAAAGGAAGATCACATTCTAGTTTTGATGTTTCCAGTGTAAAAATCCCAAAGTGTCATTAACAGTTCTTCCAGGCTCACAAGCAAGAAATTTTAACAAAATTTTGACATTTTTGTGTTTTATTTGACAATTTCCCAGTTAATTGATCACAAAGGCAGAGATCACACTCGTGCTCTGTCCTTGTCCCTCACAGACACAGATCTCTTTATGGCAGCCACCCCCCTCAAGACAGACAGACAGACAGGCACGCTCACACACACAGAGACACAGAGTCTCTTCAAGGCTGCTTGATCCCTACAAAACCCCCATGCTGTCTGAACCACCAGCAATGGGAAAGTAGGAGTTGCCTTGCCCTCCATGTCACAGCTGTTTTTTTGAGGGGGAATAGATGGACCCAGCAAGGTCCACTTGGGTGCTCAGCTGCTGCAGTGGGTCAAGTTGTACACCGTGCTGCAGGAAACCAACAGTGAAGGTGTTTAAACAAACACTGGAGAAAGGGCTGGTGCCTTGGCCTGTCCAGTGTCAGATAAGGAAGCCCGTGCTGTGGCTTGCAGGGTGTTTCTGGTGACAATGACCACGTGAACTCTCACAGAAAAAGGAGGGAAGGCCATCTATTTCTTGTGTCTGGTTGTAGGTTTGCAGCACTAGCCGAACACAGGACCAAAACATTAGCTTTTTTCTTACAAGTTACAATCCTATCTTTCAAGAGAAGGTTATAGTCCTCAGTCCCTTTGCGTATCCAGGCTATAGTTTTCAGACTATTCTACTTGAGGACAGGTAAAACTGTTACTGTGTCTTCACACATCCAAAGGAAAAGCTCAAGGATTAATAGCACAAAATGAGCTTTCTAGCATTTTTCATTTTCCGTCATGGAATATTCATGATTTAAAGTTCACAGCCATATAGAGAGCTGTGACAACTGTCATGTCTGAACGTGGCTGCGGTGCCATTGTCAGCCAAGCTAGCTGGCAGCAGTGAGGATATGGCCCTGGTTTTGCATGCATTTGTGTTATTTTTCACATGGATGCTTCCGTTTATAACTATTTGCAGGTTCACACAAAATGCACATGAACATACTTACATACACAGAAGCCAACATGCACATATCCATATATGTAAATCCCCCCCATACAAAAAAAATTAAGTTTCTTTTAAACAATCATCAGTGCACAGGAACAGTATTTTCTTCCCACTCAATGATTATAAAATATCAGATTAATGTGTTGTGTGCTTTATCCATTACTGTGGATTTGAAAAATATGTTATTTCTACTGTTTTTGTTAAAACACCACAAACCTAATTTCTTGAAATCTGCATATTTTACATTTGGATTTAAGTATCCCTTAAAAACAAACACTTTTCTCAATAATCTTATTTCACATCTTCTTACTCCTCAATGGGATTAATTGCTCATGCAGCTGGTAGCATTTAGCTTTATGCTTGCATACCCAGTGATGTGGCCAGGTTTCATAATGCTGGGAATAACAAACCATAAAACCGCTTTTCAAAAGCAAATTCATAAATGCACTCATGCATACCTTTTTGAGTTATGAGGTGGCTGCAGATTTGGCAGTGCTGACTTGATGCAGTTTTGACAGGTTAGGTTAAAGGATTAAGTCTAGTCTGTCTTCACTTTGCCCTGCCTCTGACACACTCTAAAAAAAGTTGTAGGCTGGCTCTGTGCCTAGTATGACCTCTACATCTCCTCAGTGACAACACTTCCCTTTAAGGCTCTCCAAAGGTCAAGGCAGATAACTTGTTGAGTCTTCCAGATACTTTCTTATCTGTGGCTCTTCCTCCTAACCTCACACAGTTGAAGAAATATGCAAAACCTTGCAGAAAAACAAATCAGGCTTCATAAGGAATAGCCAGCATTAGATCAAATATATCTATCAACCTTTTCTTATTATACAGTCCTTATTTACAACAAATATCAGAGATCACAAGTCACTAAAATCAGGTACGTGTTCCATATAAAGAGATCTCATATGCTATCTTCTTTTTGCCCTGGCTAATTTGCAATTGAAAGCAACTTAAAAAGTTTAAAAAAAACTAAAAAAATTGAAAGCAACTGGGGAAATAGTGATATGATGCTAGAGGAGTACATTGTTATGAAAAAAAGCCTGTAATATTTGTTCAACAACTGTTCAACTTTGAGAAAAAAATGTGAACAAATAATGATAAGCACAGCCTTTTATTCTGGCATTATGTCTAAGACTTTTACAGGGAAGCATTGGTGTATGCAAATTTCATAGAGGTTAATAAATTTTAAAACCCACAATATTATCTGTTTTTCTGTGTGATTTAGGCATTTAATTTCATTTAATATTGCATTTAAAGACTTGTGACTGACTGCAAAATTTCCTTTAGGAACAAGAAAAAACCCAACATTCAGTTTTCATGTACAAGTTCAAATTAAAAGAAATAAATCTATGCATAGTGTTATAACTTTATATTCTGATTTCTGTAAAAGGTACTTTTGTCTTCTGAATTAAAGTGCCCTACAAGAAGGAAACACTTCTGATAGTAAGAGAACTATATACAGGGAACAGATATCTCCTGGGTACTATTCTTTAAGAGAAGCTAAAAACTTTAAGCTTCCTGTAGGTTTGGTTGTAAGATGGAATTGTCTGCCTGTAAAATCATTTCTACACCTCTTCTCTGAATACTCTGCAAGTTTTTACTATCTTTTTTGAAGAATAGATACGAGACTGCATTTTGACTATGGTGTCCATAACTTTGTGGACAGTAAAAACACAGCTGTCTCCCCCTGTTCAGTGATTTCTTGTTTATAACTACATAAACTTACACTAATTCTTTTGGCTATACTGGATGAGAAAATATTTTCATTGAAAAAGTATCATTGCCCTTTCAGGATCAATGCTTCTTAAATTATTCCCTCCCTAATGTTAAATCTCATATTTTTTATCCCTAGGTGTTTGGCCTTGCATTTGGTTATGTTAAAATACCTGTTATTTTTTTCCCAGTTTATTAAACAATGCAGAGGATCATGTAGAAACAACCCTGCATCATGATTTTTTTACTGTTTTATCTGTTTTTTGGTACATGCAAACCTTATCAACAATTATTTTATATTTCTTACATGCTTTTGGCAATGATTTATGGCTGCACTGGAGCAAGAACTAGTCTGTGTGAGATCTCAGTTGCAATTGAACTTGATTATGACTCTCTAGTAATTACTCTGTTAGATATTTATCATTCATATATGACATATCATATTGTCTTATGATAGTAAGAAATTTGCATGGTAATATGTGAAAAACTGTACAGATATTCAGCCTGAACAGACTAATAAAGGTACCTTCAATCAGCCCATGACCTCTTAAGAAAGAAAATGAAGCCAGCAAGAAGTTTTATGTAAAAAATACATATTAAAAAAAGTCAACTGAAAGGAATTATAATCTCATGATTTATTTTTCAGATCAGTTATGGCATTATTTTGGTAGACTTGATGTCATCTTTACACGTTTATTCTAATGATCATTCTAAAGTAAAAATTTACTTGCTATCCTTTAGAATTTCCCTGCCATTCTGGAATTTTAAAATGTTACCAGGAGCAATTGTTTTAAAACTTTTGGATTCAAATTATAAGAACTGTACTTCTTTGTAAAAAGAAAAAGGCCTTATTGCAGTTGTTTAACTTGTTTCTGAAGCCTGTTTAGTTCTAGCAGTGCACAAATTACTTTGTGACCACTTTTTTTTTTTTCTGCTACAGAGCACCTGAAGTAAGAATTTATAAACCCAACTTAGAACGTAGCTATAAGCTCAATTATTAACACATTGAATTCCCCATATGTTTCTTTGAACCTATGAATGAAAGGCCTCAGACTCAGGCAAGTTTAGGCTGGTTTTCTGTCCCTTTTTAGAAGAAATGCAAGAAGGAGAGGGGGAAGGAAAAAATACCATGAGGTTCACCATCTGAGGTTTTGTTTGCTTTTTTTTGTTTCTTTAAGCATTGCCAAAGACAATGGTTGCTTCATGGGTTGAAGAAGTGTGGGGATAAGAAGGTGCTGGCCAGGGCATGGGACTGCGGCAAGAACACTCATCTACCTGCGTGTGCCCTGCTCCCAGCAAGTTTGGGAGCCATGCTGCCAGCACTTGCTCCTCAGCAAGGTGTGCAGCCCAAAAAGCCAAATGTCTGCATGTTTAGATGGAAAGAAGGTAGATTTAGATTAGATATTAGGAAGAAATTCTTTATTGTGAGACACTAGAACAAGAGAAGTGGTGGCTGGGTTGTCCCTGGAAGTATTCAAAGCCAGATTGGATGTGGCTCTGAGCAACCTGGTCTAGTGAAAGGTATTCCTGCCTATGGCAGGAGGGTTGGAACTAGATGATCTTTAAGGTCCTTTCTAACCCAAATTACTCTGTGATCCTAACCATTCTAGGACTCTAAGGAATTCAACTTCTTGCCTTTTCTCTATGCATTTATCCTTGCATATTTAATTTACTTTAATTGTTTTCTTGTACCTCCATGAATAAAAATAGGCCCTTATTCCTTTTTAGTGCCAAACATACATTTCGTTGTCTTTAGCTGTGCACGAGAAGTTTTTGTGCCAAAAGGCAAACGAAGGAACTTTGTTTGGCGGCTTTTGCCATGGCACCCTGCCCTGTGTGAGCACATGTACGAAATGCTGTACTGTATGAAGACTGTCCTCCAGGTGGAAAGTGCTTCCTAGAGTGCATTTCGTAGTCGCTACCTAGCAAATATATAGATGTTTAGTAAAGTACTGAGATACAATACCATATTTTCTGCTCATCACTCTACACCCAAGAAGTCTCAGAGTGTGAGCTTTAAATTTTCTTTTTAAAGAGCTTACACATCCTTAAAGCTAATTATCCTATGAACCCGAAAAACAGCTTCATGAACTGTTCAATTCATATCAATTATGATTCTAGAGTGTTTTTAAGCAGGCCAGTGTCTACATGGAGTTATTATCCAGCGTGCATTGCTGAGTGCGAAGAGGACAATGGTTCAACAAGGAGTAAAAATGAATTTCATGTTTTAACATTAGAAAGAGTAAACAAGATCATGTATTAATTAAATAAAAGACTAAACAGGACAAACCTTTGGAACAACAGACATAACATTTAAGAATAAAATCAACATGGCAGGGTAAAGGTCGGAGAAGATCAAGTAAGACGCTAATAGTTGTGCTTTTTCCATTTTCTTATCGATCAATATTATGTTTTTCCCAGTGAAAATGCAACAGCAGAGTTATTGCTGACCTTTTTCTCACCCTTCCATTGCGTATAAAATCACAGCAAAATAACAAACAACTTCATAAGCTGGAGAATTTTTTGAGTCAAAAAGCCTATGTCCAAAAAATAATTTAAAAGATGCATAGGAAAAAAAAGTCCTTTCTATAGTAAAAAGTAATCTACTTCTCTACTAATTACACGTGAAAAACTTTGTGCCACCTTAACAGTCAATAGTTACATTTTTTTTTTTCCTGAAAATTCAGCAATAAACTTTGTTAGCATTTTAAATAATTGACAGGTCAAATACACTCTCAGTGACAAGAATCGGAATCAAGTATATATTTCAATAAGGAATAAACAGGACATGTATATTTCAGTTATTATAATGTGGAGGGTTTTCTGATGTTTAATTTCTTTGCTTTCACTTTAATGCACCATGGATAAAAATTCTACTTATTAATAATTATTACCCATATTGCCATTTTACGAACTAAGAAAAATCCTTTGTAAGAACGTCACATTACTTGCTAATAAGAACATGGTTGGCCACAGTAAGCAATTCAATAAGAAAACTGTAGTTTCTGTTCCAGCAAAATGACACTTTCCATTTTCTGCCACTGCCACAGGAAAAATGACACAGAAACTGAGGCAAAGAAGATAAATTAAACAAACAAACAAAGAAAAATCCAAACAAAACAAAACAAAACAAAAAAAACCCAAAACAAAACAAAACAAAAAAACCACCAAACCAAATAATTTGCAGTGATTTCAGTGATTCCAGAACTGATCCTTTTTAATATTTTTATTTTGATCAGCTAAGAATAGGAACAGAATAAAAGTTTACATACGGTAAAGCTGAACTGGTTCATTATTGTGAGTGTCAGCACAAAACAACTATGACATGAAATACCATAACCAAACACCAATTTCAAGTGAAAGAAGAAATGCTTATATTTTTCTACTTTAAATAGTATTTCAGATCCAGTAGATATAATAAAAAATAGCTAACTCATTTATTGAGAAATACTCAGTTGTCCTTTCAAAAATATATACTGAAAATACGATCAGAAGTTAATAGCTCTCTAGCAAAAAGTTTACTGTCATTTCAAATGGGCAAGTAGTGAAAATATAATTGCTTTACTTATGAATTAGATAATCACAGGATTATCTACATTAATATTTGTCTTGATAAACCATATGGTCTGGTGCTCAGTGATACAGTAAGGATATGTTTTGCTGCAGAGGTTATATGATCACTATGTGACATACAGGGTGCGGTGACTTTTGCAGACAAAGAAAGCCTCTTTGTATTCAAAAAAAGTTATAGGTGTTTCCCTTATTAAAAGCCACCAAAGGATAGAAGTATAGAAGGTAACTTAAGCATCTCTGAAAATCTCAATATTATATTTCAGATTTCAATACCTGAACATTGGCTACAAAATATTCAAGATATATCACATACATATAAAAATGCTTTGCAGGAGATTAGAAACCTTGTCAGCTCTCACAGCTTTCCATGGACCCATAATAAAGGTGAAATTTACTCTAAAGCCATGACATACAAGGATATGTGATTATCGGGGTATCTCTGCCTTTATTTAGACATGCAGCTTGCAGCCAAGCTTGTTTTTTGAAGACACTTGAAAACGGGACCTCACAACATTCCAGGAGTATTCTCAGAATGCAGATGGCAAATGCAGAGTCCCCAGATGCATTATTTATTATCAAGTCTCATAATTCATTTAATGATGTAATTGTTTTACAAGCCTGAGTCGTCATTTGTGAATATTTGAGTGTAGTGACATAGAAACTAACCTAATAAAATGTCACCATCGTGCTTTACTGTGCCACAGCAATTACTGTAGGCAGTATGCAGCTCTCACTTTCTCTCCTCCTCTTCGTTATCCTTACCTTCTGCACTAAATTGAAACTAATGCTGCTTGAAGTTACAGAAAACAACCTCCAGGAAGAGAGACAGTGTTTTCTTTTCTAACTATTAGCCCAGTAGTTATAACATTCCCTCGAAACACTGGAAATGCAATGGGAAACTCACAGAAATTCTGGAACTTTAGACAGGTTCCAGCAAGAGCTGTGCAGAAAAGAAGACATCTGAAAATAATAAAATACTGTGATGGATACATGGGGAAATGCAGAACGTTCCATTCTCCTTTTCTGCTGTTTCTTGCTGTACTGCTTCAACAAAACTGCTTCAATGCCATTTTTCCGTATCTTTAATAATTGCTAGTACCCCACAACATATAAAAGCTGAAATGAAAGGCATGTCACAGTCCTCTATCTGATGAGACACTGGCTTTGAGCAGGATACTACTGTAGGGTATTACCATTTCGATTATAAAATTTCCAAGGTAAACATTTCCCTCTGGTAGGCTTCATGGTGGTTCCAAAATGCCTTTTTTTTTTTCTGTCCCTCAGAACGGTTGCTGTTTAGGGACACTCTTCCTGGGGTGCCATGGCTTTGGAATAAGAACACCTCACTTTCTACTGACCCAGTCACACAGAAAGGTATTTCCATAGCAAGGAACTGCAATATTTCTATTGCAGAAGAGGATCTTTGGGTGTCATAAGACTGCATGGCTTGCAGCTCACTCTGCTTCTTCCCCGCTGCATCTTCTCATATCTTTTTGGAGGGTTTTTAACTTCCATTCCCTTTCTGCTCTCTTTCCAATTTTCTCACACAGGTCTCCTCCCTGTTACTCTCATGTTGCTTGATTGCCTCTCAAGCCAGCATTATTTTCATCCACCCTTCACTTTTTTCCCCCTAGTAATTTTATCATGAATGTGGGATGCACAGATAACTTCAGAAGTATCTCTGACTTGTGCATCATGCATTTTCCCTTACTCAGATTTCTTAGTATCTCCCATAATTTTAAGGGGGGGGTGGGGGGGAGTTCAGACTCAAGAAGGTCTCTGGCAGTGGCTGTATTTTCCCTGCATGTTTAGGTAGCAGTGCAAATGTCATATGCCTAAATTATGGCTTGGATCTCCTTTCATTTCTGTCTGGAAGGAGTCTTGGAAAGACAACCGTATTCGAGGCCTGTGTGAAAGCAGCTGAACAAAGAGCACAAAAGAGAAAATGTTTTTCTAAGTGGAAGAAGAACATAGGTGAGAGAAAACTATGCCTCAAGATATTTGAGAAACAGAGCCTCAACAACAATAGCAAAGGTAGGTTTTTGTTTATATATTTTTCATAGATGTGACAGCTGGACTGTACATCCAGTAGTCCTCACAGGATATGGGCAATAATCATGGAATTGATGTTTGATGACAGGACAGGACAAGGCCTGTGACCATAGATAAGACTTGATCCAGCTGGGAGAGACCAGCTTACTTTCCATACTAATTTTTCACCCTGCAGATTAATTAGACCTGTGAATAGAGCAGAAGAGGATATGAGGATTCTGCTGTTAAAAAGTCTTGTCCCTAACCCTATAACCAAGCTATGAATTTGCTAAGTGGCCCTGTAATAGCTTATCACATTTGCCTTTTTTTTTTTTTTTAGTTTTCTCTGTTATTTTTGTGTAACTTTATAGTAATGAGTTTTTTTCTCCAAGACATGTATGTAATTTTACAGTCTCATGGAATTACCACCACTTGAGAAAGAAATGCTTGCCTATGAAGATCACTAGGAGATTTAAATTCCTCAAATTCTGAAGAGAATAGGGTGTTACTGGGACTCTGAAACAAACATTTCATTTTGAAAAGGCACCTGAAATAATTGACAAGTTCGGCTCTTATTACAGCTGGTGGTTTCTGCCAGAAGGGCTCATGGTTGGAAGAGGGAAGTTACAAAATGTATCTTGTATTTAAACCTCAAGATTAAAGAATAAAAACTCATTTCCTGTGTGTGTGGTGAGAGGGAGAAGGAAATAAAAAAAAAAAAAAAAGAGAAAGAAAAAGAAAAAGAAAAGCATTTTTCAAGAACAGAAAATACAACGTGGCTGTTTGGGCAAGAAATCTAGCACAGTTGCTGTGCGCCCATCAATCAGTGGCTGAAATGAACCCATTTGTAAAAGTTAATAGAGCAAAGTATAATGAAAGACAAATTGGTGTTATTAGTCTAAAGTTTATGGTTCAATTAAACTAATAATATGCAGTAAAGCAAAAAGAATAATTAGAAACTATGATAAATATACATGGGATTGTAAAAATATGACAAAGATTTACATATTTTTTTCTTTTTGACTGTAGCATCTTTTTGATAACTTTACACACATTTGCCTTGGGGCATACATGGAAACTGCAACAGTAAGATTTAAAACATATAATTACTTGAAACCAAATAGTATTAAATATGCAGCATAAAAATTACAGTGGGAATTATCCTGAGAGCTGAACCAATGTTAGATTTTAAAAAATAAAAGGACATTTTAAATTGATTTTATGAAATTACTTGTTTATCAGATTTATAAATAGACAAATTATAAATATTTTATAGAAAGGATTATTATTCTGTTTTCTGAACCCTCTAATATCTAGGAAATACATACCATGAATGGCTCTATCTACCATGAACCAAATCTTCTATATCTTCAATACTTCTCTATCTAGAAATGCATAAAGGAAAAAGAGACTTTGTCACTTGACTAGCACTCAGCACTCTCCTTACAGGGTGACATCACAAAGACCAAGAAAACTTGAATCATCTTGTCCTTAGAAAACCAAGTACTTATTCAGGAAGCCAGGCCAGGAAACATTTGTTCACTGTTTAAACTGGCTTCTCTGCTAACACCCCTCAGAAGCATCCAGAGACCTGATGTGATCCTGTCAAGCCTCTTGGCTCTATCAGGCTTTCCAACATGGCATGGGCTCTGCCATCAAGCACCCAGGTAGCACAGGGATGCAATGCTCCATTCTGCAAAACAATGATCTCCTCAGCTCAGGAAAACAATTGTTACTTACACATGCATATCATCAACAGGAGGGCAGATTGGTGTCATAGCCATGAGAACAGATTGTACAGACATGGCTGGAATCACCAGGAGCAGCTGAAGCTGTGACTTAGAGTGTGAAACTCTATAAATCAACCCAATCAGTGTTACACTTAGCCTCTGAGTCTTCAAGTTTACCATACAATTTTACGATTTTGATTTTGATTTTTCAAAGGTTATTCGAATGCCAGCCAGGTATTTTGGCCACTGAAAGAAGGATGGGGAATTTGCAACACAAATCGTGTTGCAACACAAATTGTAGAATCAAACACAAATCGTACAGAAATAAATCCAGGTTATAAAAAAACCTAGCAATCTAATCTATATCTGACTCACACTGCAAATGGTGGAACATCTGAATGGAGAAGCACAACACTGGAAAGCCGCAGAAGAAGGAAAGTGGAAAATAAGATAGTAACAGCTTCATGTTCATAAGAAAACAGAGATCAGTTTTGAAGTGTGATGTGAATGCTCCCGTGGGATTTTGTAAAACAGACAAAGAAACTAAATAGAGTTTTACTACTGAAAAGTAATTACATCAATTAAAAAAAAAAAAAAAACAAAAAAAACAAACCAAAACAAAAACCAAACACACAAAACCCAAACAAAACCCAAACACAAACTATTAATTCAAAATTTTATGAAAGAAACCTTAAGCAAGCCCAAACCTTTTCAACATGATATTTTGATGTCTTTTATAGGCTTTGAAAGGACCATCGTATCATCTTCTCAGGGAAGTTAAATTTCATACATCCTTAATCAATCAAATACCTTTTCTCAAGCCCTGGGGCTGTGACATTTCAGTCAATCAAAGGCAGAGGATAGCAGAGACCAAGACATTTCCAGGATAGGAACCTGATGTATACGCAACAAAAGCTCTGTTACGCTCACAGCAAGGAAACAGTATTGTATTTCAAGAAATGACATCTAGCTTCAGTAGAATCTCTGGATGCTTTTGTCAACAAGATTCTAATCCCCCACTGTCAGAGCTTTTTTCCACTATGAAATTCCTGTTGCCAGTGATCAAGTTACATCTTGATCTTCTTTTCAAGTAAGCTGAGCAAGATGAGCTCTGAAAGCTTCATACCACAAGGCCTGAATATTTTGGTCTCACATGGCCAAGTATTTTGAAAGACACTTTTTCCCAAAAAAACCTTACATATAAAAAACATAACTTACATGAAAATTGCTTGAGACTGGATATTTTTTACCATAATTTAGCCTTAAAAGAGGCAAAATATTGAGAGGTTCTTACTACTTTTATTCAGCATTTCCATTTTCTTGCCTTTCAGTTGGATAAACTAATTCCTTAATTGCAACAATTTGATCCCTACTTATATTCAAAAATGATGTCTTTTTTACAATTTGTACTTTGAAATTTTGTAACAGATTGCTTAGGCAAAGGGATTTCAACCTATAAAGTAACATTTACCTACTGCAAACATTGATGCCAATATTGTCTTACTCAAACTTCTAATTTCCAGCTATGATTGATGACTTAAATACAAGAAGATGTTTGGGTATTTTCCCTCTTCCTATTAGCTGAAAGACTTGCAAATTTGCAAAGAGTTTCCTGTAATAATTTCAATTAGAACTGAACAAATAGTCTCCACCTAGTAAGTCAGGAAATGCTTTATTATCTTCCTGCTTGCTAACTCTCTGGGGAAAGATCCTCAAATAAAAGCTGCTAGAAGAGTTGCTCTTCCCCTTCTTTCCTCACACATACAGTTTCCAGATTACATATTCCAATTCTCTGGAATATTTAATGTTCAAAATTCAAAGTCTTCTGAATGTTCTCACTAATTTTCACAACTGCATTATTATGATGAATTGCATGAACAAAATGGCTGGTCAGGACTGTACAATTAAAAACCTCTCAGTGGGCAAACCTTAACAAGCTTTTCCCACCTTCTATTTGCTGCACTCACACAGCAGCAGAGCTTGAGTAGCACATATTTGAGATGACACTGGTCATTCTCTCTAATACAAGGCAAACCACTTTTCATGCCAGCTTTGGTTGAAGTGATGATGGTCACTTCAGACACCAGAGAGAAGAAAGGGAAGGAAAGAAATGAAAGTGATTTCTTTATCTGCTTATGCTTGAACAACAACAAATTCTGCCTTGCCCATTCCCAGGATCACCTTTGTGGGAGAAGCACTAAAAATAGTGCAGAGGTAAAGTAATGTGAGCAACAGACATGTTGGAAGGGGAAAATTGAGCCTGGAGAGAGAGAGTGTCCTTGAAATAGTTTTTCCTGTAGAAAGCACTGTCTGTGGTCTCCCTCCTAATAAATTTATTTTAATGATTTTTGATTCTGCTTTGGAAGTTCTTTTCCTCTTCCCAGATTTCCCCTTTGAGAATACACATATCATCTCAAGATCATGAATGAGTCACCTTTGTTAAGATAATCTAGCTATTAGAAAATTAAATGAATGGGAGAAGAGTTTAAGCTTTCCTGTTGGCAACTATCATATATTCTTCAGAACGTTTGCAGAGAGCATTTCTGAATGGAGGGAAAAGCTTCCTGCTTTGTGAGTTTTTCTTTTCTTTTAAGGGGGCAAAAATTACAATCCTATATCCTTTGCTTCTCTGTGACAACACAGGCACACCTGCCTCCACCTGGAAGCAACCTGAAAGTCTATGGGCATCTCATTCACATATCAGGTTCTATCCCTGCTGCCAGTCACAGCTAGGAAAGCTCCCAGGACTTTTTTGGGGATCTCTGAGAGGCCTGAAACTGCTTTGTGCTATATGAAGGAGCTCCTCTACCAAATTCATGTAGGGCCAGTTCCACCTTTTGTTTGCTCAGTAAGGAGAGGGCTCACTGGTAGTGGGAGAGACCAGGGCTCAGCAATGGCTTTTCCTCAGCTACCAGGAAGCTTTCTGAATGCCAGGCTTGGAGCTATTCTGGAAAAAAAATGAGCCTGACCTCATGTTTGTAGAAGGGGTCAAAATTTGAATGGTGGTATGATCAAAATTTGGATGGTGGTATGATCAAATCTGGATTAAGACATGGAGGAGGCGGTGTGAGTGTAACAGCCCAGCCTAGCTGTCAGAGCTGTTGGTGGGCAGAAAAGAACTCTTGGAGTTTACTAAATAGCCGTTTTACTAAATAGCTGTTCAACATTCTGTTAAAATGTTCACTCAAACAGAGGCTTTAAACCATACCTTCCCTCTTCTTACCAAGTGCCCCAGCTCACAGACTCAGGAAAATGCCTGAGTCACTCACCTTTCCTATCCAACAGACATTTTTTTTTCATGATTCAGAGCATCAGAGCATAAATGGGAATGTATGGGCTGCACTACCCTCTGCTTGAGGGAGCTCCCAGCTCCTGCTGAGGGGTTCTCAGGTGCCAACTTTGTTTTTTTACAGGCAGAGGAAGGGCTTCACACCAGACAACCTACAGACTCTGTCCCCAGTCATGCCAGAAACTGTCAGAAACTTCTAGGTTGAACTGTATGAAAAGAACAGTACATTTCCTCAGCCTATCCTGGTGGATGCCCCTGGCAGGGCCATGCTTCATGCTCTGCCTACTCAGAGTCCCCTTCTATGGCACATTCTCTTCCTGTTGGTCATGCAGGAGGCTCAGGGACCTGCCCAATCTATGATGCAGTTAAGCTAGATGTGGCATATAACTGCTCAGGATTTCATTGTGCCACTAGAAGGAACAGAATTTCAGCCAACACTGAAATGCTTTCCAGTTTCAGAAAGTCAGTCACTGCTTTCCAAACCAGCAAATATCCTGAAGTCTGTGGGAAGCCTGGGAAAATGCCCTAACCTGGTATTCTGAAGCATCCACGAAACTAAATCAGCTGAGGGAAACAGTGGGCATGTCTTGAAGCCAGTCATAAAAACATATTTTGTAGGGCTAATCTTCACATTGTCCTGCACTTCATACCCTATTCCTTTTCTGCATTTCAGCCAGAACCCAAGTCTATATGTCTTCTCAAGCAACCCACAAATAATTTTCCTTCTTGAATTTGTTTGCCATTGTAGCGACACTATTTTACAGCACACCAAAAATTTCCTGAGTTTTTTAATACTACGACAATACCTCAGTTTTAATTACTTGAACAAAAGGGCTTCAAGTTCATCAGAGCGCCTTTCAAGGCCTGTGAAGATATTAACTGATTCCATAACCAATTACCTACATTTTCCTTTACTTATTGCAAATGTGACCTTTCGTTAGAATTTGATTGCAAGTTTCCTGCTGTGAGTATATAACTATCTGTGTGTCTGAGAATGGCTACCCTCCACTCATGTGATGACTGCTGTTAATTTTAATACACTTTGATGGCTGGAGAACAAATAAGTGTCTGTGACACAGAGCAGAGACATTTGAAGGTGGATAAACTACCACTTTAATGAGTAGAAATCAGCAAGTAAAGGGGCCTTTCAGTGACAAACCAGAAGACCTTCAACCTAAGCAAAGTATTTTTCAGTCTGGAGGGGATTAAAAAAAAAAAAATCTTACTTTCCATAAATGTGGAATAACAAAATTGTGCAAATTATAGAAATTATAGAAAAGAAGAATGCATAAATAGGTGTTCTCGAGTCATAATCTATTTCTCTTATAAATTAAATTATGTGGAAGAAAATATTTCAGAGAAATTGTTGGGGTTATATGTTTTTATTACCTGTTGATAGTAATTCTCTGAGTTACAAAAAAAAGTAAAATAAGGTTTGTAGACCTGTTTTTTCCATATTGGCATTGTGTTACTGTTTCAGTTTTTTTCCTTGATTCCAAAGACTGTCTGCAGGTTAGAATCCTAACTCTGAAGAAAATTATACTCACGGATTTGTTTGAGACCAGAAGAGAGCAAGGATGAAAATTAGGAATTTGAAAGGATCTGATTGCAAGGCAAGATTAAAAAAAGTTACTTACCCTGACTAAGTAATGATCAAGGTGAAACATTAATTCTTTATAAATATTTAAATACTATGAATCCTTAAGAGTGAGAGGAATTAATTAACAATATGTAAAGGAGTACTGGGGTATTAGAAAGGTTTTAAATAATCTAAAATATGAGAACTGGATTATTTATTGAACATAAAAGATATTCAAAATAAATGAACAAAAAATACTGGTTGCTTACATAGAATGATAATGGACTAATGTTTGGATCTTCAAGTTGCATTCTTTTCTTTACTGTTATTTCCCCTAAAAATG
>JAWWES010000081.1:87010653-87030019 GCA_035583135.1 Lophotriccus pileatus | reverse complement strand
TACATAGAATGATAATGGACTAATGTTTGGATCTTCAAGTTGCATTCTTTTCTTTACTGTTATTTCCCCTAAAAATGCACAATTGCACATAGAGGTTCCATTGTGCAAAACTAGGAGACAAACAGAAAACCCTTGCACCAGGCTCTTTCTTTATTCCTCTTCTAGTTTTTCTCCACAGCTTGTGGGTGTATCTGAAACCTAAGTACTGACTTGTTATCAGTAGTGGAAGAGTTTGCAGAGCACAGCAAGGTCTCTGATGTAAAACAGGAGAAGCAAGCAGAGAAAATTCTGTGAATATATTCTTTCCTACTCAGTCAGCATTGAGTGGTTTCCCAAATTGATGAAATGATAATTATTACCCTACATAGTTATCTTCTCTTATGTTTCCAATCACCGATTAAAGATTCTCACTTATTGCCAGAAAAAAACCCAGTTTTTATCTTGCTGCCCCCAGAAAGAAATCCCACCTTTGCACTGATTCCAGAGCACTTACCTGGACCCTCACTCCCTTACTAAACACACTATACAATAAGAAGCAAAAGCTTCAGATTTCTTTGAGGACTTAGGGCCCCCTACAGAATTTTAGTTTCACAGATTATAGCTGACTTGTTTTCTGCTATCACTGTTAATTAAATAAGCAGAGCAGGGGCATTGCCTTTGCAAAATACTTTCCATAATAAAAGCATTTTTAAGTAGTAATAATTTGTGTCAGTATCTTAACATTTTTGTTTGAATTGCCCATATGAAGTCAGACAACTTTATTCTAGTTTCTAGTAGAGAGAATTTCAACAAAGACAATACAGATGATTCCAAGAGTCAGATAAGCAAAATGCCTATGCTGCTTATTCCAGCTCCTCTATTCAGTGACAGTGTCAGAAGAAACCCTGCTGTAGCTGACATTCTTCTCAGAAGGCAGGAAAAAGCTCTTGGTCCGGTTCCCATCAACAGTAGTTCATCCTTTCTAAGGTAAATTTTAATGATCATTTCAGCGGTCCTACAGTTTACTGGGACCTGTACAGTTGGCATACACTATCCACAGAGTCATCCAAAACTCAGGATGCTGCTCTTTTGTGTGTGTGTGTGTGTGTTTGTTGTTTCTATCTAGGTCACTGGGAGAAGGTTGTCTTCATCCCTGAGTAGCTCCATGGTTGGTAGGTAACTGGTCTCCACTCCAATTGCCCTTCTGCTCTTCTAATGTCAAATCCTTGCCATGGTGCCATTGGCAGCTTGCACCAGTATCTTTTATTCTACTGATCCCAGAAGAGGTTAGCAGTCATCCATAATCTCACACCGTTATCTTGCCAGCTAGCCAATCACCTTTCTAAGCCTCCTGCTTAAGTTCTGTATCAGAAAATGTTTTTTCAAGGCATTAAAAAATACTCTCTTTCCTTTACTGCACCAGACTGGAGCCCTCTATATAGCTGGTGCACAAATGGCTGCTTTCCTGGAAAAGAAAGCCAGTTTCCAAAGCAGGACTGTAATTGCAAGAGCACGAGGGCAGGAAGGCTTGAGCTGCCAGAGCTGCACTGATCATAGGACAGCACTTGAGTGTAAGTTCATTGCCAGCTTGTGTCCAGACTTGGCCTTCTTCAACAATGCAACTAGCTGACGCACCACATAGCATTTTGGAATACAAGCTGACACACAAGCATTGAAAATGATGCTGAGGAGGACGGGCAAGGCTTGTGCTCAGCTATATTCTTGGACTGGAACTAGCTCATCAGCCAACAAACACAGTCAAAAGAGGTCTGGCACAAAAGTATGAAGGGTTGGGTGGCATTTCCAAGAGCAATGACTGGTAACAAGTAGTTCCACACAACTTCTTGAAAAATCAATGTTGAATCCATGTTCACACTGAATAGAAACTATCTGTAAAATGGAGCACTTAGTAGTACATTGTTCACAGAAAGGTTCAGTCAGTCTTGCCTTTTTGTATCAGTGTGACCTGTGATTTTTTTTCCTGGTTCTCAGTAAGTATTACTGGAGCAAGCAGGAGGGAGGAAGTGCTTATATTACAATGGATATATTTTTTAATAAAATGTAATTGATAGCCAGATATGTGTCAGTCAAGGTCATGAATCATAGACTGTGAAATACAGTGAAATAGCAAATCTTACCAAATCTGCTTATATTAAGGGCAAAGAGCATTTCAAATATAAGACAATCAAGATGAATTAAAATCTGAATGATACAAGATGGAAAGCTGCATGTCTTTGACAACTGAAAATGTTTGTTATTAGCACACATTGTATTTATACAACACCTTGCAGAATGTCCCTGATCTCTATCTTTTCCCATTATAATATTTCTTGTGTTGTTCTTGCCTTATTATTTTCCAATGTGAAGGTATGGATGCATTTCAGTCTTTTTTGGTCTCTTAGAACTGAATTTACCTTTTTTTTTTACCACATCATAACTTTCTCAAATTAATTACAAAAATATTGATAAAACCAGTAAGGAAAATACTAAAAGCAAATAAAATTAAGTCAATCTTTGCAAATCATGTCTTAAAAGTTGTACTGTAGACTGTAAAGTTACTTTATGAGCAATAAAAAGGAAAGCACAATGTTTTGTATCAGTGAAAAACTGGATAAGCTACTCTATGACAAGGGGTTTCAGACTGATTTATTTTCCTTTCTCCTTGCTCTGTAAGAACTGAACAGTTTTACCCACTGTGTAGATTGAGACAGGTTTTCACATTAGTAGTCACTGCTCTTGCTGGTGAAGCAGAATGAAAAAAGAATTCAGAGTCTAGAGATATCATATTTGCAAGATGGAAGGATAGGTGGGACTCAGTAGCCTAAACATTGTCACCTCAGGCCATATGAGATGCTTGGGGGCAGCCACAACACCTTCAGGAGCCTGGCAGGTCTGAGGTAGGATACAGGATACACTCCCTTGCAAAACAGCAAGTGGAGGCCAGGCAGTCTTAAAATGTCAGAGCCAACACCTAAAGTGATACTTGGCACTCCTGTTTAAGCAACTGAATCTCCCTCTCCTCCTTGAGTATTCCTTAGCTTGTACTTCTTGGAGGGCCTGGGGCTGTAGTTTGCCTTTCACTCCATTCCTAATAGAAAACCAAATTTCTCCAGAGATTTCATTGAAACTGAACATCATACCCCAAGATTTTAATTCCCCAGTTATTCAGCTGGCAAACGGCAGAGATGACTTTACCTCTGCTTTCTTTCTTCCTCTTTAGGAGTTCATAGAAATTATGGGATGTCATAGCTGGGTCCTCGTACCTCACTTCTGGCCACCTTGGCAGAATACAAAGGAACTCACCCTAGAGGTGGGGGTGTTGTAAAAATTCTCAGCCTTTTATCAAATTAAATGCCTTGGACACAGGACCTCTCACAAAAATAAATAGAAGCTACTGAAATCTTTGCTGTCTTATAGCATTGTTCAGTGGTGAGTACTCTCAGTTAGAAAGTGAAAGATAGGCTCTGAGATACCTATTAATTTGAAAACAAGGAGCTCAATCCAGTTCTTCGACTGGCCAGAAGACCGCCTGCAGCAGAAAACCATTGAAGAATTGCAGGTGCAGCCTACCCAGCCTTGACAGAGCTGTTCCATCTCATGTTAATAATTAAATATTCATTGGAGCATGGACCAGAACCTGACTCTCCCACTTCCCAGGTGATAGCCCTAATTATATGCCTATGTCATCAATCTTTGTCTCTGCTGTAATGAATTGTCATTATTTGTATATACTGGAAGAGTTTTAACAGGAGACAGCTCTCCTCCCTCTTCCCCTCCTCTCTGAATATCTGACAGCCAAGAGGTGGCAGTACTCTTTCTGGCACAGATTGTGAGATAGGTTTAAGTCTTCTCTGAATTACACAGAGTCATGAATGAGAAGAGGTGCATGGAGAATAGGCATAGTCACTGCAAGGTACTCATCAGAGAGTCTTCCTTTGGCTAAGCTGAGGGAGACTGATTCTGGTAGGAATTCCACTGAGGTAATTATGAAAAAAGATCCTGACCATGTTGGCTGTGTATATGCATTCATGTATGCCCATTAGACACTGAACTAGGGCTTTAGCAATCTTGATATTTCCTTAAGACTAGAGTTGTTCACCAAAAGGAGTGCATGGTTGCTTAAGTCTTTTCACACATCTAACCCTTCTTATCTACAGGATTACCTGTGGAGGTATACATTGCTTCAAATAGTTTTCTAATGAAAGACAGTATCACTAATCAATACACAGGCTCTGTGTTCCTCTCCCTTCTGGTGTCATTATACAGCCCTTGTCACTGACTTGAACAACATAAAGATTTCACATTAAGACTCACACAAAAGATACTTCAGACTCTATAATCACATATTGCCTCTCCAGGGCATTTTCTAAATGCAATACCATATTTTCATATCTGTTGCTCACATTCTCTGTAATACTTTCAGCACTAACACTGTTGAAATTATTTGTGCAGGCTTTAGATAGGCTGTTTTTACTACACTAAGCAGGTGTTACCTCAGAGTTTTCCATAGCTAGATGCTTTCTGAAATACAGCCCAATAGAATTCATTTATCACAAGTTAAGTCTGTTAATGCTTACCTTTTCTTTAGGAAAACAAATGAGATCAGAACTGATAAACTTAGTGCTATTTGTAATAGACTCACTAGTTCTGTGCATTCTCTGTGTGTGTAGAATTACCAACTCTACAGTGTAAAAAAGCTTTTTCTATTACACTCTGGTGAAAAAGAGAGCAGGGATTTTTTTACATGACATCTTTGCACATTAACCTCTTTAATAATGTAGCCTCTCCCTTTCACGTCTGAGTGCTTTGCCAAGTCAAGCTGCGGCAGGGGCCAATGCAGTCTGAACATGACTGGGAGAAGTGAGGGACAGAAGAGGAACTTTACCCCTTGCACAACTGATCCCATGCTGAGGCACGATCCTTCTTGTCCCATCGTACAGTACCCAGGACAAGGCTTCCACTCACCAGCTGCTGCATGGAGTTGCAGATCTCCTTCAGTGATGTACACCTGCCTCCTGTGCAGGTGTAGACGCCAAGGAGAAAGACCAATGCAGTGCTGTTTGATACTCAGTCTCCCAGTGCTGCAAGGAAATGGAGACAGGCACTCCTGTGCCCTTATCCCTCTCCGTAACTCTGCACCTGCAAATATTGACTGAATTCTGTTACAGATAACTGCTCATAGCCAATCCATGCTTATACAATTTGCCTTGGGTTCTTCCCTGTTGCATCTGTTGTTTGTTTTAAGAGCAATTACTATGTAGGGCAGCAATAATCAAAACATTGCTTTCTAAAATCCATTGGGAAGTTTAATTTTGAAAACGTTTCCATGTAAATCTTTTGCACTCCAATTGCGCTTTTGCTAACAGCAGTTACAACAGTGTCACCTCAGTGAGTTATTTGGAATAACTCTCAATTTCACCTTCACAGAGTAAAAAGGAGAATCAGGCTTTCAGAATGAGGCTTTAATACGCTCGGAAGGAGAAAAACACTGACGGCAAACCTGAATTTTTGCTTTGTTAGTGGCAGCATTTAAACATCATGCCCTCATCTCAGCATAGTCTTTGTGAAGCCAAAGTGAGATGAGCAGCAGGACCGTGTCCCTACAGTGTGCACTGATTCACAAGATCTTATGGGACCAAGGAGAAAGTTTCACCTGCAGTTGGGTGTGAGGGAAGGAATGGCACATTGTCAGAACTTGGATCACAGACTTTCTACATCAGGGAACATGGGAAAAGCAAAGAGAACGTCTGTTAAGACTCAAGTGTGCTTTATGAAAAACAGCTATAAGCAGTATTGATTTTATCTCCTTTCATCTATACAGGAAAAAGAGAAACTTTATCTCTGCTTATAATTTCTTTAATAATTAAGAAACTAAAAGCCTAGCTGTGACCTCCCAAGTATAAATAAGACAATATTATGAAAATATAAAAAGAAAAAGGGAAGGAAATAATGTTGGCTGAACAGTTGACTTGGCTACTGCACAGAACATACTAGTACCTCTGCCTTAGCACGTTGTTATTATTATTGTGGTGGCTTGCCATGCCATCTAGCAGGGACTCAGGGAACTACCAGTTCTGAGGAAGAGCTGAAAAGGCAACAGAAAAGCAAGACAAGGAAAAATGTGCTGGAATATATATTTATGTAAAGTAAATATAAACATTTTCATTTTTCAGATAAAACAATTTCTGAATGAACAGTAGTTTCTACAAAAAAGACCTACCTTTAATTCTGCAAAGTATAACTGAACACTTCCACAAGTTCATTATACATTGTGCATGAAAATATTTTCCCTTTATCTCTAGATGTCTCATGTCAGCTCATTTTTTCTAATATTAACAAGAAAATTTGAAGCTGGCTTTCCATACATCATGCAGTGTTAGCATTTCACCTGTGATATATTCATTTTTTTAATCCCTTCTCTGAGGTTTTTTTTTTTTTCTGATGCTTCTTCAGTTGAAAACCTCATGATTCTAGACCAATACTGAGACTGTACTCACAGTGGTTTGTGAACATCATTGATGATGCCATACTGACATCTGTCTAATTGTTGCACTTTACTACATATTGGCATGCAAAAATGGCTTGTTAGACCTTTTTAAGGGGTAATATGCCAGGTTTTTTATGTTAAAGTCATTTCACATCCAAGAAATTGTTAATCCCCACTAGATATGCCAAATCAAAACAGTATGTTAAGACAAACTTCATCAATTCATCTTCCCACTTGAAGACTATTCTATACTGCATGGACAAAATAATATTTCTGTTCCCTTTTTAAGGATTTCGTGAAGTAGGAAATTTAAATGAAATTTTATTTGTTAGTATAATGCTACAGCTGTTCTATTACTCAGTCACAGAGACAAACCCTTTCCTAAACTGTACATATACCAATACTATATTTGCCCCAAGTAACTCTTAAAAGAACATGAGAATGTCCCTGCTGTTGTCCCTCTACCTCCCACTGGGAGCCCAAGCCTCTGCCATTCTACAGACATCGATAACTTTGACATTTCTCCTTCATTTTCCCTCCCTCTTCCTCAGTTTCTACTGTATCTATTCTCCCTCTCTAGCATGAATACCTTACACTCCACACCTTCAACCCATATGCCTTTTCTCCTTATCATAGCAGCTTTCTTTTGCTTTCTCTCTTGCAACATGTAGCAGCTCCTACCAAAATGTGGTTATGACCTCTCCTGCAAACACACTTAGACTGCATTCTCCCCATTGTAGCCATCAGTATCACCACTACCACAGACAGTTCAGAGGAAAAATTTGGACAAGCCATGATCTGCTGTTGACTTCACCATCGTACTTCCTACAGTCCCCTCATCCAGCAGAATGGGGAATACAGGGACACAAACTGACTAAAAGACCAAACATGTGAATCCAGCTCCACTCAGCCCTGACACCCGTCATGGACATATTTCTTGGTCCCACTGTGAACACAAGGGCATCCTTGTGGGTACCTTCCAACTCAGGAAATTCTGTGCTCCTGTGATCAGTCCCTACAGTGTGCATCAAGTGCGACATGTTTCTGCCTGGCAGAGTCCCTAATTGCTGCAACATCTCTTGACATACCATCTAGAAATGCCAGGATCTCTAGCCATCCTTACCCTGCATCTGTGGTCTCCTGGTTGCCAGATTATCTCATTTGAAAATGTACACACAGGAATCAGAAATAAAACCTTTGGTTGTGGCAACACTCTTCAAAAGATACAGATATATGATTTTTTTTCCTGGTATTGAACAAACCCTGCTAGACATGAGAGAATGGGAATCTAGTTGTTGGGTCACCTTTGTTCCTTTCACCATATGGGAAATCTTTAAATCCTACTCCCCATCTACCCCAGGATATTCATCTCCAAGCCCAATTCTGCCATTATTGGGCTGTACCAGCTTCACCCTCTGCTACTTGCTCTCCTGCCATTACAAGTTATAGCCAACATACTGATTGGAAATTGGTGTCAAGAGAGTCTGTCTTCACTGACAATACCAGGACTCCCTCTACCAGCTGCATTATTCCACTGAAAAGTTCAGTCATTTTCTTCTAAATCCTAGGGCACATTTGGAGGAACTGGTCTTGGTGTAGGGCAAAAACCAGACTTATAAAGGATTTGCATCCCTTTCTTTCATGATGCAGTCCAACAAGTCAGTATAGGTATTGGCTCATATTCCCTGGCAAAGCAACAATGAACAGCATCTGTTGCCTCCTTGAATGATTACAGAGTGTAAGGCACTGCCAGGAAGATTTCACTGGTATCTGTCTCCTGTTTATGTGCTTTTTAGCCTTGTTCCCATCCCTCCTTTTTCAGTTGTCTTCCACAATAACCAGTTAATTGTCTTCTTCTGTAGCCCTGTATCATGTTCTCTCTCTATCACCTTTCATTCAAGCCAAAGAGTCACAGTCTGTTTAGTTTTGCTTCATGCTGAACTTCTGTACCTCCGACCAGTGCTGCCATGAGATGCCTTGACACAGGATTCTGGAGATGCTCTAAGTTTATACTGCTTCAAAGATGGATTAAACAAAGTGAGGGGGGAAAAAAAATCTGTTCAGTGCAACTAATTACAAAGATATGACCCCAGGAATTTCCTGAGCTTTGTGAGTGAAGCATCACTGCATATAACTTAGCATCTCTCTTGGACATCCACCATTCCCAGCTGTTCGTAGCAGGTCTTTGGTATGTTCCATCTAAGCAGTTCCTACATTTTTTTGTCTTACACTTTATTGTCACTAGTTTTATTGCATCTTTTTCAAAGAGGAATGGGAAGTCACACTAATTATTGTAAGTATTCCAGAGACAAGTGCATATATTGTATATGGCTTCATAATGATCTATCAATTTTCCTTCCAATTCTTTCATTAATAATTTTTAGATTTACCTGCTCTAGCATGACTAAGCACATAATCAAACTTTTAACAGAATTATCTACAACTTCAATATTCTTCCTTGTATAGATTCTTTCCTTGTCTGCATTATTTTACATTTACCAATATTGAATTCCTAAACCATTTTCAATTTATCATAACGTGTCTTCAAATTCTTCTGTGACTCTTAATTGTTACTGCCCTCAATAATTTTGTATAATAATCGTTTTCATGATAATTTTTATCTTTTCCAGACAATGTACGCATACATTGAATAGCTATTGCAGATTCCTGATGTATCCTGTCACAAAAACTGATCTCTTACAAACATAACTTTTTCATTGTTCCCTGGACAGTTATTACTATTCTGGATTTCTGCTGAAAGCAGTGTTGATAATACGGAGATAGTTTCATTATTGCTGAGCAGTGCTTGCACAGGGTCAAGGGCTTTTCTGTTTCTCACACTGCCCCACCAGTGAGGAGGCTGGGGGTACACAGGAAGGTAGGAGGGGCCACAGCCTGGAAAGCTGACCCCAACTGACCAAAGGGATATTCCATACCATATGGCATATAAAGTGGGGGGAAGAAGGAGGTATGGGAGAGATTTGGAGTGATGATTTTTTGCCATTCCAAGTCACCATGACACACGAAGGGGCCCTGCTCTCCTGGAGATGGATGAATACCTGCCTGCCTATGGAAGCGGTGAATGAATGACATGTTTAGTTTTGCTTGCATGCATGACTTTTATTTACACTATTAAAGTGTCTTTATCTCAACCCATGAGTTTTCTCACTTCTACTCTTCTGATTCTCTTCCCCATTCCACTGGTGGGGGAGCAAGTGAGAAGCTGCATAGGGCTTTAGTTGCTGTCTGGGCTTCAGCCACGACAGATGCATACTGCATAACTTATCTTCCATGTCTCTGCCAACAACGCTAGCTTAGATGATACACTAACTACTGGAATTACTAGTTCAGCAATGCTCTATTTCAGTTCTTTTAAAACCTTTGGATGAATCCTCTTGAAGTAGGCTGTTACATCTAATTTAACCATATGCTCTATAGTCTCTGAAACTTCTGTTCCAAATTCAGTTTGCCAAACTCATCTTTAAAAAAATCCCACAACCAAACAAAAGCAAGCATACAAATCCAAGCCCAGAAAAAGAGGGTCTGGCATGGAAATCATAGCAGGCAGTAGCAAACTCCAGGAAAGAGGCTCTCAGCCCCCATGACCCTCCTCCTTCTTGAAAGATACCCATATTTGGGTATCTTTCAAGCCACAGGCCCCCCCATGCCTAAAACCCACCATATTTGGACACACACATTCTTGCTTCCAAAGATATTCATATGTTAAGAGATCTGAGTAGCAGTTTTTAAAAATAAACTTAATTGCATAAGAAAAGTCATGAGGGAAAGGATGCAATCCAGAGAGATTTTCACAGTCTTGAGAAGTAGGTCACTGTGGACTTCACGAGGTTCAACGAGACACTACGCAAAGCCCTGCACCTGTGTTGGGGTAATCACCAGTATCAGTGCAGGCTGAGCGATGAATGGACTGAAAGCAGCACTGAAGAGAAGGACTTAAGGATACTGGTGGACGAAAAATTTTGTATGAGCCAGTGTAAAGCTCTGTGTATGCTTGCAGCCCAGAAAGCTATGTCTTGAGCTGCCTAAGAAGAAGCATGGCTAGCAGGTTAAGGGAGGTGATTCTCCCTTTCTACTCCACTCTCGTGAAAGCCCATCCAGAGTACTGCATTCCAGTCTGGGGGTCCCCAGCACAAGAAGCCTGTTAGAGCAGGTCCAGCCAGAGAAGGGGAATGAAAATTACTAATGGGCTGTAACATCTTCTCTGCGAAGACAGATGGAGAGAGTCAGGTTGTTCAGCATGGAGAAGAGAAGGATCTGGGAAAACCTCATTGTGGCCTCACAATACTGTAAGGGGGCTTTCAGGAAAGATGGATGAAGACTTTTTACCAGGGCCTGTAGTGAAAGACAAGGACTAATGGTTTCAAATTTAAAGAGGGTAGGTTTAGATTAGATATAACTAAGAAATTTTTATGATTATATGTGTTCAACACTGGAACAGGTTGCATAGAGAAGCTGTGGATTCCCCACACCTAGAAGTGTTCAAGGCTGGATTAGATGGGTCTGGTCTACTGGAAGATCTCTCTGACCTTTGCTGGAGGCTATGAACCAGATGATCTTTAAAGGTCCCTTTCAATCCAAGCCATTTGATTATTCCATGACTAGAATCACTAAACTTAGCAAACAGATGGATAAGAAGGGACACATAATAAACCGCATCAAGTTAAATGCAAGTGACTACATCAGGAGGTTGTTACTGAAAAGTGATACTTAAAAGGACAATTCCATTGTGATACTTAAAAGGACAATTCCATTGCTACTCACATAACTGCTTTTCACCCTTGACTTTTCTATTCTGGAGTATAAATGAGGCAGGATTAATGAGGGGAAAATTGCATATGACAATGCAATTCAGAATCAGAATGCAGATACAGAAAAGAGACTCAGGAAGCACATTCAGACAATTGTAGGCTCAGTTCTGGATCTTGAATGCTGAAAATTACAACAGAAATATTCTTCTAATATAATTCTTAAAAAAAAAAAAAAAAGTAAATTCTTAAAATTGATTCGTTTGCTTGAATCTTCAAAACAACCACCAAAATTTGACAGTACTTTGTAGAACTGTAGCAGCAGAAGTCACAACCTCCAAGCTCTGCTACAGTGACACGTCAGCATTTTCAGCACAGAAGTAATCACCACAGCTGTAGTTTTGGCTGCTGCAGCAGCAGCTGTTACTGCCTTGGCAGTAGCACAACCTGGGTTCTTCAGATGTTCATCAGCTTTTGACAGACTGGATATTCCTAAGAAGGGCAAATAAAAGGGGAATCTTACCACTATACGGGAATGAAAATTTCCAGGACTATTAAAAAGGCACTTCTACAACCCAAGGGCTTTCCACTTGAAAAATATCCAAATTTATATTTCACATACACAATGGCAGCATGTAATTTTCTGGTAAATACTTAAAATCCTCCTTTAAAATGTCAAGAAATAGATATCCTTAAATATTACACATTCACCAATGCTCTTTTGCATTGTAAGGCATACATAAAAGATCTAACAAGATCTATCTCAACAACAAAGTCAAGAAATATAAAAATGGAAAACACAATCCCCCCCAAAACACTTTTTTCCCCATAAGATGTGTGTCGATGGGGGAAACAACTACTGCATTCAATTTTTTGAAGACTCTCAGGTCCTTAGCGAGTTTCCAGGAAGAATGTAGAAATAACAAGAAGACCAAGAACTTTAAATGTTAGTTAAAAAATATATTAGGTATAAGATAACAAACTTATTCTTGGTTTTTTAACATGAATGTAAGTCATGATTAAGAAAATCTTGTGGGGTGAGGGGCACTGATTATCCCTACATAGCATCTAAATAGTTGCACAGCTTCAATCTCAACTACTTTTTAGGATTATTTCTATGAAAAGGTCACAGGAAGGGAAATCACTGTGGGTTTTGTGCTTTGGGTTTGGAGGGATTTTTTTGGTTTTTTAGGCTGTGCAAAATGCGCAGGAAGATCAGGTTCCAGACAACCTGCCCATTTCAGTAGTTTTAGTAGATATCGCAAAAGTAGCTGGGCTGACATCCACAAGTGATCACAGTGCTGGAGAAGAATTAGGAGTCTTTGAACAGCTATGAATTTTCACTCCCTTCATCCATCCAGGTAGATGTTTCATTGCAGAAGGCAATCAGATTGGTCAAGCGTGATTTACCTTTAGTGAATCAATGTTGACTACTGCTGACCATCTTCTTGTCCCCCATGTAGATAGAGATTGCCTCCAGCTTCTCACAGAAGTCACACCTGTTGCCCCTCCTCTACCAAAACCTTGACATGCAAACCTAATACACCCTAACAAGAGATCCAGAGACTCTTCAAGCACATTTTTTATTCAAACTCTACTATACTTTATGATTTGTTATCCTAAGGACTATACTAACACAACATTATAAATGAACTAAGAGACAGCTTTGTAGGCAGATGACAAAACTAAACTGGAAGCTGCTATGACATTAATGGAACAGTGGTTAACGGCATCAAAAATAAGGATATAGTGCTAAAAATAACAGTAATCATAATTTTAATGTCATTTCTTCTCCTTGACCACCTAGACTCCTTTGTGGATAGTTGCATATGGTACAAAGAACTGAAGCACACAAGATGCATCTGCACAGTAAAACTCCTTGAGTTTCCCATGGACTACCCAAAGCCTTAGTTTAAGCAGCCAGATTGGCTGCAAATAGCACTGGCAAAGAGGAGATTTAAAACGAAGAGGTACAGAACTTTCCTGTGGCCTGGAATGGATCTCCATTTTGAAAGCATCTAACTGTGAACCTTACCTCTCTGCTCATTCTTAAAGGGACAACTTCTTGTCCTCTGCCCTGACTTTATGTAGTTTACCATTTTCTTGGCATTTATCTGTTTTGCCTAGAGTGTATGAGAATGTGACTGCTCTGCCCAACTTCGTTTTTTGCTTCCCTGGCTGAAGAGCAAATATTCAAGATTATTCTGCAACTGCCTCAACAATAACTAAGGAACTGCCTGCCAAGAAAGTGAAAGCCCCCGTCACGTCAATTTTCCTAGAAATAAGAAAATAATCCTCCCCCACCTTAACATTCTACATCACTACAGTGCCACAAACCTGTTCCCACAGTCTGTTAAGACGATACATCTTTGGACGTGCAGGGGTGTAAGAGGCTGTGAAAATACATTTTGTTTTATTTCACTTAAACAAAATAAACTTACATGAGAGCGGTTATAATGCAAGGTTAGAACAAACGTTTAAAGATGCTTTAAGGATAAGAAAACATTGGAAGAAGTTCTCAAGAAATATTTTACACCTGAGCAGACATGGCTACATTGCATGAACCTCTCAGTAAGAGATTTTGGTATCAGTACACCAGCTCCTGACATCTTCAATGAACAATCTGCCCCACGAAAGGATTTAGACAGTAAGTAATGTTAGGGGTACATAATGAAAAATTAAAATAAAGCAAACAGCATAAACATGTGAGGAGAGTATCCGAAAGCCAGAAAGATAAGACGCAGAGATTTGGTTAACAATGACCATTAAAGGTAAAAAGAAGCCGTTCTATAGCTATACTGAAAAAAAATTAGAAAGTAAAAGGATGTTTTGACTCATTTGTGGAGTCACTGTTAGACTTCCTGTTCAAGCTTTTAATATCAAAATTAGTTAATCTCTTTTAAATAGAAGGTTAGAAATGTATAGGCTCCAAGAGGGCCCACTTCAAACCGAAATTGACTGTGTTTTTGTTTTGGTCAGGTTTTTTAAATGAAAATAGGAGGCTTCCTTTAGTACTTGTAAGGCTGGTTTATGTCTTCAGGGAGAGGAGTACAAGAAGAGAACATCAGTCTTACAGCCAGGCTCTGGGTTAGGTTTGAAAAGTGTCGCAGTACCTCCTGCTCTGCCTCTAGCAAGCTGCCTGGTACCTCTCCCATTGACTGCTTAATAGGTAGATCACAAAATGCTAATTAATACGTTCCATGTTGCTTAGCTAAATATAAAACATAAGCTAGAAAAGAGTTTTACCTAGCAGATATTTGCTATTTGTCACCTTCTGTACATTTTGCTTGGATTCACTTCCTTTTGTCAGATTTGTGTTTAATCTGTTTTGCTCTACTTACAGTTAAATCAGAATCTTACAGAGAGGGACTATTAATTCTGATTTCCTTGATCGTGGCCAGGACACCACTACCCTTGAACTTGCCACTTTTTCTATATCTGTGCAAAACAGCAGTGTATCTAAGAAAGGATTTTTTTTTTTTTCCCCTGGGCAAATTCTATTTACATAAAATATTCATTTTGACTGTTCATTTATCTTTTCTGATAATTTCATTTAAAAGATGTATGAAGAATTAATACAATTATCCTTCTAGGAAATTCTGAAGGCATTTTATTTTCAAATAGTATTTCCAAATTCTTCTGTTTGTACCTGGAATTCAATGATTTCTAAAAATTCCTCTGTGTAACAGGTATAGATATTTTCTGTATTACCAAAAAACAAAAACAAAAACAAAACGAACAAACAAAAAAAAGACAAAAATTTAGACCAAAGTTTTCTGCCTCTGAACTCCCCTCTTTTCACCAAATACTCACTAGCTCTCATCTCTACTTCACTACATCTTTCGCTATCCCATTAAGTCCCACTGCTTCTAATTCCCCTTTGTTTCTGCTTTTATGTCACTTATCAGTGGCTTATGTCAAGACTTAAGTGCTTTTAAGATGGAGCAGATTATAATGAGGTACAGATTATCTGATTTAAAATACTTTTTCTTCGTTGCCATTGTAAATGCCCACAGAAGTATACAGAATATAAAAGGGATCCATAGATGTACATAGAAGATGTATATATCTGTAAGTTTTTCATATATCCAGACATGCACACATGTTTTTCTTGGCATTTTGTATTCAAAAGTAATAAAGTTGGACAGAAAATATTTCACAGGTGACCTGCTGCCAAGAAGAATTTGAATTATTTTCGGTCATTTTGAGTTATAAGGTCTCAAGATAAAAGAAAAGAACATTAAGAATAAGCCATTAAGTCACTTAACCAAACAGTCCTAAAGGACTTTACTGCTAAAGTGAACCACATTTCACTGTCCCTCTACCTGCTGTAATGAATGATACATGAAGCACTTCAGATAGTACCATGGGGTTCAGAGTGATGAGCTGACAATGTGACTTTCCTTGGCTTCACTGGCAAGCCATCAAAAAGAAGTATTAAATCATTATGGGTTTCTTTTTCCCCCTCCCAACATTCTCCAACTGCCAAGTACACACATACATATTTTTATTCGAATTATGTAAGGCTCCGTTCGCTCACCTTTCATAATAAAGAAAGTACTGCATCATGTTTGCTTTGTAACTAAGTTAAGATTTACCAACATGGAAGGTTATCCATTTATTTGCAAAAATATCTTAAAGATCCATATAGTGAAATCTTTATACAGTGATTATGACTCAGTGAAGACTGTACGGAAAGTAAAAAGTAAGAATAAATAGGACATAATCTAAGCTTAAAGTCCCATACTGACCAATTTGGTTTTGTTGCATACACTCCAGCTCTACGTTTGAGATGATATCATGCAGTCATAAAGGAAAGGAAGAAAGGAATTTTATTCTATACTTTTTTTAACCAAAACTCTGATGCCTGTGCTCATTATTACAAAGTTTGCACTGTTGGACATTGTGTTACTATGCACACCCTATACAACAGAGAACTCTTACTGTAAGAAAGCAGCCACGTCCATCCTTCTGCTAACATTTTGCCATCATCCAAACAACTCAGCAGAATTTCATGCCCTCAGGAAAAAAACATGCAAGAAGAAAGCAGACACTAGCTTTGAGACTATGACACTCAGCTAGATGCCCAATGGATTAGGATCCTAGATAATCTTCCTTACATTGTTTTAGATGACTCACGGATCAGAAAAATGCCCTCCACCTCTCCAGACAGTCTGGAGAGAAGAATAATCTACGGGCGACAGAGGGTAAAATGAAATAAAATAGACATTTTCTACAAATTAAGGAGTTTTTTCCTATCTCCACAAATTTGATTCATAGAAAAGGTCACTTCTTCAGAGGTTCAGATATACAGAACCTTAACTAGTCTATCAACACCAAAACCCATGAAGGCTTTGGACTAAAATATTTCTACACAGCATGTGTTCCCACACCATTTCCCCTTGACTGTGGGCATAGGTTCCAAATTTAGCAGTAATTTGCTTAAGGACCTCTGTAAGATTTTAAGAGAAGTCATCATTATGGGGTTAATTCAAAGGAGAGCTCAGTGAGCTCAGGGAGATGATGAATTTTTATAGCATAAAGTGACTGACTCATAGTCCAGGTCCTCCTTTGGTGTATGTGCAGGTGTAGCAGCTTTAGTTTTGTCTAGTCCCAGCTCAGGTTATGTGAAAATTAAAAAAGGGGATGTATATAAAATTAATAATTAGGAGAAAAAAATGGAAATTCCCTTAAACACTGATAAGCTACCTGCCAAGGAACTGTCACTGGCTAGTAAGATGACCTGTCTGAGTAACAGAAGTATTTGAGCATGGAGTATGAAGGTTTGTATCCTTTTTGAAAGGAGAAGAAAACAGTTCATAGATTATGACCACACAGGTCATCAGAAGTCAGGTAATTCATAATTCTGACCTTAGATGAAGCAGAAGCAATTTCTAGACAAAGTTTGGTATGCTTATTCCTCTCTGACTTGAGTGGATACAGCACAGCAGACCAGGTTTCTTGATTCAAACATTTTACTTCCAAGTATTTTATTTCTGTTCCAACAGCAACACAGTAAGCTGCAGAGTTCATAACAGCAACTTCAAAAGTAGAAGTGAACAACTTCACCAAATAAAGGGAATAACAGTAGCAGCCTCAGGAAACCCTTTTTTAAATTTATTTATTAAATAATAAACAGAAATGTTACTAGTAATGTTGATAAAACCCTCTTAAAATACACATGGAAGGTTGAAAGAAATTCGTAATGGAATGAGGCTAATTTTCCCCCAAATGCTCCTGCTTTGCAACATATTTTTCAAGTATTCAGATAGAACTTCAGAACTGAAAAATCAAATCACAAGCTGGAAAATGAGGGGGGTTACTTGTCATGAATTGAATAAATAAATAATTCCTGGTTCGGGTATTCCTCCCTCCACCACAAACAACACACTCATCCCAATTTTTGCAAAGAAGAAAAGAATGTCAGGGGAAAAATACTATTATTTTGAAGTTTTCAGCACTGTTCAGTCAGTTAAAAACTTTAGATAAGAGCCCGCTTTAAGAGTGAAGAGCAGATCATAGTCACAAATAACTACATAAATTATTGATGCATACAATCATACCAAAACAACTGAAATAAAAGATTAAAACCAGTAAAAAATAGGGAATACAGAAAATGTTTTACATAAATTAATCAAAACTTATAGAACAGAGGTCACTAGGAAAAATCCATATTGTAAAAGATGTAAGACCAGTAAATGTTTGAGTGTGTTAGGAAAAGTTTTACTCTACTGTTATATTTCCAAGATTAGATTAAATTAGGAATAGCTGGTGGCATATTACAAAAAGCTGTTCTAAAGAGGAAATCCTTCTCAAATAAGGATGTTTCTCATCAGGAAAGGCCTGACACCAAGCAAAAATGTTATCCTGAATTAGAAAGAAATACAAAACCATGCCTGGTTATGCAAATATTTGCAGAGGAGTATAAAAAAAACAGAGACAAATTCTTACAAAGTGATTTGAACCACTCAGCTGAGCGCATCTAAGCTTAATGAAATTTCATACAATTGGATGCAAGGTCACACAGTCAGGAACAGAATTAGCATACAGAACAAATTTGTAGCATAGGAACTGCAAGGAGTAAGGATCTAGAGAGCACAGCCGACAACCAAGTCCGCACAAGCTTCCAGCACTACGCTATCCAAGCAGGTGAATGTGTTCCCTTGCATAAAAAGGGGATTCCCTTCCCACTATTTTATTTTTGCATGCAGCATCATTGTGCTCAATGTTATTATATTCACTGTAGCTAATAATATTTTAGTGTGTTGAAAAATTGCTGAGTGTTGAGTCACAAAAGAGAAAAACTTGTTCTGTGCATCTTAGCAAAAGAAAATAGAGGTTATAGGGTACAGTATATAAAATCCTTGATGGGGGTAAAATAATGGACACTAATTACTCTTTTAATGGAGCAGGAAACAGCCAGAATGAGCAGCAAGATGTTGCCATCAACAGTGTCTTTAAATATTGCCATATTAACTTCCTTGCAGTTTTGTGGAGGCTTATCTGTGTTTCAGGTTTGATCTGTCAATACAGGTGACAGTGAAAGCTCTTTCGCCAATTGTTTTCAATGTTATCCAGTCCCGCAGGTCTAAAGGACTTTACTGGGAGTATATGCCTGTCTTTAATGGGAGTATATGCCTAACACCCTTCCCATCTACTGTTGGAATAGAACATATTCCACCACTGTTTCATATAAATATCAGCTGTTTTCCAATTACACTGGACATCATTTATTAAATATTTTCTCTCTTTTGAATATTCCTGGGGTTTGTATCTCTTTAATGTAACTACTATCAAAGATTATTGTTAGGGATAGGTTCTTTTGTTTATTTGGACTTTGGTTGGGTTTTTTGTTTTTGGGTTTTTTTTTAATAGACTTTGAAAATCCTTGCAACTTCCTTTAACATTAATGAAGAGATGTTTTACTGATACATACAAGTTCCCTTATATTTTCTTAGACTCCCCAAAAATGTCTGAATCTAATTTCTAATTTATGTTAATTGGCATAAACATCAGACATTTAATGATTAAACAATAAACACCTTATTCCATGGCTGTTTTAAGGAAGATGATATTACCCAACCCAGGAGGTGCTGAATGCTAGCTACTTCATCAAAGCTGTGGAAAATGTGAG
>JAWWES010000081.1:86976144-87010553 GCA_035583135.1 Lophotriccus pileatus | reverse complement strand
CTTTAATGTAACTACTATCAAAGATTATTGTTAGGGATAGGTTCTTTTGTTTATTTGGACTTTGGTTGGGTTTTTTGGTTTTGTTTTTTTTTTTAATAGACTTTGAAAATCCTTGCAATTGCCTTTAACATTAATGAAGAGATGTTTTACTGATACGTACAAGTTCCCTTATATTTTCTTAGGTTCCTCAAAAATGTCTGAATCTAATTTCTAATTTATGTTCATTGGCATAAACATCAGACATTTAATGATTAAACAATAAACACCTTATTCCATGGCTATTTTTAAGGAAGATGATATTACCCAACCCAGGAGGTGCTGAATGCTAGCTACTTCATCAAAGCTGTGGAAAATGTGAGAAGCCATTGGAATATGGAGTGGCATTTAAGAGGGTAAGTAAAGCTTAGAAAGGTACAAGACTCTTCATTCGAGAATCTGGTACAGCATCAAGAGCACCACAAAAGCAATACTGACAAAAATAGAGTAACCTTTGAAAGCTGGGACTTCAGCTTGAATGGAAACAATCCTTTTATGATTTCATCCCAAAAGGTAGCCCAGTTTTCACATATGTTCTCTTAAATGAGAAAGTGAGAACAAATCTGAAGTCCTCTAATTGTCCATGTCCCAAAGCACTGATTTTTAAAAAATTTTAGTTTGTCTGGCTTTGTTAGATACTGAGCAGATGATTTCTCATCGTGAGAAATTTGAGGTTTGGTCTTTTTTCACATTGCTATAAAGCCAAATATTCTTTTGCAACATCAGAGTTTAAGTCCTCATCACTCAGACTCCTACAGTATTTTTTTTGTGGGAAAACAAAGTTCAAGTCCTTTCTGAGCCTTATTCATAAAAAGGTCTGGAAGGCATTTTTAACAGCACCACTGCTCGATGGAACACTGTCTCTGGCCTGATACATATTTCATTTCACACACTGAGAATGGACCACTGCAATGATATATTTTGTAACCTTTGTAACACAGTCCTTAATGGTTTTCAGATTTCAGTCTTGTTTCAATTAATACACATTTTTGAAAGTACCAACCTTAAAAATAGAGTCAGGAATGCTGCAGAATTTACTTCAATGCTTGGTAAATCCCTCACACTGTGAGCTTCCCCTGCTCTGAGTCTGCTTGTCCAGTCCATAGAGCTCATGATTTTTAGCAACACTAAAGATCCCATTATCAAGGTTTTGTTCCCTGCATTTGTACTGGTAGACCCCGATCAAGTAATCTCTTAACCTCATTTATGAGGAAGTGCAAAGATGAA
Source organism: Lophotriccus pileatus (assembly GCA_035583135.1). Classification (NCBI taxonomy): domain Eukaryota; kingdom Metazoa; phylum Chordata; class Aves; order Passeriformes; family Tyrannidae; genus Lophotriccus; species Lophotriccus pileatus. The sequence continues at coordinate 87,009,290 of JAWWES010000081.1, read as the reverse complement.
GCTTGTTAAATCTTTCACTATACAATACATTTTCTACTCTTGTAATTAGTGCCATGGCTTTCTCTGAACTTTCTCTAATTCAGCCATATTAATTAATGAACCACAGACCTCAAACTGGACACAGTATTCAAGTAACAAATGCACTCATATCCAATTCAGAAAGATATGCCAGTGAAATACATCTCTACTTATTCCTCCAAAGTTCATAAAAGTTACTTGAGACATGGAATTGGACTGGAAACTCATACTGATCTGATGATCTGATTATTGATCTGATGATCAATAAGTCAAAATGTAGGAGTCAGTATTTCCTGTTACCTGAAGTTATTATGTGCTACTCCCACAGAGTAAATTGCAGCTCAGGCTGTTATAGTTATCATTTCACAGAAATACTTTCTTTTTTCTTACCATAAATATGGATGGCATTTTATTTTTCCTGTACAGTTCATTGCATTGAAACACATTTAGCTTTGTGCCAACCTTGGCTGGGTAAGTGTCAGTGAACAGAATCATGGCTGAATCCTCTACCTTACTTAACAATGCTTCAACCTTCCAGTCCTCGGCAAACCATCAGTAGCTATTACATCGTTTTTTAGGATGTTTAGGATTACCCTTTAATACCTGTGAAATATGTGAAGTGTTGCTGGTTGAATATGCAAGACTTCACTTCTGAATCAAAATATGGACTGCTAACTCTAAGCTTCACAGAAATCAGAGGATATTACATTAACACTTTTAGCTTTATCAACCACTACTTCTAATTTCATCAAAAATACATCATGCTAGCTTGACACGGTCTGGCTTTCCTATAACTCATGTTGATTGGCACTAATTATACAACACTTCTTTAATTCATTATTAATTAGGTCCCTTATTATTTTGCCCAGAAGTGATGTCAAGCTGACAGACATGTAATTATCCAGGTCATGCCTTTTACCCTCTTTGAATATTGGCATGTTAGCCATTTTTGTGCTCTTTTTCCAATATTTCAAAGCTTACAAGAAAAATCAACACTAATGATCCAGGAAGCTCATTGGACAGCCCTGTTGAAACTCATTACCTGGGCCTGCCAACTTAAAAATGTTTAAATTTAGCCACTATTAAAGAGCAACCCCTTGAGTGCCTATTACCAGAGATTATTTCATTGACTTCCTATTATACAATTACATAATATAACACATACATCTTTTAATTTTCCTATCTTTTTACATCACTTAACAATTTCACCACATCTCTCTCACGTTAGACCAATACATCTGTTTGACTCTAAAGTAATTCAGTGCTTCATACTGGCCTTAGTTATGCTTACTGTTGGACTTATTTCCCTTCTGTTTTCATTTTCCTTCAATCGCTTACAATGTACATATTGCTTAATATTATAGCTCTACAAGTTGATCACTCAAAATGGGGATAAGTTTTTAATTCATGTGACCTCTTTTAGTCCTAGCTGTAAACCAACAAGTAAAATTTCCATAAAGCACATATGCATTTTTAAACAAACAAAACAAAGGGAAAAAAAACCTTTTCTTTTTAACCTGAAAAAAATACTCCCAAAACTCACCATTATTTCCAGCTATGCTACCAGTAGGGGATGCTGTGATTCAGGAACCAGGCCTGCAGGGCTGCTCCTCAGCCACAGGGCTTGACTTTCCAAACTCCAAAGCCCTAGCCACAAATCATTGCATACCTAGCTGAATGTCAGTCCCATTCTTTCTCCCTACACTATACTTCTTAGACTTGGTTATAGGAAGGTCACTGAGCAGCGTAAGCCAAAAACAATAAACCCAAGCATGTGTTCTGGCTTGACATCCAGTGTTCATCACTGGAGACAAGAACTGTGGATTACATTGCAACATGCATGTGTACAGATAATGTCAGCAATCCTCCTGCCAGCTCAAATTCTTCACTGTCCTTTCCCAAAAACCAAGCAACACATCCCCCTCAAGCACAAACACAGACAACTTGAACTCCAATCCAGAAATCTAGGAAAGTCAGTTGCCAAATTTGGAAATCTTAGGTTTTACCACATCCGCTTCATAGGCACTGAGTCCATGTACTTTAAACCTCCAGAAACATACCTGTGCAAAAGGAACAGCAGTCAAAATAAATTCAAGGAAGTTTATAAATCAATTAATAATTTAACAATATTAGGTAAGAATCCTTTCCCACAAGTAGCCAGGCAATAGCCTCATTCCTGATCCTCACGGTTATGAGTCACAGGTACATTCAAACACAGCCCCTGCACTCCCTTCTGTTTGTCACTCAGCTTGTTTTTCAGGCTTGAAACAAACTGAACTGGGAGCAGGTCCAGTTTCACCTCTGCCCTCAGAGAGGCATTCTGTTATCTTAAAATTTAAAGTTGAAAGCAACTTTCTATTAACCAAGATGTCTATCCTTAGCACCTACCTGATATGCTTTCCCTATTTACCCATATGCTGACCAAGAAGTTACTTTTTGTACAGCCTCACTACCCATGCAAAGCACACAAAAAACTCAACCCAGCTTAACATCTCACAGTTGTTTACCAAAAGGCACTGAAAGAAAGTCCCCATCTTTACTATTTAAAGTCAGGGTTCAGGACTTAATAGATTAGGTTAAGATTTCAGCTGTTAATACCAAATCTGCAGTACACATCAGAATTCTTCAATACAACATTGTCTTTTTCACTACAGGTAATGAACAGATCCTTAGGGCTAATAATAGTTTCATAGCACCATTTGAGTACTTTTGTTACAATTGCTGTTACCCCAATTTGTTTGTAAATCCATTTATAGTATCTAAAACACATTTGAGAATTCCTTTCAGCAGCTGATGCCCAAGGACCATGTTTTACATTTGGTAAAACAGAAAGCTTCCATTGAGCACACCATTTTCCAAAAGATGTAATCTTTTAATGTAATCTCCTTAATCTTAAAGTTAAGGTACTTCCCTACATCTAATTAGGTACTAAATCATAGCTCTGCTACCAATTGCAGACTATTTAGAGAGGAGGGTGAAGATGCATGTTTTCTCCTTCCCTTAATCAACAACTCCTTCCTAGAAACAAAGATCCAATTTACTCGAGATTTTCTTGAGACTGACTCTTTCCTTCCACAAATCAAAGTTTAGTAAAAGAATGTATATGGCCAGAAAAATCTTTAATTAATGTGTGTATTTCGGAAGAAGAAAAAAACAACAAGCAAACAGAACCAACACCACCACCAACAAAGCCCTAAAACCAACCAAACACCAAACTCAAACCATTCTGTCCCAAGAAAATATACTACACCAGGCTTCTATGCTAATTTTCCCTTCTTCTTTATATCCCTAATGGAGAATACAAATTCCAGTCTTAGAAAGTTATTCTTACAAATTAAATCAGTGATTTCAATATTCACACAAAGTTCACAGAAATGGAAATAACCTGCCATTAAAACAAATAAGTGACTAGCAGAGTTTCTGCACTGTTTTACCATATAGTATAGCAACTCTAAAGTCTCGAATTTCCTCCTAGATCTTTCTCCTACGTTTTTAATTAGTACAAAACAAAGGGATTCCATTTTAATAATTAAAGACTAGTAAAAGCAGCCTAGATATCTCAATCCATGAAACATTAAGAGAAAATCTAGCCAAATGTCTGCCTATGTAGATGACTTCAATTTATGCTTTAGACCAAGTAAGAGTTACTGAAAGAAACAGGCTTTTGAGTTAAGCACTCTTTTACTGAAGCTGGAGATAAGCATTACACACTGTTCCAAAAAGACAACTTTTTTATTAGATAGCCATTGCTATGTCAAAGACCCAGTCCTTAATTAAGGAACTGGGGGGGAGGAAGGAGGGAATGGAGAAACAAGGAAGAGGACATGAGTGAAAACAGAAGGAAAGTTGAAAAAATGTGGAGGATAAAACACATCCAAAGCTGAACATTTAAAATATGTGGGAAAACACCTATAAAGCTGCAATTCATTTTATAAATTCCATACTATTTAAATATATTTTCACTGCATGACTGGATTCACACTGCTTACACTGCCTTTTTGTTTGAATTCTAGAGCTCACTAAAATGACATCTCCACTAGAAAGTGCCACTGATAGCATTTGTCCTGGCATCCAGTTGCCAGCACATCAACAAAAATGTGTGCACAGCAGGCTGACAGAGAAGACTTCCTATGGAGGATGTTGTCTCAGCAGAGGATGCATGGGTAACTGCCGTGATGCATATTCTCACAGCATTTGTATCACACTGAGGGACACTAACAGCCCCTTTAAATAAATGAGAGGTGCTTTTAAGGCAATGTTCCCAGTGCTCCATCACATCCTTCTCATATTGCACATTCCTGGTTCCTCTGTAGCAATTCCATGATCTGTTCTTCCACATGGCAGTATTTGTTTTCTCAGTTCAACTTTTGACAGGTGAATACCACGGGATTTGGATGGTGATGGATAGCAATGCAAACCTGGAATAATCAGTAATGAATGCCTAACTTCCAGGTGTAGAAAATAAGTTCCTGTAATGTCAGTTAAATTCACCATATCTCAAACACACCTGAGCTCCATGAGCTGCTTTGAACATGGAAAAACTGATAATCACGTTCCATTTAAAACCCTCCATTGCAGTTAGTAGAAAATACTTTGGGATCTGGAAAGCATGGACTGAAGGCACAGGCATGCAAGGTCTTCAAGGCATATCTTGTTGCACACAGTGTTAAAACTAGACAATGCTTGAAAAAAATAAAAGCATGTGAAAAGGTGATCATCTACATTACAGTTTTATTTACAGCAACAATACCTGTTATGTACGTAATTCTACTTTTTTTGGTTTACTATATTGCCTCCGATTATGAAAACTGCAACTGCCATTCTCCCCTAGTTACACAAGTCCTGATGGAGAGAGGAAAACTCATGATAATTTGTGCCATGAATGCAGGATCATTTTACCCCAACTTATATATTCCATTGGCAAGACTGAGTTTGTGAAATGTGCATCTCAAGGATTCCTGGTTGTAAACTTAGAGTACATAGTTGGAGACCACCATGGAAAGATTGCATTGCCTCTCAAAACAATGTATACCACTAACAGGGAACACATTACACAATGCCAACAATATGGATATTACACAACCAAACATTTCTATTGCTATTACAGTCTGCTGTATTTTGTCTGATGCTTCCAAGAGCATTAAATAAAAAGGGTAAGTATTACTGGCAGGTCAGAGGGTATGACGTTTAAGGATGCTACTTCCTGATTTGGAGAAGCCTGTTACAAGATCAACTTCCAGAGCACTATCAGATGCCATACGACTGAAAAGTTTAAGAAAAGGTGCCTTTGCATATTATGCCATAATCATTGAACTGATTTGTGCTGTTGTGAACAAACAGAACTTGCCTTGTAAACTCACGTTAGTTACTTTTACTTAGAGGACAGACTACCAAGAGAAAGGATGGATGGTCCTTATTTATTCTGGAGTTTAAATACACAGTGATTTTTACCAACATTAATATATGCAGCAGTAAGGGGAAATAAGTCTATCTGGTTTTACTAGGTAAAGGCAAGACAAAGTTTTTAAGACAGCCTACACATCAGTGTAGAATACTTCACATTTTCATAGTGACAGAGCATGAACTATGGTTTGTACTCCAAGAGACTGTAGTTTCAGCCTGGGATAAATTATCTATGAGGAACAAAATAGTGACTGACAAATCTGAAAGTTTTATTCCACACTGGTTTCAGGTCTGAATTTGTGGCTTGAGAACTGTAATGCTGCTTTGCTACTTATCTGGTTTAGTCTATTGTACTTTGATACTGATGTGTTAAAGTCTGTCCTCATAGATTCATTTCCCTGTGCACCTGCTTGTGGCAACAACAGTAAAAGTTTCTGCTTTTCCCCACTTCTTTTTCCTGCAAATCAAGGTTGGCTTTTCCACAGGTATGTGGATGGTGTAGCTGAAAGTGCAAGACTTCATATAAACAGCTATTCCCAAGTAGGTACGTGAACTTAGCCCACAGGAAATTATAAGAAGCAAAATCTAAGGTCTTTCTATGAAGATCACCAGACCTTCTTTGTTTCACTGGTGTCAACAGCTTCACATACCACAAGTACTTCAGGGAGAACATCCAAGAACAGCATTCCATAGTTCAGACCAGTGGGATGGGATTTGTCTGGGTCCTCAGCAGATGCCATGCCAATTTAAACATTGTTAATTTATTATGAGCAGCAATGATCCAAGCAGATATATTATTCATAAGAACATCAAAGATCCAAGGAAGAGGACCACATAAAATTACTTGTTTCAGGTCTCTTTGCAGAGATGATTGCACCACGAGAGAATTCTGCAAGCCAAGACATTCTACAAACTTGGTAGAGAGTCAAACTAAAATACAACCAGATTTATGCTTAAAAACAGGCTATTCCAAGTAATTAGTTTATCTTTAGAGCATGAGATGGACATATCAGAAGACCATTCGTAACATCACATTTATGCTCAGTTGACAGATAATTTGCATAAGGTCAGACAGGCTGAATGCAAGTTACTGGGTTTCACGTAGGGATCCTTTACCATCTTTGCATATGCTCAGGTGCTACTCAAAACATAACATACGTTAACTTGGCCACTGCACTAACATTACAAAATTATAACCATCATAACAGACCCAGGGCTTATAGAAAGGTCCGTGCTCAGTAACCTACACTGCATAACAGTGCATTACAATGCATAACTCTAACTATTACTCCCAAAATCTAGGTCATTACAAAGAACAAACTGAAGGCCAGACAGATCATCACTGAAACCAGCAGCAATAGAAAGGTGAAAAACAGAAGGAAGGAGGAAGAAGGGGAAGAGACAGAAAGGGAGATTAAGTTCTTGTAGGTGGAGTGAATGAAAAAAGAGGAAGGGTGTCCATGCAATTACTCACGTACAATATAGCCTACAAACACATGACTTCTACAGACAGAATAGTTTAGACCTTGCTTTAAGCTTTAAGTCTGAGTTGGTTCAACTTCATCTATAAACTGACATAAGCAAGTTAAGCAACTTTAGGCTCACATGATTTGATTCAACTTGATACTGCCACATCAATTTATCTACATGATATGAACAGCAGGTTTAGAATCCTGACCTGTTAAACTCTAGTGAAACCACAGTCATTACCTGGGACCATGTTCCATCACCAGCATTTAAAAGGCAAGTCATTTACTGACAACAGATAAAAGTGGTCTCTCGAGCAAGGGCCAAACAAAACTTGGACTCTTCTTCTCCAGGCAGAGGCCTTGTTTGAAAGCCATGTTTACATGATGGAATGCTACCCAAGGAAATTAAGCAAGTAGGTAAATTATGTCCCACAACCAGCCTCACACAGTCTGGGTGGTGTTACCCATAGGTGGATGGTCTCAGTGTCAGATTACCTGCATTAAAGGAGCAGAAATTGCTACCCGTAATGGAGCAATGCCTACTTTGAGCCTGACAAGATCCAGTTCCTAAAGACATTTCAAGAGTGTGAATCCCAAGAAGAATCACACACCTTCATCCTCTCAGCTGAAGGGCAAATGCTTATGTCCTCACCTTCAGACGTGCCAGCTTAGGTAGTTCTCCAGCTCATGCTGATTACCATTCTAGGCACTGGTGGTTTCTTTTAAACAAGTAGCAAGTGCAACTACTTAATTCAGGGTTGAAAATCTTGCTTCCAGGAGTGTTGTAATGCTGAGTATAGTATCTTTGCATGTCCATTTGTGAATCTAGCTATAAATACTAGGCCATGAACAAATTAAAGGACTGTCACTGTACTGGGTTTGCAGGGCCAGGTTTTGGTAGAGCGGATGGGGCTACAGGGGTGGCTTCTGTGAGAAGCTGCTGGAAGCTTCCTCCATGTCCGATAGAGCCAATGCCGGCCAGCTCCAAGACGGATGTGCTGCTAGCCAAGGCCAAACCCATCAGAAATGGTGGTAGTGCCTCCATGATAACATATTTAAGAAGGGGGAAAGAAAAAAAGCTATTGTGCAGATGTAATTGTGGCCAAACAGCAGAGTGAGAGGAACAGCTCTGCAGACATCAAGATCAGTGGGGAGAAGGAGGGGGAGGAGATGCTCCAGGTGCCACAGCTGAGATTTCCCTGCAGCCTGTGGTGCTGGCAGCTGTGCCCATGGAGGTCTACAGGGATGCAGAGATCCACTTGCAGCCCGTAGAGGAGACCCACACCAGAGCAGATGGATGCCTGAGAGAGGGCTGTGAACCCACGGGAAAGTCATGCTGGAGCAGGGTCCTGGCAGGGACCTGCAGACCCATGGAGAGAGGAGCCCACACCAGAACAGGTTTACTGGTGGGACCTGTGACTCTGTGGGGGACCCACACTGGAGCAGCCTGTGCCTGAAGGACTGCACCCTGTGGTAGTGACCTACACTGAAGCAGTTTGTGGAAAACTGTTGCCTGTGGGATAGACTCACATTGGAGAAGTTCATGGAGGACTGTCTCCCGTGGGAGCGACCCCATGCTGGAGCAGGGGACTCTTCTCCTTGAGCAATGTCAGGAATAACCTGTGATGAACTGACCAAAGCCCCCCTTCCCCATCTCTCCGCGCGACAGCGGGGGAGAATGTAGAGCTTGGGAAGGAGCGAGAGGTGGGGGAAAAGGTGGTTTTAAGATTTATTTTACTTCTCATTATTCTGCTCTGATTTTTTTAGCAATAAATTCAATTCATATCCCCAGTCGAGTCTGTTTTGCCCTTAATGGTATTTGGTGAATGATCTCTCCCAAACCTTATCCTGAACCATGAACCCTTGGTTAAATTTTCTCTCCCCTGTCCACTTATGGAGGGGAGTGATAGAGCAGCTTTGCCCTGGTGTCCAGCCAGGGTCAACCCACTACAGTTCACACAATGCCAAAAGACAAACACCTAGGGTAATTAATCACCCAATTACATCCAATTCACTGTCGAAAAGAATACATATCTACCCAGTACAAACCAAACCCCTGCTGCAGCCAAACACCACTTCCAAACCTGCGAAAAGTCTGCCAAGCACCAAAACCAAATTAAGTACAAAGCAGATACTGTAATACCATTCAGCTCTGAAACACTTGACAAGCCTGGGTTTTAAAAAGGTACAGATTGGACTTTCCATAGTTAAGAAACACAAATTTTGGCTTTCTAAATATATTGTTTATTTATAGTTAAACATTAACATCTGAACAGAAATCTGCAATCACACTGGTATAATCTTTCAGTGATGTTTCTGTTTAAACTGAAGTCCACAGTAGCCACATGTTCCAGTCTTTGTATCTTTGTCCTGCAAAAATATAAAAATAAAACAGCTGATATTTTCACTTTAAAAGAAACTTTTAGAAATTACAATTTTTCTCTTATTTATTTGTGCTATCTTAAAACTGATCAGTATAGCTGAAGTACTGAGTTTAATCTTATTTGAAACACCGGAAGAAAGAATGATGGTATGAGGGTCATGCTTTATTTCTGTATCCTATGCAGCTTCCCTTCTGCCAGACTTTTAACTACCAGACCTAATTCTGACAATATAATTTTGAAGTCAAGCCAAGAGATTTCTCTTCAGCAATAAAGGATCCTCTTTCCAAACTGGACACCTTAAGCCAGTTCAGTTATATCTGCTTCAATGTTCTGAAAAGATCACTTCATAATTATTTTAATATAGAATAGGATTTGGCATTTCCAAGAGAGGAATTTTGGTCAGTTAACAGAGTTACTGTTAGCTACAGGAAGGAGGAAATTTCAGTAGAAATCCATGAGAAATGCTGAAATAAAATGTTTTAGAGAAAAGGAGCAGTTACTGCTGTACAAAATTTTATTATTTTCTCCAAAAGATACAACACAAGACAGTCAAAAACTCAGGAATCTTCTGATATTTAGCAACATAACTACTTGCAGTCATGCAACAAATTAAACTCATGGTTCCCCTTCCTCAATACAGGATTCAAAGCCAAAAATCCAAACTACCCTCCATTCTCAAAAGCCTAGATTTCAATTGTTAGGAGTAGGGGAAACAAGCTGATCTAATACCATTCTCTCTGTTTGCAGACTTTAGCTTTCAAGATTTAAATCAGACATCTTGTAATTTGATTACTAACACAAAAAAGACCTCAAAATTCACAACAAACTAAAGCATTCTTCAAGAAGAGTGTGGTATAGGTCAAACAAATCAACATGAATGCAATTGAACAGTAGTGTGCTATACAAGTTAAGGCTGGAGAACATTTCACAAGTTAAGGCTGAAGCTTCCTAAGTGTTATGAATCAAAACCTCCCAGCATCTGACTTTGAACAGTGTCAAACGAATCATTACAAAGTCCTTTTTTTCAAAATAGAGATGCTTGTGGTTATAGCTAGGAGTCACAACAACACTAAAGGACACCAGCTCTCCCCTACCGTTCTTTTGGGCAATAAGTAAATGTCAAAGCAAGAAGAGATTTTAAGACATCTGCAATCAGGGTCTGCCTGGGAACAGTACTTCAGTCATCATCACTGATTCCACTGAGGTCATATAAGTGTAGCCTCAATATTTTTACTCTCTAGAACAAGAAGACACTGGAAATTATCGCTACATTCAATAGGAGGATAATACAACAATTATTTTTCATTGACTCTCTGTCTATGATTGAAACATTCAACCTTCAAAATTACCAAGATTCCCAAACACTGAGAGGTTTGGTTGGTTGGTCTTATCTTGTTTTCCCTTAAACTCTCAAAACTCAAAAATAAACTGCATGTCCCTAAGAATACTGCAAATGCATTGTCCGTCTACATGGTGGCACTTAAATAACTGGAGTCTCAAAATACAGCAAGAATATTAGTTCTTTGCTCTCAGGGTACTGCTTGTTCTTACTACTTCACTCAATTTCTTTTTTAAAAATATATTGTCCTATTAATCAAAATTTCAAGAAGAAATTTCTGTGACTTCAAATAAGAGCCTTCTAATTCTTCCAATTTTTTATTAGGCAACAAATAAAATCAGCACTTCAAGTGATTACTCCTTCTACTCAGTTAAACTAACGTGACAATAAGTAGATGATCTTACAATTTACAGGCAAAATGTGTTGTAGGCAGAGTAATGATATTACCAAATTTATGTATACTTTAGGATGTCCCAATGCTCCACCACCACCATCGCATGATATCACTCTGCTTTCAACTTGACTCACAGGCTGCTCTGCTATCAAATCAATTGCAAAATTCTTGTTCACCTGTAAGAAAAAGAGGGAAACTTTTAGATACCTTCCCCATTCAAACAGAAAGCAATTGCTATTTGCTGCCTCCCAAGCAGTTCCACTACAGCCACTTTGTAAAGTTACTGCATAGGTTTTCTCCCACCTTCTCCACCAACTCTGTGCCATAAGCCAGATCAATGAACTACATGCTAAACTCTGAAAAAGTAATCCCCTTCCCCTGATAAGACAGGCCACATCAGTGCTTGGGTTTATGTGACCCAAGCAGATTCAGCAGAGAGGAGAGCAGGAACAAGCAGACAAGAACAGAAGATATTTAACCAACACTGTCTCTGCATTCTGCTTTAGTGATTGCATGATAAAACTGCAAAAGAATCACTGCTGATAAACTCAAAAATAATAGTGAGACAAGTAAGGTCAGGCATGAGATAAAACAGTTGCTGATAATTTAGAGCCTCTAACCACACACTTTATTCTATCACGCACAGAAATCTCACAAAAACATGAATGGGATGTATAAAAACAAGTCAGAAAGACAAATTGTTCATCATTAGAAAAAAGAAAAGCCTCTAAATGTCAGTACACCACTCTGTAAATCTATCATATTTACTTCCTGAATATGCACATTACTGACAAGTAAGGCTTTTTCCTAGAGCACACCTGCATGACCTGGCAAACATATCCATCTCTGGACAGGCAACTTTTGCCCATGCATGAACTACAGCACTCCAACAGACTCCAAGTCAGCACTGAGCAGACAATTACCACCACAGCGCAGGTAAAGATACTCCAGGCGATGTTATACACACATGAATATCAAATAGTATGTACACCCAAATAGTATGTACACCATCTACTGCTCCGTGTATATGGCTCAGAAACGTGCTGGTATTTGAATGAGGATGAAATTCTTGGGAAACAGATAGCTACACATCCATTGTATGAATCCTTAAGAACTATGGTGGTATTTTTATATAGTTCTAGCATACAACAACTTAGTATCTTTCACCCAGTCTCCAATTAAGTCTCCCCAAAATCTGCATTTTTAGTACAGAAGTGGAAAAGTCACTTTTGCCAAGAACAAACTTGCTTTTACCAAAAGAAGATGGTAGCTTTAAAAAGTTAACAAAAAATTAAGTTTTGGTATTGAAGCAATTCACAACATCAAGACCCCCCCTGTTTGTGGCCTGTATTGACAAGTCATATGTCAGGGTTTTTAGCGCTGCTTTTAATAATGCTCAAAAATGTGCATCTTTTATTTCATGCTAAAAGAAGGAGGGCAATAGCACCACGATACACCTTTGCTTCAAGCTCAGAAGCAAGAACACTCTTGCCAACATTTTTTAACCACAAAGGTATTTGTGAGGAGAGGGGAAAGCAAGAACTTTTAATCCACTCTATAGCTATGATTTGTCTGTGGTACACCCTACTGAACAAGAGATAGTCTAGGAATTCCCAGGGAAAACACACCACAAAAAAAAAAGAACTGGTCTCAGTTCCATCAAGTCCCTTCAACTAAAGCACAGAAGCACTTAGCAGGAAGGAGCTGTTTCTCTCAGCACATCCAGATGTGCCTTGCCCAATGCATAAAGCGGGCAGTTTTTTTCCTGGCCACAGTGCCAGTCTGACAGTTCCATTGCTGCGACTTTCCACCTACTTGCCTGTGCCAGTACACCATCTAGACCAAAGAGACAAAACCAAACTTGGATTTGACCCAAGACCAAAGACCTAGAGAGAAAGCAGGAGAGAGTATTTAAAACAAACCAACACTGGGGTCAGTTCTCCTCACATCTTCAGCTGCTGCACTAGCCCAGCAGAAAGGGTAGAGCTGAAGTGAGGATGGCAGTGTTGAATTGGGTCCTGTGCTACCTCAGGGGTTATAGAGGGGCAGGATGACCTAGTTGAATTGCAGCAGGTGCAGTTTAGCCATGCTTGGGTTTGTTTAGGCCCTTGCTAGAAAGCACTAATCCCCCATTTCTGCACATCCAGCACAGAGAGCAATGATGTTAGCTAAAACACGTGCGTTTCCTTAACAATTAGGCTGGCAGAACTGACAGGACAATAACCACATAGGGTAGGCTGTGCCCCTGGGCCTGGCCACCTGAAGCACCATGGCACAGGCACAGACCCCCTCACTGGGGGTGTCCAGTGGCCGTGTCCCCAGATCAGAAAGCTGCCATGGCTGGACTGGGCCGATCACAAGCCAGACTCAACCACCCGGCCCATACTGAAGGCACAGAGAAGAAGTGAGGAGAAGGAACAGTCACCAACATGACAGGTGAGCTTTTGCTTCAGAAACAAGACAACATTCAGCTGAAACACACTGAGGGACAATGGCAAAGCCCCTACAGAGAGATCCCATTAATAAACAAAGATGAGGATCATTTTAAGTATTTAAGGTGTAAATTTTGTGTCAGTTTCACAGTTAAAACTTAGCATTAAACCTTGCTCAACAGACTTAAAGCTTGACTTTTGCTGGAGAAGTAAGAATTGGATTGAACTGAAAACCCTAGGTGTTCCACACCACAGAGTCTGAAATCACCCGATGGCCAGGCACATGAGAGGGACCCTGCCCTGTGGAGAATTAGGCTTAAGGAGCATTTCCTACGAACTTACAGAAGTAGCACAGAATACAGGCAGTACACTTGAAGAGACCTCCTTTGCCAACTATCCTTCCAGAAGTAAGCTAATTCAGCATTTTAAGTGACATTTTCATTTAATTATTTCACATGCAGAATCCCCATTTTCATCACTCAGCATGAGTTAAATTGTATCCATGACACAATGAGGTGAACTCAATATGAAAACTTGGAAATCAGTATAATTAGTTCAGGTTAATTTAAGAAGAGAATAATTACATGCAATTATATTAAAAATCTACCACACCTGATATTTACTGCCTCCACTATGCATAAACATTTATAGCATTAACACTAAAGCACTAATCAGAGGCTCAGGCAATGAGAAATACAATTTAGATGAAACTATTTCTCTCCCAAAGGCCAGCAGATCCCTGATGGAGCTGTACTGGTTGATCATTCGAGTAAACTCAGTGCTAAAGGACTTATCAATAACGCTATAAACATACGAAAAGTTTCTTTAAACAAAAACAGTTCCGAGCTTAAGATGCTCAAATGCCTACGACTTCAACAACCTAAATGCACGCACTTAACGGGTGTAGAGCAAGTCTTGAGTTTTCCAAGTTTGTCAGAAGTAGGAAGGTAGACAGAAAACACTATAAGCTGTCTTAAAAAAGAATTTCCATTGTAGTGAAAAAAAAACCAAAACACTGAAACTCAAAATCCAAACCAGTTTGTTTCATTTTGGCTGGGGTTTTTGGGTTTGGTTGGTTTCTTGGTTGTTGGTTATTTTGGGGATTTTTTGGTTTTTGGGTTTTTTTTAATGCAAATCAGGTTGAGCACATCACTATCAGGTACAAAGAAAAAAGAAACACAAACTACCCCCTTGTCTATAAAAAAAAGAACGATTTACCTCCTTCTGTCGTCCAACAAATCTAACTCTTCTATAATCCTTCTCATCGTATACCTAGAATATAAAATAAACTTGATCTTATTAAAATAGCAACAACTATAAACAAGGAACACGAAGGCTTACAGACTAAATAGTTCGAACTACTTCCTCGGTTTCAAGTATTATCATCATCTCACAAGTATGTACTATACAGGAAACGTAGTTTCCATTTCTCTCACAAGAAAATAAATTCCATGTTATAAAGTGGAAAAGAGAAGGAAATTGGTGTGGCATGAAAACCAGTAAACAGAAGCCTTAGTTCTGATCATAAAGGTGAACATAGATTTATTACTCATAATGGCTTTCCTTGATACCCCACTGTCTTCTAGAAGGCAAACCAAACTAGGAAATTCAAGTTTTGTATTTATTTACGTTCCGCTAAGTAACCACAGTGAGAGCTTTCCCACGTCATATCCACCAGCTGTGCCCCTCTCGCATTTCCACAGGGCACCACACGACCCTGCCCCACTCGCACGTTCAGTTTCTCCATTAAGGAGATAAAATGGAGTTACACGGCACTGACACAAGGATACCTCCCACCTGTCAGCTCCTCGGCTGGGTCAAATGCCGGGTTCAGACCGGAGCGCCCGGTAATGGCCAATGACCCTGTCCTAACTAACTGGGCTGTTTGTTTGTTTGTTTGTTTTCTGAAACCTGCGTACGTATCATCCAAGAACACTAATTTCCACAGCGCCTACTAAACGGAGGATCACACAGTCGCACAGAATCAATCAGAGGTCGGAAAGGACTTCTGAGACCATCGAGTCCAACCACTGACCCAACACCACGTCAACCAGACCATGGCACCAAATGCCACGTCCAGTCTTTCCTTAAACACCTCCAGGGACGGTGACTCCAACATCTCCCCGGGCAGCTCATTCCAATATCTAATCACCCTTTCTACGAAGGAATTCCTCCTAATGCCCAACCTAAGCCTCCCCTTCACATCACAGCACGCCAGAGCGCTGCTCGCAGCCCCGGCTCTATCTCCCCGCGACGCTCCCGCCGCCCTCCCCGGGCGGCGGAAGGGCAGCAGCGCCGGGCCCGGCGCGCTCACCTGCCCTGTGTGCGTCACCAGCTCGCCGGTCTCAGAGACCCGCACACCGTAGGGCCGAGGGGCGGCGGGGAGGGCCGCGCCGGCCCGGGCCAGCAGCGGGCGGCCCCGCGGCACCAGCCAGCGGAAGGTCGCGGCGGGCGCCGCCATCTTCGCGCCGGGCACGTGACTCCCGGGCGGGCGGGAGGGCGGGGCGCGAGCCTGGCCCCGCCCCTCACGGCTAGGGCGCGCTTCCGGCTGCGGGACGGGGGCACTCGTGGCGGCGGTGAGTGCGGGGAGGGCCGCGGCGTGGCGTGGGTGTTCGCCCTCCGCCGCCCCCACCGCGGAGGGGAGAGGCAGGGGGGACCGGGGCGGGTGTCCTCACCGTCGCGTTGTCCCCGCAGGGCACGGAACATGCTGTCCCTCCTGGCCCGGGCCGCCGCCGGCGCCGCGGGCCCGCTGCGCTCGCTGTGCCGCTCGCCCTTGTGCTCGCTGGCCCCGTGGGGGCGGGCGGCGGGCAGCGGGGCCCTGGCGCCGTGCTGGGCCCCCCACGGGCTGCTGGCCGTGCCCCCGCCGCCCGGGCCGCCGCTGCCGGCGCTGGTGGCGGGGCTGAAGACGAAGACGGTGCTGAAGAGGCGCTGCAAGGATTGCTTCATCGTGCGGCGGCGCGGGCGGCTCTACGTGTACTGCAAGACCAACCCCCGGCACAAGCAGCGCAAGGGGTAGAACCGGGCCCGGAGCCGTCCCGGCGGGCACAGAACCAGCCGGCCGGGCCTGGAGCCCCCCCGCTGTCCCTGCCCCCGGACCGCGGCTGCCCCCTGGCTTCAGAGAGCTGACTGCCGGGGACACGGACCGCAAAACGGTGCGGGGCACAATGTTTCGTCCCAAGCCAGACGTAGAGCGAGTTAAGTCCTGGACGGTCCTTGCCGTAACTTCAGACCGTGAATGCTGGGAACTGAAATGGGAAGACACAACTCTCAGGAGCTCTCGTCATCTTAGTCGTGAAGCCTTACTTAAAATCGCCTCGCTGTTAAACTAGTAAGGGTGAAGCTGAATCATCGGAATTTGAGATTCATTTCTGTTTAATTAAAGCAAAATGAAAATAAACTCAATTCTTACAATATACAATGTTTTCTTTTCTTAAAAAAGCCCCTTAGATGTTGAAAGCTCTGATAACAACCAATAGTTTCAAACTCAGGTGGACTCTTAAGTAGCAAATGATATGAAATAAGTCACATTGGAAGATAATGTTCTAGCTTTTGCCTTACTTCATAGGTGAGGTAGAAATTTCTTTTGACTGTTGAGTTACAGCAGACTTAACCCTATGTAGCTTCAGTAATGCCAATGTAAATAACCCTTGCTGCTTATCACTGGGTTTTGAAGAGAGATGGTCATATTTTAGTCAGTATAAAGTTATAAACATTTTTAAAAGTTTTATTGTCTTAAGTAATTTAATGATATATTGACCATTCACAGTGTATTCAGAAGTGGTCACAGGCTCATCTCCCTCAAAGAAGTCCTTTGATGGTTTCCGCTGTACTTGTTGTTCTTGTGTTTCCCAAACCTTAACACAAATAAAAAGGCAAAACTTAGGAATCATTGCCTTTTGGGTGGGTATTGTAAACCATTTGGTGCAAGTCTCTACAGCAAGGAAGGTAAAAATAGCAATTTCAGATTCCACCTAATTTGCCTTAAGCTTCTGCAAAGTTTTAGGCTCACTTGCATAAATCAGTGAGGCTTTAGACTTACTCTTTTTTTCTTGTTTCCCTTGAATCAACACTCCTAATAGAGGTTGGAGAGAATGACTGAGAGCAGTAATGCCTCAGAGGTCACATAAGCAGGCTTAATGTTGAATGCAAACTGATGGAGTGGTACCCATGAATTAATTAGCCACAATTGCTGCAATCCCCAAAGGTGTTCCTCATGCTTCTGAATATGCCTGTGCTTGAGGCAGGAGTGTTCAACCTTCCTGTGAACTGCAGGTTGTTAGCAAAAGGTACCAAACTAAACTTGGACAACTATCAAGTTACTGCTACAGGTTTGCCAGAGTACTATGAGAGAGTGTCCCAGAATTAGAAGAGGTGAAATGGGTTGAACACTGTTTTTGAAGTTGTTGTAACATTGGATAGTGTGATGACTTGAAGACCTTTTCTGCCCAATTATAATTCCTTAACTTTACAACTGCAGTAATTTTTATAACTACCTCTTTTTTTACTAAGTGCTTCATAGACAAGGAGAAGCTAAGCCTGGAAAGCTGTGGCTAAGCATCCCAGAGGCAATAGTTATTGACTCATTTTCCATATGTTGAGTGGCTTGTCTTTTCACTTACCCATCTGATCACTGGAAATGTGGGTTTGGTGAAAGAGGAGCAGGTTAATTAACATACACATACATCTTTGGGGGGCATCAAACAAGTTCATGGCAATGAGGGGAGAGAGAAATGGCTAATTCCATCTAACTAGAGACAGACTGATTCAAAATGTAAAAGCCTCCTTAAAAGAAACTTGAAGTAGCAGAAAACTTGCTGTACTTCTAAAGGTTTGATTGAAATTCAGACAGTCATGAAAAATAACTACTTTCTGAATACCCGTTGCTTGTGCATGAAAATAAAATATAAGCAGAAAAATTTAATGGAAAAAATTTGCACCATTAACGTGCCTTTTCAGTTAAGCAGTCTTAGCAAGTGGAGATTTTAAAGGCTCTGATTCTCAGTGTTAATACTACACATTTCTAAGTGTGTGCTGTGTGTTTTGTTCCAGCAGAAGAAAAGGCCTTTGTGCTGTGAACCCCTGTGATACCTTGTGAATTTAGATATTAATACACCTTTAAGGTAAACAGTGTATGTATGTTCAGAAAACCCAGTGATTTCCAGGCCTATCCACTTTTCTGGAGGATGATAAGAACTGGGCAAGGGCTAAGCTATGGATTAGCTGTCAGATGAAGTGAAGGTCTGCAAGTTGGCTGGTTTTTTTAGGAAAGATAATTGGCTGCTGGTTTTACTGCCTCCCAAAAAGTCCATCCAGCCCCTTGGTTCTGTCAGAAAAAGGCAGCTCAGTGGTACAGAACAAATTTTGCTGGCGGGTCACTGGGGCAGTGTTCAAAACAGGGTTTCATTTGCTGAGAGCAGCATCAGATGGTGAAGAGAGATCTGCAGATACGACTTGTCAGGGGGAGGAACAGCAGTTGTTCTCTGGCCAGACTTTCTGAATTCAGGAGTGTGTGGGACTCTGGGACAGATTCACGCAGTCAAACATGGTCTATACTCAGAAACAAGGAGTGAAATTTAATGGTAGGGTTACTGTACAGCAGAGGGAGGCACAAGTTACTATGTTTTCATCTCATTTAGCCTAAGACAAGCTTTTATGCAGTGCTGGCTCAGCAGCCTATTTCAACAACTTAGAATGAGAAATTGTGATTGTACTCTGCTATTGACTTGCTGTATAATCTTGAAAAAGTAATTTTGCCTTTGTCTCGGTTCTTCCAAATGTTAGGCAAGAGTACCGAATCACACACTTGTAAGTACCATTTTCTTAGTTGATGTGTACAAACTGTTACAGAGGTGTTCTAAAAAAAATCAGATTCTATAGCTTTCTGTGATTTGAATGACATGAGGAAGGTGACTAGAGCTGGTGGTGATATGTGTTTATTTTAGGTTTGTTTATAGCAAATGAAAAATAAGTAGCTGAAATAATGTCAGCCAGTAGCCTAGTGGTTGATATCTAAGGGTTCACAGCCTTCGTTACAGACCTTCTGAATGTTGTGCTATTTAAACAGCTGTTTGCAAAGAATGGGGTACACAACAACTACTTAAGCTACAGGCCAAACTTTAGTCCTGTAATACTAAAAACACCAATCTATATTAGTTCCATAATTGGATGCGTTTTCTTTTTTATTTCCCCCCCATGAAGATGAAAGGGAGGGCAATGATAAAGAGAGTGCAGCTAGAATGTGAAGCAGTTTAAGGTGGGGAAATAGGATGCAATAACAGAGGAAGACAAATCCATACATTGAAAACTGAAATAAGACTCAGGCTTCAATTACATTTTCAGCTTTTGGCTTCCTGCTGGTTTTGTGTCTAGGTTGCCCCTTCCAGAAATTCTTCATTCTTCTTTAAATCCCTATAGTGGAGTGGGAGTGTGACAACTGATGTCTCCTGTGACTGTCTCCATTGTACAATTATGAAAATCATTTGCAACTGTGAGTGACTGAAATTTCTTAACTCCTCAGAACTCTTCGAGGGAATGAGACTGTCAGATTCCCGTTGTGCAACAGGTAGAGATGTATTTAGGTCAACTAGAGGATAAATCTTAGAGCTCATGTATATTAATGACTGTCAGACTTTGTCTGTGGTTGTGTGTATGGGAATTACAGTATTGGTTGCTGAATTCAGGACAATAGCTCTTCAATAATGACAGGTGAGGGAGAAGTCTTTAGGAAATGTAGTATTGGGAAGCTGTGCCTGCTCAGATCAAGGCAGTACACCCTGAGATTAGCTGACTGGCAGGTGACTGTTCCAGAATCTGGAATTTTTAGCAATATTTCAAAGCAATTGCTAATCCTTTTGCCAAGTATTAGCAATTGGAAACTATTTGTAGAGGTGAAGTAAGTGACTCTTCTGTAATATCCATGAATCTATGACTACGCAAAGAAAAACTAAAAGTTGGAAGTATTGTTTTGCTAGAAAAATTAAAACAAAATATAAATACTCTTAAACAAGGAAAAAGAAAACCAGAAGCAAGGCTGCTTACTCCTCTTTGTTTAACAGTGCAAACAGACACAACATGCTGTTGCAGGCCCTGCTCAGAATATCTTCTCTGCAACGCCAGGGTCTTGCTGTGGTTTCAGCGAGCTCCACGGACCTGACATTACAGAGGTTTCATTACCAAAGCTAGTTTACATTTATCTGCAGCATCACCATATTCTAAAGTTCTGAATCAGCAAGGGTGGACACACCCTGATAATTATCAAATTACTTTTAAAATGCAAGTTAAGGATACAGTAATCCCATTCAGTTTAATAAAGTTGATTATAAATTTGAATACGTGCATCCCTTCTATTGCAACTCATCAGATTATTGATCTGGAGTTTGAAATCTGTACTGGTAGCTGAAATCAGCAGGGGGCATGAACATGTTAGTTCCAGAGGCTGAGAAGGAGCTGGATTTTTTCCAAATAGCTGGGACAGTTTAACTCACCAGACCTATGAAGGGTCATGCCCTCACCTGTCCAGTCTCCTCTGCTCTCTAGGACTGAATTTGTCTTCCTGTAGGAATAGCTGAACTGCCCATGAAGCTGTTATTGAACTGTCACACTTTACAGCCCAGTTTATTTAGGTAAGTGGTGGTGTTTTACTTCTATACCTCTGGGAGATAAACGGCAGCAGTTTCGTTATTGCTCCGTATCCCACTTGTAGTGGAGGCAGCAATCTTTATAAGAGCTTCATCATAGTGAAGACATTGAACCTGATCTAAAAATGATGAAAGTCGGTACAGAGAGAATATTGGCACCCAAGATGAAGCTGTCATTTTCTGGAGTTATCCACCTGCCTCCAGAAATGAAAAATTCACCATTTCACCTAGAAGTTTGTGCATCAGACTTTGAAATCTGTTATCTGTAAATGTGAATACAGTTTTGAAAATGAGTGGTATTTTTTAAGAAACCACTTGTTCTTACGTGCCACATTGTGCAAAAAAGGAATAAAAGGTGAACTTTGTGAAGTCATTTGATCTAAAAATAGATTGATTCCATTTAGTGGTTGAAAGTAAGCAAAAGAACAGGCAGGGAGTAATGTAAGCCTCTCTGTTGTACAAGATTGAAGCTTGGTAATGAACAGTGCCTAAATGAGGAAAAGACTGCAATTAAGCAGTCTCAGAGTCTTTACAGTTTATAAAGAGACTCATGAATATGAAGGAAATAACCTAGGAGGCTACTGTTTATAAAAACTGAGATATCTAAAATAGATCCCTTCTATAGGAACTTCAGGCTTTAGCTAAGAACTATTGCATGTAGATTGTGTGCCGACTACTTCAGTTTTGCTTTGACTGTTCATCTAGCTCTTAAATAAATAACAAGTCAGCTTTATGTTGTCTAGTCATTCATTCTGATCACCGATTACACAATAACAAAAAAGAAACTGATGTATTTAAGTGAATGGCAATACAGTGAATATTAAATCGTAACATGAGGCTTGATCTGTAGGCTCAAGAATTGTGCTCTACCAGAGGTAATGACACAAAACATAAAACAGGGCTGCAGCCAGAGTCTGTGTAGTGGATAGATGAGCAGCCATGCAACTACGATTGTGTTTGAAAATAGTGAAAATAACTTCACTGTTAAAAAGGTGACTTTGTTTGCTTTAATTTGAAGTTGGTGAATTTTGTTGAGCCTTTCGTTGTTAAAGTCCTGTATTTTTCCCTTCAGAAGGTAGACTCACTAAATTTGAGTCACTCTTTTAGTCTTTTGTTAAGCTAATCAGATCAATCACCTTATTTTGCTCAGTGTTAAATGTTTTTTTCTAGCCTTTGGATATTTCTGTTTTCTGTACCTTCCTACCATTTCTTTTTAAAAATAGTTACATGGGAACTATAGGTAGAATCAACTTTATTGATGATAAATACCAAGGTTAAAATGCTCCTGAATTTTGTACTCACTAATCTTCTGTTTCCTTCATTTGAAGATCAAATTAATGCTATGGCTTTCTGTAAAGAGTTTATTTACTGTCAGTTTTTTATGACCATTAAAGGCTTTATATTGCTTAACACTTCACAGGACTCTCTTCTGCAGGCGTAGCTGCAATGTCTGACTGCTAGATGTATGACTTTGCATTTAAATGTAACAAAACAAAACTGTTTTCAGTAGGGTTAGTGTGTTGAGCAGCATAAAATTTTCCTCATTGCTTCATTATCATTATTACTACTTTGCTGATTTTTATTACCCTGAATTTATCAGTGTTTGATCTATATCACTCCTGAATCACTAATAAAAAAAGCAAGGTATGTATCACTTGTCCTAATTCCCCTAAAACAACAGTGAAAGACATTCAAATTTCATGGTGGTTCCCATTTGTAGTTATGTCTTGACGTGTCACTCAAGTTGTTGTGAATTGATATGCATATATTAGGATAGCTTTTTTGGAGTTTTGAAACATAAGGCATCTCATGAGTGGGTTTGAATCGCTCTGGTTTTGCTCCTGCATCTTGTTCAATGGATTGTCTGCCCTGCATCCATGACAGCTTCCAGGATCTTTTCTTCGGATAAAACCCAGATCTAGAAACAACTGTGTCTAGACTAGTGTAGTTAGTCATAGTCTATTCATATAAAACCCATCCCCAGTCACCAGTACTGCTCCAGCTGGCCTTGATGTCTATTACTTCACACAGTGGCCTGCTGCAGCCAGCATACATCCTCAGCATTATCCAGCAAAAGCACAAACACGGAAAGCTGAAAATCACCCATCTTGTTGTCTTGGGCACCTAGAAAATAATGCTGTTTTTTAAGGAACTTAAGATTTATAATGTGTGATGCTCACAGAGCAGTCAGGAGGAAAAATAGGCAAAGAAAGGCAAAAATATTTTAATGAAAGATCCTTTTTGGTGAGTTTTGATACTGCTTGAAATAGTAAAGAGTGAAGCCTGTCACAGTAAGGCTCACAGGGAGAGGTGGCAGAGTTGGATGCTAAGTGTGAATCAGACAATGTCTATGCATGGCATGAGCAATAGGGCAGAGAGCTGTGGTGGTAGGGCTGTTGGTAGGGGCCAAGGTGGAGGTCATTGGTGTTAAGGCCTGTGAACATTCAGTATTTAGAGTCTCCTTAAGCGTGGTACAGTTGTATTGTCTCCAGGCATGTAAAGATGCCGCCCATGAGGAGTGTGGTCACAGTCAGCTCTAGGACACTTTGTCTGCATAATGGTGACCAATGGAAAAAGTTGTGAAGGCAATGTATATACATAAACTCCCTGCTATTCTGGAAACTATTTAATATTATTTAAATAAATACATTAAGTTCTGCATTGAAAATTAAGTGTCTTTTGCTAGCACCAGTCTTCAGCCAGTCTAGAACTTCCCTCCTCTTCCATATCTTCTTCTCACTCCAGGTCTACATTTCTTCATTACTTGTTTATACTTATGCCAACATTATATTTTCTGTTAAAAAGCACTTCTATTCGTGGGAAATTTACCCACTTGATATTTGTTTCTAGGTAGCTATTATGTCCTTTTTCAATCTTTGTTTTCCTAAGCTAAACAAGCCCTTTTAGTGTTTTCTCATGCAGGAGACTTTCTGAGCCTCTTATCACCCTAATGACCCTTTTGTGTAACTTTTGAGTTTGTGAGATAAGGTTTGTAAGGAGAGGTAGTATATTTTATGAGATCACTCACAATAGGAAAGCTTTTGAGTATACAAGTCATTCTCACATATGCCCAAAGTTTACCAGCTTTTTTCCCAACTGTCTCAATTGTCTTATAAAAGATATTGTTTCTGCCTATAAGCATTCCCTCTCATACATTCTTAGACCTTACTGGATATACCATACATCTTTTGATTTAATCTTTCCTGAAATATTTTACATAATGCTGTCCTCCCAAATATTTTTGGATTTGCTGGTCTTACAGGTGAATATCTACCTCACATTTCTTGGAAACATACTTCACTCTACGTATTTTAGGATTGCTTTTGAACAGCTCATATGGCCATCTGAGTGACTTCAAGGAGTAAGATGCCATGTATAGTTCCCCTCAAGCACACCCTATCAGAGGTCTCCCCCCAGAAGAGGGAATAAGGTGGGAGCTGGGATACGTGAAACCTGTCCAGTGATTCATGGTTGTGCAAAACAGCTGATCTAAGGGTTTAGAGAGTTCCTCAAGGACACGCAAGCTGCATTTGTAATACCATTTTGCGTGAAGAGGATTTCCTTTCCAAAAGTCTTATTCTCCGCTCCAAATAATAGATGATCCTGCCAACATTATATAAAAATTAGATGTCTTATAAAGATGAATGGTATGCTTTGAAGGATATCAAGTGTATTCCCCTTAAACAGTCTATTTTTAGCGATTTCTTAAGAAATTTTGCGCATGTTTGTATACATGAAGGTTTGACTGGACTCACCAATCTTCCTCTTTTTTTAATAAACCAGCATAAAGTAGAATTTATTTACATAATGCAATGATCCATGAAGGTTACCATAACATCAAGGGACCATATTAACCGCTTGAATGGAATTCATTAGAAATTAACTACCACTTAAATTAATTTTCCCACATTCACAAGGCTGTAATGGTGGAAAAAGGAACCGTCCATCAGCATGTACTGACAGGAGAGCTGTCACTGCTTTTATTTATAGATGAATACATTAACCCATGAAGCAGCCTTTTCAGACAAAATCTCGAGCTTCTGTGCAAATCAGCTGCTTCAGGAGACTTTTAATAAGTATCCCAGCCTCAGTTAAACAGGAACACATACTGCTTAATGCTTTTGCCACTGGCTATATGTATTGTAGCCTTTTCATAAGAACAGTAGAAAAATTTAGTCCTAAAAAATTCAAACTTCACACTGTATGTAATGTATTTTTAATGCATAATCTTACTAGTTAGATCTAGTTATAGTGGTATTGATAAAACTATACAGACAAAAGATTGTCCATTGGTTCTTCTTCTTTTGTAGTTTACTGCATGGTTTGAATTTTTTTAACTCTTTTGCAAATGAATATATGTGCAGGTCTTCAAACTGTGGAGTGAAAGTGAATGCGAATTTTACCCATCTGTGATCTAGATACATTTTGGGCAAATTTGCTGTAGTACATTGTGGTAATCATTTCAACAAGCCACAATGGGAAGGAGCTTTGTGGCACCTGTTAGATGACCATAGTTGTCACAAAAGCATTAGAAGTGGGTGGCTTTTATTTATGTAAACCTCATAGATGAAACGATCTCAGGACAGCCTCCTGTACAGTTTAATCCAAATAATTTTTTCATGTGTAATTGTAGCTCAGAGATAAAATCTAGCCCTTACCAATTAACATTTTTTATTTTAACAGAAAAAGTTTGATAAGAAAGGAATTGTTACTTTTTAAGAAACACCCCCTACATATGACCATTATATTAAAATAACTAAATAAAATAAATTTTACATAATTTTCTGTTTGATGCTCTCTTATGTAACAAACAGTGGTGACATGACAACATCAAATGAGTCTGTGTGCCAGAAGTGTTGCTCACTGAAATATTACAGTCTCACTGCTGTCCAGAAACAGAAAATACAGAACTTAGAGTGAAAGTCACAGTGTTGTGAACACTTTCTCTTAAGCTCCTCCATGGTTTCCATACCAGTGTCAAAGGAAGCTTCACCACACAGTTTCTCATATGGGTAATTTGGAGAGCAAGTGGCCTTCTCAGGTATTTCTGTGAATTTATTGCTGTATTCAGACACTTGACAGGCATAGCAAATATATTTGAGGTTTTTTTCTGGGTCACCCACAAGTCCCTCAAAGGGAACTAGAGGCTGTCCTGTTACACCAGTGACAAAATTGGATGTTCTTACCTTTTATATTGTACCCTCTGAACAGATTGTTTTCAACAGTTTCTCAGAGGTATAGAGACACTTACGGCAATAAATATAAACTCAGTAAGTGAAAAGAAAACATTTTACAAGCTTAGCCCTCCAATAATATATGTAGTCTTCCATTTAAATAATTATTTAAATATGTATATTATGCTATTCAACTATGCTGAATTAAAAACTCAGTGCCAGTACTATCTAAAAAGACTATGGTTGCAGGTCATTCTCAGCCTGGTGTCACACATCTTAACAAAAAATTTCTTCATGTTCACTTTTCTCTTTTTTTTGTTATAGTTACATTTTAACTAGCTACATTGAAAACTGTAAGTACTTCTACCAATGTCTTGGGATTCCATTTGTTTAGAATATAGATAAGTGATTCTCAGATGTTCCCATGGCAGCCTTAGGAGAGCTGGTAGCTGGGAGCAGACTAGCCACTCTCCTTCAAAAGTAGCAACTGTCACCAGTACAAATTATGATTTATTTATTTCTTAATGGATTTAGAGCATTTAAAATCCTTAAAAACACTATTTTGTCTAATTCTTCCACATTTTATGTGGCACTGCTTTTTAGTTTGTCAGATTTGTATACACTAATGTAAACACATAATGGATAATGGGAATGAGTCAGACAAACTTAGAAAATCATGCCATTTTACTTAGTTCTCATCAGGGACTACGGTTAGTTTGGTTAATTGATACAATATTGACTAAGTAATGACTCTCACTTCTGTCAACATTTTTACATTTGTTAAATTCCCCTGCCTGATTCTGCTTTCCTGCTTTATTTCCTTTTAAAATTTAAACATCTTAAAAAAGGCTCTTCTCAATTAATGCATTTCATGATTGAGGAACACTGAAATTAACTTTTAGCCAATTAAATTTTTACGAGTATTTGCTATTGTCGACAGTAGTAAAAACTTCTGTTTCAGCAACATCAATAATTAATTTAGAAGCACATGCCTGAAATACTTCCCCACATGCAAAGGAGTTGTTATTCTCCCACAGCTTCCCTCACAGTCATCCTGGTGACTCCCTTGGCACTAGTACGCCATTATTTTGTTGGCAGCATTTTGATTTCTGCATGGTTATGATTAACCTGTACAATGTGTTCCTCTTAATGCAAAGCTGTTTTCTTATCCTTCAATTCTACAAACTGGAAAAAGCATATAGCCGGAGGCCACACAGAATAATACCAGTGTCAAGCTTTAAAAAACATATTTGTTTTGTGTCCTCTAAGGACAAATGATAGACATGTAAAAATGTTTTCTCTGTTTCTCTTCCATGGAATACTTACTTTAGAATTAACTTCTGTCACAGAAAACATAATTTGAAGCATCTACTATATATTATTTCTGAGCATTTCTGCTATAAAGAGGGAAATAGTACATTGTGTATGACATGTGTGATTACAAGGTTATAGAAACTCTTTATGTTTCTCTTGTTGTTATGGTTTCCCCCTAAGAAAGCTTGTCACTGGAAACAGAAGAGCGTCCTTCCTTCAAAAAAGGCAAGTATATAGTACTATCAAGCAGCACAGTGTAATGAATATAATTTTAATTGCTTTATAATACTTTAAATTCCTACACTTCTGAAGCACTCATTGTTCTTCAGTGACATATCCATTTTGAAATAGGTCAGAGGAGAAAAGATGTTTTTATGATACATTCTAAGTGTTCTGATGATAACACATGCTGTAACCCAGTTCTTCATAAATGCATTCCACCTTTAATTTTGGCCTCTTTGAGTTACAATAATCCTAGTGTCCATTTATTCATAAAGATTGTTCTTTTACATACTTTCTCTGTCTTACCTATTTGTTAATTCTGTTTCTCTGTGATATCAAGCATACTTCATTTCATGCTTCATTGTCCAGGTTTTAGTTCCAGCTCCAGTGTATTAAATGTTCCCACCCTTTTGCTCCATATTTTATAGTCGACAGTACAGAAGCGTTAAAAGCCTTTCTCAAGCAAAGAGAAAGATGAGTGTTCTTAATGTGGAATTCTCTTCCTTCAGAAACTTGATTGACCTCAAATCTTATGACTTCACAGTCAAGAAAAATAAAACTCATTCAAGGCAAAAAGTATCTCAGTAGCACTTCTCTGAAGTTAAAATAGTAGAGATTTTCTCTTTTCCCCTTTTTCCTACTCCTTCCCGTTGAAATAAAGACAAAACCTATACATTAAAATTAAAATGAAAAAAGAAGTAGACGGTTAGCTGTATGATTTTTGCTTAAGCCTACATATTGTTAGGCATTTTATGTATCATTGTTTGTGATAAAAAAAATGTGTTACTTCATTACACTGAAGGCTAGTTTTTTTTTTTTTCTCTAATTTAATCTTCTTTGACCAGGGAAAATATTCCTTACAAGATTCCTTCATCCTGGTCCTCTGGGTCAGAAATTCGAAGGGCTGGTCTTGCCAGTGAAGACCCATGCAAGCAAGGTATTCAATCACTCTACCTTCTCTGTGTCCTCTGTTACCAGGCTCCCCCCTTCCTTTAACAACACGCCCACATTATCCTTTGTTTTCCCTTTGTTACTGGTGTATTTGAAGAAGCCCTTCTTGTTGTCCTTCAGATGCTTGGCCAGATTTAATTCCAGGTGGACCTTGGTCTTCCTTATCTCATTTCTACTTACTCTGACAACGTCTCCGTATTCATTCCAAGTGGTCTGACCCTGCTTTCATCCTGCTTATGCCTGAGTAAGCCTTTGACTGGTATCTTGCTCATCCCAATGCATCATCCTTGAACCTGGAGGAAGTGATCCTTGAATATCAACCAAGTTTCTTGGACCCAACTTTCCTGCAGGGCCTGTTCCCACCAGATTCTTCCAAGAAGATCCCTGAAGAGACTAGAGTTAGCTCTAGTCTCTCCCTGAAGTGCACCGTTGCAATATTACTTGCTGCCCTGCTTCCTTCTTACCCAACACTGAACTCCACAAATCTCATGGTCACTACAGCCAAGGCTGCCCCCTACTTTCACATCTTCAGCAAGGCCTTCCCTGTTTATTAGTATGAGGCTGAGCAGCACACGATTCCTTGTGGGATCCTCCACTTCCTGTGGCAGGAAGTTGTGAACACCCTGTGGTGGGTGTAAAAGAAATGCTAATTATAGCAGAGCCCTTGTCATGGATCAGCCTGTCCATAACTTTTTTTTGGTCAAAGGCTAGATGGCCAGATAACAAATGATCCTGGTAAGTCAATTACAGATCTTGGAAGCAGCACAGATCATCAAAATAGTGGTGATCGAAGACTGTACAAGTTTGACCCGAATGGATCACATTCCCCAAACTGGATCCACACTGTAGTGATGTGACTTTTCTATGCATTCAGAAGTCATTCTGAGAAGTCGTGTGGCATTCGATCAGCTCATGAAGGTTGGCCTTCAGCTGCAGAGTGAACACAGCCCACCTCCTTGGGAGGAGGAATGGGCATTATCCTGAGGACTTGGTCGAGGCATGAGCTGCCCTGGACTGGAGAGCCATGATCAGTACCCAGGGATTTACCAGTGAGCACCCAAGAGAGAATCTCCAAGGGTTTGGCATGAGAGGGAAGTAGTCCTGTCAGGTAGACCTGGTCACTTTGAGACAGGAGGGAACCAAGAACCAGCAGTCAGAGTCTTTTGTCTTCAAAGGACTCCAACAGGGGAACTATAGCAACGGCTTGGCCACCCTGGCCTGGTGGATCTCATCACATATCACAGGATGGGATATATATGTGCAGAATAATTTTTCTTCAAAATGAAGGGGAACTGGTCTGTGCTTTCTTTTCTTTGTCTGGAAGATGAACTCTGTGCATTTGTTATCCAAAGGTCTGGAAGCAGTCAGCAACAGCATGCAGGGCAAAGTGGTCTTCCTCTACAGACAACTTGCTCTCACAATTTTTTACTGCCTCTTCCAGCCATTGCTGGCACCCTGGTGTTAGTAGGGCCAGTGCCTTGCTGTGTGTTTTTGAGAGCTAAGCACTCCTCTGTGCTGGTCCTAGCCAAGGAGCTGCTGAGAGGAACAGCACAGCATCCCTCTGCACTGTCCATGGTGGCTTCTCCATGGACTTACCTGCAGCGGGGAAGCCTCCTGCAGCTGAGCTAAAGGCAGCTGGAAGGAGAGCTTGTCAGGGAAGTTGCAAAGCATTCTGCATGTTTTCTGCCTGGAATGGAATTACAAGAAACTTCTGAATGTATCTGACATAGGTATATTACAATTAAATGTAAAATTCTAGCAGGTATTATTGAAATACTGTCTAAGTCTTGGGTTCAACTGAGTTTTGGAGAACATGCCAGAAAACAATAACAAAACAATTAAACACAGAAACACTAAGAATCCCAGCAGGTAACAACTTAAAAATAGAGAAGAGTTGATACTAACAGAAGTGAAGTCAAAAATAGAGATAGCATTAAAAAAAACTAAACTAAAATAATTTTAATACATCAGAATAAAAAAAGCAAGACAACCAGCTATATAGATCCTAGTTGTCAGTTGAAATGCTTTGAATAAGACTGTAAAAAATGTAGATTTTATCTTTATTTTGCCTTGTGAACTAATTGCTTCTGAATTAAAAGAAGATATGATACTGATGGTACCAAGATAAAATAGAAAGAAGCACGTGTTCTCCCTGATCACCATCCCATAGTAGTCATTAAAAACAAAGAGGAAAGCAAAGATTTTTCTGTCTATAATAGTGGATCTCATTAACATATCAGCTACTCCTTCTTTGCTTTAATGGAATATCAAACAGGTTGTGCTCCCACTTCCAGTCATTAGGCTTGAAGTACTGATTGCTGCATATTAGAGGCCTTCAGCTTCTGTATGGCACCATCATGAGGAATACCCATAGGTGTCTTTCCTACTGCTGGACAGTTGCATTTGAATGTGCATTAAAAATATGATTCATTTGTCAACGATCTAAGCTGATTTCTGGGGAGGTTCAAAAATTATACATTTATATAATATTTATACATCTATATCAGAACTTCTCCATATAATATATTAATCATTTAAAGCCACACTTGAACTTTTTAGCACACTTACTTTCCTGTATACATTCTTAAAAATTCATATAAATAAAAAGATTAAAGTTTATTTAGATTGACAATGGCTTTCCATTATTTTGGCACAGCAACTATGAAATTGAATAATTGAATAATTATGGCTGCCCTTAGAAAAATAGAATTTATAAATTGAATTTCTTCACGGATCTACTGTTTTGTATGGGCTGCACCACTGTTTGCTGTGCAGACATTTCTGTTGACTTTGATAGGAAATATACCACCCATTCCCCTTAATAAAAGGGCATTAAGCCTGGTTATGATATTTCTGTTGTTTTTAAAATGAACTAAATGGTACACTTTATGGTTTCTGTGAGGACCACCACACCATGGGGTGTCACAGACTTTCCAGAAGTGATGGACACAGATAAATGACTACTGATGAGAATCATACATTGGTGGCCCTAAGAATACCCCTTCTTCTGAAGGCACAGTAGTCTCTGTTGGGGAGCCATGGAGTTCAGAACCCTAAAATACCTTAAGCCCTAACTTATGCATCTGTTGAATGCACCAGCAAAAGAAAATTGTAGAAGTGCTTAGGTGGTGTTTTCATTTGGCTTTTATGTGATTGCAGTGCGGCAATTAGTAATTTTAGACAATAAACAAGATGACAACTGCTTAGCAGGAAAAGGCAGAAAGAACTCATCAGTACTGCCACACTCCCACTCCCATCGTCCCGTTTACATTATCTCAGTCACACACCATAATTGGAAGTTAAGGCAGCAGATCTTTTTTTACACAGCATAAAGATATACAAATAACAAGCATTAAATAAGAAACATCACACCACATCAAGATTAACAAAAGTAATAATGCTGACCTTGCTAGTACTCAAGTCTTTTCAACTGCAAATAATCTTCCATCCTGATAGGGAAGAGCAAGACACCTAATCCTCTAGCATGTTCATGATAGAAGAATTGCCACTCCTTCCCAATTAATCATTACCTGAGACAGTTCCGCTGTACTCAAAAAGATTATTCTTTAGCCCTTTGCCAGCTAAGACTTCCCTTGTACAGAGAGGAGCCAGAGAGAGTTCTCTTAACTTTGGTCCAGCAAAACCCCTTGCATTTGAGATCTAGCATGCCACATCAGCCCAGGCTCAAATGCCCCTTTAAATGCCTGTGGGGTGCCCTTGCCCCAACATCTTAAAGAAAAACATATATAAATTTTATTGAGGTTTTCTGTTGATCAAAACTGATGTCCATTTACAGTTTCTGTAAACACACCTTGGGTAGAGCTTTAGCATGGTATAAAGATTAATGACCCTTTAGAGGAGTCCTGCAGATTTCATTTGTATTCTCCATGCTATGCTTTCACACTTTCAAAGAGCATTGCTGAACTTCTGAACCAGTTTGTCAACCTTTTGTAATTTGACAGTGATTTACATCTCTCTTAATTCATACTGGAATATCTTCAGCTGTAGCTATTTGTTAGTTATTCCACTCAGGAGAGGAAATCCTGGACTCATTGCCACAGCACAAGCTCTCAAAACGCCCAACACAACGTGTAAACGACTTTGACTAAGAGCACCCATTTTTTCAACCCATGTTGGTACCCAAGCATGTATATAATAGGTCAGGTGCATTGTATATTCTGTTTCCATTTCTCACATAGACCTAGGTCTCGAAAATCTTTCTCTTCCTCCTTGAAAGAAGAAACATGATTGTCCTTCATAGAGCAGCATATATGTACAACCAGATGAGACAGTCAACAGTGTTTATATCTATATTCACGTGGTTTTTCTTATAATGACTAGAAAAAAAGTTGGGAGTTCAAGGTTGTGCCTAATGAAATTCTTGCAAAGACTGGCACAGTTACACCTGT
>JAWWES010000081.1:86956503-86966550 GCA_035583135.1 Lophotriccus pileatus | reverse complement strand
CAGGAGGCTGAACATGAGCCAGCAGTGTGCCCAGGTGGCCAAGAAGGCCAATGGCATCCTGGCCTGCATCAGGAACAATGTGGCCAGCAGGACCAGGGAAATGATCCTTCCCCTGTACTCAGTGCTGGTGAGGCCACACCTGGAGTGCTGTGGCCAGTTCTGGAAGCATATTGAGGTGCTGGAGCAGGTCCAGAGAAGAGCAACAAGGCTGGTGAAGGGACTTGAACACAAGTCCTTTGAGGAGAGGCTGAGGGAGCTGGGGTTGTTTTTAGCCTGGAGAAGAGAAGGTTCAGGGGAGACCTCATCGCTCTCTACAGCTACCTGAGAGGAGGTTGTAGCCAGGTAGGGGTTGGTCTCTTCTCCCAGGCAATCAGCAGTAGGACAAGAGGGCACGGGCTTAAGCTCTGCCAGGGGAAGTTTAGGTTGTATATTAGGAAGAAATTTTTTACAGAGAGAGTACCCAGGCATTGGAATGGGCTGCCCAGGGAGGTGGTGGAGTCACTGTCCCTGGAGGTATTTAAGAAGAGACTGGACGTGGCACTTAGTGCCATGGTCTAGTAACCACAGCAGTGTTGAATCAAGGGTTGGACTTAATCATCTCAGAGGTTTTTTTCAACCCAGTTGATTCTATGATTCTGACTAATTAGATTTGGTTTAACTATGTCTTCAGGAAGGGGATATATGAAAAGGAAACTTGAACCTGAGCAATAGAATCTCAGTTATTTACTCTGCCAAAACTTTATTTCTTCCACCTCTTTTGTCCTTCCACAATACCTTTCAATTAACCAAACAAGTTTCTTTTGACATTAGCAAATTCATCCTCCTCCTCTGACAGCTATTACATATCTAAGAACTCTTTTGGAAAGAAACTGCCTCTCAGTGTTGTGTGATTGACAAACAAATTCCACTCCATCTCTGGTTATCAATTTAACTATTGAAAAAAAAATCTAATTTCCAATCCTAAATCCCCCCAGTGTGAGAAAGGAAGAATCACAGTATATGAGATTCTAAACAAACCATTGTAAAGGTGTGATTGTATTTAAGCTGGTGGACAGGAACACTCCATTTGTATGTGTTCATATGTGGGTGTATTCATTTCAACAGACATGCATAAAGCTAAATTAAGAAAGAAAAGGGTCCATGCAATTTTTTCCCTAGACTCCCTAGACTCAATTTCTTGCTCTTGCTACATAACATTTTTGTCAGGTAAGGATTAAAGATATGGTGTTTCTTCTGTGATGCAGCACAAAATTGCTCTGGTTAATCCAAAGTCAGTTCTGAATTTTGGATGAATTCTTCACACAAAACTGCTAAGGGCATAATATCATCCTGACTGCTGTGCCAAAAAGGAAACCAAAGTACTAACTGAATTTCTTTCCCTGTGTAGCAGATGAGTCTTGCTAGATCTCCAGCACAGGAGGTGCCAGTAGAGGCCATATCTCTGGAGACAATGGCATGTGCTGCATTCCCTGTTAGTCTGCACCAGTGGTATTGGAGTTTAGACAGACCTTGGAGTGATTAAAACTCATACATTTAAAATTAATTTTTCAAAAGCAGTTTAAAATAGCCCCTTAGAAATTCTCTAGATGGTAAGATATTCTGCTGAGCTGCCATGCTCTCATTCTGAATTTATAGTCTCCCCTGTAAATTTCCAGAACGTTCTTCAGTCTTTCTTTAAGTACCTTTCTGAATTCTTCCCTCTAATTTAGGGCCACTCAGATAACAGATATAATCTACCTCTAACATTTCTTGTTCCATTATTCTTTGGATCCCAGAGGATGTCCTGGTTACCCACCTCAGCAGTTCTTCACAGCTGATATTAACTTCATAGTCCTCACAACTTCTCACAATATCTTTACTGTGTGAAAGGCAAACACAGACTCCTACAAATAATCCTGAATCTGTAGTTTGCTCTGGTGTTTTTTCAGAGGCTGCAGCACTATGTGTGTCACAGGTCTGGCTCTACTGAATGTAGAAACAGCATCATCACCTAGAGCTGGCCCCAGAGCTCCTACTTTCTACCTGTATGTCTGACCTAAATGTCTCCATCTGATACCACACTTGTGCTCTCCAGTGAAGTCTTAACTTAGTAACTCTTTCTTCATATGGAACAAATTTCTTCTATTGCAAATAACTCCAAAACTAAAGAAATACATTCATAAACTGCAGTGGCAGGAAGCATGGCTGGGACTGCATGCCTTTGGTAATAAATGCACTCCTTTTATACTTATTCCTAGCTGAGGAAAAAAAAACAAACCTGCTTTTTTCCCTCAATAATTGTGGATGCTTATACTCCTACAAACACAGAGAAAGGTGCATATAAATGTTGTTCTGTAGACATAAGTCTATTCCTTTAACTGATGAAGACCTTAAATACGGTTCACTGAAACACAGGACTAGGATCTTCCTTGCGTCCTGGCCCTTGATACCACAGACAATGGTATCCTAAAACTGATTTAATAAATATATTTGGTTTACCTTCAAAGTTAGGTCTTTTTAACTTCAATGACTTCTCTGGAAGAACCAGGATAATGCTTAGGAACCTCATAATTTCACATCTAAATGCATCTATAATATTTTTATGTCTATTTTTTCTTATGCCAACATTGCCTTTTAATTAAAAAAGTTATTTCCCTTCGCTGTGTTTACACACTTGATATATTAATAGATTGCAATCACAGCCTCCTCCATACTTCAATCTACTTAGATAAACAAGCCTTCTGCATTGTCCTTTCCATAAAGAGGGGTTCTCTGTTTTTCTAGTCTTCTTAGCCTCTCTGAGCACCTGATCTAGTTACAGTTCATTGCTTCTGGACACAGGTAAGAAGGATCACCTCCACTGTAAAGCCTTGCAATACCAAAATGCAATATCAGTAGCCCTTCTCCATCTCTACTGCCTATCCCTGTAGTAGTCCAGAAGTTTTCAGTATTGATGGAGCTTTTGATTTTTGCATCAGTAAACTCAAAATAACTCCAACATAATTTTGATGTTTAGTCAAGAAAATATTAACAAAGGTTGACTTGAAAGTTCATGAGCCTAACTGGTAACATTTCAGCCTTATACTTCAACCTGCCCCTTTCAGCACTACCTGTTCCAGACTTTGCTCACCTGTTTTCCTTGCTTCCTACCTTCCTTACACTTTCTCCAGTAAATACCATTTTCTCAATTTTGCTTGAGGTTTCCCACATGGCATTTCCTCAGGCCCACTGATGTAAATCAAACTGACAAAATGTACTCCCTCTGTCAGTCCTGTGAGACTTGGTTTTGATTTGTTCTGATCGCGCTGTATCTAATTTTGTTTTTGAAATTTTTTCATCTGTTCTTTCAAAAGTATCATATACACTTGAGATGAGGTTCCAAGGCCTGCAACAATTTTAATCATATTCTCAGTCTTTTACAACACTAGATCATACCACCGTATTGTTCTCCTCATCTGATTGCAAGACTACTGAAAAATCTTTCTTGCAATTTTTTAACTGGAGATTCCTTTGCTAGTTCTTTGAGATAATTTGATTTCCCCCAGCTTGAATGCAATAACATTTCTTGAGTGTTATTCCCGTCTCAGTTGAAGCTATTTATGTTTCAATAATCTCATTAACATTTTCCATCCTTTTGCTTTCACTAAAACATCACATTATTTGTAACTGAATCAAAGTATTGACTTAGTTTTGAGGCTAAACTGAAAATGCCTTCCATCTAGAGGAAGATCTAGCAGATTTACTTCTTCTTTAGTTCTTTGTCATTTGTCTTGCTGTTCTCTGCAAGGTCTGCTTCATATTGAGTCTCTGCTTGTTGCTGACATCCTTCTTGAAATGACTATTCATCCAGTTAGCTCTGAAGTCCTTTCCCATAATTTTTTTCTGATTTGTTTGAGACAAATTTTAATAACATCAGCACCTTGGATTTGATGTTGAAGGCCCTGAGACTTCATTCTGCTTGAATTCGCTATCCAGTTCCCACGTTTATTCATTCTTACTTAGCTACATGTCTGTTTATGTTTAGCCTTACACTTAGCTAAAGCTGAATTGACTTGTGATCACTAAACTAAGTTTTCTTTCTGTTTTCCTTATCACTAACTAAAAATGAAGCTTAAAGCAGTATCACCTGTTTTAGCAGTGACACTTTGGTGGAAGAAATTGTTTGCTTCTATATAACATGGGATATCTGTATCATACCATACTTATGACTGTTTATTTAGCAATTTCTTCGTTTTTATCTTCTGCAAAACTGTTGAAACCTCTATTTCATCTCACATCTGTATCATGTTCCTACTCCTGACAGAAATCACCACTGCTATGTTGCATCAGGATTAACACTACAGCAGAGGCGAGTGGATACCGTGCTTCAGTAAGAAAATCTTATTAAAATGTAAGCACATGTTTAATTTACAAATGTAACCAGTAATGTTTTTTAAAAGATTCCCACTTCCATTGCATACAAACAACTGACATCCTCTTCAGCTTTCTCAACTCTATCAGTCTCAGATATTATAAGATTATGGGGGACTATGTGATGATCATATTGTTCCCCATTCACCTACAACATATGGTTCTGAAATTTGATCCACTGAACTCTGTCTCAAGATGCTTCCTGTGTAACAACAGAATACTTTTAGGTAATCTGTAAATTTTGGATGTGAAGATGGAGAAGCCATCGTTTTCCATGGTAATTTGAATTTGCATATTTTTAATTTGCATTTTTAATTACATGGTTATACACCGGAGTTTTAAAAATCCTCAACTATTGGATATTTTCTCTCTTTTATCGTAATGCCTTCATATAATTTTTCAGTCATCCTTTGATAAACTAATTGATCAGTCCAAAGTTCATATTTTACAGTATTTTTTCCTGCTCTTGTATTTGATTGTTTTCTTCAGTTTCCATACATCTTTTCAAAAATATGGACAGTTAGTGAAGATAATGAGTCTTAGTGCTACTTCCATTTCTAATACAACTTGTTCTTCTCCTATCCATTTATACCAAACAGCCTTATTAGTTGGTTTTTTTCCGGAAAGATTCATAGGAGATTAGCAAGTCATTACCATTATTGGCATGTGTGTCACAGGGGAGTGCTAGAGTTGTCATCATACCCAGATAAAAAGAGTGATATTGTTTTGGCCCAGTCCTCTGACGAAACACAAAATATCAGTCACAAATGGTGCTGATGTGCTGTACCTCCATGCTGATATGGACTCTCGGAGAATTATTTTCAAAATGGTGCATGCAGACCCACACCCACGTGTAATTTCACATGCACACGTGTACAGACACTACTGCTGCCTTGGGGTAGGAAGAAGCAGAGTGGGAGGGTAAGTAGGGAGGGATTGTCTCTCTCTGTTGTGCAATCTGAGAGTAAAGTTAGAAATTAGATTAAAGAATTAGAGTGAAGCCTCTTGCTGCTTGGCTGCACTACTGACTATCATATCCTTAGAAGAGAAACATTAATGTGGTCCCTGATAGGTGACTCACCTGAATGAAGGAAAAATGCTGTGACAGTAATAGCTAGTGAGTGTGAGTCAAAATTAATATTGCAGGATAAGATGTCTACCTTCTTGAATTTCTAATTGCTTAGCAATGAAAATATGAGATTATAATTGTCAGATACTCTGCTTTTCCTGACTTGGTCTTGCTATAATTTTCAGTGCTTACAATTTGTTTGAAATTTAAATTCAAGAACTGCAAAACTCAAATGTCAGTGGTGTTTTAAACTGTCCCATTACTAACACTATATAAACTGTGGTTTTAAGAAAGCACTATAAAAAGAACAGCAGAATAATCCTAGCAGAAATATTTGTCTAACGATTCTGTCTAGCAGAATATTAGTTCTGGCTGTACAAGTTTTCATAAAATAGAAACTTAAAAAAAACAACCAAACAAACTACTGTTTTATGAGAAGATATCACTCTGGGCCCCTCTAACAGGTTTAACAGCGTACATTTATCCATATATGCAACAGTGTTTAAACCATTTGCAACAGGGATTTTTTTTATTGACCTCTGTTTTCTGTTTAGAAGACCAAAAGCTCTGTGACCTTTTAGTAGTAAAAATATTGTATTTGCACGTTCTGGACACTACAGAATTCTCTCCAAGGGCTTCATTTTAGTCTCTAAATGCATGCACTCAGCCTCAGGTTTTTCAGGGGGAAAGAGGTGAAGTTCACCGAAGAGTTCTTTGAAGTTTGGGTGGAATATCGCTGTATCATCCAGTTAAGTGACGTACAGCACCTTCTTCATTTTGCAGCTGTTGGAAAATCTCAGAAACAATAATGTTTTTGTCTGCTGCACTTTTCTATGTTTTCTAAGAAGCAACATGACTTACCTTATGTTTAACTGCAAAGTATAAGTGCAGTCTGTAACAAATAAATGTAAGCGGTGTAGGCTGGAGCCCTGGGACACATATTACTTATACATATCTTGTTGGTAACAGAACATAAATACTTCACTAAAGTCTCCATTTGTAATTTGTGCTGAACGTTTCTGAACATATGAAATATGAATTACATTTTGTAATGGCCCTTTGTGTTGAGGTCTAGCGGGAAAATATTGTTCTCCATGAGACAAAGTAAATTGCAATGATTCCTGAAGGGACTTGACTTTTGTACAAGAAAATACATTTAATCTGACATAGTTACTCTAATGATCTCTCGTGTTATCTTTTATTGAACACAAAATGAGGTACAGCCATCAAAGTTTAGCATGCTACTGAGTGCACCATCATTAGAATACCAATGTGGGGCTAAAGGGAATTTACTTAGCTCTACACACTTTTAGGGACTCATAAGTTCAGTAGAATGGTCTGTGTCACCTGGTATTTAAAGGAGGAAGGCTTGCAAAATGTGAGTTTAGAAATGTTCACTTGAAAGAAGTTGGAAACAATAATTCTTTCTTCACATGTATAAGGCATCAAGGGATCTCTTAAGAAGAGAGGGCTAAGAGGGGAACTATTGCTGACTTCAGCTACTTAGTGGGACATTACAGAGAAGGCAGAGTGAGAATTGGCCAGCAAAAGAATGATGCTAACAGATTTGAGAGAAGGAAAATTCCATCTTGATATTAGAAAACTATTTCTCAGTGAGGTGAACAAACATAAAAAGGGGTTACCCAGGGAGGCTGTGGGATTTTCTTTTTTGGGGAATGTTCCAAACTCAACCAGAAAAGGCCATACACCACACGGTCAAAGAGAGCTTCAAAGTCACTTCAGAGTCAGCCCTGCTTCGAGCAGCAGTTTGGACCAGATGCCACCAGACATCCTTTCTGACCTACATTATTGCATGATTCTATGGTCTTATTCTATGATTATAATGCATCTATTATATTAAACCCTATTTCACCTGTAAAATGGAATACACTTATCTGTGACTGAAGAATACAAATACAGTACAGTTCCACAGGAAGAACACAAAATTACTATTATTGTGTGTTATAAATATGACTAATAATATTTCATTACAGTTAAAATTTTCTTCCAGCTAGTTGTATAAGATGGTATCAGCTTCAGTATATGGTTTTATTTGCTTCTTAAACTTTTAAAAATATTTGTAATGTACAAGTGATTGTTATACGCTAACTTCATCACTATTTTGCTATGTTCACACTATGTTTTTCTTCACCTGATCACTTTTCCTAATCTCAGCACAAGATGAGACACCACTGTGGAGAAATGGCAAGGAGGGGGGAGAATTGCAACATGTGTAAAGGAGGCCTGCTAAGGCTACATTTTAGAGACTTTTATTTTTTTCTGTTGAGTTTGGTCCATATTTCTCCTCAAAGAGGAATCAGACATTTTTATTTTTTAATATTCTTATTTGCAAAGTTTTACAAACAACTTTTTTGGTTTTTTTTTAACACAGAAATATCAGCTCCAACATCAGAGCAAGCTCAGAGGAAACAGCTGCACCCTGTACTTGATTTTAGTTAAACTAACACAGAGAAGTCGTTCCTGCAAATACCTTTTGCAAAATCCAGAGTCCCATGTTTGGTAGTATACAGTTCCCTTATGGGTCTTTGATACTTTGAAAAAGAATTTGGGAAAGTGTCTAGACTCTAGTGATATCCGTCATAACATTAAAGATTAATCTCAGTTCAGTCATGATATTGTAATTTAGAGTCCAGCAAAGATTTTTGCATGTGTGTACTTTTCCATGCCTTCACACATTTGAATTTATTTCTTGTATGATAGTGGCAATTATGCATTGTAAGTTTACAATGCTTGTTTTCATTATTATATCCTTTTAACATGTTAACTGTACTCTCACCTTCAACTTCTCATGAATGTGGGTTTGGGTTAAAATTGGCTTGAGGTCTTTATTTTCATTCTAGGAGATAAGGAAATGAGTAAAGTAAAAGTTTTCAAGAACACTTGTTACTTGTGCAAGGCTTATTCAGCTTAGACCTTTAGAGTAAAGTTGGGAACAGTTTTGTCCTTGGTAGCTTGACATAGCTCTTTTTCATAGTTGCTTTTTCATAGTTACTTTTCAAGTTACTGAATAATTTTGAGGGTTAGGATGAACACTGAAACAAAATAGAGGCCGGAAGCAGGTGTATCATTTAAAGGGACATAATTAATTGAAAAGATGCACAACCCTTAATTCTGTTTTTTAATATAAACATAATATTCTCTGGAGAAGATTAAAGAAAGTCAGAAAAATTATTTACATTACAGTCACTTTTCAACACAAAGCTGTATGTATACTTCTTTGTAATATTGTCTTTGACCTGTTTTTTTAGTTGAATTTTGTTATTTCTTAATCAGAAGGCAAAAGCAGGAGTTTTGCATATTTTAAAAAGAAACAAACCTCAGCATTTGCCCAGTATTTGCAATATTCATTTAAAAACTGAGTAGTTTCTCTCTCTACATCATGACCAAGACCTATTTACTCCCATGGTCAGCTCAAAAAATGTTCTTATTTTTTTATCTTTAATGAAATAAAATTGATAGTTTAATAAGTATTTCATGTTCTTTGACAAGAAAAAATACTATTTAAACCCAAATGATAATTTTCTTTAACCCTAACAGCCTAACAACACAGTCAAGACAAGGTTTGTAGAAGCAATTAATCTTGACCCACTGTTCTAATAAATGATCTTACTCATAAATCTTACCCTGTCAACTGAGATAAATGTAACTTAAAATTTTGCAGTTTAAGTCACTTCTAGGGACGTTTTTGTAGCATCATGTTTGTTTCTTATTTTGAAACTTGATAGATTTTTTGTCAATAAAGTGTAATAGGGAAGGCAATATATAAAAGAATATTTTTCTTTTACCAAGAGTAAAACAAAGCGTAACTACTTTCCAAATACACAAAAGGGAATCCAGAAAGGTTCAGGCCTTTTTCATCATATGTTTGTGAGATAGAAATAACAAGAAACAAAAAGTTTGTGATTTATCATTTACCACACAGCAAAATCTTGCAGGTCTTGAAGTGCCATCTTGCCACAGAAGATACTCATTATCCACCAGAGAGTTCACCAGACTAATTCCTTTTTCTCAGCCTGGCCTAATTCAGGAGCTCTTCTTCTTGTCTATAAAGCACATACACACTCAAATTCACTTACATGTCAGATTATGTAACTCAGATTAAGCATTAAGCACATGTCTAAATCACCTGGGACTTTAATTAGGCAACCAGTGAAAAAGGCTAGAATCCTAATGCTAGAATTAATTTTGAAGAGAAAGGCTTGGAATCAAGTATTCCAGCAAGATCGTATGAAAGTAAATTGACACCATTAAGTCCAAAATGCAATCAAAAAGCCATAACTAATCAGTAATGAAATAGTTCTGCTGTTTTAAATGACAAAATCAGTAATGAAATACAAGAAAAAAAATAAACAATTAGTTTAAAAAGAGCTATTTAATTAATGATGTAGGGTTTATACTAAGGAACTTAATTGCCAAGGAATATAGGTATACTAAGAATGTATCAATTAATATTTTACTGCAATCTGGTTTCAGGCTAGAAACTTATAATTTTGACTATTCATCAGTGACAAAAAAAATCCCAGTAACTGCTACAAATCTATTTCTATCAGGTAACAGAATTTGGAAAA
>JAWWES010000081.1:86932698-86956403 GCA_035583135.1 Lophotriccus pileatus | reverse complement strand
TGACTATTCATCAGTGACAAAAAAAATCCCAGTAACTGCTACAAATCTATTTCTATCAGGTAACAGAATTTGGAAAATCCCAGTAACTGCTACAAATCTATTTCTATCAGGTAACAGAATTTGGAAAAGCTGATTAAAAGTCAAAACTGTAACACTCAGCAGCTTTGTTTTAAAGGCAGAAGAGAAATACTGATCAAATTTTGAGTTCATGTCTTTATTTTTAATATTATCTAAAACAACATTAAAAAAGAGTATCTACTGAACTTAATCATTAAATCAGCAAGTCTGCATGATTTTCACACAGAATCCCAAGGCACTGCCTTGAGAGCAATAGCCGACAGTATTTT
The DNA here is from genome assembly GCA_035583135.1 of Lophotriccus pileatus. Classification (NCBI taxonomy): domain Eukaryota; kingdom Metazoa; phylum Chordata; class Aves; order Passeriformes; family Tyrannidae; genus Lophotriccus; species Lophotriccus pileatus. Next base: position 86,956,056 of record JAWWES010000081.1, on the reverse strand, counting down.
AATAAGTTTAATAAGAACTGAAACTGTAAAGAAAGTGCTGGGAATGGAGGTAAAGACATTTTTTTGTGGTTAATTTCAAAGGGAAGTGTAATGATCAGGCTAATGGTCAATGGTTGGTCGATGTAGGTGTAGAAACAACCTAAAGCAAATTAGATACCAAAGCTAGCAAAAAGATTCAATTTGCAAGTTAAGAGCTTCTTTGCTTTGTTGTTCTTTGTTGGGTTTTGTTTGGGTTTTTTTTTTAAGACACATTAAACTACTAGAAATTAAAGCTTTTGATTAAATATCACAGGCACAAGAACATAGTTGGGTCTCCAGCTATTTGGTAATATCTAACATTTCTACAAAGGTTTTTCACTTTTCCTCCTCTGAATTCTAATAACTGATTGCATGGTAGCTGTTCTTATAAAGGGAAGGATTTGAGCTGTAAACAATTCCAAAGTTGCTCTTCTTTCAAATAGGCAAAAGACAGTGCAAAGTGAGGCACTGGGTTTTTGTACCTGAATTTTATCCATTTCTGCATCTGTGATGCTTATACGTAAAATATGCTCTCAAAAATAATGAGACTATTACTGTTCCTTTGCAACACTTCCTCTTGTTATGTTGTTTTTATTTGAGCTAAAAGAAATATTAAGCTGCCTTAAAATGTAATTCTATTATTCAGAAGTAATAGAAAAATGTTTTCCTTTGTGGTGGAAAACTGAAAATACTACAGAATTATTAGATTACAGAAGTAACAAAAAGAAGGAAAACAACTGTAAAAATTTCATCCCTCTGCTGCCACTGGTACCAGGGTTGCTCTAGGCAGGCATCTTTTGTGCCTGACGACCTATGCCTGTAAATCCAAAAGTTTTTACCATCACTCTTCCTTACTGCTAACAGAAACTTTAAAACAATATTACAAATATTAACAGAAGCAGAATTTGTCTCGAGAAACCAGTGTGATTTGTTCAGCAAAATATTTACATTGCAACCAAACTAGGCATGTGGCTCATGGGATTCAGTTCAACTGCAGGAGTGCTCAACAGAGGAAGAATTTGCTTGTCCTTAGTGATGAATATGTATTCTGACCCTCTGTTGTCTAGCAAAACACGCAGAGAATGGATAACATTGCATGTAAATGCCTAATGACAAGTGCCAGGATTAATGCGACTAAGCCTGGCAGTGAGATAGACCTACTTGCTGCATATTCTGCTAATGGATCAAAAGAAGAATTGTACTTGCCCAACGAGTTGCAGCAGAGGTTAATGCATCTTGTAGAGAAAAGGAAGATCCCAATCTCCTCACAACAGCTCATAGTTAAAAATCCCTCTTTGGCTCTTCCTAGGACAATTGTATCTACAATCTAATTGTTGGGTTTTGCTTTAGTTCAAAATATAACATGGCTGTCTACATGGTTTGCAAGCAGTTCCTTGTTCAACGGAATTATCACTTGTTTTATTAATTGCACCTTGTAAAAATCAATGATAACTGTACCTGGGCATGTAAAGGTACAAGAAAGTTTTATTTTATGATTTGACTTGGTTATAGGCAGCCTTCAGATGCTTTGTGTAGAAGAGGTGGGGTTTGGGTTGTTTTGGCTTTGGTGTTTTTTTCAATTTTTATTTCCTAAAGAGCAATTCCTCAATCTTTTACTATAAACAAATATTCAATTTTTTCATCTTAGATTTTTATTCCAAAGATGATTTTTATTCTGAAGATGAGAGAGAACGTTTTTACATTTAAAATTTATTGACACATTCTTTATAGGAAACACAGCCCTGCTAAGAACAAACCATTTTGAGCACCATGCCAGATCGTTCTGTCTTTTCCTACCCCTCTCAAGACAGAGGAAGGATGTGAAAGTGTGGCATCCTGCCATGGCTGTGCAGTGGTCTCAGGAGGGGCAGATAGACCATATCACCTTCCTGAAGGGAGAAAGAGGCCAAAGGTCTGTGAGGATGGGGGTGAGCTGTGCAAGAATGCAGATGTTAGCACGGATTTCAGGACATTCATTTTGAGCATGCTCATGCTTTCTTTCTGCTGTGCTCAGTGCCCACAGCTCTGTCTCACAGCCTGCTTTGTCCACATGACCTGTGCCATGCCCAGGAAGATACTCACTGACACTCCATCCTTCACCTTTACCCATCCGGAGGGACAATCTCCCAGAAAAATGGCTCTGAAAATGATCTTCTGTGACTTTTTTCATGTTACTTGATCTCAGCCAGAGGCAGGACTCACCTAGAAAGCTGGCAGCCTCCTGGCAGGAAAGGTCTGTCTACCTGAAGGGAGAGGACCTTGCAGGGCACACTGCAGGGATGCACTGTATCTCCAAACATGGGCCTGCCCCCACAGGCAGTAGGCTGGGTCCACGAACCAGCTAACAGAACAAAACAGAGATGGGATGGGCAGGCTGAGGTGCCATACTCAGAGTCAGCTCTACATGGCCCAGACACTTCTGGTTACGCCAGTTCAATTTCTCCTCTTTGTCCCCTAAAGTACAACATCTTTATGGCCTGATACCTCTGACTCTCCCAGATTAAAGCTACTTAGCCAATGCTGGTGTTATCTGCTGTCTATTTGATCACTTCCTTTCAACTCCAGGACCACGCGTGATTCGCAGGCCCCTAGTCTGACTCTTGTCTGTCATGGTATCTGGCAGCCAGTCAAATTCACTGCTGGCATTTGCTGGCACAAGTGTCATTCAGCATTTTCCTGCGAAAAACGCCAGTGTTTCAGGAGCGCACGGGAGCTCATGTGGCTCACAAAAGACCACACTGTCTTGTGGTCTGACAATGCTTTTATATTGTTGAAGGCCTCTAACAGACAGCATCTGCCTCCTCCACGGCTGACTCATGGCAGCACTGCTCTCCAGAGGAGTGCCATCTAGTACTTTCAGTTTCTATCGTCTACCCATCTAGCAGAGGGGGTGGGAGAAAGAGCCCCATGTTAGGAACTGAGGTTACTAGACACAGTATATTGTAAATACTTCTGCAAGCCCTGGTGATGGCAGTTTGCTTTACCACTTTCCTGTACAGAGCAGAGTGCACAGACAGTTGCACTTAGGCAGCATTATGAAAATTAATCCTGGAAGGAGGTCCAGTGTCATTGCTCACAGTATCCTCAACAGCTACCAAATACTCAGCATTTGCAAGAATATTTTTAAATTGCCAGAACTGAAAAGTCCCCTTTCAGAGCATCCACATTTTGATCTGATCTCTTACATTATATGAATGCACACACACATTGATCCCCATAGGTGAGGAATGCTGTGTCAGGAGACATTCTACTCATAAGAATATCTGCAGTTTCAGACCAAAGGCCCATTTCACTCTGTATTGTGCATATAGCTGTGGCCATGAATGGATGCTTAGAGAGAAAACTTCAAAGAAAATCATGGGGTAGTATATCCCTCCAGCTTCCAAAAAATTGCAGAACATGGCTATTTAACCTCTTCTTGTACAAAAATCATTCTGTACTTCAGGTCCCCTTCCTGTCACTGTTCTCTGCACATTTGTTAGTTTTATATTATTCCTTTATTTGTTTTTTGGTTTTTTTTATGATGAAGAGGGCCAGAACTGCACACACTCTCCCTGGACACACCAGTGTTTCATATAATGGCATGATAATGCTTTCTGTGTTGTTCTCTACTTCTGTCCCAACAGTTCCTGTTGGTCTACTTGCCTTTTGATAACAGTTAAGTACTGAGTGGATGTTTCCAGAAATCTTACAAAAAATCCTGTTCTCACTAATACATATTCAAAACATAAACAACAGCCCCCTCCCCCTGCCAAAAAACTCAAGCAAAAGAGTAATTTCTGTCTAATTATAAAGGTGCAAATTTTATCTTTGCCAAAGAATAAAAGTCTTGCACAGTACAGTCCTTACAATACAAACGAGTTCATATTCTTTCTGCCATTTTTTTTTTTCTGGTCATTCCAGGGCTGAATTAATTCATTATATCCATCTACGGACCTCTCGGTCTTGAGCATTCAAGCTGTCATTCTAAATGTTTTGTGTGCATTGTCCTCTGCGTACTTCCTGCTCACGCTATGAACTTACTGAAGTGAAACAGTCCAATTAAGCCAGAAAGCCTCTAAGGTTCCCTGCACATGTATTATTAGGTGTGTGGGTATTACCTTCATACTTATGACTTTCTGTTAAAGAATATCCAAAACCTCTTCTTGAGAAGTCTGCACACTTCCAATGTCTGCAGGAGACCTTCTTTGCAACTGCACAATTTGGGGTAGGGAAGATGTTTTTGAAATAAGTTAATGTAATTAAATCCAGTTTCCATTGGCTATAAAATATTGAAAAATTACCAGTCAATGAACAGCTTGATGGTATCAACAAGGTAAAAGTATAAATATATACATATATATATATATACATATATAAAGATATCTTGTTACTCAAAGGAGTATGACTGGGACAACAGGTTCATCCTTGTGACTCCAGATGACTTCAGAGGATCCCCTATCCTTTCTCTGTATTTTAGTGATGTCATGGTAAGTAGATTGAGGAGTGAATTCCATATTTCTTCCTAGACAAATAAGAACATTCTGAACTAGAAATGCTTTCTGGAACAGGTTATTTCTCCTAGAAAGTGTCCTATTAGGACCTCCATCTATGTTACACAAAAAGGAAGCAAGCAGTAGCAACTTCAGGAAAGTATTTAGAAAGAAAAAAACCTCTTAGTTTAAGCTTGGGCCAGGAATCTGAACCGGTCAATATCAAAAAGTCTGTAAGAACTACTTGGAGGCCATAAGAAAATACCAAAGTCCCCTGAGCATGATGTTACTTCACAGAACAGTTGTCCCAATACTTATGTAATGTTTGGCTCCAAATCAACATAATCAAGGCGTATACATTAGAGAGATTTGAATTTGCAAACAAACAGAACAGTAACTCGCAGAAGCCACAGAAAGTCGGGCACTTCAGTGTTCTTTTTCTGACCTTCTGGTTGAATTTCTGCATAATTTGCTGTCATTATGCCTACGCTGCTTGTAGAAGTATGAACAAATCAGAGAAGTTGGCCTAGGAGCCTTTTTGAGGCCTCAACCCAAAGCAGAAGCACCGTAATCCAGGCTGGGGCACTGTGAGAATCTCAGCCTTAACTTCAAACAAGTGTATTTCTATACTTCATCTTGTGGGGAAATGAACTAAATCTGTTCTTATTTCACCCTAAAATTTCCAAAACTAGAGTGTAGATAAACTCCAGATTCTTCTTTCATCCAGCCCCTTACTTTTTTAAGGCAAAGTCATTATTTCTAAGCAAGCTGATTCATTACTTTGGATTTCTCTTGCTAATTCCATGCCACTAAAAGAAAAAAAAAACAGGTTAGAGCTTTGTAAGGAGCCTTCAGAAGTTGAGACGAAATCTGCCCCAAAACAACAGCAACAACAGCTGGAGGAGCCAAAGCAGTTCCATAGAAATTAAGGGGATGGTGGAGGGCAATTACTAAGAACCATGGAATAGAATTGTAGAATATCCTGAGTTGGAAGTGACCCACAAGTATCATTGAAGTCCAACTCCTGCCCTGCATAGGATCATTCCCAAGAGTCACACCATGTGCTGGACAGTATCATCCAAACACTTCTTGAACTCTGTCAGGCTTGGTGCTGTGACCACTGCTCTGGGGAGCCTGTTCCAGTGCCCAACCACCCTCTGCGTGAAAAAGCTTTTTCTAATTCCAATCTAAACCTCCTCTGACACAACTTCAGGCCATTCCCTCGAGTCCTGTCACTGGTCACCACAGAGAAGAGATCAGTGCCTGCCCCTCCTCTTCCCCTCACAAGCAAGTTCTAGGTTGTGATGAGGTCTCCCGTCAGTCTCCTCCAGGCTGAACAGACCGAGTGGCCTCAGATGCTCCTCATACGGCTTCCCCTCAAGATCCTTCACCATCCTCATAGCCCTCTTTTGGATGCTCTCTAAGAGCTTAATACCTTTCATATATTGTGGTGCTCAATATATAATTGTTGTCTTGTCCTTTTCTCCTTCTGTACCAGGCTATTTCTAAAAGTGGGATCACACAACACAGTTTTACCCATGGAGATCAGGCCTTCTTCTCAGATATCTTGAATGGACTCTGGTAAAGTATTCAGGGTGACAATTCATTGTATCACTGTCTATAAATCCTGTTAGAGCTCTGAAAATTAATCAAAAAACTCCACATCACTAAAATGTCAACTTTATATTTGTGATCCAATTTAATAATTGCTTAACGAAAGGAAAGAAACTCAGACCTCCACTCAAGAAAATGGGAAGGTTTTAATATTACCTACATTTTCTTTCTTTTTGGGTTTTTTCTTCCAAATCATTGTTTCCATTTTTTTGACTGCCAAAATTTTCTTGTCAGAATTGGGATACTTTTGCCAAACTTTTCGGTCTCTGCTCTCCAGGTCTCTTTTTGCTCACTTCCACTGATGATCATCCTGTGACGAGAACAGCAAAGCAACCTACAAAGACCACCTAGCACTGTCATCCAGTGAGACTGAGCAATGAGAGAAGCAAAATATCTAAGCCTCTCCTTGTCATTTAGCTTCCAACAAGCAAAGGGAGTTCTTAGAAACCTTAAAAGAAGGAATGAAAAGTATAATTAGGGAAAACTTTGTAGCGAGAATGTCCATATATATTTATTTTTTTCTAACCTAAAGAATGGCTTCATAAAGCATAAAATGCATGAAGCTAACTCAGCTCTTTGGAAGAGAAGGATTGATGCAGCCTAGCAGAGAGAAAGAATTGTTAAGAAAACCACACCATGATAATCACAGTCATCTTACAGAGGACTGGACCTGGAAGATCTTAGAAGTAAAGCTGAACTTAAGGTTTCAAGACTCATCAATCCATTTGGAGACCACATACCAACCCGTACTGAATTTGGGTGCTCCTCTGTTAAATTTTTTAAGGTATGGCTTCAGAGACATTAGGGAAAGCAGCATGTTCTCACCTGCAGTATTATGAATAAACAAATTATTTTTGACAAACTAAGCAATCTCTTAATAAGGTAGAGTGAGAGAAAATTGTCCCAACTGAAGGAAATGGCAGAATTAAGCAAATTTGATGTGAAGTTTTGAAGTTTTCTGAGTCCTGAGAGGCCTTTCAGAGATTAAAGTAAATTGCTTTGGCATACAATATGCACTTTATTAAATTCAGATGACTGAAGGGAGAAAATCTGGGATTTGATATCTACATTCACCCAAAGAAATGTCTTAAAAAAAGGGACAGCAGCCAGACTTAAAGGAAACAAAGTAAAACCGGGCATTCTATATATGTAAAATCCTCACGAGGATAAAAAAAAAAAAAAAAAAGCCCAACACATTTTCCTTTGCATTTTTTTAGTTGGAAGCAAATTCCCTAAGCACAGCTTGAAAATGTGAAATGGTTAAGAACTCCATTATCATTCACGCTTCAGCAACTTCATTATGTACACAGGCCCAGTCTTTCACAGGCTAAAAGAGCAATCCTGATCCATGCTGCATGCCATCTATAACGTAGCCTTGCTGAAATACCAATAACACTAACATCTGTCTTGTGCAATGTTAAAAGGGAAAAAAAAGGGGAAAGATTCCCGTAGATAAAATGCTCATGAGGATGACAAAAACGGAAAATACAGAAACCTATGACAGACAAATTTTATTAATGGCTCGACCATATGCATCCAGGGCATAATTAACTATTCACAGGTGAAATTAGCAGATAGGAGTGTCTGTCGTGAGCAAATTGAATAGACCCTGATTATATCAATAGTTTTCAACCAGTGTCCCCTGGTTATCAAACTATCAAATAAATTTGTCCACTCTCTCCTTCTCTGGGAGGAGGGGGTTAGGAGGAAGGAGAACTTTAATTATCCGGCCACGGTATATGGCAGGTCATTAATAAAACCTAGTTATCTGGCTGCAGGTTTTATAGTTTTACTGTTATCTATCTTTTATCTAAATAAACATTTGGAAAATGTCCTTAAAATTACTGGAGATACTTTGCCACTTCTCGACCAGATATTTGAAAATGAAACTTTGCTGGATTTTACTATACAATGCATGGCGTCACCTCAAAGACTCCCACCTTCTTCCTCCTACCACTATAATGGAATTACAGAGTTTGGCGGTACATACATTGATGGATCTAACCAACCTGCAAATGCAGATAAGGGTAAAATCACTTGATGGGTTAGTTCTCCTTAATGTATATTTACTCAGCCTTTATGTTATGTATGCATTTTTTACTTTCGTGCCACATATATCAATGACAAATGTAAGAATTGAAAAGCCAGTAATAACATAAAAGAACAGCATTTTTTTGTCTGTGGCGCAATTGCCAGAGACAGTATCTTTTCATTTGAATAAAGAATAGTAGGAAATTAACATTTTTGGGGTCCTGGTCCTGATTCTGTTTCTTTTTCAAGTACATGCAATTTCTAAACTCAAATGGACTTTCATGATACAATAGCGGATTCCAGTAATAAAAGTCTTACATTTCATTTCCACTGTATTTTTTCCACAAGTATTATAATGATACTTCCCATAAAGGAATGTGAATGTTTATTTTATATACATTTATACAAGTTCAGTATGGAAGTAGCCCATGCAAAAATGTTTCTTTTGAGGAAAATCAACTCATAGATATATTTCTCCATCTGACGATTTTCAGTTTCTTCTCTTCTGTCTACAGGATATAGTACATATTTACTTGTTTTTAATATTGCCTGTTTTGTGATGTGATGTATTTGTGAAGATCATAGCATTCTATTAATTAAGACTTTGTTATCCAGTAACTTAAAAGGGGATATGTATTCCAATTTGGGTTTTTTGTTGGGGTTTTTTTTTGCATATATGATCTTTCATAGTTCTGGGAACATTTTTCGGTGGCTTTTAAGTTAAAAAAAAAAAAAAAGAAAAAAGAATTTAAATCAAGTGTCAGGTTGGTGAAAGCAACTTAATTCCCATTTTCAAAAACTGTAAGCCTCAAGCATATATTGCAGGTTTCATTAGTAGCATTATTAATTCTGATGAATACTTTCTATGTGACCTGGAGCAAAATGACATAGGGCACACTGCTGGGATGGGAAATAGAAGGAAAGCTGTTATACTGAAGTTCCTTCAGAAGTAAATTAGGATTACAGAAAACTCCTATGTTAATGCTGTACTAGATAGAAGAGGAAAAAACATAGTGAAACCTTTTTATGATTTTTCAATTGCACCACTTCAATTTTTTTCAATACAGTACAATTACTCCAGATTTAAAGAGTAAAAACATTGACAGAAGAGTGAAAAGTCTCTATTCCTGATAGATCTCTGTAGTAGTCAGAGCTTGTGTTCACAGCAAGCCCAAACGGCCTTGGTAAGAGCATAATAGGAGTTCTAGTTGGAGGAGTCAACCTCCTCTTTTGGAGTGGAACTTTGAAGAGGGTTTATATACTTTTTCCAGGTGACACGCAATGATTTCTATCTAATGTCTAAACTACAGACAAGTGAAAGTTTTAATTACATTGACATTAATGTAGTTTCACTGAAGTCAAAGAAACTACCAGCTTGTCGAAGACCTAGCCCTTTGCCAATTTTTTATATACATAGTTTAGAAATGCAGAGATTTGAAAAAGCACATGACTGTCACAAAAGAAAAGGAAAAAGCATCCATCAGGAAAATAATAATGCATTATTTGCAATTTCTAGAGAAAAAGTTTCTGGTCAGGTGTGGTAATCTTGTAATTCTTTGTTGGCTGAGGTAAGTTAATCACATCCCCTTAACTTTCTAAAAGATATAAATCTGAAACACCTCTTTCAACAGTGATTTTATCAGGAAATTCACCTTTACATCAGTTTTGCTAATTATATATTGGCATTACTTTTATATTTTCTATATTAACTGTATAATACAAGTAAAGATTCTCCTCCTTTGCAATTACGATTGCTCCATTTTCCCTACATTGAGCTTTGGTGATGATATAATTAAAAAATGGTGCTTTGCACAGGCAGTATTGCACATGGTGAAAAATGGTAGCTATTTCCACACTTCACAGATCCAGCTGCTATGAGCATTAAAAATTACTTAAAACACAAATTTATCGCATCGTGATTACAATGGATTGTGTTGTTATATATTAATTGAATTGTAAATTGCTGTTTTAAATTAAAACACAGCTTATTAGGAATGGCAAGAGAATAATAAGGGATGAAGTAATGTTTCATGTAATTGCCAAAATAAAATAAAAAATCTGAAGAGAGAGAGGAAAAAACTATGTTCCAGACAACTACTTCTTTTGAAAAATTGCCCTGGAGCTATTGATGGACTGTAGGTTTCAGTGTCTTCAGTGAATAACAGCCTTTAGTCTCACAACTTAAGGAACTATTTCTAGCAAAATAATAATATTAGGAAAAATAGTAAGCCTGGGGAAGAACTATCTGCAGATAAAACAACATTTTTAAAAACATTGTTTATAAGTTCCATCTCTATAAGAAAACAGAATGACTGGCTGGCAGATACAACTATGTAGGTGGTCAGGATGGTTATAGGGAACTTGGGAGCAAAGCGCTTTCAGGATGACATATCCTCAGCAAGTGATGTCATCCAAGAAGAGGGTGACAAAAAAAAGAGCATAAAAAGAACAGCAAAGCTGGTGAAGGAGCCGGAGCACAAGTCTTATGAGAAATGGTTGAGGTAGCCGGGGTTGTTGAGCCTGGAGCAAAGGAGGCTTAGGGGAGACCTTATCACTCCCTACAACAACCTGAAAGGTTGTAGCAATGTGGGGGTCAGCCTCTTCTTCCAAGTAACACATGATAGAACAAGAGAAAATGAACTCAAACATGAGAAAATTAGCTCAAATTATACCAGGGGAGGTTTAGGCTGGATATCAGGAAAATTTCTTCGCTGAAAGGATTATCAAGCACTGGAACAGGCTGCCCAGGGAAGTGGTTGAGTCACCATCCCTGCAGATACTTAAAAGACACATAAATGTGTGGCTTATGGACACAGTATAGTGGTGGACTTCACAATACTGGGTTTACTCAGTTAGCTTGTGAAGGAATGACTTTCCAGATTTAAAGTGTCAAGTTAATAAGGCGAAGTCATGAAATAGATAATCAGTTATCATATTATTCATTATTCAAACCATCATTCATAAGGGTTTGAATCCCATGTCTTTCTAAAAATGATATAATATTGGGACTATATTACCAGTAACCCATCATAATGGTCATTAAAGGTGATGTGTTATGGAAGATTAGGAAAGTTTTAAAGAGAGAAAACCTAGAAAGAATGGATGAGTTCACTTGCTTCTCTGTAAAGTGGAGGAATTGTGCACAGGGGCATGATGTTTTCTGAGTTTTGGATACAAAGTTATGACTAGTTCTTGGTGCTTAGCCAGAGAATGCACAAGGCAAGAAAAGGCCACAGTAATAGTAGCCATAATCTATTCAAATTCAAAATCCCATGGAATGAACAAATCTCAGAATTTCAGTAAAAAAAAAGAGGCTTTTGAATAGAATTTAAAACAAGCTTCTAAAGCAAAATGTTTGCAAGATGTCCCATCCCTAGAAGTGTTCAAGGCCAGGTTGGGTGCAAGGCTAAGTAACATCATCTAGTGAACAGTGTCCCTGACCATGGCAGGGGATTTGGAACTACATAAACCTTAAGGTGCCTTCCAACTCAAGCCGTTCTATGATTCTATACTGTTTTGAAGACCTTATATTAGAATTCTGATGTAAAAAGAAAAATATCAAATAACTTGAAAAACATTAAATAAAGCTAAAGTTAGCAAGGCTACCAAACTGTAAATGAAGATGTCCAAGCAAAAGCAGATTGTCCCCTAGAAGAACAAGAATTGAGAGAGACAAAGAAGAAAGGTTTTATATGTATATAGACATATATGCATGTATTTAGATATTAAAAGAGCTACAACTGACAGAGAGGCTCCAACTCTGCCAAAACTTACAAATTAGTTTTTCTTGAAGGAGAAAAGACAAGGGAGTTGAGAGGACTTGGTCATATTGTCTTTGCCAGATATGCCAGACTGACTGTATTTTGAGCCGTGAATGGATCAAAACCATTGTGCTGTTCTCAGTGCCCCTCCGTGTCACGTCTGAGACAAGCAGTGATGAGCAGTGATGAGCTGCTGCTGGTCACCATCCAGTTTCTCAGCCATACAAAGGAGCATGTTGCTACCAGAACAGGTCAGACACACACGACTACTTCTTCTGCTGCACACCAACCTAGAGCACCATCCACAGGCAAAGTCAGAATATTTCCTATTCCAGGCAGGTCTTCATCTGAGTTGTCATGGTCAGAGTGTCTCATGGTTTCAAGGCAAAAAGCCTTGAGGAAGGGTAGAGAAAAAGCTCTCTTGTTTCCTGTTTATGGCATATATGTTGCCAGTCCTGAGTCTGTAGCTGGCTCTACATGAGGAAGAAGCAAATGATCCTTTTGTCCCTGACTAAAATTACATGTATATTTTGACCTTGATGAATCATGTGCTAGAGCTTACCTAGGAGACCAACTTTCTGTTGGTGGGATAATCCCCCAGAGTATGTGGACATTTCCCAGAACTGGGTATGGAAGGTAGAAAAAAAGTGAGTGGAATGAAAAAGAAGTTACAAAACATAGGGGGAGAGTTTGAAGCACAAGGTTGTGAACACTTCAGCTCAGTCACTAAACTTTCATTACTCTATCTACAAATAACGATGCTAACAATATGTGTGTGCAGTAGTATTTCTATAAAGCACAGGCAATCTATCTGTACCCTATGACTGTGGAAATGTCTGGCTATGGAAGTTTCTTATGGCTGACTTTTGCTTGAGAAGCATTTATGCAATCCACAGTAGTGTAGTCACACATCCCGGAGGCGATCCAAGCCAGACAATTGCAAGCAGCAAGTTGGTATGTGGACTCATATAATCATGACATCACAGAATAGTTCGGGTTGGAAGAGACCTTTAAAGAGGTTTCTTTAAAGATCACCTAGTTCTAATGTCCTCACCATGAACAAGGACAACTTTTACCAGATTAGATTGCTCAGGCAACCTGGCCTTGAGCACCTCTAGGGATAGGGTACCCACAACTTCTCTGGGAAACCTAATGCCTCACCACCTTCATCACAAAAGAATTTCTTCCTTATGTACCATCTAAATCTACCCTCTTTCAGTTGAAAACCATTCCCCCTTTTTCTGTTGCTATGGGTAGTGCCTTGTGCCCAGCTGTCGGTAAGCAGGGCATGGATGCCCTTCTGCTTGAAGAGCCTGTCATGTTGTGTATATGTTTTTGTGGTGCTTGGCAGGCAGCCACAAGTTGACATGGTCATGGAACCTCCTCCAGACTGCCAGGACCTTGTTGTCCCCAGATTGAGGCTGCCAAAGGCTTCCCAGTGTCAGGTAGCTCATGTCCCCCAACACAGCTGTGTTTCTCCAATTTCAACAAGTGTAAAAAAAAAAAGTCAAATAAGTGAAGGTAAGTTCCAATTTCCTTCTTGAGAATCTTTCTTCACAGTGTTAGAAAGTTGAGTGCTGAAATATAGCTGCAGTTAGAAGGTAAAGTGACATTGTGCCTTTGTAGGAGTAGATATTCCCAGTCCAGGTACTTGTGATTCAGTATGCTAGAGGCACTGAGAGCCAATATCAAGATTCCAGAGGTGGTAAATGCTCTTCTTCTATAAAGATACGGACCAGCCTACACCCATTGTAGTTGCAGGACTATTATGAGGTGATACCTTTCAGTATGTCAGTGCTCACCACAGCACCTTACTTCTGTGATGATGAAGCCCACACAAAAGTAGACTTCCTTCTTACAGGTTTGAGACTGCCATGGTGGATGTTAATCCTGGCTGTGAAACAATTCAGTTGCCTCTTGGGCAGGGTTCTAGGACGATACTGAGGGGTACAGAGGGTACAGAGCAATGACCTTCTCCCTCCAGCCCAAATAAAGCAATCCTGTTTTTTCTGTGAAGAGCCAAAGTGATTGCTTGCCCATTTCAGCATATAGAAATATGGATCCAGATGGCTCTCAGCCCCTGAGCAGCACTTCTTAACACCAGGATAGGATATTCTTCTTTATTATTGGAGGGACTTCCTGACACTCAGTTAATGAGCTAGAACTGCTTTACAATGAGACCATTTCACCCTGGAGTCTTCCGGATTTCAAAGATCATTCTGACCATTCGATTTACCATGCTGTAATCACAGCCAATCTCCTGCTGATCACTGGCTTTAGCAAGAAGGAATTAAAGTGATTCAAACAGTGACAGACTTTGTCCTCCAGATCTGTTTAAATGTATTGGTCAGGATTTTGCTAGGACTCTTATATGAGTCTTTGAAGACTTGGTCTCTAGGTTATCTTTCCATGAAGATGGCTTTTTGAGTGGGCAGTACTTCAGGACAGCAAAGAAAATCCTTCATGTTGCGTCTTCTCACTGACTCCATAAAAAGAGTTTTTCCCAGAGCTGCTGCTGAGTTTCATTTCTGGAAGATGATCAGTGCCCTCACATGTTTCATAGGTAGATCTAAGGTGTCACACACTGCATATGGAAAAAAGTCTCTCTTTCTACTGACTCCAGAAATACCCATTTATATAACCTCCTAAGTCTTATTCATTATTATCTAAAACCTTCTAGAGTCCCCCATTCACTATGTGAGAGGAGTCCAGCAGGGTAATTTTATTAGCCTATGCAAATATGTGGGTACACTCTGTCAAAGCTCAGCTTTCCATAGGGAGATCATTAAGAACAGCTCAACACCAGTTGTGTTGGTACTAGGAGGTACTTGCAAAACTAGTCATTCATACATGTTTCAAGCATTAAACTTTCACAAGAGTGTGTACGTTTGATGCTGTATTCAATCAATCAGGCTTTTTTCACCTGAAGACTTTAAAATCGAGTTACAGATAAAAGAGGGACTATTTAAATTCCCTATAAAGGAGTTGCATTTTTACAGTCTATATGTGAGTCCTCCTAAGCACAGGAAGCATTAGAACCATCATCCCTTACATATTGTGTCATTTCTTCAATGAAACGATAAAGTGCTTTAGCTTTTATTATTTCATATAGATTGTTTGTTTTACTGTTTCTCTTATTTTCCAATACTCTAGCCTTTTGCTCTGTTGTTTTTTTTGTTGTTGTTGTTGTTTTTTCAAAAACACTGCCTTACTAAACCTATTTGGCTCAAGTACCTTGTGTTATGCCTTTACACACAAAAATTTTGACAGAAAAGAAAGATCTAGCTGTTTTTTGTAATACATTAATGTTTCATGTAACATTAGTTATGGTTTTTTACACTTTTTAGTATAGGGTAAATATTGGAGATTCTACTGAAAGGTGAGGACACCACCAGTTTTCATCAAGGGATACTTTAAAAAAGAGGTATGTCTGTAAAAAATTTATTGGCATTAATGCATTAAGCAACATAAGAAGCATTTGTGCTCATGCTGAGGTGTTTAAACATTTGCCTCCTAAACTTTTAAAACTTAAGTCACCTTTATTTAGTCCCCCTTTCCCCAATCAGTATAAACAGCAAGCCAAATCATTCCTCTTTATTCATTTTATTCTTGTTTGCTAGTACTGTTCTGATTTTGCAACCAGAATCAAAGGATATACTTAAAAGATGCTCTATCGAAGACATTCCAAATAGATGAAAGTTTTAAGTTTCCAGATTTTTTTCACCAGGATATATAACTAGCACTGTAGCCACACGAATGTACAGAGTCATGGTTCTGTAGTGGATTTTTAAAATGGAGCTACTTTTAAGAATAGCACTATTATTGTCAGAATATGGCTTCATAATTTTAGGGGACTTATAGCTGGTTGTAGTACTCAAAACCAGAATTCACAGCATTATGAGATGATCAGGGAAAGAAAGAAAAGAAGATAATTTCCCAAACAACAAAAAAAAAATTTAATACAAACTTAAATATGAATGGCCCTCATGAGACCCTCCACACATTATTATACATATTTCTGGCCACTCATTGTCAAAAAAAAAAAACAAAAAACAAAAAAAGGAATAGTTTAAAAAGGAATAGATGTAAAAAAGGTCAAAAAGGATGGCTAAGTGAGCAAACAACCTAGAGTACAAGAGGAAATATAAAAGAAGTTGTCTTGTTTAGCCTAGAAAAATGAAAGGTAAGAGGAGTTAAGACTGTGTTGTATAAATTCAGCAGGTGGCTATATGCCTCAGAAGGAAATGAGCTACTTAAGAAAAAGATAATGTTAGCAAAGAACAAATTAGTATAAACCAGTCATGAATAAAATTAGACTGGAAATTAGAAAAAGATTTCTAAGTACCAGAGAAGCAAGGTTCTGGAACAGCCCTCTAATAGGAGTTGTGGAGGGCAAAACATCTATATAATGCTAAAACAGAGACTGAAATAAGTGTTAATAAGGGTATCTTGTGTAGTTGTCCACAATGTGGAGGAGTCTCTCAGCGACTTGTCAGTTTTCTGCCATCTTTCTCCTTTGTGGCTAAATTATTTGCTGAAAGGTCAGGAGGAAGTCTGGGTAGATCTTGGTTCTCCTGTATCAAAGGTCAGCATTGCAAACTTGTGATTTTCCTTTTTATTCCATTGTGGCTTAAGTTTTAAAAATTCACCTTACAGAAGCTGAAAATATATATGGAATCTTTCTTTCTAGGAGGGAGGAAAAAAAAAAAGATGGCTGTTTCTAGCTTTCCTGGCTGCAGAAAAAAATTAAAAACCTATGTGTATTTTAGGAGCTTAATAAAACATGGGGCTATGAAACACCTAATATTTTTAGCTAATCTAACAACTTGGGGCTATAAATAATTTCTCATTCTCATTCAAATCCAGCTTCCTTCCCTGAAACATTACTCTCCTCAGTACTTTATAGAATGCTATGAAGTTATTTTCCCCTCAACATAAAAAACCCTCTGTGCACCGCTCAAACTATGGCCCCAAGCAGGCCCTTCTCATCCCCTGCAAAAGAAAGGGTTGAGGTCTAGATGTATTTTGCTGGTACATGTGTCACCTGGGTCACCATGTGCATCCTCTCAGTTAGTTCATTAGCAGTTTAAACCAAAGGAAAAGAAGCTTTAGAGACAGTCTGTGAGGAAGTATAGAATCACAGAATCATCATAGAATGGTTTGGGTTGGAAGGGACCCTAAAGGTCATGTAGTTCCAAGCCCACCCCACCGTGGGCAGGGACATCTTCCACTAAAGCATCCAAGTTGCTCAAAGTTGAATTGTTCCTTCCTATTTTACCTCTTGGTAGGGAAAGGATATGATACCACTTCATCAGCATCTATCTGGTGGCATGTTCTGTGGGCACCACACTGCAAAGGGTCAAGTGTCACTTGAAGCCATTGTCCTTGTGGCTGCATTGAGCAAGTCAGTGATGTTTCTGGTTGGTTTGCTGGGCAAGCAATCTTTCAGCCACTCTCCTGAGCTCTACCAGTTGAGATCAAATCCAGTAGAATCACAGTCACCTGTGGTCTCCTACCTTAGACAAGTGGCTTCTTGGCAATGTGTCTGACATCGTATTTTTTTGAAAAGGAGCTTTTTTACAACATTCTTCAATATGGATCTTCTCAGGTTAAAATTGTTTCTTACCAGTAGTGATGCAGAACTGGAGATAAGCCCCATCAATCAACTGCTTTTCTTCCCAGCATCCACCACACACCATAATCTTAGCAGGTTAGAAACCCAGTGACTTACACTATGTCAAACCTTCTTTGGCTATGTGGCCTAGCTAATTAGAAAGGTTGACTATAATTTTGAGACAAAGGCCACTGCTAGGGTATAATATCTCAGATATTGTCTACATAGCAGAACCCCACTATGTGTCTTGTCTAGTTACAGTGATTTCTCTCAGCTATAATTTTCACCCAGTGTTCTCACAGCACAGATGATAGAGCCTCCATTATTTCAGCATGCCAGCTACTGCTGGAGCTGTGCTTTGGACTCTCAGTAAATGTGGTAAGACTTACAGCCCCGTGGTAAATTCTTCAACAGCTTCACTCTTGGCATTCTGAAAAAAAAATACCAATTTTCCATAAATAATGTTTACAGAGGTCTAGTATTTAAAAGACTTTTAGCAATTCCATGTTATGGTTTTGTTTCTTTAGTCATCTGGTTTCAAGCACAATCTCATCCCTAAAAGACAGGAAAGTGTCAGTGTGATCCTCTCCCAGTGTACTCAGGCAGCAAGACTGGAAAAAAAGGAAATCAGCTACCTTTTGAACTGCATATCCTTGCAGTTCAAAAAGGAATCTTTCCAGCTGTTTTCAAAGCTTTGTCATCTCTGTGATTCCCATGCCACGCTGTCATCCTTTTAAAAACACTTAAATAAAACTTAGCTGCACAGTTCTATCTGTGAAAGTAGCATTTATTCACCTCTGAGTCACAGAGAAAGGGGGTGAAAAGCTGACTTGCACAGAAAAGGAATAGGTGAAAACAAAAATAACAACATTAAGTTGTATTTATTGTATTTATTAAGTTTTTCTCACTCCAGAGCAGAAAAAGTCTGAATAATCCTACATTTCTAATTAATACTCAAGAACCCATTAAAGGCATAGCAGTAGCTTCAAAGGCCCAGGACAGCCTGTGTGGATTTTTAGCAAAGTTTCCCATGAAAATCAGGCTTCTGTGACCTGCACAATCATCAGGTCCTCCCTTCTACCACAGAACATGTTACTTCCTCACAATTTCCATTCTGCTGGCCCATTTCAGCCAAAACTGATACTTGAGAAAATGGCCCATGCACCTCTTTTCTGTTTCTCCAGCCTTCATCCCCAAGATCACTCTTACTGTTTTTCCAGAGGCTTTTCACCCAACCACAGTAGGTACAGGGAAAGACATTACTGAGTTTTGCCCTACACCACAGCCCATGGAAAAGCTCACCAGGAAAGGGAGAAATCTTTTGTTGCCTGCCAGCACATGGAGGAACTGCCTGTGATGGGTCTCCTGTGGCGCAGGAAGACTGCAGTAGCACTTTGGAGGGCATACAGCCTCTGCTTCTCCTTATGGCTGAACTGTGACATTTCGCCATCGTGCAGCTTGGCCACTTAGTCACACAGCTTTTATCACACTGTGTCAGTAGTGCCCTGGCAGCCAGGAGGGCCAACCATGTCCTGGGGTGCATCAGGCAAAGCATCATCAGCCAGTAAAGGAAGAGGATTATCCTGCTCTGCTCTGCACTGGTGTGGCCTCACCTGGAATATTGTGTGCAATTTTGGTCACCACAATATAAGAAAGATATTAAGTTATTAGAGAGTGTCCAAAGGAGGGCAAAGAAATTGTGAAGGGCCTTGAGGGGAAACCATAAGAGAAGTGGCTGGGATCACTTGGTCTGTTCAGCCTGGAGAAGAGGAGACTGAGGGGAGACCTCATTGCAGTTACAACTTCCTTGTGAGGGGAAGAGGAGGGGCAGGCACTGATCTCTTCTCTGTGGTGACAGGACCTGAGGGAATGGCCTGAAGCTGTGTTAGGGGAGGCTTAGGCTGGATATTAGAAAAAGCTTTTTCACCCAGAGGGTCATTGGATATTGGAACAGGCTCACCAGGGAACTGGTCACACCACCAAGCCTGACAGAGTTCAAGAAGCATTTGGATGATACTCTCAAGCATATGATGTGACTCTTGGGAATGGTACTGTGCAGGACCAGGAGTTGGACTTCAATGATCCTTGTAGGTCCCTTCCAACTCAGCATATTCTAGAATTCTGTGATATATGAAGATCCACCGGAGTCCAACCCAAGACCTCTGACACACACACAAAAGGAAGTAGCTCATGAGCAGAACCTGGTCCAAAACTTTACAGGAAGAACCACATTGCAATGGTGTGACATGATGTATTAAATTTAGCTTTGCTTTCTGAGATAAAAGCCCAAAACATCCATGATCATAGTTTTAATTTTGAAAAGGATATCTGCACAAAAAGTGGAAATGCAAAACAGAAGCAGTCAAAAGGGTAAAATTCATATAATAAATGTTTATCTCTTCAATATAAATTGTATATTATATTATTGTGGCTAATTCTGCAAGGCAAATGAATCTTTCCTCTTCTTGACACACTTAAGCATACATTTTGAAAAGTTGTAGAGTGGAAATTCAGAAGAAAACACACAAAAATGAAGGTCTGCTAGCATCACACATTTGTTTCACCTCCAGTACTGGAGTTGCAGAGTTGAGTCTGTACCAGCTGTGGTGGGGAGAGAATGAAGGAACAGTGGTTTGCATCCCTCTGCTTAAAGGTGCTAGAGCAGGCTCCTTCTGCAGGGGTATGAGGCTCTGATGAAGGATTTGCCCTTTCCAAGGAGGACGGTCCTGATGACAAGTGCCTTTCCAAAGCGTTAAGGGCTATATAGAGGAGCTGTAGGCAGGGGAAAATCTTTCTTACTCATCCTCTTTCTTTTTTGCGTCATCATTTTGCATGTCACTTGCAGTATTCTGTTGGTAGATGGTGTTTCTGCTGTAAAGACCCATCACAGCTTCGGTATGTAGCTAAAGCTAAGGGACTCAAAGGCTCATCAAACTTTGTTCTGCTGTTCACATTTTTAATATGTGTGCTTTCTATTTGGTGAGGTGGTATCTATTGCACTGTAATTGGCCTACCAATTTTTGCTTTCACTGGCACTCTCTGACAGACAGTTCTCTGACCTGATGTGTACCTGAACAGTTAAAATTATTAACTGACATTACATCATTTCAAGAGAAAGCATCCATGCAAATCAGTCTTTTTACAGTTTAATGTCTTAGAATGATAATACTGCAAGAGAAAATTAGGAGAGAGGTTAAGACCATCCAGTCTTTCTATCCAGAGTGTCATGTTACTTATCAGTGCATTCCCACCTTGGAATCTGCATTCTTTCTTTATCAAGTGTTCATATTCTGCTGCAAATCAGAAGACGCCACATAAAGAAAAAAAACCCACGATGATTTGATAAAAGAAAAGATGTTTTTCTTGTACAAAGTGTATCAGTAACCCAAATACTTCTACAGTATCATTTCTATCTGAGGAGCCAGCTCTATGATTAAAATATTCACAAATAAGTTCACTAATCTTTCTACTGTGTTTCTGAATTAGAGTTTTACCTTCAACAATCCCTACAGCAATGTATTTTAAAATGTAAGTATGTGTTATGAAAAAAACTCCCATTTGTTTTAAATTCTTCATGATAACTTAGTTTGGTTGTCACCAGGTTCCCTGGATATGGCAAATCAATAATTTTTCCCTGTTATGTTTTGTTATAGCCTCTGTTGTTCAAGCTGAGGAATCCTAGTTTATTTTTGTCTCCCTAAAGCTCTTCTAAAGCACTGATTCCACTTGTTATATTTCTCTGGAGTATTTCTAGGTCTCCTGAATCAGCTCCAGAATGTTTTTTTTTCCACCTTCCCGCTCTTGGGAATCTGTGTTCCTTGAGGGTAAGAGGCAGATTATATGCTCATCTCATATAATACCAGTCAAAAACTTTCTTCTCTATCCATAACCCCAGAGGATTTTAACAACAACTTTAAAAAAAACCCCACAGGTTCATCAAGTCCAGAGCACACAGCTCCCAGGAGTTGTTCAAGACAAAACGAAGGAACCTCCTGGGTCATTCTCAGCAGTAGCTGAAAGGCAGCTTTCTCCCAGTTCTCCAGCATTCCTAGCATTGTATGCTGCTTACAAATGGGAATCCAGATCTGTTAACAGGCCTGTTATTCTAACCTTATCCCAAGGAAAATAAAGGAGTTATTAAAATGTTCCTTTAACAAAGGGTTTTAAAAGCATGCTGCTCTGGACAAATTTGCTTCAGCTCCCAGTGCCCTTCTTCCACCTCCTTGTTAAAAAATGATACTCATAAATTTCCAGCTTTAGTTGTTGCTATGTGCCATCTTTGTGAGGTCTGTTAGACCATCATAGGTGAATTAAAAGCATTGTTTAAAACTGTGCTGCTTGATGATGCCGCATAACATCACGTTCCAAACATCTTTTCCTATTCAGAATTTGTCCAAATCAAGAACTAGGAGATTTTCACTGCTGTGAAATCTGATCACAGACCCAGAGATTTAACAGCGCTTGACACATGGCTTTGGTTTGGCCTCCTCTCTTGTGTGAAAAACTGTCTGGGGGGTGCCGGTCTGCAGAAAACCATTTTCAGTAGGAGGATGGTGAGAAGTCTTCGACTATCAGAGTTCCCATCACTCAGTAGTTTGATTCCCACAGAGGTGATGACAGCCTCCCGAGCCTCAGGCTCAGCGTGTACCAGGGATCTCTCGGTCGCCGTGGCTCTAGCAGCTGCAGTATTCACACACAGTAACTCACTAACCAGTGGTTAAACCCAGTGGCAGATACTAATAGCAGCAGCCTCTTTCCATTTCTCAAGTCCGTTTTAAATTAATAAGAATGTTCCCCTTCTGTTTTTCATCCACAAAGAGACCCCCTTCGCATATTAATTTAATGTTAAATTGATGGATTAAATTATACCAAGCTCAAAATCAATTCTGCACATATTCATTAGAACGGACTAAATCCCTTAGTAAGGATAAAGCACAGAAAATGCATTTAGAGACACTGATAAGTCCAGGTCCATTATATGTCATTTTAAACAAAGAGCAAAAAAAAGCCCCTTTGGAGACGCTCTATCAGCTATTAAACAGAGACATTGCATGCACAGGGAGATTGATGATTAGCATTTCCATTCTCAGAACGGCTCTCCCTGGGCTGATGATAACAAGTAAATGCCTCTTCATGTCTTTGTCACAGTTCACAGAGAAGCAGATGCCTAGACTAAGCTCTTCTCCTTTGTCTTTCCTCTTGTGCAATCAGTTAACAAGTGCAAAAGCACAACAGCATCCACTATTTGCTGGAATTCTTTGATCTCTGGTAGGATCAGGTGGCAATTTTACATATTTTTCTTTTCTTTTTTTTTTTTTTTTGTACTGGCCATTACTTTTCTGAAAGCTTCCCTGATTGTAAGCTCATTACATTACTCACTAGCACGGGAGGTCTCTCGTTTGATGGGACAGACCATCTTTCTCATGGCTGCTGGCCAGAAGAACCTTTCCAGTCTACAAAAACCTAAGCTCAAGCTCTAGACTCTCTTCATCTTTTGTCATTCCAACACACAGCTTTGAACCTGAATCCAGGTCTCATAGACATGTCTGTTTCTAAAAAGGAATTATCTAAATCCAAATTCTCTAGTTGAGAATTTCAGAAACTTGTGCACATCTACATTTGCACCTAAGGTCTTTTACCTGCTTCAATTTTACCAGGCTTGGGATTTTTCTTGAGATTTTGCCTCATTCGGCAGTCAATGTGTACCATGGAAGAAATGCTATTTTTTGATGAATATTAGCCTTGTTTGAGAAAAAACACTTCACCTTCCAAATCATAGAATCAGCTGGGTTGGAAAGGACCTCTGAGATCATCAAGTCCAACCCTTGATCCACTACCATTGTGGTTA
>JAWWES010000081.1:86909934-86929070 GCA_035583135.1 Lophotriccus pileatus | reverse complement strand
AAACATTACAAACTAATTTACACATACTGCATACTGTGTCACCATAATATTTAATATTTCTATTAATTATTTTATCAAAGCAATTCGGGTTATCCTGAGCAGGTAACGTGATTTAACCCCCCACCTGTTTTTCAATGTGACCTGAGTTAATTTCAGTTTTCTATCATGTACCTAAAGCTAAGTGTAGACATGGATATTTGGCTTATGGATATTTGGCTAATGTGATAATTTGATCATGCTTTAAAGCAATAAATCCCCAGTCATTTGTTAGTGAAAACAGTGTTTATTCTTGTCTTCATGTTCTGGATTAGAGGAGGGTGGTTGGCTTCCAACCATCAGTGATCAAACACCATATCAATAAAATCCCAACTCTTTCATAGATAGATAGATAGATAGATAGATAGATAGATAGATAGATAGATAGATAGATAGATAGAAGAACAACACCAAGTAATGCTTTCATGTATTAAAGGGGTTTTGATAGGAAGTTCAACATTGTTAATTGTTAGTGTTGAACTACTGAGGAAACACTATTTGCATCCTCTGTTTAAGTGGATGCTTCTAATTTTAGTTCTTAATGTAAAGAGAACACCTGCATCTTTCAACTACTTCTGAACAATTTAACACTGAAAGAAATATTTCTTTTCTAATGTTTCTCCTTTTTAAGTTGTGCTTTTCCTGCAGGCTTATCATGCTATGGTAGTTGTTTTGAATGATGATTTATTGATCAACACTTACGTCCAGCAATGCCTTGGGCACATGGTTACCTTGGAACACTGTTAGGACTTCAATTTGAGTCAGCAAGTCTGCTTGCCATCAGTAGAACTCTTTGCAAAGTTGGTGTCCTAGGTGTGATTTGCAAATGCTTATCTTCTTTCTGCTTTGGTTTTAATTTTTTCCTCTTATAATTTCACCGATAGTCTTAACGACAAATTGGCCCCATTTCACCGGTCATTGCAACAGAATTGCTATGAGTATTCATAAATAAGAATTCAAGAACTTAGCCCAACACATCTTTTTTTACTGTAGTAGCAAACAAGCCTCTAAAGATTAAGTTTGAGTATCAGATTACTCATCAAGTCATCTAAACCAAGATTTCAGAACAAAATATTAAGCTGCTGCTTTTGAAAAAAAAAATAGTCTAACTGAAGATCCTCCAGCCTCACAGAAGCATTTATACTCAGAGGATACAGTAAAATGTTCAAAAAGGGTCTACTCCCTAATACAATTAGAACTAAGATCTATCTGTTGTGACGATCAGTGAATCCTACTACAATGTTATTTCATTTTTTCATTTGAAATGTCCATTACAGCTGTTTCCACCTACCCAAACATCTCAGTCATGGCTCAAAGCTGGGAAGCTCTAAAAGTAAATATTTCCACCAATATTTTATTTTTGTGTTGCATTCTTCCATGTTTTATAAGTAACCTGATTCTATAAGCAGTAGTAGAGAGTAGTCTTCAAGAACATTAGTCCTGAATCTCTTTCCTGGCATTTGATATATTGCTCTTTGATATCCTCACATTAGTTTTGCTGATTTTTTCCTATATTCTAAGGTCTATAGGTGCTAAACTGTGTAACACTGCTTAATACAGCCATAGGCTGGCCAGCACTGAAAAGTTCAAATTAACTGTTGAACACTAACTACCTCTACTCCCCTCCTCTTTCACTCATGTATTTTCAGCATTGTCAAGTTTCTTGGTATAGATCTCTCTCCTCCAATACGCTCTTCAATGGTTTCATTTTTACCCAACAGGTGTCTAGCATAAAATATACACACTATCAAAGGAAAAGTTAGTAAATTCCAGGACTTCTTACTTCCAGCCAGATGCCCTAACTGCTAGGGCATGAGACTCCTTCCTGCCATGCAACTTTACCTTCTGGGAGACATGATGGCCCAGCAGCAATGAGAGTGGTTGACTGTGATCCTGTTCTCTACAGACATATCGGATGAACGTCTGGGCATGCAGGAGAATTATGCTTAGACTGGGACATCATTGCAATTCCAGCCTGATGCAAAAAGTAATAATCTTTTTCCCCCTGGGACAATGCTTGCACTTGGGTGCTTTGGTCTGTGAATCACTGGTTTTTGAAGGCACTCAGATCAGGAGGACCATTACTTCCAAATACCATCCCAGTACTCAGTGGTACAAGACAGAGTCAGCGTTTCAAGAACCACAGCAGGCTCCATCACCTTCCTAGTCCCTGAGGTTGCCTCATCATCACGTTTGTGGCTGCAGAACAGATCTTGGATTGCCAACAGTGCTGTCCCTTTAGGGCCAGACTAGGAAAACATGCCCATCCTTCACCATGTGGCTTCCCTACTCAAGACATTCAGCTATCCCATCAAGCTCTTTTCTTGAGGCTCTCTTTCCTCTGGCTTTCTGCTGAACAACTTCCAGCAGGCAAGGTAAAGAAGCAGCAAGAGTTTTCTACCAAACCATGCAGTAGCAGTCTCTTTCTTGCAGGACAGCTCAATGATTAGTAATGAAATAAGTTCCTTCCCCTGACTAAGACTTTTCAGCTCAACATCTGCCTCTGTTAGGAGCACCGCACTCAGAGGTCTTTGTGCTATGCGTCAGGAGGAAAACACATCTGCTTGAGACAAGTGAGACAGAAGGAAAATGAACCACGAGTTGGTGATGTAGCACAGTAGTTGTGGGGTCACATCTGGAGAAGTAGTGAGAACTTCCATTTCTTGCTCCAGAATTTATACATGCCATTTATGTAATGCACGTGTAAATAAGAAAGTTAATTCAGTTACTGTGGCACAAATTAGAACCCAATACTCACTTTTTTACATGAATGCCAAAATCATTCCTTTGCAGTGATGTCTCTCCTGACTCAGTTAACTCCTAAAAAAGTCATAGAATCATAGACCAGTCCTGGTTGGAAGGAACATTCATCTAGTCCAAAATATCATAGGAAAGGGAGCCTAGAGGAGGTTATCCAGCACCCTGACCAATCACATCTTGAAAATACCCAACCATGGGGACTCTACCAAATCCCTCATCTAAAGTCAAGTCACTTCAATGGGAACAAGTTAACAATAAAGGGTTGATAGAATGAGACGAAGTGTTAAATTCATGGAAGAAAGAGAAGGGCGAGTGAGGGGTCCCCTGAGCTTCTGGATGAAAGGGGATGCAGCAGTATCTCCCCTACCAGTCATGTTCCCAAAGAAAGGAGTTACCCAACCTGAAGAACAGTATCTGCTTTACTTTCTTGTTCTCAGTTTTGTGATTTTGTTTACTTGTAAGAGCAGAGTCCCACTTGTCCTTGCCCTAGAGCACTTTCCAGGGGGAGAAGCTCCCATGGGGTGGGATGTGGCAGGAAGCAGGTGGGAGGCATTGCCCCAGGAGCCAGTGCAGCAGGGGCTGAGAGGCTGCTGAAGGAAGCAGGATGCCAGCCACACACGTCCCAGAGGCAACACTTTGTAGGGACTGGAAGGGTCTGCTTGAAATTTGCTGCAATTCAGAAAGCTACCAAGTTGACTGAAACAAAGGCTGGAAGGCAGAGACTGCTGCTGCAATGACACAGTCAAAGTTCTTCCTCATCCTTGTATTTCTGCTCTGCTGTAACAAGGGAGTGGAGAGGAGCTCACCATACTATTTGTGTCTAAATTTAATTTCCTTCCTTGAATCATTGAGGCTTTCTAACATTTCCTGGCAATATTCTAATTTGTTGGCTATTACATAGACCTTTGACAAGTACCTCAGTATTTAGACTGTAACAGGATTTGGGATGATTAGACACTGCATTGGGAAGAAGTATGGAACAATTCTCCATTTGTGAAAATGTCAGAAGCAACAGTCTATACACTTTTCTGCTGTGTTTCTTTTCCCATTTCTATGCTGCTGATTTAGACTGTGGATTTATGAATCTTAAAAACATCTTTAAAAACAGCTTATATTAAAATTAAGCATACAGTATTTCTGAGATTGTGCTTAGTTTCAGATCTGTGATTTTTTTTACCTTCTGAAGCTCATATGCATTTATTGGCCCACTCTTCTAGTCCGCCTCTGACTGATGCAACTACAAATTTCCAAAAGCAGAGTAACCGTCAATTGATTCTGACAGTTCATTTCCTGATTCAATCCTGACTGTAATCACACTGATCTGATGCATCACTTGTTGGCAGGAACATGATTCAGTATTCAATCATAATGCAATGTTTTGATGAAAAGTTCTCCACACATATATAAAATATAATTGTAGTACAATGTATTTAACTGCCCATCGCTGTTGCAAGCATATGTTGTCTTAGGATTTCTCCCAGGAAAACTACTTGGACATACTGAGTGATAATAACTGTCACTAAATCAGGACAGAGTTAACATCACTGTCGCTTAATAAGGATTAATTTAACCAGTGCTAATGCATGTAAAAAATAATTAACCAGAAGTTTAATATGTATAAACTGTATGCTTTAGCTTTTACAACAGATCAGCTAAGTAAAGAAAACTCCTATAAAGTTCATTCATTGTTCAATAGACCTTAGTGAAGAGTAAAGGATTTCTGAGATTCATTATACAAGGAGAGCTCATGAGCATCAGTCACAAATTTTTTGTGCATTTGGGAATGGAAACTTTCCTGAGATTTTGTAACATTCATTACTTGCATAGACGAATTCCTTGTCTTATGTTTCCTCTATCTGTGAATATTTATTTGCAAGAGACATTATGAGAAACAAAAGGAAAAAACAGTGCTCTGGGATGCTGGTTACAAAAATACCAAGTACCTGAAAGTATGACAATAGGAAGTATTTTTTACACAACCACATTCTGTTTCTCCTCAAGTATGGTCTGTACAATAACAATATATTCAGCACTGCAGTGTCAAAGTTTATATAGTCCATGCTGAACCTTTTGATAGTCTCTGGCTTTGAAGTCTTAATTTGTAATAACTCCTCTTTTTTCCAGCATACAAAGAGCAAACAGACTAGATACATGTACAAAGCTAGCTTATGTCTTGTCAATGTCGATAGTGCATGTAGAAATTTTTGCAATGTTGATAGTGCATGTAGAAAGCTTTGCAAACTAATCTCCTCTTTGGCAGAATATGGGGCTGCATCTTCAGCTGGAGCATACCATCCACTTTGCATCACTGTAAGATCAAGCCTACATATTTTATTTAGGAAAAAATTTATGAAGTGAATTATGTTAATAAATGTTGAAGAGACTAGAGAAAGATGTATCACGGGTTGAAAAAGCAGAGCTAATGAGGTTTGACAGGTTAACTTTCCCGGAATTTGCCTAGGGTATCCCCTCCAGAAGTAGATGATTTCAAAATCAACATCCTCGAGTGAGCTTTTGCATAAGCTTTACCTTTCTCCTCCTAAGTGTTACAGGGGGAAAAAAGTTAAGTGTCTGTAAAAGCAAATAAAGAGAAATTTTAAGGGCAGATTAAGAGATCCAACAGCATGTTCCCAGAGGAAATGTGAAAGGAGAGCACAAATGAGTCTTTCTGTAGGCAAATGGAAAAGAAATTTTGTCTGGTTTAACTAGCAGTGGGTATAGCTGGTACTCGTAAGAGTAGCATGGTGCCAACTTGTCTATAGCTATCAGTACATATATATCGCAGTTACCACGAATGTGACAGCCAGGGAGTACCCCGTGGTAGAAAGAAACCTAAGCCAGCTTCAGGCTAGGTAGCTTAGAAACATCAGCCATCTATCGTGGCAGAGCAGACATGGATGGAGTCTGCAAAGCCAACACTGCAGGAAAGGAAAATTACGCTGAAATCAGAAATAACCATAAAAATTAAGGTTTAATAGGAATTTAAATGGAAATAGTGTCCGCTCTTCAGGAGAACTGAGCAATTCAAGGCAGCTGTTGGTCTCAAGTTTCTGCGGACCCTAATAGCCTGTAAATGTTTTGGCCCTGGCCACCAGTCATCAGCAGATCGATTTTGCTGAGAATCCCTACATGAGAAATACACGAAGGTATTTGCAGAGATACAGGTCTGGCCAAAGTTTTACAGTTTTCGCACCTACTTGTTCTGCTTTGTAGCACTGCAGTATCAAGGTAACCAAGTTAACCAGGCATTTCCCATCTCTCAATCATTTGCATCCATTGTAAGAAGTGAGTTAATATGCAGAATACTGTTAAAATTATTCATCAACCTGAAACCAAAGGTTCAAGTGCAGCCTCAGAAATAATAAGATATACTTCAGTTTAATATAAATTTCACTTAGCTGCATTGAAAACTTCATAATCGTCTAATTTAAAACACAGCACCACAGGGGGAAAATCTTTCTAGACAGCTATTTAGACTGGTTTTCTCTGACATTAGCAGAGATGGAAACTGATGGAATGGATCTAAATGCTTCCTTCCAAGCCACTGACTCTAATGAACATCCCAAATCCACTTCCATCTAAGCACCTTCCAGTTATAATATCGAATTACATTTCAGTCATTTTTTATAAAAGATGAGAAATTTAATTGAGGCATTTTATCACTGCAATACAGTATCTTATCAAAAAGTTATTAAAACCATAGTGCAGTCTGCTCCAGCAGAAGATTTTGAAAAATTATAAATTTTGGAGCATCTGAAATCTGAAGGCCCCCTGAGAGCAAGCCCTCCCTCCAGCACAGTGTCTGCTACTCCTAAGACCAGCCTGCAAGTGCTACCTGGGAATTCTGCTGCAGCATTAGGTTTGCAAACACAGGTTTTCTTTGCAAAAGAGACGTTTAAATGCTTTCCAAAATGCTTTGGTGTTTGAAATACAATTTCAAATCTTTGTCACAAGTTCAGTTAAAGAGTGGCAACAGCATTATGATATACTTCGACTTTTAGGAAGGATTCAGCAGTAATTTCCAAGTTCTACATTGGCCCATCCAGATTTCTGGTAGTGTATGACCATTTTTTTAAATTCTGGCACACACACTTTTCCCCCCTTTGCTTCAGGAGACAGTCACAAAAGCAACAATTAAAGAACACTGACTGATAGAAACTGTTTTGTGGCAAGTCAATTAGAGACCCAAAGAAGTAAATCTATTCCAGCCAGGTTCAGAGCAGCATTCAGGCTAAATCACTGTGGTAGTCACTTCCAGGGGTAAACAAGGTGTGCAAAGTGTTATCTGACTGGCAAAGACTGCAGTGCTGCAGCCCCTTTAGAAATGAGCCCTTAAAAAAATCCCCACATCTGTAGTTACGAGTGCAGTAAGACTACAGCACAAATTAAATGCCCCTTCAACTATAATGGCTTTTCAGCAGGCTGTATCAGTAGATCCTTTAGGGTCTGAGAAGACACAATGCTAACGCCCCATCCATCGCTCTTGATGAGAAATAACCGAGGCAGGCATTATTTGACAACAAGCAGTCCCTCTGTCCTGAAGAAAAACAGAATGGCAAAGAAAGAAATGGAGCGGGAAAGCTTTCCTGGCTGTCCAGCTTCCATATAGCTGCTCCAAACCAAATTGCACCGAAATGCTTCATATTGTTTGAAGTTTCCTTGCAAGTAGGAAGTTTGGATTTGAGTATATACGGGGTTTCTATTTTACTTGGGGGTTCTGCTCTGTGGAACAATTTACAATCGAATTGTCAAGCACATTATGCAAGAGAAAGCCCAGGGTATACTAGTTAATCTGCCACATAATTAGTGCCTTACTATTACATAGTGTTTGTATATCCCAAGAATAAGT
This sequence comes from Lophotriccus pileatus, assembly GCA_035583135.1. Taxonomy (NCBI): domain Eukaryota; kingdom Metazoa; phylum Chordata; class Aves; order Passeriformes; family Tyrannidae; genus Lophotriccus; species Lophotriccus pileatus. The sequence continues at coordinate 86,921,425 of JAWWES010000081.1, read as the reverse complement.
TACATGATGTAAAGGACATTCTGGCTCCAAATTTGTAAGACTGTCAGTAGCTGGGGTGGAACAAAGTAGTACTTGGGCTGTGATGATGGCAGTATAACACTGGCTCATGCTTTTGTGCATGTATCGCAATGAAGAGGGGAAAAGACTGACCTGAAATATTTTCCTACTCCAGGCAGATACAACTGGATATATATAAACCCGAGCACACACGTTTATTTCCCACAAATATATATTAGCAACATCGTGTTTAAGGATCAAAAAAAATACCTTTAGCGGTCACATACAACTTTATTGCCTATGTTCCGAAAAGCTGCCTGCATGAGATTAACTATTTTTTAACTCTTTTAACTCATCATTGTGTCTCATTTCAAATGAAAAAAATCACATGTATTTCTTAGGAACACATCCCTCAAAAGTATCCAAATAAAATTTTGTACAAAAGCAATTCTGGGAAATCTAAAAAATCTGGTTTGAATTATAGAAGAGTCTTAAAAGCTATTATTTTTACACTTCCTTTTCTGACATAGTTTTTTAAAGTTCTAGTGAGTGATCTGAAGTGCTGTGTTGAAAATATTTCAAAAACTCAGTGCATTAGAAAATCCACAGCCTACTTTTTGTTTATCTTCTTGGGATTAATATTAAAACATAAAACTATTTTATCTTCTTGGGATTAATATTAAAACATAAAACTATTTTTTTGGCTTTACCAACTTATAACAGTAATTGCTACATACAAATAGAATTTTTAAATTAAATAAAAACAGATGAGTTACACTTAACTCTTAGTTTATGCCCATTTCAGAAAATGAAGATTATTGAATCAGGAGCATCCTTTAGCCACCTTCTTTGATGTAACTGCCTGGAAAAAAAATAGTCTTTTTAGCTATTATGCATTTCTATTCTCCATTGGCATCCATCTAACAGACAGAACTGGTCCTTCAGCAGTCCTACAGTTTCACACAGATATGTGCCCTGCCAGCTTCTCTTTCTGCATCACTTCGGGAGCAGTGAAATGATCATTCCCATTTCTCAAAGCAAGAGCTCCACCATTTGTTGGCCAGAAGCAGTGCATCCTTCCACATCCTTCCAAGGGAGAGACAGGGAAACAAACAGAAGCCAAAGAGTTTTCTTAACAGTGTGACATTTGAGAGGCAGTGTGTATACGCGATTACTAAAGTTACCTTTGCAAGAAACAGGGAGCTGTAGAATTTTTGCTCCCAAAATATTTTCACTGAAAGGTAAAGTCTCATTTTACACAGTGTTTAGGGATGGGGGGCAAAAAGGCTGAAGAAGGGGAGTAGAGCACTGCAATTTGTCCATCGTAAGTGGCACATGCTTCAAGAAAGATTCAGCAGCATCCTTGCCGGCCACCATGTGACTGGAGCTCTCTTGGCAGACAAGCAGAGGGATGCTGGCACTGCAGAGATCAGTGTTAATATGCTGTTGTATAAAACACTGTTTCAAATGAAGAGTGAAGTCAGGATAGAGTCACTGAATGGCCTGGGTTGGAAGGGACGTTAAAGATCATTTAGTCCCAACCCTTCTGCCATTGGCAGGAACACCTTCCACTAGACAAAGTTGTTTAAAGCCCCATTGAACTTGGCCTTGAACACTTCCAGGGATGTGGCATCCACAACTTCTGTAGGCAAACTGTTCCAGTGCCTCACCACCCTCACAGTAAATAGCGTTATGTATTGTATAAACACATATGTTTCTATCCCAGTATTCCTGGAACAGAAAATACAACTGAAAAATAACGTGCAAACACTAGGCTAGGCTTTGAGTCATTTTCCATAGTCCTGACAATATTAAAATTACCAAACTACGGACTGGAAATGAAAGAGTTGGGTTTGGTAGTTAAGTAAGAATTTCATTTTCCCCAAGAATAAATGACTCAAAGTGCATCTTTGAACTTTCCACAATGTTTCCAGGCTCTATGCATCTGTATTTCAGGACCTTTATTTTATAACCTCACATTTTCATCAAAGAGCAGGAGTTGCTGCAGTGATCTCCTCAGGCAGCTCCAATAACAGGCACCTTAACCTCAGGCACTCAGGCATCAAGATATTTGAAGGACTAAAGAAACCATGATGTTTACCAAGCCTGACCCACACAAGAGGAGCCACAGGATTTCTTTCCCTCAGTAGCTTTTCCTGCCTTACACAAAACATATTCCTTTCTATCTTACACACTTATACACTGTGTGCCTGTATAGTGGTATAGATTGAACTTCACATGTAATGGCATAAACTTTCATGGACTGTGGGGCGAGTGGGAAAGAGACACAGGTGGACAGACATAAAGGTAGGGGGAGTATATCCCCACTCTGATCCATCCCGTGTTTTCTGGCTTTGCAGGAGTGACCCAGATTCCAACAGCTTGTGCTGTGATTGAGGCCATATTGCCAAAGGACTCCCCACTCTGGCCAAGATCATGTCCTTTTCTGGGTGAAAGTCTCCCATGAGACATGACTAAGCATATAATGCATTCATTCTTCCTAAGGCATAATTGGAAGCATATCAGAAGCCCCATGCATCAGATTTAAAAAGGATATTTTCAAATTCAATGTGATAGAGAGAATAAAGCTACAAAAGTTGGCCTACTTTTGGAAATCTTTTACTCCTCCAGTGAGAAGCTGAAGAAACTCCAAAGAATTGCAAAACCTTTTACAAGAAAATTAATGAGAAAATTCTACTGAACTACCTGCTCCATAATTAAAGAAATGAGAAATGCTTTCTTTGGGCATTTAGTTATGAAACAAAATTAAAATATCCATAAAATCACAAAAGATTGTAATACAAATACATTAATAATTCAGAAACCTTAATAACACTCTACAAAGTAGACAAGTGTGATCAGCTTAGGGGTGTTTACAGGTTTCTAAATGTTTAAAACTATAGTAATGCCATGACAAATAGGAATGAAAAAAAAATCATTCTTTTTATGGACACACCATGATCTGGTGTCCTGGAAAGACCTTTAAATGTCAACAACTTCTAGCAAATGGTGAATCTATGGGAGGACACACAAATTGTTTTGCTATTCTAGTGCAGGAAATATATAGCAATGTCATCTTATACTTCTCATTTGCATCTTCAAGCATAGTGCTCTGTGTTTTTGATCCATGTCAAGGATTCAGAATTGTTCTCACAAGGCTGGCAAGTCACTTAAACTTGCATAATATAATATGAGGACAATGCATTTATTACCATAACTTACTAATAAATAAATCAGAATATTTCTAGAGTCAAATTCTGTTTTGCCTTTTTTTCCCCATTGGGAGAAGGAGAAGGGTGGAATGTCACACTGTGTGACAAATGGAGATGACCTGAGCCCTTGTGCTTTTATGATCTGTCAATATCTTTCTGGTAATAAGATGCCCATAACTGAACACAGCATTGCAAGAGCATGTTGTGCATCCTAAAACCACATAAAGAAAGATTATTAGCTTCCTCCTCCAATATAGGATGATAGGGTGCCTGGTGAATGCAACCCAAAACCACACTGACCTTTTTTCATGGGCACAAAATATTGGAAACTCATGTCTAATTTGTTACTAAATTTCCCTTGGGATTTTTAAAATTGGATTGGAAAAAATACTAGGAAAACTATGAGATTCACTTCAGCAAATGGATAGAATTTTTATACTAAGAGAAACTTTCCATTCTGGTTTCTCTTAACTTTTATTTTGTTTCAAAACAACAATTTTACAAATATAAATCCACACTGAATGACTGTATATTTTATTTCCAGTGGATTACTTTATATGACCCAAATTCTGATCGCTTTGTTAAAATGAGATGAGCCTTAAAATCAAAGTTATTAATTCAATGCATTAAGTAAGCAGGAGTTGGCTGAAGGATTGAAATAAATACAGAAGTAAGTTATAAGCAGTGAGCAAATAATTTTTCAGAAGTTACAACTTCTACTAAATATGTAAATTGTTTTTTAAATCACAAAATAATTAAAGGGACAAGATATTTAAAGATGCTGTATTTTTTCTAAATTTAGTTAGCTGAAACCTTTTTCCAAATGAGTGTTCATCTCTATTAACTGATATTGCTGAACTCTGGGTGTTCAACACAAGACAATCCCCTTGTTTAATGCTAGGAGATCCCGGTGCCCTAACTTTGTGTCCCTAAAGACAGTGTGTAATGCAGCTGGAATGCTAATGGGTGACATGTTGCAGGAAAGAGGAAGCAGGTTATCATATTCAGGACATTGACAACTCAAAGTGTTGGGTGATATTAAACAACAATTCTCACTTGACTAGCATGATAGCACTAGTCCTGACCTGTAACTAAGATATGTCATGTTCAGAAAGTGGATTAAGTTCAAAATGAAATGTCCTGCATAGAAAAAGAAAACCTCCCAAACGACAAGTTTCAGGTTAGGTATTATAAATATGGAATGATAAACCTATGGATACCTCTTATCTCTGCAGTTACAAACACAGCTCTGCAATGGTCAGTCCACCTACTTTCTTACTGGTGTCTTTGTTGACACCTTCCTCTCAGGAAACAGAAAATAAAAGACACAGTTCTATAAAGTACATAAAACTGTGAGATCTTGGTTTTAAGCACTCATGTATCGACATAGTGGGAGAACAAAAGCATCTGTAAGCCTCCGTGAGCAGCACCCACATGATAGGAGTGCGATGGGACACAGACAGGGCTGGGAAATCACGGTACCCTTCATCTCAGAGCTGTAACTTCCCTCGGAGGAGCTATTCCCTATTGGAGGGGCTGCAGAAAGCTTCCTGCCTATGGGAAGAAAATAGCTGCTGTGACCAATCTGCATCTTGTTACACCTGATGATTTAGAACTTTGCGACCATCTTCTTACGTCCTCAATGTACAACCATCTTCTAGACACTCCTTCAGTTGTCACTGGCTTTTTATTACTGTTTCTCCATTAAAAAAACAGCTTAATAATTAGAATATAATAGAATATTTATTTAAACAGAAAAAAATACCGGTTTGGGATTTTTTTTTTTAGGATGATCTACATTTTTGGTGAGATGATTCCTTCTCCTGCAGAGTCAGACCAGTGTCAGTGTGCATGTGTGTGTGTGTCCCCTCTTTCTTTGTTCTGTTTTAATCTTCAAATTACATAATTAATATAAGGAAAGGAATAGGATACAGATAATGGGAGCAAAGCTCTATCAGGAACCAATGATTTAAAGGTCCGTGTACAGTAGCTTTCAGCTAGTCTCATATTGCCTTAAGCTTTCATGTTTGAACAGGTAGGAATAAGAGTCTTTGATCACCCACTTCAGAAGGACATTTTGAGGCTTAATCCATTGCATTGCTTCATATTTTGTGAAATCCAAAAACACACATACAGAAGTTATAATTGCTCTAGGCTAATGTACTTCATATGTATAATACAGATACAACAGTTCCTTTTTCATGAGATAGTAGTCCAGATTTTTAGTTGCTATACAACAAAAGCATTTACTTCATCATGGTACATGAACACTCCTTTTATGCTACCCATGCTTGCATCAATCCAAACTTCAGTCACACTAGCACCTTATCATGGAGCTCGTGTTTGTCTAATAGAGCTAAAATGCACAGCAGCAGTGACTGATTTGGATGATGACTAATTATCATTAGACCTCAATAGTCATTAATGGGAAAATATTAAAACTTTTTTTTCCCCCAGTGAAGTAAAAGAAGAATCAGTGCTAAGTCTGATACTAATTAACATTTCATATGCTTAAAAATGAAAATCAGCAATGACAAAGGTGTGGTGACCTCAGGCAACTTGGAGGTGTGACAGGTGATACTAAGGACCAGCCAGTTGCACCGTAATCTAAATTGCCTGACAAGATCATAAAACTCAGCACTGGAGTTTTTCAAATTGGCATCTAGTTGGTCCCCCCCTCCCAAACCAAGGTTAGGCAACATGAGGTGATACAATACAGTTACTGCTGTTTACCTTTTTCTCCCCAATCTGCTTGGATGTCACTAAGAAAGATTCCTGGTACTGGCAGTACATCACCAAGGCTTTTTATTCAGCTACTGCCGAGGAGGTCCAGGAGAACCTCTCCTCCTCCTTCACTCCAGCTGATACTCTGAAACCTGCCCTTGACCAGCACAGAGCCTTGGCTCATCACTGCTAACAGGAGCATCAAGGATGGAAGCAGGTTAGGCCATGGCAAAGCCAAGCACACCTGAAGCTGGGCTGTCCATCAGGGGCCCTCCCACTCAGGGGAGACAGCGTCAGAAAAACCTAGTTTGATACTCTCATAAAATTGACTTTTGTTAACTCTCCATGATTAAGGAAAAAATAAGTTACCTTGTATTGGCCTTGCAAATAGTAAATTAAGATTTGACCTATAACTACGGTTTTTATTTATTCATGTCTTTTGCATTAGTTTACAAGTGTCTTAAGATGACCCACTGTCCTATTCCCTATTTCTTCCAGTATTCTGTTAAAATAAATATGTCTTCAGAGTTTCATACATTTGCCTGGTTCACTTACAGTCTTCCATCCTAATAAGCTTATTACTCCTATTCCTTAAAGCTCTTTGCAGTAGATCTGCAAGCTGGTATGTACAATTGTCCACTTCTGTGTGTGTGTTTTTGTTTGAGGTGGATTTGCCCTTATCTTTGCTCCTCAGGTTTTGGAACAACATTCCAGAAGCTTGGAGCCAACACCAGATACAGAACCATGTATTTCTCTCTAGGATGCCCTCAACCCTGCCAGTGTCTTGACTGCAGAGACTGGCAGGAACTACAGTTTTGCCTCCACATCTGTGTTCTGCCACTGCCAAATTCATTTGGCTCTGATTTGGACCTCTCCCAACCAACACCACCATGCATGGGCACATGGATGTGCCCTCATCAGCTCTGTCTGAGCCTCAGTAACTGCTCAGGAACATCTCTGTTACCTCCTGCAATCTCACAGCAGTCTCCATCTGGTCCTTACACCCATTCCTCTGGGTATCCATCTGTCACTAGAGGGTGATAGGACCCATTCTCCCCATACCTCTGGGGAATGCTCATCCTCATATTGTGGTCCTCAAGACATGTTTTCTCCCTTTCTTTTTAATTGGGTCTGGATACTCATTGTCTTGTTCACTGCAGTGTACATGTGCTTGGTTTCAGCAGCAGACAACTGGGGGGGAATATGGAAGGTTCTTGGCCTTTTCTGCTGAAATGATGAATGAAGTATTTTGATAGGATGGCAAACAGCCACATTTTCCTAAGAAACTTCTGCTTTTCTAAAGAAGTTCTGGGTTTTTTGAACTAGTAGTTGTGAGTAATCCAAGACAAGTTCCACATTGTTTCATGTGATTTTTTTCAGCTTCACCTTTCAAAAAGAAAAAAGAATTGTAAATATAAAACTTAGATCATCCAGATTTTGAAAAGTAAAACATCTATAGGAAGCAGAGGAAACTTATATAAATCTCATTTTTCTTTCTGAAGAGAAAGGATAAAACCCATGAAATTTAAAAAAAAAAAAAAAAAAAAATCCAAAAAAAAACCTGCCTAAAATGGGAAAAAAGAAGCAACAATAACTTTTGGATTTTATTTTTTGTACTTTTATACTGGAAAATACAATACTGGACTGTTAGTTTCTTAGACATGTCTTATATTTTAAGTGATTTTGTAATGCAGCAAGTCACTACAGAGCAACTAAGTATGGTAATGAATAATTGTTTCTTTGGTGACTGCAGTAAACAGCCATATGCCTAATAAACCTAAGATAACAGAGAAACTCACAGTGCTCAGTTACAGCAAGAGATTAGCCCTGTGCTCCAGAGGTACCACATCCTGCCCAGCCACCCACGTCCAGCCCTGCTTCCCAGCTCACAGTCACACTGGGCTCTGTCATTCCGTCATGATTTATTTACCCAGAGTGTTAAGTTGTCCTGGCATTTCCACAAGAACTTGTAATGGATATGTAGCTGGCAGAGGACATGTGTACACAGCATAGTGCAGTGCAGCGTCAGAGATACCCATCTGGCTGGGAGGGAGCCAGCACACCTACGTGGAACAGTGGAGCTCACTGCAAAAATACAAACCTGAAATCCCCAGCCACATTCAAGCACAGAAGCGAATTAGCTCAGCTCAACACTGCACATGTATGGCTTATATACTCCAGCCAAGCAGGATCAGGGCCAGCAGAGAGATCTTTTTTCGATCTCTGCTGTGTGAGGCTGGCATTCCCTGCAGAGGTGGCTGTGTTGCCTTCTTCTCCTGGTGGGAAAAGCAGCTCTTCTCTCTTTCATGTAGCAAATGCAGAAACACCATCTGCTCTTTCCTCCTCCTTCTTACTGATCACTGGCTACAACTGAGATGACCTTTGTCAGAATATACCTATGATACTATTTATGTCTTGAATTGTTGACATACCTTGTCAAACAATGGATTTAAGTCCTGCCTAGTTGATGTATGAAGTCCAAACGCGCTTTATAAGTCATGCCACTTTGCTGTTGCATTCGAGAGTCATTGAACAGATTTATGGCTCAGGCTTTTGAATGATAAATCGCAATTGCATTCTTCATTTCCTATAACTTATTTGTAATCCAGCACTTCTTACTTCATTATAATCTTTGCTTTACTAACTTGCCCATACAAATAGAAAAAAAGGTGTCATGCTGAATGAGCTAAAGCTCTAGGGTCTATTTCACAATGCTCAGGGCACCTTTAGCACCACTCACCTCATCAGCCCAGGCAAAACTATTCTAGTCCTTGTACAACCACACCACACACAATCCCCATGGAGCATTCTGCAGCCCTGCAAAGGGCACTGACTAACACAAATCAACACTTTTGAGACTGTTGTGGTCTGAACCACGCTTTCTGTAGATCTGTGCATGTGCCTGACAACCCACCTGGGACGAATAGCCAGCATCCATTCCTAAGGCTCAGTACACCTGAATATGAGTCCTGGGTACCTTTTTTCCAGGATGAGCTCAATCTCTTTCTTCACTGACTAGGTTTCATTGACTTTTTTCAGGCTTATTTTTAATTTCATAACTTTTTACTTTGGACCCTGGATGTACTTGACTGTATCAGAAGTATCACCCCTGCTATGCTGAGGAAAACTTAAGTGCCACAATAATGTCCTGATCATCCCCGCATAAAATCTGAATTTTCTAATCCCTAAGCACCATATGCCTATTAGCTTTTTTCCCACAAAACCATGCAGTATGGCCAATGACATTGTTGATACAGGCCATGCTCTGTAGCCTTAAACACATGGCAGCGGACAATACAGCAGAATATCCTCACAGAAGATTAGTCCCCCCTTTAGGACAAACAGCACCTCAGCACCCTTTTCTCTTGGCCTTTTGCTCTGTTGCCACTTGTACCACTCATTGCTAGCTCTAAACTTTCATCTCCCCATGGAAGCAGGGAGCTGAGACCACTCTCAGCTTTGGAGTCGTCCAACAAAGAAGCTGTGAAAGCAGGAGAGCACAGGCTGGCAGGGCACCTTGAGCTGAGTACTGAGAGACAGTCCTGCAAAGCAGATCTCACAGAGGAAGGCTACTAAGCACAGCTGGGCACAAAGAAAGAGTGCTAACAGAATCCCAAAAAGATGGCAAACTGCTAAAAGCAGAAGTTTTTCACAAACGGGTGTCAGATGACTAGTACTGCCTATTTCAAACATTAAAAGTGTGAGTTACCACCTGAGCAGTGGTTGTTCCCTCTGCTTATGCAAGCCCATGCTCTTCAGACAGGCAGAATAGGTAATAATCTTAAAGAGAAAATAGAAAAGAAGTGCTCACAGCCAACCTGGGTACAATTATCTTCTCTAAATATTCTGTTTAAAACAGATGTAAATTTTATCAGGTTACTGGAGGTGACAGCCTCTCTTTATGTTTGATAGTACAGTTATCTCTTTGGGACCTAGGACTGGAAACCCAAGCGTGCAATTGTATATTATATATTAACTAGGTAGATATTAATGGAGATTTCTTCTGCTGTTGTACCACAAATCTCTATAGAGGTCAGGTATTTCCTTTCAAGAAAAATAGTTTGTGTTATTAATTTGTGGCTTTGTCAATTATAATTCAGAAAAAGCTGGGAGATTTTAACACCTGCAGATTACAAAATCAGGTTCAATTTAACTTGTGTTCATAGAAAAGGAAACATCTCTTGTCAGTTTCAGTAACAACTGGATATTTCTTCATAGAAAGCAATAGAAATGTACATATGGAGGAGAACTGCCAAAGTGCTAAGGTAGGCACCTGCTCCCTGTTCTCATTGCTCCCTCTGTACTCAGCACAGCACACAGCCCTCAGCTGTCCCCTTACAACAGTTAAGTTTTGTGACCATGCTCTGGGGATTGACTCAGTACAGCAGGCCAAGTCACAGAAAATCTTTTAAAGAAGAATATATATTCATATCTTTGTTTGCATCCCGTGACTAGGGCAGATGTGGGTGTATTGACCGAAAAGTAAGAAAAGCCAAAGCTTCTGTTACAAAGAACAAAATGTTTGCTGAGAGATAATTATCGTCACCATTGTTTCTAAAATGAAAGGATGAGAGGAAAGGGCCTTAAGTTGCAGCAGGGGAGGTTCAGATTAGATAACAGAAAAAGAATTTTCACTGAAAGAGTGGTTAGGCACTGGAACAAGTTGCACAGAGAGGTGGCGGAGTCGCTGTCTTTGGAAGCGTCCAAGAGGCGTCTGGATGTGGCACTTGAGAATATGATGATGATTTAGGGGTGATTATGGTGGTGCTGGATTGGCAGTTGGTCTAGATGGTCTTGAAGACCTCTTCCAACCTTGATGATTCTGTGATTCTGTAATTGCCAAGGAGATTTCCAAGATAGAGGAAGCAGATAACACAGAAGCAGCACACACCTGGGCAATTCCCCAAATTGCAGCAAACACAGTATTTTATTGTTTATAGTTGCTTATTGGAGTCTTCTGGATAATAAATAAGGCTGAATGGTTTAAATGAGAAAAGGATTCAAAAGAAATCTTCCTCTCATTCCTTTCTTAGCTACCAGTACAGACTTTTATTTAGGTGCAGATGACAGTACTTGTAGATGAGGAATAGTACTGACATAAGAACAATGGTTGTGAGAGGCTTGTGACTTCCTGAAGCACATGTTTAAGGTCTTTCAAGAGAAACTATTCTGCTAGAAGATATGTACACTTTAATAATTACACAAAGAATTTTTATTATCCACTCTCCATTTATACAAGCATTGTTGTAGAAATCATAGTCAGAGGATTTCCAACTAGAAATGTGAATTGTTACATACTCATGTCTAGCAACTTTTCTCTTCTGGGCAAGTGTCCCATTTTCCCTTGGATGCTAGTGAGTTTGGCCCGGTATTAGCTAAGATTAAGGGGATATGCTGAAATGGTGTTTATACAATCTATTCTTCTGATTTTCCTTTTTTTTTATGATAAAGTGGCTCAGACTTGCTATAATGTTTGGCAGTTAGCTTTGACTGTACAAAATCTTTAGGGAACTAGAAAGAACCACTTAGGTATGTTAAGGAGGACTTGCTCCCTGTGA
>JAWWES010000081.1:86865390-86887412 GCA_035583135.1 Lophotriccus pileatus | reverse complement strand
AAAAAAAAAATCAATTATCTTGTGGCAAAAGCCAATGAAAAAGTGTTAAAATCTGAGTGCAAGATTAGTATAGAACAGTACTGTGCAAATTATAACTGGATCATTTCAAGTGATTATTACTACTTGACAGGGTTTAAAACTTTCACATTAAATTAATGCATCCTGTTTAGCCATCCTTAGTTTGTCATCACTCACTGTTGTAAAATATTTCCTTTGAAATGTTACTAACACAAAATGTTCTATTCAAAGAATTGTCTTTTTAGTGGCAAGATGATCTTGAATTTAAGAGAAGTTGTAGAGAAGTTTGGTACAATCACTCATATTAACTAACCATTCTGTTCTCCAGTGCCTAGAAATCATTCTTAGCATGAAGAACAGCTGAGTGATTCTGAGCTCATACAAGAACCTATCTAAATTTAACTGCTGCATCATTTTAATGAGAGAGAAAATGCCCTGTGTCCACAAACAGATGGTGTTAGCCCACATTAATATACTCACTGGAGAACTTAATATGCTTAGATTTAGATGGGTTATTCCACTGGATGACGCAGTACATGACGCATCCTGAAGCATCATATCTGTATTTGGCAGCTCTTTATCACTTTACTTGGTTCTACTGGCTACACACTGTTTTCCCTGTGTTGTGTCCTGTCCTGCCCCTGGTTTATCCTAACTGGCAGATATATAGGTGCGGGCCTTTGTGATTCTTATTTGTGGAAGCCAGAAACACTCACCATGGCACAGCCATATTTTGTATTTTCACATGATTCTTGGATTTTACTGACCCCAGGAAAGATCCGTGCACGCATCTGTATTTGCAGAGAAGTTCTCCCCACCAACACCACGCCCCGCCACACACTCTCATATCTCCTTCTTTCCCCAGCAGAATGGGGAGGGGTATACAAGTAAGAAAGAGACGGATGCCTGTTTCTGCCTTGCCCTGTCCCATTTGAGGGCTGCAGCTGCCAGGGAGCTGGCATAGTCAGGGGCACGAGCTGGGCATAAGGCCACTGGCACCACTATGTGACTCCCATATGGTCTCCTTTTTGCTAGGCTGAGATTTTGCCTCCCTAAAATCTGCCTCCCAAGGCAACAGATTGAATCTGGACATTCTTGCCCAAGGATCTTTTGGCAGCTCATCCCATTTGCACTTCCAAAAGCATAAAATGTTTGTATATTATGTTTTGCATATTTAACCATGTTATTAGCATATATTAAATACATGTTTAAAACATATTAAGTAGTATACTACTCCAGAAAAATTAAGTAATTAATGTGATTGGAAAATGGTATTAGATGCAATTGGATCATGGTATTCATTTCACAAAGGTTGCTTCTGGCGAAATCGTTTATATGAATTTGATCCACCTGATCAGCAATCTCTATGACTATTTTGTTATGTGAATAATGAACAAAGCTTCCTAAAATAACTCTTGGGATACTGTTTTACTCATCTTCTGAATAAAGTTAATGTAGTGTTCTTTAAATAAAAGTTGCCTAATACAAAACCTCTGTAAATAAGTAGAGTAACTTAGAAATGAGAAATCATAGGAAGTGGGCGGAAGAGAATATGTGCACACTTAAAAGTTCAAATGTGTTGGAATTCAAAAGGTATTTTCATAAGATTTTGCAATATTTGCACAAAGATACAAGTGGAGTATTCAGAAAGCTTTAGATGTTCTTATCTACTTTATATAATGTGATCTGGAAGACGAAAAATATTGACTCAGTGTTCTAACTTGCAGAAATTATCATGACAGCTTTAGCTGCTGTATACCTGGCCATGGGATTTAAATGGAGGCAGAGAAAAACTTCTTCTTTGGGGTATACGTAGATCTGCAGAATTTTATGAACATTCATATTTTACTGATGTACCTGAAAAGGCACCGAAAAGAATTCAAGGATTTCACTCCCTACCTTCCAAGATTATCTTATGTCAGGGAGAGACTGCTTCATTTCCTGAGGATTGTTCTTTCCTGACAGAACTAGAAACATAAGGACATTCAGAGAGAGAAGAGGGAGAAGGTGTATGAAGATGAGAAAGAAATTAATACAGATATAGAGGGCTACAATCATAGTAAATCACTGAAACCATTTTCCACTTTAATTGATACCTAGTTCCCTTTATCTATGCTCTGTTTTCAACTTCATACACCTTGTGTGTCTGGCTATTTACAAGGATGTGGTTTTTGCAGCAAAAACTAAGAGAAGTTCAGTCTAGATCTAAACCATTTCTAAGAAGCAACACTTTCAAATGTCTGTGAGATATTACCAGAACCAGTATGTGTTTCAGTTTAAGAGCAGCAGGGGAGAAATAAAATACACAGGATGAATTGGGATAATATTGATCAAGTGATCAAGTATGAATCAGATCTTAAATCCCAAAGCAATTTGTTCCACAGTCTTGGATCAGTCTTTGAATGTGTTTAGAAAGGCCCAAAGTTTCTTTTCCTCAACTATGAAAGGATGAAATCAGCCCACACTGCACCTTAAATTCACTCACTCCCAGTAGTGTGCAGGGGCAGGAGTTGTGCACTAAGCGTGGACTGCTCAGAACCTGGCAAAAACTCTGTGACACCTAACACCTCTGCCTGCTCCTCCTCCACTATGGAGAGGCCACCAGCAGGTGGAAATTGGTGAGTTTCTTTGCTATTGCTGATCATGTGAATTATAACACTGCAAATCCTGAGGTGAAAAGTACATAATAAGCAAACAATTATTCCCTGGAAACCCTGAATTATGTTTTTTTATTTTTTCTAAAAATTCCTGAATGAGGGTGGTCTTACTACTTTTTTTTTTTTTTTTTTTTTTTTTTTCTTGGCACAAGGGCCTCATTTCTTCCGGCTGACACATCCAAGACACTATGGAACTATCAAAATAAGAAACTGCTGTTCTTCCCACAGACCTGCCACTAACTCCAGCCATTCCTTTTGTGATTGAAGGTAGTCAAATGGATTTTGCATTTCCTCACAAATCAAAAGAAAAATGTGAGTACATACTCATTGCAAAATCTGTACTACTGCTAGTAATTCACCACGAACTTATATGATTTTTCCCTTCACAAAATACTTTCTTTTCTTCAACTTTTCCTGATCTAAGCACTGAGTAAATTTGCAATGGGAGTCAAGAGGGAAAAATAAGAAAAGAAGAGACAAAATGCCCTACGGAACATGTGAAATCAACTGTAGAAAAATCATTTTAAGGGTGGCAGTGTATCTGAATCATGCTTCAATAGGTATCAGCTGATTCTACCAAATGGCCATCAAGGTCAAGGACCATCATAAAAATCAAAGTAAGGACTTTTCCTAGGCAAGACTTTTTTTCTTATTTTGAAATAAAGTTCAGTGCTATGGTCAACATACTTGCTTTTTATGAACACCTATTTGATTTTTTTTTGAGCAAACCACTTCAGTTTAGTTGTTAAATATTGAATACTCCTTTTGCTACTTCAAGGCTCACAAATGCATATTTCACAATTAATATTTGCATGCTTTTTATGCATGAGTCCTCTTATTTATACAGCTCCCTATAAATCATATAAATGAATGACACAAAAGACCAATTAGAGCTTTTTCTGCACCAGGGTAGAATGGCACTTAGATGTTTGTGCAGTCTCGTTTTAATGGTTTCAGGTTCCACAGTTCCCCGAGGAGATTATTTGAGAGCTTAGTGCAATTTATTCTCATGATAGCCAGCTTCAACATTTCCTTTTCCAATTGTATCATAATACACTTACATCCAACATAATGTATCACACATTTTCTCCTCTTGTGAAGCAAGGTAAATTTCATAAATCCTGCAATAAATTCGTCACCTCTTCTTATATCATTATAAGTCCTTATTAGCTGAGTTATGAAACATATGCCAGTCCTGATAGCAATATCACAGTTATGCCTCTTTAGTGATTTGCACAAAAAAATTAGCTATCAAACCCCAATACTACTGACATACTTTATTCAAACTCCAAATTAATTCACAAAAATTATACATATTATTAAATAATTCTGTGTTTCCATTTATTATAAGGATAAAATGCTGCCCCTTTTTTATGCATGCTTGCACAGTCTCAACCCCATCCTCCTAGGTCATATAATTATATGACCCTCCTAGGGTCATGTAATAAAATTCCAGGAGCAAGTTTTATCATGTATTTCTGGAAGGATCCAAATAAATTTTCCAGTTCTCTGCACAGTAAGTGCTATCTTCACATAAGTGTGGCTTACTCTGCCCTGACATGTGGGCTGATCCCTTCACCCCTCTGTTTATCAAATGCTAAACTGGTTTGCTTTCAGATTCCCCGCCTGCCCTTCCCATTCAAGTCCTGCCATGGGATTGCCCCTGATCCAGGGCTCATGCTCAGTTCCTTCACTGGGTGATTTTTTTTTTTTTTTTTTCACAAGAAACAGGGCTGACATCCATGTCTTTACAATTTCAGATTAAAGGGACTACAGAGAAAGGGAAACACATTTGTGCAAATTTAAGACAGCTAGGCTGTACATTTTTTAAGTTATCTGTCTTGTTATACTGATCACAGCAGAATTTTGAAGAAAACAAATGAGAACCAAAAACCAGGGAAGCGCCTCTTAAACTCCTAATAGTTCATGTAAGTACATATAGACTCTAAAACAACCTAGAAGATAGTCACCACATTACAATTCATGGAAAATTATTCCTATGGAACAAATGAGTTCTATAAAACTACGAAGTCTCCTGGAAACTTTGTCAGGTGTTACAGATGTGGTTAACTAGAAAATAATAGACTAAACCCATGAAAGCAGTAAGAAAAAGTTAGAATACTTCTTATGCACTCAGTAATACAGAACAAGTGCTCTTGCAGCAAAGGTTTAAGAGCCAAAGGATCATCAAGTGCCAAGCACTTCACTAGATTTTACAACTGAGGAAGGTGCTACAAATACCAAAAGCTCTGGTGCAACTAATAATAATAGTTCATTGTTGAAAGTTGGCTTTAGAAAACGGATAAAACACAACTAGCAGAAATAAAGAAGTCTGTTTGCATCTCACAGCTGAACCCGTTCCAATACCCCCATTGCACCTGGTGTCCTACACCTACTGGATGGGGAAGCAGCGTGTGTGCTGGAGTGAGCACTGCGATGGGCTGTGTGCTGGGTAGGCAGTGGCCACCACCTCCTGCCTGCTGACCTGCCAGGACAGCTGTTACTGCCTGAGGAGTCAGGAAAATCCCTGAGGGAAGCTGCAATGAACTCCTCCCTGGCTACGTGGCATGTGGGCCCTGTTAGAGAGTCTCTGCTTCCTTCTTCAAGAAATCTGTCGTTTGTTATTGAAATCAGCCCCGTGTGGCTGAACCAGCAATGGGCTTGAAGTCACTGGAGAGGAAAAAAAAGGAGAGGGAAGCCAAGTCATTTGGAATGCAGCTAAAATACTTCAGAGAGTTTAAGGTTAAAAGGGATCACTGGATCACACACTGACCACAGGTCAGTAAGTCTTACTACGAGTCCCAAACTGAACTAAAGATCTTGTTTGTTATTAAAACCATTACAATTGCATTAGGGTATCTGAGCTCCCAACCACTGATTCCTATTCTATGTTCTTCTCTACCATTTCAAAAAGCTTTAGCATGCCAAATCTTGCAGTTATTTTTGTCAAATTGATAATGCTTATTAAATGTATTTTTGTAAGATATTTCCTCCAGTACTGTAGTCCTTTGGCAGGTCTTTTCTGCATGACTTGATCTTTAATGACAAGAGCCATACACCTTGTTCTACTATCAGTCTCATTAATACACATAGTAATCCAGGTAGTACATCCAATAGTCATACTGGACACGTTGCATTGGGACCTTACCTATAATAGTTTGCTTGACATGGTTTTTAGATGACTTTTTCTAAGATCTAAGCTCTCATTCCAGAGGCATTCTTGGAAAATTTGGCTGTAAATGTCACTTACACATTTGGCTGTAACAGCCTGTTTGAAAGTGTTAATTTTACTAAGCAGTCCAGATGACATTGCAGTTGCTCTCAAAGTAGTTTACCAAGTTACCATTTAGCACAGCCATGGCTTTGCTATTAACAAAGTAAGTTTATTTTGGATATTTAGTAAAAATCTTAAAAGATGCTGAGTCTGAAGAAACCTTGCAAACTCCAAAACCATGAAGACTAACCTCTGAAAAACATTCTTTCAAAAGCCAAGAACGATTTCTCTGTTTAACATATTAACCACTCAATAGCATTAGAATGTATATTAGAAGTATATTTGGTATTAACCACAGGACTCAGAGACCATTTTACAGTTCTAAGCCTAATGATTAAAAACAGTAGCCATGATGTTTCCACAGTTAGTTTTATCAATTTACCTGCAAATGTCACTGAATAAGGCTATCAGAATTGTTTTATAAGTCAAGTGAGGTGATTC
Source organism: Lophotriccus pileatus (assembly GCA_035583135.1). Classification (NCBI taxonomy): domain Eukaryota; kingdom Metazoa; phylum Chordata; class Aves; order Passeriformes; family Tyrannidae; genus Lophotriccus; species Lophotriccus pileatus. The sequence continues at coordinate 86,881,022 of JAWWES010000081.1, read as the reverse complement.
ATATTAAGGATATCTTACATATTTCTTATCGAATCGTTTACATATTTTCCCTGTGTTTGATGTTAAACGGTCGAGAATAGCACAGGTCACCCTGCTTGGTCTTCTGAAAGTGGGCAGAACACGAGTGGGTTTGTTTCCTTTCTCGAGAACATATTTTATATTTAAACCCCAAACCTAGCTACCTCCTCAGGCAGCTCGGCCAAGATCCCAAGGTGCAGATTAGCCAGACTTCATTAAGAGCTGTCTAGGTTTGCTCGGAGCAGCGGGCTCCCCGCGGACCTCCCCAGCGCCAGCCCCGTGATGCCGGCGCCGCACCTGTCTTCTCGCAGGTACGATGCGCCGGAGCTCACTCAGCACCACCCGCCCGGCGCGCCGCTACACCTACGGATCACCTCCATCCCGGAGCGACTCGCACCCCTCACCCCTTTTTATTCCTCGTGGGGTTTTTTTTTTCCCAAATTCCCCTCCGTCGCCTCACGCCCAGCAGCACCGCCGCGCCGGGGGTCTGAGCGAGCTGCCAGCCCCCACCCCAGGTCCCCGTGGCCGCCCCACCTCGACACACTCCCCCCCGCTTCCCACGGAGCTACCACCGACCCCGGGAACGGGCCGGCTGTGCCTCTCATCCACCCGGGCGAGGCCGCGCTCCCGGCATGCCCGAGGGGGACGCTCCCAGGGTGGGTAGGTGGGTGGGTGGGCGGAGGGAAGGAGGGCGGGGAGGGGGCGCGCCCGCTCCCCCCGCCTTACCCCCGCCTTACCCCCGCCGCTTCCCATTCCCACACGACGCGGAAACCGGCGCCCAGCCGAGCCGCTGTAGCTGGCGCGCAGGGCGCATGCGCGGCAGGGCGGGGGCCGGCGCCTAGTGGGGAGCGCTCCGGCCGCCGGTGCCGCCCGCACTCCCCGCCCGCTCGCCCGCACTCCCTCCCGCACTCCCTCCCGCTGCCCGCGCACCGGCGGTCGCCGCGCAGCGCCCGCGCCCCTCTCCCGCGCCGGGTCCTGCCCCGCCATGAAGTTGAGCAGCCGGGGCCGGGGATGCTGCGTGGGCGGCAGCCGGGAGCGCGGGCCGCCGCCGCGGAGCCCCTTCGTGCACCAGCTGCGCTTCAGCCCCCTGGAGAAAGCCAAGGTAGGGGCGTGCGGGGCCCCCCCTCCCTCCCTCCTTCCGCGCCGTGCCCCCGGGGCGCACCGGCCGGCGGGCCGCGTCCTGCGGCGGGCGGGGGCTCCCCGCCGGCGCTTTGTGAGCCCGAGGGGCCGCGGGGAGCCGGAGGAGCCGCTGCCTCTGTGTGTGCGTGAGTGCGGGGCGGGCGGGGGCTGCGGGCGGGGGCGGCGGCGCCGTGCCCGGGGCGGGCGGGGGGCTGGGGGCGGCCGTGATGCTGTAGCGCCTCAACTTGTGCTCCGATGCCTTCTTCAAAGGGAAAAAAACTGTGGCTTTTTTTTCCGTTTCTTTCCTTTCCTTTTTTTTTTTTTTTTTTTTTTTTTTTTTTTTTTTTTTAGTGGGTTTGTTTTGGGTTTGGAGGGTTCGGGATTTTGGTTTGGTTTGGTTTTTTTTAACGGGGGTGGAGGAGCGGCCCTGCGGAGCTCCTGTTTTCAACTGTCAGCTTGAGGTATTAACCCTGTGGGCCGAGGCATCCCATGCAGCCCAAGTTTGGCCCCTGGGTAAATAGTCCCCGCCGCGTAATTTAGGTATCGTGCAGGTAGCGGTTAAGATGACAGGAAGCAGTATTAAAATGCAAATTTGCAGTTGCGTGGCTTTTTATTTGGTTGGTTGGTTGGGGTTTTTTCCACCCCCTCTGTGCCTCAGCCTCACTCGCCTCACACAGTGAGCAGTAGGTAGTTGGGTATTCAAAGGGCATGGCCCTTGTCTTAGGCTTTCGGTAAGATCTGGGTCACTTGCTGGAGAAAGAAATACTGCCAGAGGCTCACCTTGTGAGGGGCTGGCCATTTCTGTGACTTCCATCACTGTAATACTTCAGTTCTTTAAAGCTGTTGTTTCAGGAGTGTAACAGTGTGCGGTACCTATCGATATTGGAAATTAAGATCCACTAATATTGAACCTTTTGGATCAAGGTGCTCTAGATCCAACTTTGATTTAATTACATTTTGAGTGAAGTTTGTTGTTGCAATGCCCTGTTGCTGTCCAGACACTTAACACAAGATATGTATGGCCTGACTTAAAAAACGTTGGAATGTGCCTCATGTTACATATCTGGCAGCCAAGGAATTCATAGTGGACTCCAGTAGAAAAGGTTTTTACTTTAATCAAGTTTTCCAATATGTATTCAGTGGTTATTGAGAAATTGTTGCTTGAGCCAGAAAAGAGAGAAAAGGTTTGTGTCATTTGCTGCATTTAGTTTATACCTAGGGCTTCCTCAATAAATTGCGTAGTTGTAATGATTTCCTTTCCGTGTTCCCGTACTTGGTTCCTGAAGTCACATTTTCTGTGTAATTAATGAAGTAGAAGTCTTTCAGGGAGCAGAGAGAAGCAAAGATAGCATGTATTCATATGGACTACAATTGTGTCCAGTTATAACAATATTTCATTTTGCAGTGTTAGTGTATTTTTTATCTGTTGCTTTCTACTTCAAAAATACTGCTCTGAGAGCAGAGTATCAGTTTTGCAGTTTTTGCAGTGTTGAGTCTTATAGGAGCTATCAGCATTGCTGATCTGTTCTTAGTCCTGACAGACCTTTAGGCATTTCATCAGCAAAGTGACTGGTTGTAGAACATACCTGCCCTCTGTGCGGGCTGTCCTGTGTATCTGTACAGGATGTGAGCATTGCCAATGGACTTCAAGGATTTATTACTTTCAGGGTAAACTCCAAGATGTGTTTTAAGCTCTGTAATTTTTGACGGTGCACAGACCAAGGGAATAGCTGCCCCACCAGAGAGCGTGTTTCAGTCTTGCTTTTTAAGTGAGTTATATTTTGCTGATATACAGCAGCACCGAGTTCTTTAACCCAGCCTTTCTTGCAGTCTTATTTTTGCAGTTTTATGTGAGGAAAAAGCACGTAAGCTGACAAACGGAACTATGATAGATTTTCTTCTTTGCCTTAATCATGCTTTTCCAGCCTCTTCACCACTTAAAAGCTGTGCTTGAGATAGAAGCTGTTAAAGAAGAGCTGTGGAACTGCTCCACTTGTGAGAAATGCTCCCAGAAGAAGTGCTCCCCAGGGTGAATTATGGCAGTGCGTGTTCTCTTCCATACAGTCCTGGCCAGCTATGGAGGGTTCAGTGTGAACTGTTACAGCTGAACTCACTTCCTGTTCAGCTGTAGGCACATAATGTGTCACAGGCTTTTCTGTCTGTCCTGTGAATCTAACGGAGGACTTCTGGGATTGCAGAGCCTATCCAGGAAAGTTAGGAATGCAGGTACAAGAAATAGGAAGCCCAGGGAACTGGGAGACAAGGCTGCTTTGTCTGAAGGTGTGTTGTCTGTTGCTGATGGTCTGCCAGATAGCCCCATTATCTTCCCTACAGCCTCATCCTGCACTACCAAGAGGTTAGACTAGCTTTCTTATTCATAATACAACTCAAAAGTAAATGCATTTTATCACGTTTCAGTCTGAGACTGTGAGAGTGAAAGAAAGATAGAAAGTAAGAGGGCAAAACAATAATGAAGAGGAAGAACAGCGAAAAGAAATCCTTTTGACTGTGAAGGAACTGTTCATGTCATCTTTTATTGACTTTGTAAAATTTATAATCTGGGAGATTACAGGAGCATAAAAGCAGTAAGGCTGTTTCAGAACTGAGTCTCATTCGTCCTGTAGAAATGATGGCTATTTTATTCTGATCTGAGGGTGACAGTAGGGGTCATTCTTGAAGCTACCTGTTTTATTTTGGTACTATAATAAAAAGATCTCTTCTGAGAGGGAGACAGACATGATTTCATTAACCATGAATTTCTTCTGGAAACCAACAAGTAAATCAAAGCTCTTAATTCTAGTTACTGCTGCAGAACAGGCAGAAGCATTACCGGAACTGAGCTGTCACTAAGTGTCCGTAGCTTTGTTTCCCTGCTACTTAAAAACACAGTATGATGCCATTTTTCTTGCTTCCAGAGCTTCTGGCCCTTTTATTTCACCAATGCTGGCATTCATTTGGTGCCTTGGTGAGCTGATTGGGCTCATTAAACCAGCATATCATTGTGTTTTTCTGTGTTCTGATTGTTTTCTTCTGCTGGGATGGCTTTTTTCCCCCCCACTAATGAGCTATATTCTCTGGTTGCAAGTTCGCGTAAGTGCTAGAGCTGACTCAAGGGAGGATTGAGGAGGGAGAGAACAGGACCACTCTCTTTAGCAGTGGTGATCTCTTAGCTTGGCTTAGTTGCACATAAAAATTTCTGCTCCCCTGTTTGTTTCCATGAATGTGTCAACTGGGGAATTTAGAGAGAGAAATTTGGGAAAGAGAATTGCTGAGGGATGAATTCGCAGCTCCTTCAGTGCCATCTTTGAGTTGTGCTATAAGGACGATAATAGTGAGGAAGCAAAAGTGTGCGGCAATATGTAATCTCTATCTGATATGTGTAAAAGAAACATCAAACCCTCTACCATGTCAAATACTATTTTCTTTTTTCAGTACATTACAATTACTTTATAACAAGTCATGGAAATTTTGTTGTGAAAAAACTGATTTTTAATGGTATTTCTCACTGTATTGCTAATTTCAAGCTTCTTTGTGCATGAGAGGTGTAATAGTGGATTTCAAGACAGGAAACAGACCTACAGAAGTAGAAACAAGGGTATTCTCTGATTCTCTTGCTCTGTGTGTTATGAAGAACTTAAGTCTTTTCTAAGTCCGTATTTTATACCTTCAACACGAGTTCACACTCAAATCTGAATGCAGAGTCTCTAAACAAGGAGAACATATGATACCTTTCTAGTTCAAGTGACTTGCCTTACATCAGATTGAAGCCATTCTGATGGCAGAGTGGAGATCAGTTTCCCAGGGCAGCCTTCTGTTACAAGCTGTAAGACCATCCTCTCCCTTCCTGCTGTCCATGGGTCTTTCCCACTTTATACTGCAACTTCTGAAAAAGTTGGATCCTGTAGACCAGCAAATGTTAAATAAGCTGTAGTCAAACCCCTCTTGAGAATTTTGATCATGAGCTGAACCTCCCAAAGTACAACTCCAGATAGACCTTTTGGGTTTTTTTAATGTATCTCAAAACGCAGCTGTTTAGATATGACTTATTAGCAGACAGAATTTGTAATTTTAATAGGAGATGTGTCTGAGTGAACGTCTTAAATATGTAAAGATGTGATCTTCAACACAAGATGTCTGTACAAGGTCATACCAGAAGTGTGTATCTCTTGAATTCTGATCTCTGACAATGGCCAATGAGAATCTTATCCCTTTTTTTAACACTGACACTGTTATGGTACTATCCTGTTTTACAGGATAGAAGCTTTCTTTCCCAGGAAGATGTTTGAATATAGATGTAGACTGAACTAGTTTTCAAATGTTAGTGTCTTTCATGATTCCTAACCTCCTTCAGGGACTAAGTATATATCTCTCTCCTACCAAATTTCTTGTGTGGACAAGCACTGAACTACCACCTCCTAAAAAGAGGCTGGTGTCACAGCCAGACACTGCACACTTGGTGCACTTGCTTCTGGCTGGCCATTACCACCCATGCTGTCTTTGGAAGACTAAGAGGCCTTTTCTGCACATTTATGCTACCTTTCGTGACATTATGGTTGCAAGTACCGCTTCCCTTTTGTGATGTGGCACCAAAATGATCTTGATACAAAGGATTGCTACAGAGATGCGAAGGATGGAATATTTCACTCCCAGTCACCTGCCATTCTGCTTTGCTCTGGTATAGGAGGAGACTTTGAGGAGAGGAAGGGAGGGAGTGTGAATCCCAGAGGACTGTGTCCTCATCTGCATTTCGTTTCCCTTATTTCTTGGTGGCTGGTCCTTCTAATTTTAAGAACTTACTAGGCAGCTGCTCTCCCATCTCCAGAAATCTCCCCTGTTTGCTGCCAGACATGGTGGTCTTGTCTGTGGATGAAGAGTTGTGTGAGTTGGTGTAACTTGAGTGCTCATCTGACCATTGCAGTGTGTGAAGTTTTACTAGTTCATCTGAGAAAATAACCTATCTAAGGAAAAAAAAAACCTGCTTTTTCTACCACCACTGTAAAATCTGGTAAATCTGGTATAGCAGTGGGCAGATAGCTTAGGCCTTGAAACTGATACCTTAGGTGTTTCTTCTGTTGTGTGCTCCCTGTCCCTACCCAGATCTACAGATTTGTGCAGCTATAGGGTAAGGTGGTTATTGAGCTGTTTTGGGAAGTGAGAGGAATTGGAAACTGATCAGTGGGAAACTGAGCTTCACGGTGACTAGATCTGCATCAGGGAAGAGAAGAATATGAATAAAGCTTTCCACAGCAGCCTGGAGATACATCAGATTAAGCACAATATGAGACAGCAGCTTATGCCTGTTACTCATCTTTGCCTGGCCATTGTAATGCTGAAAACTGCCTCTGTTTTTTAACCTTATTTAGTACCCCTGTGAATATGTAGTGTATTTACTTTTAAATTCTCTTTACATGGCCCTTGCTTCCTAGTGTGTTCATCTTCTGTTAGCCTCCATTGTACAGCTGGAGGAACATTGGTGCTACCCCAGTCAGCTTCAAACAGTTTTCAGTTCCTTCTCTCTCCCTTAGCTAGTCCTGAAGCTGTACCCCTCCTCCACTTTAAGAGGGGTTTATTTTTCCGTTCTTTGTCTTTTGAGTGAGAAAGATGTGACTTGGTCCCTGTAACTCTTTCCTGAAGCAAGTGGATCACTGCACAGACAGTGTTTTCTGGAGGACAGTTGGAAACAACTCCAAACAGCTCAGAAAGACTCTACTTTTGGGAGAAGTCTTTAAAAGACTAAGGGAGAAGTTCCAACCTGAGATGTTTTTCAGCAGAGTTGAAGGAAGAGAGCTGATTGGCAGGGAATGGGCTCTCTGAGAACCAGAGTGCTGGGAGGAGATACTGGCTTCACCATGGCTTCCCAGAGGAGGATAACTTCTTGGAAACCTCTGCTTTCCAGGGAGTTATGCCTCATAGCACAAACCTGGAACTTAAAATCCCATGCATGTCTGGATGTTTGTCTAGAGGTCTCTGTATAGTGTTCCCCACAGCTTCTGATTCCAAGAACATACTACAGAGGAAGAAATTTCCTGTTTCCATCCTGTATTGCCATGTGAACACACCCTGCTGAAGCGTACATCACTGTCTCGTAGCTGCTATGATGGACTGACTTCTCTGTAGTACAGAAAAATTTACAACAGACCCATGCTAAATATTTGCTTTATGTGAGGCTGCAGAACAGGAAAAGAGCGTGAGGTTGTATTCACAAATACAACTGACAAACTTAGGGTCAGAAGAAGGGTAGAAAGCCAAGACTCCATTAGCTCTATAGAGCATGTTGTGTTTCAGCTGTAATTAAGATTGGTGAATACAAAATTGTTGTGCATACAGCACAATTATTTGTTTGGAATTGAGTTACGTTCTTAACTTTAGGTACTTTTCAGTTAAGACTTGGTATCAGTTTCTAGAAATGGGGGACTTTTTCAGTCCGAGATTGTGTTAGAATAATGCCTTTTTTTTTTTACTATTGTTTTGCAGATTGCCTTCATGACCTTCACTCTGTTTCCTATCCGACTCTTTTTTGCTGCTTTTATGATGTTGCTGGCCTGGCCTTTCGCATTCATTGCTTCAATGGGATCTGATGAGCAAGAGCTTGAAAAGCCCCTCTCCTGGTGGCGAAAGTGAGTCACTGATGTGGTGAACTGCTAAGAGAATCATCATATAGTTCAGCAGTTTGAAATAGAGAAGATGGGAAATACCTCATATCTGTCTCAGAGATGTACTTTTCTCTTCAAAAGAAAAATATAAAAATTAAACACTTTCCTCAGATGGGGAAACTAAGAATACCTCAACTCTTTGATTTACCAGGTGACCAAAGAATTACAGGGAGAAAAACTAGTATCTCTGGCTTCTTATCTTTATTGAGTATATAGTGTGAAGCTTTGTTGTGGCATCCTTCACTTTCACCTATTACTGTAATGTCAACTTCTGGTTATGAAGACTGACTCTGTGGAATGTGCCCAGATTTCTTATTCTAAATTGTTGTTTTATACTGCTTCACCCCACTGTTTTATACTCTGTGATGAATTGGCAAAACTTGTGTGGATTGCCTGAGGGCTTGCCCCATACTTTAGTGCTTATTAAAAGTCTGTGCTTGTTTTGATATTGGAATGCTGATTAAGGTAGAATGTAAGATAGTGTTCAGCCATCCATGAATACTGCCGTTTGAGGAGCAAGAAAGGAGGAGTGTATCACCTTTTCTGTAGAGAACTTTAAAATTAGGGTCTGACACTAGCATGAGGGAAGTTGATTGTGTTTTGCATCACAGGAGGGAAGGAGGTTGAGAACCACAGAGGCATGTCACTTTACATGTCATTTGTAGTGATATCACTATAATAACTAAAGGAATAATAGACTGCCTTCAGTCTCACATACAGTTATTTTGAATCGTTTTAAATTGTCCCTCCCCCATTTAATCCAGTTTTCAGTGTCACCCTGCTCCCCAGCTTCCCAGTTGCTGTAAGTGTAGCAATTTGTTGTGTTTCAGTTTTGTACTCCGTTGGTTCAGAGTTTCTCTTTTTATGACTATCAGACAGTTCAAAAAAACCAGAAAAACAAAACTCCACAAACACCCAACCAACAAACAAACAAAACCACAAACAAAACAAAAACAACAACAACAACAAAAAAAAAACAATGACAACAGCAAAACCAAACAAAAAAAACCACAGAACACCAAAAATACATCACCCAAATCACTTTAGGAGGAGTTGGGGAAAAGGGAAGAAAGCAAAATATTTCCAGTACTCTCATATGTATTCTCTAGGCATTCCTGTATTTGAGAATCACTGCCTTACATTTCTCCACTGCTTTGTTTGGATAAACTTGAAACCAAGAATCAGGGTTATTGCATTCTAGCAGTATCCTAGGACTCAATTTATTAAAGATTTTTAGGTGTTACTAGAAAACATTAGACACTGTGTAGAAGAAACTCCAACAGTCATAGCCTGAATGAAAATTAATGAGTAAATAAATGCTGATCTTACTGTGATTAAAATGGATTAATATTCAGGCATAAAATGAATTGAACAGCATCTTACCTTGAAAATGATCTTAAATCTACTAGAAGTCTGTGCAGTGTTGAAGCTCTGTTTAAGCACAGTATCCTATCTGTACTTTTCTCATGTATATAAAGTTTTTAAGCAATGGTTTTCTTTTCATTATAGTAAGGTATTCCTGTGGCAGCATAACTGTTTTCTCAACTCTTTACAGGATAGTGGATGTTTTGCTGAAAGCAATCATGAGAATGATGTGGCTTGCTGGTGGATTCCATTGGATAAGTGTTAAAGGCAGACGGGCATTGCCAGCGGAAGCAGCAATATTAACTGTGGCTCCCCATTCTTCCTACTTTGATGCCATTCCAGTAACTATGACCTTCGCCTCCATTGTGATGAAAGCAGAAAGCAAAGATATTCCTGTTTGGGGAAGTAAGTTGGTAGATACTTAATTTTTCAAGAACAATTGAAAATCGTTGCTTAGGAAGTTCAGTGGCTGTGTATGAGAATGACTGAAACACAAAGAAAAATTTGCTATAATATATGGTGAGATTTTTTTTTTTTTAAACTGATCTACTTGGAATGTCAATAGGAAAAAATTGGGAGAGGTGTTGTTCTTTTTCCCCTTTCTCCAAAATTGAATCATTGTACGCAGTCAAAGCAATCCTGCAGAACTCAGGTTAAATTTGCAGTAAAATTGCAACATTGTAAGACCTGACAGATAGAAAAGCAAACTAGGATGGGCCTGTGGAAGCAAAGACTGATGCTAGAGAGGAAGTCCACCAAGACTTGTTACTTGGTGCAAGTTGGGGTGCCATGCCAGAAATATGTTTTAGGAATGTCGTCTGCTCTGAATGCTACCCTGCCTTGAGGGAGTGCTGCTAATCCTTCATGCATCACTAGGTTTGTTTCTGGCAGGGTGTGAGAGATGAGCAAGAGCAGACTGTTGTGCATTCAGATTTAGTCATGAGAAAAGCAGATGCCTGAGTCAACAGTGTTTGAACAGTATCTTATATTATCATTTTTCAATGTAAATTCTCACAAATCTTTGGGAGATACATGTGATTGTTGATGCAGTTGTGCCAAAAAAAAAAAAAGTGTAAGTTTTTTGGGCTTGTAGACTTCTAAACAAAATCTGTGTGGATGTATTTTGGAGAAGTCCACCATATTGTGTCTAGCAGCCAGCAAAGTTCAAAGAATCTCCCTTTGTCTCATTGTGTAGATTTTAAAGATAATATAAAAATGACAGAAGATTTTACTATGGCCTTGGGTAGGACTATTTAATTTAAAAATCTGATCAAAAACTTTGACTTCTTTTGCAACTAAGTGGAATCAGGCTGTTGGTGTTGGCATCCTCCTAAAATTTCATTAGACAGTGTGTTCTTAAGATTATATTCAAAACTCAGAAGCTGAGACGTGGCCAGAAATGGCAAGTGGTTACACATGGAAGCTTCATGTAGGCAATTCGGTGTTATGAAGATCTGCCTGTGTCAGATCTTGTAAAAGCTTGTCAGATCAGTAAAGCTTGGGCTGGAACTCGAGTTGTTTCTCAATTTCACTGAATATCTTAATAGAGTTCGGAATTTTGTGGCAGTGAAAAATCTATGTAAGAATGAGTGAACAAAAAGGGTGCAGGCATGTGCTTTTGAAAACAAATGTATGCAAACAAGCACAGTGTGAAAACAAAAACAAATTGAACTCTCTTGTGCAGTACTGAGAGAAGATACTGTTGTGAGACAGTATGTTGGCACTCCCATACAGCATAGGTGTATCCAGGCCAGCTGAGGCTCTAGAAGCAGGCCAGACATAGAAGCAGGGGCTTTATCTTCTTTCTCATGTGGCTCAGTTTGCTGTTTAGTAATTGCTGGCTCAGCAAAATAAAGTAGTCTGTGTGGAACTCCCTTTGACTTAAAGGTGGACTGTGTGGAGGACCCAAACTAGATGAGGTGACTCCAGACCATGTTGTGTTACTGAAATGTGATGAAACAGCAGAATGGCATTTGACAGAATGCTATAATGGGTACTTAACTACCCACTTAGTAGAGTCAGTGGGAATTAGTGGGGAAGCCTAAGGAGAATTTGAAGGGATATGGAGATTGCACTTCCACTGAAAGTAACGCAAATAATGCACAGTGAGTAGTTAAAACTATTTCTATGTACCTAATTTAATTTTAAGGTAACTTCTAAAGGATTCTTTTGAAAGTCTAGACTTATGACAGTACATTTTAAAAATTATTCACTTGATTTTGTTCATGTGTGAGTAAAACCAGTTACGGAAAAAACAGAAAACATGTAGTGATTGGATGGAATATTTCTGGAATGTACAGTGCAGTCAAATAAATGGATGTTTTGTCCTGTATCGCTGCATTTGCTTTATGTTACGCGGCCACAAAAGTTATGTAGTCCCTTTTAAAGTGTTCACAAAAATGCCACAGAAATGAGGCATAGCAAGGGTCACAAGTGGGATTCAGAGTTCAGAAAGCTTTTTTGTTTTTAGAGGAGTACTTTTGTATGAGCAATACTAGTTACAGCAGCTTGTGTTATTTAAGTAAATGGACCTTAACAGAGAGGAGAGTATCACTATATTGATTAGTTTGCCTTAAAAATTAGTGAAAACTTCCAAGTGGAGTGAAGCTGTCATTTACTTGTTTGTTTTTCTGCTTGAAAGAAGTTTTCTGTGAAGCAAATAGTGCTATCTTCTTTGATCTAGTTTTTTAATCCTAATGTTATTTACACTTCTCTGCATACACACACATATAAGAAAAAAAATTAAAAAATGGTATTTCTCTCATGATATCTGTCTGTGGAAAGGTGCTCATGTTTTTATTGGATTGCCTGGTGAATTGTCTAGACATTCATCTAGAATTTATCTGAGAGAACTCAGAATTGTTTTTTATGTTCTTCAGTTTTGCAAGTCTTGCTGACTTGTCATACCATTTCCAGTAAAGTTTTTTAGCCAGTCACTGACCTTACTATCTGTAAATTGAGTCTTGTTAATGGTCATTCAGAATCTTCTGGGAAGCTTTGAATTCATTTAACTTTCTGAGCAGATTCAGGCATGTAAAAAATGAAAGGGAAGGGGACCTTTGAAGATAGCTTTCAAGGACGAGGACTTTGGTAAAGAGTAGGTAGTCATCCAAAATATCCAAGTGTGATATGAATAAGTTGGCTTTTTTAATGTAATGACAGTGTTTATTGGGACATTGTATGTTCTGTATCAAAGGGATCAGGTGCTTCAGCAGGTACAAAAAGATGTGATTGCTAACTGGTTATTGAGATTGGTTCTGCAAATATTTTTAATAGTTTCTGGAACTGTATTGTTGTACCCTTAGTTTGCCAAACATGGAATATTAAGCTTCTGATCCACTTACTCGTCCAGATTATTAAAAGCCTGTTTTTCATAGGGTTGGAAGTATTCCACAAGTGTGCTTGTGCATGAGGGTTTTATTGCTTTCTAACTTGAAAGCACCTCTTCTGGACCACAAAGTCCAATTTCAGAAGCAGACTTAAGTCTTGTGACTCTTACAGACATCTTCCTCCTTTTCAGGAAATCAAAGAAAAGAAAACTCAAATTTAAAGATGCTCTTTTTTTCTGAAGGAAGAATTTTGAACTCTTCCCTTAGTAGTCCGTAGTGAAGAAAATTATCCACTTGGCACACACACGAGGTTAACAAACTCTGGGGAGGAACTGCTTGCCCAAATATAAACGAGATTTCAACCAAAAAAAAATCAGTATCTGGGAAGCAGAGAATGCCAAACAGACAGTACATCATGATGCTGAGGGAAAACATATGTTTCCATGCAGTGACTTTCCAGAGTTTTGGTGGATTGGAGATGTGAGGTTCGCCGGACCACTCAAATGTAAAATATGCAGCTGGGAAGATGACATCTAGGAGTCTGTTATACTTTGTATGGGCTGAAGAAGTCAGATCAATTAATTTATCAGCACAAGTCCTTATACTTTTCTGTTTTGTCTACTGAATCTCACTTTAAGTCAGGACGAGGTTTTTGCATGAATTCTGGGTAGTTGCACTTCACTGCCTTATTTCTGACTGTTGAAGCAACCTGGGAAAAAGTAATTTTTCATTGTTGAAGTTGTCAGTGCTACTGCAGAAATGCTTCAGTAAGAAGGAAAAGGAATTTATCAGTAAATATGGGTTTATGGGTATTTTGTTGGATCAGTTCTGTGATTTGAACGTCTTCAGTGATGTGAACTTTTAGAAACTAAATTTAAGGCAATAAGCTAGTTTAAACTTTAAGCAACTTCTCAACACCTCTAACATCACCCTCTGAAAAGAAGAGGAATTTGGTATCTGTGAAATGAAGTGGGGAAATATGTTAGCTTAAGTTTATAAAGGGGAAGGAGGTAATTTCTATTTGGCACAATGCAGAAGAGCTGTAAAGGAAGGGAGAATCATACTGTGCTGTAAAACTGTCAATTCTGTCCTGAGTGTTTTTTTCTAAATTTAGTAAACTCGTGAATTTTTGTTCAAGCTCATCTTTTGAAAGTACATTATAGGCTTTTCTAAAGCATCATGACTAAAAGATGAGAAATAAGTAATTCAGGGGGAAATATTTATGCTTTAGTAGCTGGGTATGTTTTTGTCTCAAACCTTAAAAGACACCAAATTACTCATCAGCTCTGTTATGGAACCTAATCCTTTAGTCCTTCACCTCAAGTGCCCCTCCCTCTCCCCCGCCCCTTCCAAAGCACAGGAGGAAGCAGAACTGTAGTAGACTTGTAGTTTTTCAGTGAGAATCTCACATTCAAATACTTCTGAGATTCATCAAAGTGGTCCTTGAACGCTTTTTGGAAATATCTGCTGTAAGGTGAAGGCATCACAGATTTCTTGTCTTTATACACTGTAAATTAGCAGCTTAAGCACTAAGGTCACCAGGATGAAAGCCAACATCCTACGCTATGTTGGCATTGTAGCCTGCCTGAGTACACGAAGGAGCTCCGCAGTTCTGATGAGCATCTTGAAGTTGTTGCCAAGCTTATCCATTTCATCCTCTCCTTTAAAACCTTCCATTTCAAAATTCAAGGTTTCCTTTAGGCTGTGGGCACCCAGATGGCCCTACAAGATTTCTGTCCTCACAGGAGCTCTCTTGGAGAGACTTAAAATAGTTGCACTGTCATCTGTGTATTATAGGTATGCCTTTATTATTTGGATTGGAGTCCTGGGAAATTCAGTAAAAATTATTTGTCATTTAAACTACTTCTGGAATGCCTAAACCACCATCACTTTTTTTTAAACATACTTGTAAATGTGGTTCATGGAAGTTAAAAACCACAGTATGTAGGAAACCTGCAAACCAACACTCCTGCCTGCCTTAAAACTTTTGAGACTGGGCTGTATGTTTCAGCTTTCTACTGAATGTCCTCATACAGGTATTACAGGTGTGAAAGCAAACAGCAATCTCTGTGATATAAAATAAATCTTTGTGCCTCAAGAACTCCTTAAGGGAAATAGATCACATTTTGAAAGACCAACTTAAATACCACAGAATTTACTTCTGTTAAAGCTAAAAGAGAACACTGATTATTTACCTCCTACTACTGAATTTTCCTTGTGCTGCAGACTGCATGTGTCCTGCCGTTTCCCTTTGGAAGTAGAGAGGGGAATTTTCTTGTTAACACTGCTTCTATACCAGGAATACTCGGTATCCCTTCTGTCAGGTGGTCCATCTGCTAGGCATTTAGTCTAACCAGCAGAAGTTCCTGACATGCATTAAGCTTCAGTGGTTGGTTCAGATTTTAGTCTTAGACTTTAGTGTGTGTTTCTGTGTGTATTTGCTGCTCCAATAATGTTCTACCATTACAAATCTCATGTAGAGTACCATGACAATAATAACTTTTTTTTAAACTTTTTCTGTAAGAACAATATAATTCCAAGTGGAAAAGATCCTAATTTTGGTTGACTTGGGTTTTGTGCGTTGATACAACTTCATGTATTTGATGTGTGTGGGCTTGAGGTTTTCCATTTTTAAGGTCCCTGTGTCCAAATACAATAGGAAGAAATTTTAGTCTGGAACCTTAATAGGTTTTTTCCCCCATAACTTTCATAAAGCTTCTGAGTCCTTTGCAGATTTCTTTTCTTCTTTTCTCTTCAGAAAAGAGCAGTTTTCATATTGGATATTATGTATTTCATATTAGATATTACATCATTTAAAAAGCCTTCATGTTTTTGTACCCCTAAATACAAAATGCATTAGAGGACAACTAATAATATAATCTGTAGTTTTTCCATAGTAGAAAAAAAATCAGGGGTAAATACGGTAAATGGATATCCCACTGCAAGGCTACTTGTACAGCTTCATGTTAAATGCAAACAGAGCCAGTTGTACTGCCTCAGTAGGCTACCCTCTTAGTGTGTGTCAGGAGAACGTATGTGATGGGATTTTGTCTTGTTTGAGAGGCAGGCGAAGGGAAAGCCTCACGTTCATCATTCTCTACATTTGCAGCAGATCTGTGACTTTGATACTCATTCTAAAGTGGTGAAA
>JAWWES010000081.1:86773067-86865290 GCA_035583135.1 Lophotriccus pileatus | reverse complement strand
AGAGAGGTGAAATAATTTTTTTCCTCTGCTGTTATCTTAAGGAGTTCACTGACACCAATTGTATGTGTTCAGCTCATCAGGGAGAAACCTTTTTTTTTTATTTCTTATGCACTGAGATGGTGCTTAAATTGATTGCATGGGTGTTAACATTTCTGAAGTCAGTTGGAGCTGCCACCCTGCAGTTAATTAAAGCAATATTGAATTTTTGCAGGTGCTCTTAAAAAAGGCTGTTTTGTGCTAGAGCAACTTTCAGTTGGTTAGCATATCTGTGGTGTTCTCGCTGCCTTGCAAGGCAGAGGTTTTAATGAATTACTGGCAGTACTGTTTAAATTGCAGGCACCTGCCTAAGAAGGTGGAGTACAGCATGTCAGCTGTCCTCAGGACTGACACTGGTAGAGAAAAAGCTGGAGTAATGACACTGGCAAGGTCATTGAGGGATTGTCTGTCATTGCCTGATAGAATTGATAATTCAAGGCTGGTCTCAGTGGAGTGTGTGAGAGGAGCTGGGCGAGCACATTTTTCAGAATCTCTGAATACTTGAGCTGTGGTCTTCAGTACCTGGTTACGGTCAGTCTTGGACAGTTAAATTGCTGAGCAGACAAAGATGTGATTATGTTCTGTTTATTAAACATATTGCACACTTCTGCTTGTTTCCTTTAGCTGCTCAGTATGCCAGCTGTCTGGAGAATTTTCATGCATGCTGCTTTTTTGCTCCTGGCCTGACTGTTCTAGTCCTTCCTATTTCCTTGCATCACATACTACCTTATGGTATGCTCTCCCCGTGTTTTGACTTGACATCTGAACTCAATCTCATCTTGTCCACTTATTTGGTATGTTTCTCAGCTTTTCTTTACAGACCTTTGGCCCTGTCCCTGACTTTTTGGAAGAGATTGACTTAGTACAGCCTTTGAATTTTCAGATTTCTACCTGTTTACTGAACATGAAAATATGTGGTGATAGTAAAGGTCTGTGTAGCCTTGTGCTCTGTTTTCAGAAGTGGTTAGGAAAAGAGTATATGAGGAAAAGCAAGTACAGAGGTAGCCTTCTCTTGGTGTGTACTTTCAGCTTTCTACTGATGCGAGTTTCAGTTTCACTTAACTTGTTAAACACTGAGGACCTGGTAGCTCATATCTTACAGGATCTTCAGTTGCTGTTTAATAGTAAAACAAGAATTCTGTCAGCTTTTAGTCTGATCTCTAAGGAAATAAAAATTAATATGACCACCCTGTCTAAGAATTGATGTGATGGATGTGATGTCTTCACACACATATTTGAAAAAAGGTAATAATTTAAAAGATACTAAATCCTGCAAGCTGCATGAAAATACTGTTTTAACTATTTTGTCATATAATTCAACAGACAGGACACATCCATAGGAAACCAAGCTTTCAGTTGTCTCTGTTCTTTTTCAGCATAGCATAATAGGTTTTCTTTGCATGTGGGTGTGTTGCTGTTTGTGGTGCTGGTAATTTGTGAGATAACTTGCCCTGTGTTACTTTGGAGCTTAGTAGCTTGCTTTGGCAAGGTTGTAACACTAAAGCTCCCAGGTTTACACACAACTTGCCTGTGCAGTTTTCAGATACAGATAACGTTAGTGTAATCTGATGTTTCCATCATGTTACTCTAAGTAAAATCTATCTGCTTGCTTAATGTCTTGTGTTACAGAGAAGACCTTGCTTGTAGCAATCCTCCAGAGCCTTGGAGCTCTGGATTTCTTATTCCTTGGCCTGAAGCAACCCAAATTCCATCATTTGGGCCTAATGTAAAAGAAACTTTGGGGTGAATGCTGGGGATGTCTGGGTCTTTTGCTTTCTTTTATTTTATAATGTTTTTGCTATGGAATAGTAATTTGCAACAGTAGGGCAAACTCAGGAGTAGCATCAGTAAGAAAGAAACAATTATGATACCAGATATGGATTCCCTTGTTATTCTTATTGCTTGTTCTGTATTTGAGGGGGGGTTCCTCGTATTTTTTATGTATGAATCTTTTGGGGTTTGTCTGGGGGCTTTTTTTGCTGGTTGGTTTTTTTAGCTTCCCCCAGCAGTAAGCCCAGCTGACCAATGATGATCTTTGCTCCCCCGGCAAACATTGCTCTACAGATATTGTCTAAGATTAGGCATGTAGGAATAAGTGCATGACTAAGGTAACTTTTCTCTGATACACTGTCTCATAAGCTTTGGCAATTTGTGGAATAAAACCAATATTTCAGAGGCTGGCTGACTGTTTGGGACCTTGCTGTAAGTTTTGACAGATTAGTTTCTCAGGGCCATAGAAAGATTTTGGTGAGTTGCTGGCTAAAATTCCAGTAGGATACCATCAGAACCAGTAGCATTTGCTGAGTACAGGACTGTAATTCCTTACAATGTTTGTTTTTTCTTCACACTTTAAGCACTGGCTGATCCATTAATGCAGCAAGTCTATCCTTGGCAAAAGAAGATTAAACAATTAGTGGCAGTGAACTCATCCCACAGTGGTTGCAAATATGAAAACTGTATTATGGGCAAATAGAATAGCCAATATTTTAGTGACTCTGGAACCTTTGATTAAAAATGCAAGATAAAGTTATCAAAAGGTATTTGAAGACAACTTGCTTAAATAAAAACATGAAGCAGTATATTTGAAGGTGCTTCACTTGTAGTGCTTTTGGACACTGAAAAACAGCTGAATATGCTTATTATTTTGAAAGTTGTCTTTGGTGTCCTGGTGACTGACATGCATGGGCTAGATCTTATGGATTGATTTCTGATTTTTGCTTGTGCTCATTTTGTGTCTGGCTATGTACAAGAGGTTTCCCACTGAGCCAGGAAGAGGATGTCTGAAATGTAATTTATCTAGTATGAGGAACAGGCAAGCAGGTGACAACTGAGAAAATAAGCACACTTTTGATGATACTGAGTCCTCACAAAAAAAATAACATCAGAATATGAAATATCTTTTGTGGTGTACCTTTAGGGATTCTGAGCTGTCATAGAAGACAAAAGCTCTAAAAACTGAGGCAGTCTGACCCACAGGATATCTTTTGGAAGCACTTTGGAAGAGGGAGATTCCTGCTACTTTGCTGTGTTAGGAAGGACTATAGACTTTTTGAATTTTGTGGCAGGAAGAAATGGCCTATAGACAGCCACAGCTGTATTGTTGCAGAAAAATATGCATAATATGTACCATCATACTTTACATTGTCTGTGTTGTATATATTGGTCTGTATTGGTCTATTAAAAATTCAACTATTACAAAGTGGCAAAATTGTGAAAATGGTTTTCCTAGCAGAAATTCATGAAAATATAGCACCAAAATAGCAAAACTGCTTTT
The DNA here is from genome assembly GCA_035583135.1 of Lophotriccus pileatus. Lineage (NCBI taxonomy): Eukaryota > Metazoa > Chordata > Aves > Passeriformes > Tyrannidae > Lophotriccus > Lophotriccus pileatus. The sequence continues at coordinate 86,861,980 of JAWWES010000081.1, read as the reverse complement.
CCTCACAGGCATTTTTTGGAAATATTTCAATAAAACTGCATGAATTCAGCTGAGTATTTAAGTTTGCAGTATAGTGTAGTAAAGTAGTTATGTTCTTCTACCAAAATTTTTATCCAGAGGACTATTGGGCAGAGGTGAGGTGGGGGGATCTTTTTCAAACAAAGAGGAAATAAAGGCTGATTTGTTTGGTTTTGTTTTCCTTCCTTTTCAGCTCTAATCAAATACATCCGACCAGTATTTGTGTCTCGGTCAGACCAGGATTCTCGCAGGAAAACCGTTGAAGAGATAAAGAGGCGTGCTCAATCCGATGGGAAGTGGCCACAGGTACTGTATTCTGCTACTGTTTGGCAAACGGTATTTGGCATTTCCAGGCTTTGGATATGCAGTTTGCTTTTCTCGTTGTGAGTGGCTTTAGATGGTTTGGGGTGGGGTATGCGGGTGAAATTTCCTCCATCCCCTTTTTCTAGAAGATACAATGTAAGATTCTTACCTGTTTGTCATTGCATTTTGTTTCAAGAAAGTCCTCTAAGAAGAAAAAAAAATAGGTGCTCAGCAGAATACCTGGGGAAGTATTGTGTGTTCTTGCCCTTCAGAAGATGTTAGCATACTGTCGTTTTTGGAGATGTGATACTAGGCAAGACAGCCCAAGCAGTTTGGATGTTTCATAACCAGAGCACACCTCTGTTGGACCACATAATGAAAGCATGGATAAAATAAGTGGCTCAGGGTTTTTTTTCTGCACCTAAAATGTGACTATGTATAACATGCCTTGGAAGAGAGTAATGGGAAGGAAAGGATGACTACCTAAGACGTCAAATTTCTTGAAGTATGTGGTAATTTTGCAAATTTGAAGCATTCCTGTGATTTATTATTTTTAAGATTGAGATACCATATGGTTTTTTTTGCATTGTTGCTGCTTACAGTGGTTATGCCTGCATAATGGTCTGCAGAAACATTATAAACAGCTATAAACAATGAAACAGAAAAGTGATGTATAGCTCTTGAATTATGACTTTCATCGTAGATTTCAAAGCAAGCTAGTAACAAACTGGGCAATAAAACTAGTAGTATTAATTCTAGTCCATTTTTTTGTCCCCTTGTGATATTGTTTTTTGGGGTTGTTTTTTGGTTTTTTGTTTTTTTTTTTTTTTTCCACAATCTACTCTCTTCTGCTGAATTTGTTTCGACTTTAGCATTTTTTGCTTTGTTAGAATTCTATTTAGGCATTTTCAGCCTCCGTCATTTGGACATGCATGCACATGCCAAGTAATAGCAAAAAATAAAATAACTGTGGTTTTGTCTCAGGTTGAACTTGGCTCCCAGCCAAGTGCCTGGACTATGGGAAAAACCTTCCCCCCCCTCTCTTTCCCTCTCTCCGGACAGACCGACAAGAAACCACACAAGAAAACCTAAAAGAGTCAAACCAAACTCCAAGTTAAATATATATATTAAAAGTATTTACAGGGGTTACCCACAGGGGACCCCAAAAAGGAAAAAGGGAAGGGAAAGGAAAAGGGATAAAAGGGACCCAAAACAAACACACGCAATCAAACCCTGAGAATTAGCAAGATGAATGGTAAGATAAATCTCACCACGTCCCTCAGAGAGAAGCCAGATCACAAGGCCAGCAGTCTCCGGACCTCCCGCGTGGCAGAAGCAGTAGTCACCGCAGGCCTCCGCCTCCCAGATAAGCGAGACCAACGCAGAGACTCCCTGCTCCTAAGTCTCACTGGAAGGGAAGAGAGCGAGGTCTCTAATCTCCAACTTATTTATACCCCGGTTTACGTAAAAATCGTAGGGAATACTGGGTGTATGAACACTTCCCTGGTTACAAGCCGATCACCAGGAAGGCCTAGACCAAAAGCATCGCATTCTAAAAAAGAAACAAGCCTGCCACACCAGGCCCATGAAGGCTTGCACCTGATTCATCTTCACTTGCTGCTGGCTGCTCCTCTGACCTTGAATGTCCGCTATTTGTCCGGCTGCAGTGTTGCCTCTGCCCCTGGCCCAGGGCCGGGGGGAGGAGGGAGGCCTGGCCCCCCTTGGGACCTGGTGCCTTCTCCCTCACATGGCTCCTCAATTTCTTCTGCGCCACAAACCTTCTTTTCCGTTTTCTTAAAGATGTGATTGCAAAGGCGTTACCAAAGCTTCTGATTGGTTTTGCCCCGGAAATTCACCTGGACAAACTACTTAGAACCCCCAAAGAGGGGAGACCTTCGCAAACCCACGACAGTTTTCTGCCTGGGAGCAGGAATTTTGTTTTGGTGAAACCTTTGAAAATACTCCTATGCTCTACGGGTGTTTCTGGTCACTCTCAGAGTTGGAATAAATAAAATTATTACTGAGGGCAAGCAAGAGGAAAATTCACAGATAAAAATATTGTTACTGTTAAGGTAGAATTTTAATTGACTTATCTTTTAATCTATCTGAATTGTTTTTCCCTGAAAACATTTTTGCTGTAATCAGTTAATATCAGCTTTGAAAAGATGTTTATAAATAAATTCACATTGGAGTAGTTTTTAACAGTAAATTTTTTTTCTTACTTCAAGATAATGATATTTCCAGAGGGCACTTGCACAAACCGATCCTGTCTAATTACATTCAAACCTGGTAGGTATTATACTCATTTCTCTGTTCTCTACATAATGTTCTTGTGTATTTGTTTCTTAAAATACCATTGCATTGTAATTTGCTTGCTGTTGCAGAAGTTGACTTAAAAATCTTGCAATAGGGTGAAATTGGAACAGAAATTTTCTGGTGCTACAGGAGGTTTGTAATTCCACAATTGAACAAAACATTTTAGATAATTCAGGTTTTTTCTTGGCTTCTGAGGTGCATATGAGCTGGAAGACTAATGTTTCATGATGGGTTTTTGTTTGTGGCTGTCTCTTTTCTTTTTCCTTCTTCTCCTTGCCTCCTCCATTTCCTATTTTGGGTCTGTCATGCAACATTTAGATACACTATAAAGCTTAAAGTAGCAGCGTGGATCTAATTCAGCCTGCCTCAGCATTTGTTGCTGTGTTATATGTGGATGATTCCTCTCAAACTCTCCTGTGGAGTCGCGTCCTGGTGAAGATGGCACAAAAGCTCCCCATATAGCACTGTTAGAAGGCTGCAATTTTTTTACAGTTTTTTGTAACATCCACATTTTAAGCTCTTTACAGTTACCCTCACCTTTTTAGCTTATCAGATTAGAAGGGGCTGTAACTGAACATTGCTGCAGCTTGTAAACTGCAATTCCAATAGGGAAAAATGTCAATACTGCAGTGAGCCACCAACCCTTAATATAGACTTGCCTTTATGATGTAGATAGGAAAATGGTCAGTGAAGAAGCTTTAGTGACCAAGGCAGTTGTGAACATGTTTTTTGACTCTTCCTAGGTTTGTGCCTAGTCTGTTGTGTTCTGGTCTTACTGGGTGTCTTGTATTTTGTATTGCTTGCAACTTACATATGAATATTAGAATATCATGCAGTGAGTCAGCATTGTGATTCCTTGCTCTGATTCATTTGGCTGAAGGAATCTCAGGCTTGTATCTCAGCTCTTACTTTTTTAGATGAATGAGTGGTGGCTAGGGAAACATCCACTTTTTTAGTTCTTTGCTCTCCCTCCCTCTCCACCTGAATCCTGACTATGCTTTGGAAACTAGCCTGAATCCTTCATTTGAGCCCTGATTTACTGCCTTCCGTCTGTGACATAGACCTTCCAGGCACCATGTATTTCCACCTCAAATACTCAGCAGCACAGCTGTTCTGAAGCTAGTTCCTCTCCTCTGGCCTAATATGTGCTGCTGTCTGCCTCTTGACTACCTCACTTTTCCTACTGAAACCTGCTTCTGTATCCATCCAGCCTTTCAGAAATCCTTTACCTCAAAATTCCTTACTTATATTGCATTACTTTAGGTCTCTATTCAAATAACTGCTTTCTGGATGTCTTTCCCCATTCTACTCATGTGGCATATGCTCCTTGCTCTTAACTACTTTTTTTTTTCGGTTTTATGTTTGTGCAAGCTAAATCATACAGGTCAAGGTAGTTTAGGTTTGTTCAAGTGGTAGTGTTGTCATCTACCACTCGGATTTTGTCAGCTTCTGGATTATTTCAAAAGTTACTTCAAATGTTCTTTGAGACTGAACAGAAAGTGCCACTGGCCATGAATCTCTACAGGATTCTATTCAGACAACCTTCATTTAAAGATGTTTATACTCCATTAACAGTTACTACTTTTATGTCTCGACTTAGGGTTACATTTGCTTTACAGAATCAGAAGATTACAGTACACTTCAATCATTCAGTTCTTAATTTTAGTCAGAATATTAGAGAGAACTTAGTAAATTGTTATAAATAATGTAGTTTAAGTAAGCTGGTTTAATTTCTTCATGAGAAAAAGATGTTTAGAGGAATCTAAACATCTGAGCAAGGTAGTTGTCATGCTTACCCAATCTTTGTACTAGAAACCAAGAGAATGCTTAGCAAATGACATAGATCTTGTGCTACTTATTTATCAGAACTGCAATTTTCATATGAAATGAAGCAATGCTTCTGTATAATAGCTGCAGTTCAATACTCTATAACTATTAGGTCTTCCATAGCTAGAGAATAGAAGTTATGTGAATTCTGTTATTTCAGAGAAGACAAATTACCTATAAATTGTTGTTGCTCAAATAAAAATGGAAAGCTTCTTTTACATAAGCAAGCTTGGATTCTTCACCCAAAAAAATATTTTTGGCCATGGGGAATATATTGCTTAACTGTCTTGCACATACTCATATTTTTTTAATCATTTATCAAGCTGAATTTGGTACTGAGTTTTGACTTGTATGCATGGCAATATATGTAAGGGGTAGAGGATAACTTAGAAAGCGCAAGAAAGCATTTTTAATTATCTGCTGAAAATATGGATATACATTGTCTTTCTCCAGTGCTTGCTTTTTCAATTACTTTTGAGGCCACTTTCAGATCTTATTTTTTCACTATCAACTAATTCCTATCTGCCCATTTATTGTATCATTATTTCTTGCTTCAATAAACTTCTTCTGTAGCATAATGCACTAATAAAGTAATTATCTGTCATATGTGCCTTCTAGGAGCGTTTATTCCTGGAGTTCCTGTACAGCCAGTGGTTTTACGTTATCCAAACAAACTGGTAAGTTCAGCTTTCAGTGTGGCTGGAAACACAGGGCATTTTTCTTTAAAAACGTTTGCACTTCTGTAATCTTTTAGGTTTAGAAATTTGAAAATCATTAATAAATGTTTACTGGCCACGTATATATTCCTTAAGTCTCAAGCAATATAGATAGTCTGAGACAGTTTAAGTGTTTCTGCTTTTGTTAGGTTACTCCTAAACATTGCTCTGAAAGTTATTTGTTTTGTTACAAGAAGTACTGTACACATGAGGCAAATGTCAGTTTCTGTGCAGGATCTGTGTTGCCATGTTCTCCCTGTTACTGCTGGAGAGTTTTCTTAATGTCATTTACAACATTCTGCACCTCCTGGCTTTGAGGTTGTTAGTCCTGAATTAACACAACTAGCTGAATTATATACTGTAGTATGTTGGGGACCTCTGCACCTTTATAAAGTGTCTTGTCTGTGTTTTACATTCACTTGGCTAAGGAATGCTAGACAGTGGCTAATTTGGAGCAGTCCTTCAATATAAATCAGATTCAGGTAAAATACAAATGATAGTGTGTATTTACAATACCCAAAGTTTCTCTCTGAGCTCTCTGTGGAGGGTGTGAGGAGTGTGAGAAGTAAAAATTGTACTACCTTGAGGTAGCTAATCCATGTCACATCAGAAGATCTCTTTCTCTCTTTGACTAGCCCATTAATAACCCCTTGTTTTGTTTCCTCTTGGTACCTGAGTTTCTTACAAATACCCCCATCCGTTGTTCTTTTGTCGACTTACAGCATGATATATAACACATCAGCTTGATTTAAAAATAAAAGTACCCAAACAAAGTCGATATACGTAGACCACCATTTGCTCTTGACTGAGACAAGATGTGATGGCAGTCAACTAGTTTGCAGTAACAAACGCAGAAATTATCTTTGCAGATGCCGTGACAAGAGCAGCAGCATAGTATTAAGTGTATTGTAACAGGTTGCCTGGGGCTCCTCATTACACAATTGTTTTGTTTTCAAGAAAAAAGATTCTTTTAATCCAGTTGCATACTGAGATGTCCTTATTGCCTATAGTACATAATATGCAAAGTTTGTAAACTAATATTACATGTTCATAACACTTTATTGACAGAAATTGTGAGCTTCTAACATTGAAGTAAATCAATATAAATGCAAATGAAAATTTGCACAGTTTCTTTGTGTTACTGCAAAATATCATAAAAGAATCTGTAACTATTCATGTAGATATCCATTGTGAGCTGGCCTGAATTTGTATACGGGACTTTACTTTTCCCTACGACTTTTGATTGCTGTGAAACACTTAGTTTTCAGTGCCTCTCTGAATCATTTAACCCCCTAAGGTCTACTTCCTAGAGACCTTCCTAAGATCTAATCCTTAATGACAGGGGTGCTAATTGCTATAACTACTTGATTTTTACATTAGCTTGGGGGCTGCAGATGGGTTTCATCAGAGTTAGAATGAGGAGAGGAAGGAGGAATATGATGTGATCCGTGAAGGTGAAGTTTATTTTGGTTAGGATGCAGATTTAGATTATTTCAGTTATTAAGCTATTCTTATCTCAGTCTACAAGGTTTACCTTTTCTTTGATTTTGCTGCCCACCCTGGGGGAGGAGTGAGCAAGCAAGCAGCTGCATGGTACTTAGTTGCCAGCTGGGGTTAAACTACCACACATGTAAGAACAACAGAGTAGGGATTGAATATTGTTTTTCATACACTGAGACATCATTTTTAGCAAAACCTTAATTGTCCTTGGCTTCCTACTTGTCTTGTTTAACTGCTGCATATTATAATTTTAGGTTTAGAAAGGAACTTCTTAAGATCTCGACTTAGCCAGTGAATTGCAGTTGTGCATTGTGTGCAGTCACCCCACTGCTCTTTACTTGAAGTACCTGCTCTGATCTACATTCGGAGCTCTGAGTTCCACAGTATAGATGAGAACAGTCTTGGATTTGAGTGCACCTGCTGTACTGGGAGGCTTTTTGAGATCAGAGCCTGGGGTGAATGTGGTAGGTGTGGGCACTCTTACATGTTTATTTCATTGTACTCTGTTCAAGAATTGGGGAAAGCACTGCTGTTCTGCAGTGGGCTGAAATGTGGCAAAAGGAAAGAAGTAAATTCAGTTCTTTTCTAGCAAATAAATGTAGTTCTGGTTGCTGTGAAGGACTCTTTTTTTTTTTTTTTTTTTTTTTATAGTCAGGGTTGCCCCCTGGATAGCTGTCGTCTTGGGGCTTGTGATTATTTGTGTTAGATGACATCTCTGGTCTTGTATCAGTGTTTCTTTAGAAGTTGTGTAATAGTATGATCCATAAGCAGAAAGAAATTTTAAGGCTTAAAATACTTAGACCTGATATTCAAAATTTGCTACTGGTTATCTGGTCTGGTAATATTTTGGGTATTGGATGCTTGAGAGCTATTGCCTGTTTTCAAAATAAAATGCTGTAGTGTCTTCATCCATAGGTTCTACAGCAATTTGTTTTTACACTTATTTTCTTTGTTTCTTCATTTGAATTTTCTGTCAGAATGCTGGTGATTATGAAAGGCTGTATACCTATATAAATATCACGGAGCCATTTGAAATGTATTTTTATGTCCTAGTGTCTTCCACAAGTAACTGCTATTTGATAAGAGGTTTGCGAGCATCTCCTGTGCAGTTTTGGTATGTCAGGGTTGACTGAACATGTAAAAAACAATAGCAAATCTGCTGTTTGAAGGTTGGCATGATTGTCAGTATCTTCTTGTTTCAAATTCAAACTGTATGGAGGGTGGCTCTTCTCCCTATTTCCTCCCGTACTGAGGGGAAATAACAGCTCTGACCAGCATTCCCTGCTCATTGCAGGGGAGTTGGAATAGTTGGCCTTTAGAGGTCCCATCCTACCCAAGCCATTCTATAGTTTTATGTACTTCCATACAACTCAAGTATTTTTATTACCTAGATACAGTAGTTTCAAAGTGTACTCCAAATGCTATTGAAGTGAATGCTGTCCATAGGGATAAGCTGGTAGCAGTGATGAATATAAAAGGTAACTGGCATCCCTGCTGCATCCTGGTGTCCTTGATGAGAAAAAGCATTCATGTCTGCTATGAATTCACATTGGGAATTTTCTTGCAGGATTGTTGATAGATACATGGGTTATTTGAGTTTGACTTGCCAGCACAAGGCTGGATTCTGGAAACACTCACTGTTCAGCGATCCAGATGCTTTTGTGGAGATCTCATTTTTCTTTATCTCCTTCTGCACTGTTGCAATTTAGAGAGATGAGCTGGATATATGTAATGCTGTGGTGTTGTTCTATGAGGCAGATCTAGTCTCTAGATAAATTATTAGCTGTCTACATTGGTTTCTCAGGGTTTGTAAATGAAAGTTCCTTGTGGAAAGAAACCAAACCCCATAATGTGTTTACTTGCAGTGTTATCAGAGACATCTAAATAGCCAGAAACAGTGTAACAATAAAGCTCTAGACAGTAAAGTTCTAAAAGATCACTACATGGATAAGTCTTCTTTTTATGTACGTATGTTGATTGATATAAATAGAACAGTGGCTTGTATCATGAATTCCACTAAAAATTTAAAACTTGACTTTTAACAACTCTTTTCAATCAAACATAAATCCCATTTTTCACTTTTATGAATGGATTTCCTTTCTTTCATTTTTACTTATGACAGCCTTTTGCTCTAACTGGTAACTAAAACTTGAGTTTGACTTGGTTTTTCGTGGTCATGGCACATGTGATCACATGAACTCTCTAAAATGGGTTTGGATGGTAGCATAGAACTAAACTGGCACATTTTCAGTAAGTTGAAATAAATATCTTTCTGATCTGCTCTTTTTGAACCCTAAATTTAAGGAGTCCTCTTGTCTTCAATGACTTAAACTTTTTTTTCCCAGTTTGAACAGAACTAATTTTCAGGTTTTTAGATTCTTACTTCTACACTTCAATCTTGTCTCCAAGTATTGCAGTTTTTTTCCTGTGCTATTTCTTAGTCTTACAGTTCAAAATGTGATGACTTGTACTGTCATATTGCTTCCTGTCACCTCTTGTATCTGTTACACATTCCCTTTCCAGGTCTCTGACCCCTTTTTGCTGTTTGCGTTTAACAAATGCTTTCACTGCTATTTGTCCTCCCTTGGTGTTTCAGACCGTGTTCACCTTGGCCATGCAAAAGATCTGCTGGTCTTCCCTGAGAGTAAATTTGTAGGTTTAGGTGTCTTAGGATGTATCTTTTGATTCTTGGATCAGGCAGGTGGTGTCTTGGATCATGGTGTCTGTGTGTAAAGGCAACTGTGAAAATACTGTTTGAGGTAAGACATAAGGTCTTAGCCATCCTACTGCTTCATGTCTGTTGAGCAGACTTCCTTACAGTCATCTCCACAGGTCCCAGACACTTGAGGAGTGTTAGTGTATTCATATCTATTGCTGGAACATCCAAGTACACTGTAGGGACACTCTGTCAAGTAGGGTGGGTTAAGAAAATAAATACATGTATAAATATATATAAATATATATATGTATAAATACATCAGCTTACAGTAACTTTTTTTTCAAAGGCTAACAGCCTTTGAAGAATACCTGGATCCTTTAAATGTTTTATGAATGTAGATATTTGGTGTTTAATACCTGTGTTACTGGGTATTTCCTAGCTATGTAAAAGATAGGCTGATTCCTAACAGGGTTAAGAACTTTTGCAAACAGGGCATTGAAATTTCCATGAAAACATTTTAGTCCTATGTTGTCAGTTATGCTGTCTGCAGTATAAAAAGTGGAAAGCACAGTAATTAATTGCAACTGTCATACTTCTTTTCTTAGGACACAATCACATGGACGTGGCAAGGGCCAGGAGCGTAAGTGGTTTATGGTTTTATTGCTTGCATCATGATTGCTTTCCTCCATTAGTTTTTGTTTACGTGACTTACAGGAATCTATAGTCAACCAATTCCTGGTTGTTGGATTGTTCTTTGGGATTAATTTATCTTTTATCTATTATTCCCTAATTATGACAATACTGATTCAGAGAAATCCAGGTATAAACAGCATACTTCTGCGGCTTTGATTTTGTTGGTTTGCAGAATGGATTTTAGGTTTTTATTTCAAATTTGTTTTTTTTTTTAGGCCAAGTGCCTGAAGTGAAACAACTTGTTTTTGCTTTATGTATTTTATTGCCTGCAAATTGATTTGGTATATTACTGTATAAAATCTGTAGGGCTGTTTTTTTAAATTAGTCTTGTCTCATGGAAAAAGTCAGCTCAGAGAATTTGGAGATACTGTTTCCATATAACTTTGATTTTGCAAATTCATAAAATAATTCTTAATGTAAAATATTAAGTGAAGCAGTTCCTGATTGTTTAAAAAAAAATTAAGCATTATTTTCATGCTGGAATTTGAGTAGAAATTCTAAAATGTTTAAGTGAAGGTGAAAACAAGAAATTTTGAACCCTAAGTAAAGGGGAGTTGACTTCATTTTTAATGCTTTGTATTGTTTTAAATGTCCCACCTGAGATCCTGTATTTTAGCAGTAACAAGGAAACTGTTTGGATTAGGCAAGATTCAAGTAATTTAGAATTTTGTCAGTTTTGCTCTTGGGAACCAGGTCTAATTAAGGACATGACTAGTTTTGGAGACTTGTGGAATTAATTGATAACTTTTAAAAGTTCATCTTACAATTAAACTATGACATTAGAAGTAGGTGAATCCATGATAGTGTGTAATGTAAATAGGCATTGTAGCATTTACTGCATGAAAGGATTTCTGTTCTTATGAGCTCCTGCCTCTTCCTGTGCATTTGCACTGGAATTCACCTAAAAAAGTAACTCAGCCGTAGAGGAGAAAGGCAAATAGCTTACTTCCAGTTTAGTGTCCTAACTGAGGAGACAAGAACACATGAAAGGAGGAAGCGGGAAGAAACTTGTAGGTGTGTTGCCTCAGATCACTGCAGTGTCTACAAAACCTTTACTCTGAAGTGCTGACCTCTGCTAAAAAAGTTAAATTAAATTAAAGCCAAATCTGAGTCTGAGGCACTATGTGATGTTATACAAATTGACTGGGTCAGTTTAAATTACAGCTTTTCTTAATTAGGATTAATTCTTCTGAGCGACCTAAAATGTATTTCTGATGTCTTAGCAGAAAATAATGCTAAGACTGATACAAGTTGTTTTTTTTTCTCAGCAAATGTCTCTCTTCTGTTTTAGTGTTAGCCAAAACTTAATCTGAAAATGTTGCTTTATCCAGGAGTATTGTTTGTTCAAAGGTGTTGTAACCTATGAAATGGATTGAAAACTTATCACATACAAATTTACACACTTTTTTCCACTTATTGAAAGTAATGTTTTTACTAATTTGACAGTATACAGAGCAGATCAGCTGACTCTACCTTGAAAACAAAGAGTGACTATAGTATACAACATAAATTTTCTCTACATTAGACTTGAGTTAAATACAGTTTCTATCAGTTTTAGATTTTTATTTAAAAGTTTAATCTTTTAGAATTCCAGAGAGTTAGCAGGGAGAAAAGTTTACTTGTAACTTATTGGGGGGGTTTTAATGCTCTTGGACAAGGACCTACAAACCAGACTTTGTGTTCTATCAGTGCTATAAACTTCAAATCACAGATTCCACTGTTCTTAATCCTTTTCTTTGCTTTAATATGTTGGTAGAGTAAGAGGAAGGAGTGAAAATGTCTTGCACCCCTGTATGAGTGTATAACAAAGTGAGTAGGGTTTTGTTTCTAGGGACTGCACTGTATCTGTGTAAGAGGATTTTGACCAGCCTTCCCCTCACAATGATTGACTTCTGTAACTACCTAGATACTGTATAAAAATGGGGTTACTAACGCTGCTCCCTAATTTAGGTTTACTAAATCCTTTCCTGGATTTGAACCTTAATGCTTTCCAAGGTCAAGTTGATTCCAGTTGTCTTGTATCTTAGACTAATGAAGCATACGTAGAATTTCATTAACTGACTTCTGCAGTATAATGAACTTTGATTCCAAACTGAGGTAATGATAAAATCTCAGTGGTTATAATTAATCTTGCCAACTCTGTGCTGAATACAGCATTTTCCTGAAACAGACTTAGTATTTCCTTACACGTTATGTATACATTATCCTTTATTGTTTGTCTTCCTGCTTTTGAGTGTTTTTTAAGATGCCAATTCAGTGTAAAATGCTTTAGTTTCACCTTACAGAATATAATATGTAGAAGTACTTTCAAAGACCTTTTCTGTTAATTTTTTTATCTGAATATGATCATACCTACAAGTAGGAATGCTACTTGAAGACGTTGGAATATAATGTATACTGTTTCACTACATATACATTTTTTTTTTTTCTCCATCCCTTCCTGTCTTTTACCTCTTTTAGGTTTGAAATTCTGTGGCTTACTTTATGTCAGTTTCACAATTCTGTGGAAATCGAGGTCAGTAAAAATAAAAAAAAAGAAAACACCAAAAAAAACCCCGAAAAACAAAAGTTTATTCTGAGCAGTTTCAGAATATGTAATATTGTACTTGATTCTGCAGTAAAAGTTTGTTGTTCAAACTTTGTATGTTTGTCTGTAAAAACAGGTTAAAATACCACTTATATTTTAGACAAATGGAATAGCAAAATACAGTTTTCCCCTCAGCAAAAGACTTTACTTTCTTATTGATTTAAATGGAGTAGATGAATTTCTGACTATGTTCAAAGAGTCTTTTGTGAACAAATTTCTTGTCTTTTAACAGCCTGGTAACTATTCCAAATAGTGTACCAGCTTTGCATATTAGACATCCAAGTGTATGAATGCTGATGTACAAACTAAGGACTGTCTTGTAGAGGAAAATTGTGCATGGTTTCTTATAGGTCAGATACATTATTTAATGTCTGGCTAATTTGTAATTAGACCGCAGTGGTCAGAATGTGAAAATAGGAAAACAGAAAGAAAATCTATCTATATTCTTAGCTTTGTTTTGAGGAAAATACTATGATCTAAGGCTGAAGACTGTTGTAGTGACAATGCAAAAACAATTAAAGCCATTCCTTTTAAATTGTTGTCTTTATACATTTTAGACAGAGTAATTACATTTTTGTGGACAATTACAGTATTTGGGAAGTGTTATATGGATATTTGACAGATGTTCTGCACTTCTTTTGCTTTCTGAATAATGAAGCAGCTATTTAGCTCTGACAGATGGAACTGATGACAGGGTAAATCAGTAGGAAGAACTATTGCATATTTACATACATTGTGTTACAGTAGTGACATATAATGCATGCTAATCACAGTACTTACTGTTGCTCTGTTTGCTTATTTTTGCAATCAGTTATTCTCAAAATTAATGAATGTACAAAATACCAGCCACTGAATGGTTGTATCTGTTGTAAAAATTTGTGGTTTGTGTTATCACTTTAATTGGATATCATCAGCTATTTATAGCATATATTAAAAAAAAATAATTTTTCTTTCCAAAATAGTGACCTGTTTTTTGCAGAAAGGCCAGGGAGTGACTGCCTTATGCAGGGATAGGACAAACCAGTTGGTTGGCAGGATTTTAACTCTATCTCAGGAACATGTTTTTCTGCCCTAGGCAAGTAAAATGTGTTCTTTCACACAGTGAAACACTGAGTTTCTTGATTTTTGAGGCAGCAGCTGCCAGCAGATGCTGAGTTTCTGTAGCTCTTACAGATCTTGTATAATAAGTTATGATCTTTGATAGTCTTGGGGAAAAAAAAGAGCAAACTAGTGACCGCCTAAAGTACTCCATACTAGAGCAGGAGCTGGCAGAGAGTAGAGGAGCAGAGCTGTTTGCAAGGCTGCTTTCAAGTATGAGGCAGAAGTCTTGAGTTCTACTTGTTGGATCTGTTTTTGTAAGGAAATGCGGCAGATTTAGGAATGTAGAAGAAGTTCAAAGCCGTATTTTTCCCCTGATCTCTGAAGTTTGTTGGTTATTCTTGCTCTGTTCCATCCATCAGCATGGAGATACTAGCAAATACCAACCAGCCTTCATATCACAGTTACTGAGATACAATAACTCAGGGAGGCATACAACAGAACAACACAACCTCAGTCTGGTTTTGATTAAATAATAGCTGGTAAGGTTTAACAGCCAACAATCAGGATTAAAAATTAGTTAGTCTGTGCTTGTCTGCATGTAATGTATGTTCTGGCATGCCATATGTGTATTGAGAATCAAGCCTCTATGTAGGTTTTATAATAGGTTTCTGTAAATATTGTCCCATCTACCCATCCTGTACTTGGAACTGGCATGCAAGCAATGTTGTGAAGAAGGGAGATATGATCATCTACACATGTAAATTGTTTTGGTCATGTCAGTTTGTTTTGGTGACATGTCAGCTTCAGTGTTCCTACATCCATCACAGTCTGCATCAGCTGAGAGTTCTGATTTTGTTAGTGCAGTTGAAATATCATGCTATTTATATCTAGCTAGGCATGGACATGTAGAGCACCTCTGAAATCTCCTCATATTCAGATTTGCTCTGTGTTTGGATGAATGACTTGACAGCAGTTTGCAACTCACAGGAATGGAAATGGACTTGGAAGTTGAAGGAACAGTTATTCCACCTCTGTTAACTTCACAGTCTTTGTCCTTTTGTGTATTACATCAGGCTGGTGTATCTGCTTGTAATGTAAACCTAGAAGACAGGAGTCACATGTTTTCAGTTGCAGCAATGCATATAAAGAAAACTACCAAAACCCAAAATAAATTCAAGATTTGTCCATTATAAGAAACAGGAAAACATCTGATGGCAGTGTTTGGGTACTGCTGATCATACCATAATGTAATTCTGATAATACAGCTAACGTCAAAGTTATTGAGAAATATTTGCTGAAATTACTTCATATTTGAAATTACTTCATATTTCCCCAGTTGTTATTTTATTTTTTAAAGACCGGTGTGAAATTTTTTGGTTATCTGGAAAGAGCTGAACAAAAGAATGTAAAAGAAAGGTTTATGCAAGAAAATGCTAATACTTGTAAATTATATAAAAATCCCTAGCCTTACTTATGAAAGGAAGATAAAACTCTGCTTGGGTTCCATGAGATAAAAAAAGAGCAGAGTCTATGTTATATGAATTTCTAGAAGTATGACATATGCTTACGCATTTAAGAGTTGAATTTTTAGTTTTTTCTATAGTCCTTTTGTTAATATAATTTTCTAAGTAACAACAAACTGTACACAATTTTCACCATAATGCTGTAAGAGAGATTGTTTAAAATGTTAAATATTTTTGGTATAATTCAGTTCTCTTTATGCAGTTTCTACCCGTGTATATTCCTTCAGAAGAAGAAAGAAAAAATCCAGTGTTATATGCCAATAACGTCAGACGTGTAATGGCAGAGTAAGTATCTTGTAATACAGAATAAAAATAGATAGATGTGTGATTTTAAATTTAGGATGAAGAAAATATAACAAAATCAAGTCAGCATAGTTGCCAGCTCATAAAGAAGCTTGTAGTCTACAAAACTTTTTACATAGCAGTTGCCTTCTTCTGTGAGGAGGCCGAGGAGCCACAAATGCACGAACTGTAGGAGCTGGCGGGTTTGGGTTTTTTTTTTGGTTGGATGGATTTTTCTTTTTTTAATGTCTTCATATAATGAGCCAGTTTTACTTGCTCCTGTGGATATTTAGTCTTTTGGGGAAAAGGTAGGGGTGAATTTTAGGAAAGCTCTTGGGATTGCGTTTTAAGCTGTGACTCTTTTAATGAGGTTAAGAATAGTTTCATATATTCATTATTAGCCTGTGGTTATTTCTAACAGTGAAGCACAGAAAAGCCACATCTGTTGGAAACAGAGCACTGGTACAATGCAAATTAATTGAAATTAAATGTTCATGTGACAACACTTAGAACACTTGTCTATCATGTGTAATAAAGGCAACATTTAATACTTCTACTCTTTTTCTTTTTATTAACCCCTCTTGTTCATTCCTTTTTTTTGTCCTTTCAGTAAATCCTCCATTAGTCAATAAATACTTTTTTTGGTATTTACAGCAAACCCTCCGGTCTGTGATCACTGATAACTCTTGAGACATGCATGAATCTTCGTAGTCCTGATTTTGAAAGAACTTGTGAAATCTGAATTTCCTTTGTGCAACTTCTCTTCCAATTCTAAGTTACTGGTTTAAGCCAAAGGCCGGTTTGTAAATAGTAGGTGATAATTCTTCTCTGGTTTATAAACAGAATGTTTCTTAAGAGTGTTAGGACTATAATGTAATGATAGATCAATACTTGATCCATTGTAAAAAGGACCTGTACATTGGCCTCAAAGACTTTTTTTGCTAATTTAAGACAGTCAGCTGGCACTACTTTAAGTGTTGTTCTCAGACTTTGAATAGAAGGCCATGTTATTAAACCCTCATTCTGAACTTCGCTCCAGTCAGATGACAGATACTGTGTGTTATAAGGAGAAATTGTGAAAACCTGCACAAGTTTACAACAACAGGCATTTTGAAAGCCTTCCCTTCTACATGTGCTTAGACATTATTTTGTTTCTCCCTCCCATCTCTGAAGAATTAGGTATTTGGGGATCAGAATGAGGGTTATCAAATACAATTTGCTTTGAGGTGAAGAAGGGGCTGTAGGTGCTGTGTTGATGTGAATGGGAAAATAAATGTGATGGGATAACAAAGTTATGAGGTTAAAGTGCAGAATGAAACAGAATATTGATATCTGGATACCATGGATCTGGATAGGCCAATTAACATCAACATACTCAAAAATTATTTACTTATGACTGCTTCCAGATACCTACTTCTAGTGGCACTTCTCCATTCATTTCCCATTCATTCATGTGGCTTTTGGTATAGGAGATGCCAGCTCAGATGCTGCCAGACTATTCTGGA
Source organism: Lophotriccus pileatus (assembly GCA_035583135.1). Lineage (NCBI taxonomy): Eukaryota > Metazoa > Chordata > Aves > Passeriformes > Tyrannidae > Lophotriccus > Lophotriccus pileatus. The sequence goes on along the minus strand of JAWWES010000081.1, from coordinate 86,845,010 downwards.
GCTGTAACAGTTGCAACTTAAGTACCTCAGGTGCCGTTTGGTGCCAGCATTGTATTCTGCATTACTGAGCAAAGAGCACTATTGCTGCTTTGTCTAGATTTGTCTTGCTTTTCTTGAAGATTGAGTTGGTGGCAGTGTAACAGTGGTCTATTTAGATGTCTGCTTTCCCCTTCTTCCCTGTATTTTTTGTATTTTTCTGGAGGAAGAGTCTAATCCTACTGGATATTTTAAAGCATCAGAAGTGGCAGTGCCAAATAAAAATGTAGTCTAGACATGAGTCTAGAACCAGTGTTGTGGAAAGCTTACGTCTTGCTTCTGATTTCAAGGGAACTTGATAGAAGTTGGTGAGTGCAGCAATAGGTACTGTTTCTACTTCTGAAATTGTTTGCCTTCACAATAGTTTTTTCTTGTGAACAGCTCCTATTAAGTGTTAAACAAAACATTTGACAAGAAGAATGTTGATGGATAATTCGATAAGAATTTGATAAGAATTGATTCTTATGCTGCTTAGTCTTGTTGATTCTCTGAAAAATTTTTGGTTTAACCTTATTTGATTAGCATTTCCATGGGCAGCCGCAGATGCCAGTGATAGGGGTCTCTAGATGGTTCCTGTTCACTTATAAATTGAATATAAATTTGATGGAGGAGATGCTTCCTAAGGAGGTTTGCGTCCTTAGGACATTAGTTTCTTGCAGATTGGATGAATTTACTTGCCTAAAAAGTGAAATCCAAAGTGTACCTGGCCTTTTGACTCTGTTGCTGGCCAGGAACAGGCAGCCATACAAGGAGCTGAGAGGGCACAGCTGACCCCAGCTGACCCAAGGGACGTTCCATGCCACATGTCACCATGTTCAGCATATAGACCTGGGGGATGAAGAAGGAAAGGGGAACGTTCAGAGTGATGTGTTTTGTCTTCCCAATTCACTGTGATGCCTGAGGGAGCCTTGCTGTCCTGGGGATGGCTGATCACCTGTCTGCCCATGGGAAGTGGTGGTTGAATTCCTTGTTTTGCTTTTCTTGCGTGCATGGCTTTGGCCTTCCCTGTTACACTGTCTTTATTTCAACCCAAGTTTTCTCACTTTTACCACCCGAGGGGGTAAGTGAGCAAGAGGCAGTGTGAGGCTTAGTTGCCATCTGGGGTTAAACCACAGCAACTATATTGGGGATGATGATCTCATTGATGGACCAAAAGTCCTGCGGGCTGGATGACCATTCTGTAAGAACCCTTTCCTGCTGCTTCTCAGGACCTCATTTCACAGACTTCTTTTCTAAAATAAACCTGCTTCATGTTTTAATTAATTCAAATGTAATATGAGCTTATCTCTTGAGGGGATAGTGTTTCAGTAGTTATGCACTGATTTATTACCAAATTCCACAGGAACCCAGGTGATCCATTTCCATTTTTTAAAGGACACTGTCATGGTAGATAATGAATTTAAGGGTCACAACTTCTACAGACATTTCACTTGCAACTGTAGCTGTTTGCTTCTGCAGCGCTACCCTGGAGTGATATCTTTCATTTCAGCCCTTCTCATCAGAAGGGTGAGTAAGATCCAAGCCTTAGAAGCTTTACAGCATCCATAAAAATCCAAAGTTTCTTTCTAAAAGTGTTTTCTTAATCTCACCTGTGTGATGACCAGTATTTTGATGTATGTGATCTTCAACCTTTTTCTCATTGACAGGTACTTACTTAATGGCATTGGGACAAAATCTCGAATCATGCAGTCCTGTTGCAGCCATGCAGCTCACAGTTTCTTCTGTTTGGGAATTATCTGTCTAATCAGAACTGAAATTACCCATACAGAATAACCACTGCTGGTGAACATGCCCGTCTTCCTTTGGATCATTTCCTTATTCTGCACAAAATCTATGTGCAGATTAAATTAATCTGTTGTTTAAAGTATGGTCCCCTACTTGTTCTTTAACAGTATGCTTTGCGTTTGATTTTCACATAGAGCATATTTTGCTTCAGTGAGTCTGTCTTGTTTGGTCTTTCTGACTGTGTTCTGACTGCTACTCTGTGTAGTTGATGCCCATCTCATCCACGACATGCTAGCAAAAAATGTGTTTAGAGTCACTTTCAATCACAGAAAATGTTGAGTGCTTTTAAATATGGCAACAGTCCAGGCAAGTTCTTCGCTCTTTAAAAAGAATAAATAAAATGTGGTGCTGTCTCGAGCTTTAATTTACTTCATGTGTTCTTTATTGCTCTAACACAGTTCTGAAACCATCTTGCTAGCAAGTCATGCAATGTAGATAAATATTATATTGCCTCACTTTTGTATTACTTGGGCAAAATTGTCATTTTGATCTTCATGTGCATAAGCTTATCTTCTCTTGATGGTAGTCAACATGGGTTGTTTTGGTCTGTTAATTTAATACTTTCTACACAGTTTCTTCTAGATACTTTCTAGCTGAGTGACAAACTTTCTGGCCTATGTTTTTACTTTTTGCCTTCAGAGTATTAAGTCATGATTTATTGCAACTATGGTAGTGTTGTAAAACTGTCAGCCACTTGAGGCTTTAATCCCAGCTTTTCAGAATTATTAGGAACAAATCATTTGACCTTGCCATCCCAAGTATTTATTTCTAAAAATTTCTTAGTGATAAAGGAAGCATCTCTACCACTGTTAGAGCATTGGAAAGTACTTAATTTTATTCATAAGATATGCCATCTTAATTGTTTCCTAATGTAAAGTATTTTTGGCACATCACAGCTTTTTTTGCCTCTTAACAATTTTACTATCCTTCACTAGTAGTAAGTTATGTTTTTTTTTCTTATGCTTTAAAAAGTCTTGTGCTTCTTAGCCGCATCAATTGCAACTTTTAATCCTTCTTTACCTTTCTGTGTTGTTGTGCTGCACCATAGTTTCTAATTTTTTGATACCCAGTTAAAGTTTTGTGGGTTGTTTGGGCTATTTTCCCCTAAAAAAAGTTAGTTGCCTCTTTTCATTGTGGGATTGTAGCCTTTTGCTTGTTGGATAGATAAACACCTAATTTTCATTAAAGGTTTCTTCTGTAAGACAATAGTTGTAATCAAAGTACTGTTTAGAGTTTAGAAATTCTATTCTAAAGAAAAAGTAGGTAACTCTTTCACTCCCACTTTGCCAAAAAAAAAAAAAAAAAAAAGCTGGTTTGTTGCCTTACTATCCCTTAGGTCTCAAATATACTTGGAGGGAGTATGACAGTTGCTCAGCTTCTACTTAGTTGCAAAAATTCATTTTTGTATGTAGATAAGCCAGTGGTAGTGTAGGCAGCTAATTGTGAAAATTTGCACTGCAGGTACTTTGTGCAATTCTAAAGTGACCTCACCCATAATTACAGATGTAAACTGATTAGATAATTATACACAGACCCATTGGTAGCTTATTAACATAAAAACACAATTTGCTTTCCTTTGTTTTCCTTTAGTTTCTCTTACAGAGACTGTCTTCAAAATAGGGAAGAATATGGTCTGGATGGTACAACTTGGGGAAAAAACAAGCCAAAATATTGCAAATTTGTTAATTTTTTATTGCATGGGGTAGATGTTTAAACTGAAACTTGATGGAAACTGGACACCTTTGCTCCTTTGTTTTTCAAAACTGGAAGAACCTCAGAACCAATGTTCTGTCAGCACTCCTGATTTGAATATTTTGTTTTTCTGATATTTGTAATTCTAAACTCAGCATTATAACTACATGTGTGACACTGGCCAGGAGTTCTGAAGTTTCTCTTTTGGTGAGCCCAGTACAGCAGACTTCCTTAGAATTACCAAAATGTCATAGTCCAGTTTGTGTTTTTCCAGTTATTTTTTTTAATTCCTCACTGACACAAACACTTAAAGATATATTTTTGTATTCACAGTAGATGCTGAAATCAATTAAAATGCAGCGTGTTAGACGTGAAACTTGAAAACATCTGTCTTCCTTACTTTTCCTCTGTCAAATGCTTGCCAGGATCACTTTCCCCTTGTTGGAGCATGTCATACAGGTAGAGCAGCAATTTACCAGCCTGACATATGAGCATTACGTTTTTGCTTTTGAAAAATGAGTACTTCTTTCCAGCATGCTGATGAAGGCAAATAATATTACAGATAGTCTTCTGTTTCTATCTTACCTTTTGTCGTTTTCTACGCAGTCAAAATCAGTTTTAGGTTTTTTTTTCTTGAAGGCTTTGACAGCGTCAGTATCTGATCTCTGCCACTACATGCGATACAGTAATGCTGGTTGCTGAAGAGTAGCCTTGAGGATGTGGGTTTACAGTAGGATACTGGTCTGTCTCATATTTATCTGTTGTTTTCAGTGGCCAGTTAAATTTATCTTTGGAAAAGCTGCTGTGCTCTGTGCTCATGCTGTCTGAAGTTTCATATGCGATTCTGCATATTTTGCATAGGTACTGCTTGGTTGCTCAGCATTCAACTTTGAAATTCAAGACTTTTTTTTTTTTTTTTTTTTATTGCATTTTTATACCATCTAAGGCATCCCTGTAGCATCCCTGTAGGTGTTCCAGAAATGACTGGACATGGCACTTAGTTCTGTGGCCTCGTTGACGAGATGCTGATCAGTCACAGGATGGACTCAAGGATCTCAGAGGTCTTTTCCAACCTAAAGGATTCTGTGCTTGGTTTGGGTTTCAGGTCACATACAAAACTGGATATGAGCACTCTGTTCATTTCTGTGAATGCTGTAGTTGTGGCAGTTGGGCAAACATAGTTACAGAACAGGGTTAACTGTGCATCTTCTTGCTACATTTATTTTCTCACAGAAGAAATAAATTTTTAAGTTTTTTAAAGTTAAGGAATAATTTGCAGCAGTTTGGTTTGTTCTAGATTTTTGAATGCTGACAACACAAGGAAAATCTGCCTCGTTTTTCACCGTTGAAGATTTGTGATGTGCAAGTCTACAAGGCCAAAAATTACAGGACATGTTTCCAGCCAGGGAGAAGTGCAGTTGTTGGCAGCTTCTTTTTCCGTCTAAAAATTAAACCATCATGAGATACTCTATTCCTGATGTGAACTTCAGACTCATGACTAGACCTTCATTTGCTTGGACAATGTCACACAAAGTAGTAGTCTGAGGAGAGAAAAGGGACTATCTCTATATACACACACTTTTTATGTCCATTTATCTCTTTTTTTTTTTTTTGAAGTCCAATGGCTGGAAAATTGCCAACAGGTAAAAAGGAGAAGCTGCTTTTGTCCTTCTCAGTCCTGTTTTGTTTATGTATTGACATTAAGCATACATGCAGGTATTTTAGTAGTATTGGGCATTTTCCTATACTGGCCCAAATACCATGCCTTTTATTAGAGGTGTGCAAAGCTATAAAAAGATGATGGTTGTCATTCCCCCTGGTGGTTTGGCTAAGTCTGAGGTGATCCCGGCTTTTGTTTGCAATTTGTTCTGTATCTTATTTTTGGGTTTGGTTGTTTGTTGAATATTTGTTTGGGGGGGGGGGGGTTAATTAATTCCTCTTTGGCCAGGCTGGTTCAACATGTTCATGGACCATTATTTATAAGTTATTTAAATCTAGCATTGGTTCTGGGATGGCAGTCAGTTTTCAACCCTCCCCCCAGGTTGAGTGCCCCCATCTTTCTTAGTCATCTTTCTTTTGATGCATTTGAAAAGCATCATGCTTTTGGTTTTAAAAAGTTATTGTTTCTTGCTTTGGCTTGCCACCTTATGGTTATGTGTTAACTTGTCTCTCTTCTCCTGTTTTCCTTGAGAGGAATGTTGGGGTTTGTTTTTTTTTTTTAAGTCTCTTCATTCTAATTGCCACTCTTAACCAGTTTGAGTCACACTGATTTTTTTTTTTCTCCTTTCAGAATCTTATTTGTTAAATATTTTACTACTTCTACAGATTCCCTAATATGTGCAACAGAGGAACACTCTATCCTTTCAGTTTCTTTTAACTTATTTTTAAGCAGCTTCCTCTTTTCCATGTAGTTGTCCTGTGCTTACCTGGTTGCCTGTAAATTCCTGTATTTCTCTTGCATATTATACCTACTGTGGCCTTAAAAACTGATGAATTTTGGTGTAATGTGCTTGGCTGGACAACATCTTTGTTTATTACAATATTCTTTTATGTATACTGCTCTGGACAGTACTGCTTATAGCATGTCCTTGCTGACCTAGGGGTTCAGCTATTTCACTGACAGTTGCCATGGAAGGCTATAGGGATGATCGAGTGCACAGACAGTACAAAAGAAGGGAAGAGGAAATAAACTCAACTGGCAGGATAGACTCTGCTTCTTTCATCTGCTTCTTTTTCTTCTTTTGAGGAAAATTGATTCTGTATTGTAAAACACCAGTGATTTAATCTTTTATAATATCCTATATTAAATACTGTAAAACAGAAGTTTTGACAAAGTCACAGTACCTTATCTCTAAGTCAGGTTGAACTTGGAAATGGATTTAAATCCCCACAGTATGGGGGAGTTCTTTGTCCGTATTTAATGCTATATGCATTGCTATGTTAACCCTAAGTCTATGGGATGAAGTAAGGTATCACAAGAATCTCTTGTCCTTTCCATTAAGAGTTAACTGATTTACAAATACTACTAGGACACTTTGTAGGAGGAGGAACAGGAGCACATCAAGAAGAGAAAAAATCAGAGGAACTGAATTTAATTGCTTAAGACCACCAGCATGAGGCAACTTAGTTTTCAACAGTCTGCATGATTTTAAGATGACTTTTCTATGTACCTGTATTTTTTTGTTTTAGTTGGCTTTGTCCTTTTTGTTGTTTTTTTTTCTTGGCAAGAGGAAGGCTATTGATTCAAAATCACTACCTTTATGTCCATGTTTTGTTCATAAATAGCATATAAATAAGACCTATTTTTAATCTATTTGGTACTTTTGAGGTTGAATATCTATCAGCAAGGTGTTCTTCCTGAATATTTGACTTTGTCAGCCTTAAAGTGAAGAGAGAAACCCTGACCAGCAGCTTTAAGGTTTAATTCATCTTAGAATTCCTGAAGTTTGACAATTAATTGATGGACAGAAGAGAACTGGCTTATGTTATTTATGTTGGCCTTCAAAGGCTTTAGAATGAGATTCTGAGGAACAGACTGCTTAACAGAAATTGTTCATTGCATGAGAAGTAAATGCCATTACAGATCAAACTATTTATAATAAAGCACAGAATCAAATGCGGAGTTTTCATCAAAGCCAAAATGGCTGTGGCATGCCTTGGGGTTTTGTATCGATCTTGCCATTAGTGTATATTAACTTCACATATGAAAAAGGTGATTAGCAGTAAGTTAGGCAAACTGTAGATGGAAAGAATGAAGGTAAGTCAATAAAAAAAAAAACCGTGAGGCTTCATTAAACTAGAAAAGGCTGCATAAAGGAGGTAATGTTCCTTACTAGTATAAGTAAATCAAGTATAAGTAAAGTAGTATAAGTAAAACTAAGTATGATGGAAATCACGGCAGATGAGTAACTCATACAGAGCAGCGTTTCCTTTCTAAATTTTATCCTACACTGCAATCTTAAAGACCTCTTCCAAACCAAAGTGTCTTTCTCTCAACTTTGCATAGCAAATGAAGGGCAGCTACAATATCAGGATTTCCGTGGAGTATATTGTGGTGCTACTATTACTACAGACCATGAATTAAAGCAAAAATGAATACTTAATTGTTGATATATAAAAGGTTGGGAGTATTTTTTTTCTTCTACCTTTCTTACATCATACACGTAACAGTAACTTGTGTTTGCGTGGAGATTACCTCTACTTGCTTTTATATGTTATATTCTAGCTGTTCTTTATAGAGAAATATCACCTGTCATATAATATTAGTATTAGCTGAAGGTAGTAGTTGTTCTGCTCAAGTAATTACACTGACATTAATAAATTCATAATTAAAATATTGAAAACATCAATATGTATTTGTATTCTGGATTAAAAATCTTGAAACCCTTGTTATTTGCTTCTGTGAAAACATAAATTAATTTATGTGTCTATGAAACTATGCACTGCCTAACTTTTCCCTTTTGTTCTTGCGTATTTTGATGGACTCAAAGTCAAAATAGATGTTCTGCAATGGATCGAGTCCATATTTCATTCTTTCTCTGTGAACTTACTTTTATAGGCACTTCCTTATAATTTTTCAGAGTAGAGAGCATAATACAGGATTTCTTGCTGTTAAAAAAAGTGATGATTGTGTTCGTTTTTCTTAGATTGTCTCATTTACAGTGTTTCTTTGGTTTATTCAAGGGCGTTGGGAGTTTCAGTGACAGACTATACGTTTGAAGACTGTCAGCTAGCTTTGGCTGAAGGACAACTTCGTCTGCCTTCAGATACATGTCTTTTAGAATTTGCAAAGCTTGTGAGAAGCCTTGGGTGAGCATATACAATATTTATATGTAAGGTGCATATTTATTATATATCCATGTTTATACAGTTTTTCCTTCATATTAAAATACTGCATTTATGAATATATATGGAATGCTGTCATAATATGATCAGGGAAATACACACGTAAAATCAAACCAATACTACAATTCACTTGCAAGAAGCACCCTTGAATCCTATTGATTGTAATGATTGTAAAGTAGGTTGAAAAGTTCTTATTTTCTGTCTGACAAGTCAGCAAAGTGAGTCTGAGGCGTTCATTCCTGAGCAAAAATAGAAGACACTTTCTGAAGAGGGTCAGGAATACTGTGGGATTCCTAATATTTGTTACAGTTAAGAGTCAATTGCCTTTTCCTGTGACATCTGTGGAGGGAAAACAAAGGCTGCAATGGCAGTCTTGTGACTGGATTAACCTCATAATAGTGAGGACAGAGGGGTCATCCTTTCCCAAGAAGCAGAAAGTGGTAGTTGATCTTTTGAGTAGGTTACTGCCAGATGGACTTTCTAATGAAACTGTAGCTCAGTATATTCAGCATGGATCTTCTCTCTTCCCGTAGTGTCATTTCTCTCTGGCTTTACCTTTCAGAAAAGCCTAAGCAAATCAGAAAAATTGACATAAATCAAATAGTAGAATTTGTTGCTGCTGTTTTCCAGTTTTTCTCCTGTTTCTCCAATAATCCTATTGAACAACCACAAACTAAATGTGCAGCCTCATCCTATTAACTGTTTTAATATGCAAACAACCTTTTCATTTTTTGTCTCATCATCTGTAAGTATAGAGCACAGTTTGATGTTTTCATTCTATACTTTTATTTCCTTTCACTGTTTTTTCCTTCATCTTCAGCTTGTGTGCATAAATGAAAATAAAGAAGAGCAAAGCTGTATTGGAGAATAAGGAATGTAGGACAGCTATACATTATGCATTCAGATGATAAAGATATATTAATCTGTTGTCAGGACCTCCATCTGAAAACACTTCCGTTAGGACAGGAGAGGCTTCTAAGGGCAAAGAAAGATTCTTACTTTGTTTCAAAGGCTCTGAATTTACAGTACCAAGAAAACAAAGCAAGGGAAACAAAACAAACCAACCACCCACGTCTCTTATTATGCAGTTGATAATCCCAGGATTCAGTTTAATCCTCTTGTTAAGTTGTCTGGCTTCTGTCTGCTCAATTTAAAGCTGTTCTTTCAAATTATGCTTTTCTGGGTTTTTGTTTTGGCCTCTAAAACAATTACATGCATTTGTGAGTGAAGTTCCCTGCAGCCCAAAAGTTCCCTCTCTGGTTTGAGCAATTATTCATTGGTGAAATATCCTGTCTGGAGTTGGGTATGTGCCAATAAGAAGGCTATTATGATGGTATTTTTCTTGCACAGTTGGATGAAGATTGTAATATGACTTCATCTGTAATGCACGTTTGATTAGATGTAGTCATTTTGCTGTTTATTCAAAGATTTTTGAGGCCAGGGAGACAATAAGGTCATCCACTTGCATAGCTAAATGACTGGAACAGTAAGTTTTATCCAATGGATTTTTCATTGAGTGCTAATACTTGTTTTTGAGCAATGACATACCTTTGAGGTTACATGCAATTTTAAAAGATTTCTGTAGTGAGACAAATTCAGACTCCTTTTTGGTTTACATTCTTTGAAATCAACTTACACCTCAGCTTGCTACACTGGGGAGTTATTTCTGTGTTATTGTCATTGTCTGAAAAATTTGCTTAGTCTGTGCTCAGCTGGATGGGATTCAATCCAGAAGCCATGCAGCCACAGCAGTGAGTTCTCGTGCTTCATCTAACGAAGAGGTCAGGCTCTGTTAACGGAGCTATACAGCTGACTGAAATTCAGCTGCTTCACACTGAACTCCTTGGTAAAATGACTGCTTTATCAAAGAGATCAATTGATCATAGACTAACCTTCTCAAATTGTGCATTCATTAGTCCTCAAGCAGTCATACTTCCCTTGAGACTGGTAATTTATGTCTGACCAAAGAGCTGATTACTAAGCTATATGCAGTCTGTATTATAGATTTTATACACTGTAAATCCTCCTCTTCATTTGATTATTTGTTGCATAATTAATTAACCCACTGTTTAAAGTGAGTCTCTATTTTTACTTCAACTGGATCTATTACCATGTTCTAGACATTGAATCTTGTTTGGATTTTGTGCCTTACTAAAGATGTCTTTGGATTATCTCCTTCAGGAAGTTAATACAGTTAATTAAATCTCATCTCCATCTTTTTATGAGCTGCTTTATGGTAGTTGCCTACAAGGAGATCCTTGAGTTCTGATTTGAATTGATTTGTTTCTATTGTTTCAAACTTGTGTTTGTTCTAATTCCTGTATCCACTTTGCTCATGAACTAGAAGGACCTTTCAACTTTAATTGTTGTTTAATTGTTGTTCCCCTTTCTTACGGAACAGTGGCTTTCACACCACCAGTGGCTTCTTACAGAATTCAGTTTTCTAATTTTTTAGTGACAGTGTTCTGCATGCTGTTAGATGAGGCTTATAAAGTCAGGTCTTAAAGTAACCTGAAATTTTACTTAAGTAATTCTGGTGGTCCCGGCCTTTTGCACTTTTTTTTTTTTTTTTGGGGGGGGGTTTTGGCTGCAAGGGAGAGGAGAAAAGAATCAGATTAAGGATCATCTGTTTGCATATCCCATGCTTGATTTATTATTTTTTTTTGCTTCATGGTTGTTTTATCCCAAATCTTTCACTTTTAAAACCCTAGGTATGATTTGGAACACATAGCAAGAGTGGATGTGTGTTATATCCATTTTAGTCACTGTTTTCTACTTCCTGATTTTTCTTATTAATTTAAAGTGTTTTTGGAAAAAATGTTCTTTAAAAAGGGAGGTTATGCATCTGTATTCCCTAGGGTTTTTTTCAGCTTCACAGCACTCATACTTGTACAAGATGACACATTTTGTCTTCCTGCATGGTAGTTGGCCTCCACTTTGTGCATCAAAAAGCAATGAGTATAGAAAATACATCAAAACTATCATATGGTAACACAGTGAATGTGTGTTTTATTATTGGTGTACATGTGACACAAGAATCTTTGGTTTGGCAGGTTCTTGATGTGGTGTATGCCTTTAGTACACAGACTCTGAGGTTCTTCATACTTTTCACTGAAGACAGCATGGCTTTGCTGACTGTGTCTTTCAAAAAAATACAGTTTGCACCACATTATCTTTTTTAGGTCATGTTTCAGGAAAATCCACTGTTTTTGCCTTTTAGACTTTTTCGCTTTTGCAGTAGGATTACTTTTACTAATTCCTATCTTAAGCAATGGGCAGCAATTTGGGTTTGAACTCTTTTTGAATTCCTAACCATCTCTTTGCTTTCCTTCTCTGAGTATTATTGGCATCTTGTACCCATGTGATGGCTACTATTGATGTCTGCCCTGGAAGAATATTCAACAACCTTAGCGTGCCTGCAAGGGTTTACCTCCTTACATACTCCCTGGCCCTGGTGAAATTCAGTGACATTCAAACCCACTGGTTTTAATCAACTTTGCTGTCTCTTAGTAGCCTTGGTATTTTGGTAAGAATGGCATGAATTAAAGAGCAGTTCCATTTTGACTACTACTCTCCAGTATTGTCAAGTTGGTTGTGAGGATCCTACTAGTCAGTGCTACTATAGGCTTCTAAAAAGATCAGTAAGGAGTAAACAATTACCTCATATGCCTGATGCCTGTCTATTCTTGCTCAACAGTCTTTACTCTTCAGACTACAATGAAAACTTCTGCTTTACGTATGTGCCTGAAACAGTGGTCCAGACTGTAAGCAGAACTTTGAATCCCCAGTGTAATAACCCTCACAGCTAACTAATAATTCAGTGAATTCAGAGTGTTCGGAGACCATCTATAAAAAGAAAAAAAACTTCTGGAGGATGTTGTCCATCTGCATTTCTGATAAAAGCAATACTCAGAGTATTCAAGAAGGTCAGTTATGCAGCTGTTCAGTATCCTTTCTCCATTATGACATGAAGTAGCACAGAAGTACATCAGCAGACACAAAACTGAATGTATTGTGCTTTTCTGGCTTAGGGCATGTTTCTCTGTGCTTGCAGTTTACAGTAGCTATCTACAGGATCCAGCTGTTCTTCCAGCTCTGTGAGACACTAGAAGCTTTTTGGCAGGTTCCCAGCGTGCAAGAAGGGAGTTTGTTTTCAAATAGTCAAATGCAGCTAAAACTAGCTTACTTGCTAAAAATAGTGGTAATTATGCTGAAAATATTCTACCTTCAGGGATCTGGGTTTCCTTGTGAAGTCTGCTGTGAAGAATTTAATGTTCAGAATTTAATGTTAATCTTGAAAAATGTCCTTTCCATCTTCATAGACTCAGGAATGGCTTTTTGTTCTCTTTGGTGTTCACTGACCTAAAAAATAAAGCAAACCACCACAACAGCACATAATGTTTTTTATCATAAAGCCTAGATCCCGCGTGGACGCCACTAGGCCAACAAGAAGGACTTCATCAGTAAAGACATTTGCTGTTGACTTTCTGGCTTTTATGGTCTCCATTGAGATAAAAGTAATAATTGTAAGGGAATTGAGACATTCAAACCATTTCACATTGCTTCAGAACCTATTACAAGACTTGCACTTGGCTTCAGAAAGCTTTAGCATAGCAGCTTTGGTCATCAATACATCAATTACGTTCTGATTTTGAAGGGCTAGAGGGAAGTAAGCCCATCTTGGATTACCAGAAGTACAGTGCAGCTATACTCAAGTTGAAGCAGTGTTTGCCTCACTGATCTACATCCTGCTTTTACATTGGCACATGTCTTCTGTATTTACGAAAGACAAACCACAAGATGTCTGTAAGATTTGTGGTAAGTCATGCTGTTTTCCATACAAGGTTTGGCTTCAAACTGTATTATAGCTTTTCAAATTTAATTACTGATGAAGAGGAGATCTTGCAAGTCTTGAATACTACTCACCAAAGGGGTACTCCCTCAGTTATAGAAAGCAAATTTTGAGTCAATTCATTGCAAACCAAATCTCTCTGATTTAGAGACAGATGTTGGACTATATATTCTGTGTCAGTGGTGGCTTATCTCAAGGAAGGATTTGGGTGCCAGCTGTCCTTATCCTACAGTTTAAAATCCATTTCAGCTACTACAGTGGGATACTTCTTGCATGTAATCCTGCATGTGAGTAGCTGAGTTCTGTGTGCATCTCACATCCTCTGTGGATTTCTTTTTTATTGTTCTTTCTACTTTTCTACTTGGTCATGAAAAGTGAATGTTTGCAGAGGGGTGTCTCACTCCTCTTTTCATACTGTCTAGAACTAAATCTTAAGATAGGTCCTTTAACGCTAAGATGAAGAACATACAAATGTTCTGTGGGAGCCATGGATCTCTGGAAGGATTCTTGCATAACCGTCTTCAGATCTTCTAATAGAGAAATACAGGACTTGGCATTGTTTAGGTAGTACATATTTGGTCAGTATAGGTCATGACAGACAGCATGGTAGTTGTATTTTTACTTAAAAGCCATGATGTTTAGAAAGGGTCATTACAGCAAGCAATCAAGTTCTGGAGCTGATGTAACAGATAATCTTCCTATCAAAAATGCTCTTATCTTTTTTCAGAAGCTCCTGAGAATGCTGATATTAAGCATTTTATTCATTCTTGTTACTGAGAGGAAGCTGCTGAGGAGTCCCAGCTGCAGCCTGGGAACAATTCTGGTGTGAGCTTCTGAGTTCTGTAAATAACTGCTTTTGCTTGTCTGCAGCAGCGAACAGCAAAGCAGGCAACTGCGGAAGGATATTATAGGAGACTTTTTTGGCTTCTTTTGTCTTTAGACTGGAAAGTTTGGATGCCCATATTACCCTAAATCACTTCAGAGGAAACCTGTTGATCAGGATGTGCTTGATGTTGTATTAGGGAGAGAATCTACTTTTCCTTGCATGCCTGCAGCACCATTTATTATATTCATAGTAAGACTTTTTTTTTGCAAAACAGAAACAGGAAGCTTGACTTAGGGGGAGAAAGAAAAAAAACAACCATGAAGAAGATAAATACATAATTATAAAGCTGTTCATTCATCAGTCAAAATCTGGTTTTGCAAGAAGGACTGAGGAAATTCTGTAGCTGTACGCAGTTATAATTTTGTGTAGGTCACCTTATAAGGGTGTCCAACCCTGGACTGAATGTGAAAAATGAGGACTGACAAACAGGATTAACAGTATAATCGCTATTATGTAATCCCTGATTTTTTTTTTTTTTTTAGTCAAGATGCATCAGGTCTTTCCTGTTCAGTGACATTAGTAAATTTGGAAACGTAATTGGTTTATGTTACTGTCCTACAATACAGACATATTGAGGTGACCTGAATTCCACCTAGTTCTCTATGCTTGGTATTGATTAGCTAGTTCTAGACTGTGTTTTTTCACGTTGAACTGCTTACACATATGACTTATAATTAAGGAAAAGAACACAAGTTTATGTCCAGGATTCTTAAACCCTTGCAGGTTCAAGAACTATTGAGAGCCTTAAAATTATAGGAATCCAGTATTTTATAACAAAGTTGTGTAATAATTCTGATTCCAGATTTTGTAATGCTTTACACCATTATCATCCATTCCTTCATTTGGTGTATTAAAATGTGCATTGTTAAAACTGGCTTTATTTTTAAAATGTGCAAAAATAATGTTTTCTAGGCTGAAACCAGAAACACTTGAAGATGATCTTGATAAATATGCTGCAAGTGCCATGAAAATGAAGAAAGAAAAGGTTGATCTTAAAGAATTTTCAGCATACTTGGAATTTCCAGTTTCTCACACGTTAGAAAGTATGTTTGCGCTTTTTGATGAGGTAAGAAAAAACCTATTAAAAAATATGTTAATACTTTTTGTAAATTCCACTTCAACCTACTTCTTTTCCAATTGCATTCACCAAGATATAATTTTGAGCATTTCACCATAGTGTTTGTCTACTGCATTTCCCTTTCAGCAACGTAAGGGCACCTGTCATCAGCTAAATAAAGCATTTGTTCAGGTAGAAGTTAAAAGGAGTATTAGCTGGACAAAAATTACTTTCTTTTTAGATGCAAAATATGAAGAGGAAGAAAGGTAGAGTCAGGCTAAACTGCTGCTGCTGCTCCTCATTGCAACTGCATGCAGTGTCTGTTAGCTGATATTTCACTTACCTTGTAAACAAATTACTTGGTTTTCTAGGATGCCTGAAACTTGAAGGACTTTTCCTTTTTCTGACAGTCAGAATGGGGAAATTACTATTATCTTTCTCTGGATGAGGTGCTGTTTGGACCAGGAGGTGGATATGTCCACAATGTTCTCTCTTAGAGCAAAGACCAGATGTCTTGTATTCATGGCTTAAATTGGCCTGCGTTGTCCTCTGGTTTTAAATTCAGCCAAGTAATTCAGATGGTTTAAAGTAAAAATCTGAAATATGCAAGTGAAGAGTGACAGCAGCAGCACTGTCTTCTAAGAATATTTAAACTATGACTTTTGACAGAGACTCCGAAAAGGGCCCGCAAGCTTTCACACAGGTTCTTGCCCTTGTGATTTCATTTCAGTGAGACTCCATGGCATATGTAACTATCTTTATGAATATTCTGCGTCTTTAGCAACTGTTTGTTATTATGAAAATTCTCAGACAAACTGCACTATTTTGAGGGGAGGTTTTCCTTCACAGAATGAAGATGGCGTAATTGACATTCGGGAATTTGTCATTGCTCTGTCAGTTGTCTGTAAGCCATCCAAAACTCTGGAAACAATTCAGTTGGCATTTCAGGTAAGCAGCATTTTCTTGCTTTACGTGGTTTACTTATTTTTAGAATTTTTTTATACTGCCGTTAAGACTTAATAGTAAATTTCACATTCCCTTTTAATATTTTTATTAAATTTTAAAACAATGGAAAGTTAGATTAAGAGGTCATATTAAGAGGAAATCCATTGCAAGTTTAAGTTGTGTAAAATCATGGAAGTTTGCAGTTTGAAATTGTTCTTTGTAGAACTCTGGTAGAATCCTTCTCAGCAAATTGAGTCTCAAACCTCAAGTCCTTTGTATTGATTCCTTTAAAGGCTGTTTAGTTGTACTTACTACTTTTAGAATGTTTAAATCAAATCATACTTTTCAAGTTAATAAAGTGTTTTAAAAAAATTCCTGTATGTTAATAGAGATGATTTTTTAATTTCCTGTTAAGATTTTCTTCCCTCTTAGTCTTACCATGCTTCTGTGGTAGTCCTGCAGCCTTTTTCCAGACTTTATGCTTCCCGGAAGTGCTCCTGATCTTGTTCTACTCTCAGTGGTTTGTTGTAGCATCAGCATAGATCATTAATATGGGCTTTTTTTGGGAAAGTGACAGCAACAGTGCTTAATATTTGTCATTCTGTTGGGCTACAGACACCTTGAATTATTTCTGTTCCTTTAGTTTATTCAATATTGCTGTTTCAACGCACAAACTCTTTTCCTTTTGGCTTGACCTCGCATGGTCTTTCATGTTGCTAAAACTGAAAAGTGCTAACTCGTGATGCTGTCTGCACTGGTGAATGTGTAACATTCAGCTGATAACATTCAGTTGCATGGCACTATATGGTAGCCTTATTTTCCAAGTAGTTATTTTCAGGTTCCTCACCATACCTGTGTAACCTTAACTATGTTACACTAAAGAAATTAGGTTCCTGTGGATGCTTAGTGCTCATATGTATATGCTTACCCTTTGGCCAGAATCAAATTTGACAAAGGAGGAACAAACAAAAATATTTAGTTCCTATAAATATTGGGGGAAATCTGTCATTAGTAGCTGCTGCTACTTACTGCTACTTCTGAGGCAAAAGCAGAAAGATCTCTGTCCTTACTTGGTCAATTTGATCCATATGGTGGCATAGAGAAATAGTCAGGTGCTGTTTGGTCAGCTTTGTGTCGTCATAGTAAAATGTACATGCTTAAAGTAAAATTGAAGGGAGCTTTTGGGAAATATTTTAGTGAAATTTAGCTGTTGTGATTCATAATGCACAATATAATTTTACCATTTGAGAGGAGGAAAAGCTCAGATTGGATAGTTATTTTCCTTTTGGAAGCACTTGAATTTAATAGAACTGTTTTTCTTAGTAATATTTCTGTTCTTCATTTTCTGCTTCATTCTTCAACTCCTGAAGCATAATTTTGAGTTGCCTGGTTAATTGCAAATTATACATTTAGCTATAAAACTGCAAAGGTGATTTATGCATGTATTAAGAAGGGGAAGTGGGTATGGCTCATTTTATCCTGCTAGTGATGATTGGTAGGGTTAAGAAAAGTCTCACACTGAGGAAATGTTGCTCATTATTCTAGAAGAAAAGGAAAGAGAACCTTTTTTTAATCCTTTCCTACCTCATGTCCTGCCTTCGTGTACCATAAGGTATTCACAGAGCTTACCTGGAGTTATTGCAAGTTCTAACCAGTTCTTGAAGGTATGACTTTGAACACATACTGTCCTCTGCCAGGTGCTACTTTTTGCCAAGCATATTGCATTTGCTCTCAGGGAAAGGGCAACATTTCACATAGCTAAAAGTTTTCAAAGTGAAGGTGTTTAGTATATGGCTGAAGAACTTGAAAAATAGTATCATTATATGCTGATGATACAAAACTGAGATGCGTGGCTGATACACCTTAAGGCTTTTAGGCCATTCCATGGGACCTTGATAGGCTGAAGAATTGGGCAGGGAGAAACCTAATGACGTTCAGCAAAGGCAAGTGCAGGGTCCACCTGGGGAGTAACAGCCCCAAGTACCAGTACAGGCTGGGAGCTGACCTATTAGAGACCAGCTCTGTGGAGAAGGACCTGGGAGTCTTCCATGAGCCAGCAGTGTATCCTTGGGTCCAGGAGGGCCAATGGAATCCTGGGACGCATGGGGAAGAGTGTGGCCAGCAGGCTGAGGGAAGTGATCCTCCCCCTCTACTCAGTCCCAGTGAGGCCATGTCTAAAATACTATGTCCAGTTCTGGACTCCTTAGTACAAAAAGACAAGGAGCTACTGGAGAGGGTCCAGGGGAGGGCCACGAAGATGATTAGGTGTCTGGAGCATCTCTCTTACAAGGAGAAACTGTGGCAGCTGGGCCTGTTTAGAGAAGACTGAGGGAGAATCTAATCAGTGCAGATAGATATCTCAAAGGCAGGTGTCCAGAGGACTCCTTTCAGTGGTGCCCAGCAACAGGACAAGGAGCAATGGCCGTGAACTAAAACACAAGAAGTTCCATCTCAACATGAGGAAGAATTCCTTTGCATTGAGGGTGGCAGAGCACTCAAACAGGCTGCCCAGGGGGGTTGTGGTGTCTCCCTCTCTGGTTTCATTCCAAACCCACCACGATGCGTTCCTGTGTAACCTGCTCTAGGTGGCCCTGTGTTGGCAGGCACTAGATAATTTCCAGAATCCTTTCCAGCTGTAATGATTCTGTGATTGTGAAAAATAGGAGTTACAGAGCCACCGGATTTCTACAGCGGTGGGCAATTAAAAGAGATTGGGGGTATTATGGCAATCAAGTCTAAGAGCAGCACTCCAGAATAAGAGCTACAGGTCCTCCCTTCCAAACTGCTAATGAAACTAAAGGGTGTTGTAAATCTTGTCAATGTGATGAATGTGAACCTGACCATCAAGTATCACCTGACTACTTGTTCTGTGAAATTGTAGCAGGTTTTATCAAATGAGTCTTGGCCTTGCAGCTTTTCCTGTGAAACAGGTGCTAGAGAGGAAAAGGCAAGATTTCAGATTTAATCATGAGTGTTGTCTTCCATGGCACTTCAATATTTTTATTCCACTAAGGTGTGCTGTCTTGTGACAGCAACTTCTGCTTGGGGAGAAAGACATCCTTATGCCTGTTTTGTATAATCTCATCAGTTTCTACCTTCTTAATGATGTAGAGAAATTTTAAAAAAGTTTCCAAAATAGCATTTTTTACGTGGTTCAATATTTACAGTGTTGTCATGCTTGAAAAGGAGACAGGGATGTTTCAAAAACTCTTTTGTCTCATGTTCCATTGTGTAGGCAAATTGAGTTATTTTAAAGAAGTTTTAATGAAGCTGTGTATTTAGTACAGATGTTTTGAACTACTCAGGTCCATTTTTTCAGGGAAAAACACTGCACATATGTGAAGACGGAATGAGGCTATGAACAATTATTCTTAGTTTTACTACTGATTAATAACTCTTTCTGTAAGGAAACTCTTTTTCAGGATATAAGAATATGCAAATTGTTTTCTAGAATAAGTATTTGTAGAAAAGTATAGCCCCATCACTGTATGGGGGAGGATTCTGCTGATTAATACTATTTAGACATAGGCATTTTGTGCAAACTGGCTTTTGGATGTTGGTCAAAGGAATCTTGAGTTTTACATCTGACCAAGTGGAAAGGCCAACTACTTTATGCTTACCTTTTATCTTCTGACTTCACAGACTGTCTTGGAGTTTGGATGTGTATCTCAATGGACTAAATATTATTCTCAGTTACATATCTGCAAAATATGTTAGTGTTAAACAGTCTTGTCACTGAATTCCAGTGGTCCACTGTAATTCCAGTGGTTAGGCATGTAAGCATAGGATTCTTTTCTGCATATAGTAAGCTTTACTTTCTAAGCATACACGGGTGAACTGATGACGGATATATTTTACCCAGACTAATCTGAAATCCTTAATATATCACGTCATTCTGAGAATGACTAGAATTTCCAATACCAAATTTTAATTTTGCGTTACTGAAATGTGGTGCTGTTTATAGGAGTTGCTGTTTGGCTTTGCAATGATTTATCATGCTGTCTTGATCCGTAGTTGTACCAGTCAGAAAGCGGAACTATAACAGAAGAGGATTTAGCTCATATTCTGAAGACTGCCATGGGTGTATCACAGATTAATGTTACACATCTCTTTAGAGCTGTAGATGAAGAAGAAAAAGGAAAGATTACATATGGTGAGTAATTAAAGTGGATCAGAAGTGTCACAAAATGTGCAAGTTTACTGAACTCATGTTGATATACAATTCTATTTTATTAAACTCTGCCTTTTTTATTGATTTGTTGTTTTTAATGCTGATAAAAGCACTGCAAACAAAGTAAATTTACATCTTTACAAATATGAGTTTCACCTTTGATATCAAATACCGTATTTGCATGTTTTCAGAAGTTTTCTCTTACACATTGGTACGTAATATGTCGATTAGCTCTTTGAAAATATTCTATTCTGTGGTTTCCATGTAGGTGAATATGTATTTTTAAAGAAAGCTACCTTAGTTCTGTCTTGTTTTGTCTCTTGTATCTGGGGGCAGGAAATGAGGGGGTTAACCAGACTGCCTAATGTGTAGTGTTGATGTAGGTGGTACAGAGATGAAAAAGTTACATTTGGAAAATTGAGACCTGGGTGAGTAGATGGTGCTGGGAGTCAAAGTACTTGTGTATTACTGCACAAAACATGAAGAATCTGAAGTAAGGCTCTAAATTTAGTTGTATGATTTAAGTATGAACTGAGTTGTTGATAGCCAGCATATCATGTATCTCCAGTAGAGGTGCTTATGACATACTCTGTTCTAATTGTTTTCCTTCAGGATAATCAGTATGTGTTTAATTTGTAAAAAATTTACAAATTAAGACATCAGTGTTAGTAAATCATAGTTTCTACACTAGTTATTCCAATGTTTCAGTCATGCAATATGTATGTAAAGCTTCAACTGCAGAAATATTTTAGAATTAATGGAACAATTATCATTGCCACTGCCTTTCCCTGTTTTCCTGACTACTCTGTCTTCTCTCCTGGGTTTCTGCTGTACTACCCCTTTCCTTTTTGTACCTTTCATCTGTCACATCCCCAGCATTTCCACATACATCCTGCCCATTGCCTTTTTCCTGCCTATCACTCCAAACTGATTTGTGCAGTGACTCAACTCTTCTCCCCACCTCCCCATTGCCAGCTTCAAAAATACCAGCATAGAATCTTAAGCTGGTAAGCCTAGCAGAACTCTAATTTTGGCACACTTCATTGTTTGAGAAAAGCTAAATTTGAAATCATGTATAAGTGAATTCAGACCAGTTCATGTGATTTACTAAAGAATTAATACTTTAATATTAATATTTAATAGTTACATTTAATCTGCACTTTTCCTCTGAGTGGTCAAAATCAAAGAAAATCTGGACTGCTTAGCCATAGCCATGGCCACTGAAGCATTTATCTCTCATTTTCACTATTTTATTTCCTATAGTCAGGAACAGTCTTTTTTGATGCTACACAAAGTAGATAGTAGGATGGTTTTTACATAATTTTTTTAAAACTTTCTGTGGTTCCTTTTCCGTTAAAAGCTATCATTTTATAATAAAAATGTTCTGCTGTGATTTTAACAAATCTGAGTAGTAAGAATAAATGTCCAATTTATTGTGGTAGAGAATTAGAAGAGGCAGACAAACCTTTGGTATTGCATTTCTGTCTTGGAAGTTCCTGCCATAAATATTCCATCTCTTGCCTTTCCTGAGAATATGTAGAATTTCACACATGCTCAATTTGTTGCTCGTACTTACTAGGAAGGAGAGGTGGAAAAACTTGCAGATGACAGAGTTCTGAAGACATTGTCCAGACAACTTCTGAGAAATCAAAACACTGTGTCTGGTGGAAAAGTACTGATGTTACTTTGGACACACTCAGCAGAGATGTCTGCTCACAATCTCCCTCTTTCTAGGGTGTTGGAATGTGAAGCAGGAATTAGGTCTTGAGTCTTACTTGTAAGAACAAAAGATAAAACATCCAAAGCATTAAACATTAAATTGCTGCACATACAGCAGAGTCCTTGAAGCCAGAGATCTAATCCCTAGGGAAAAGCTCAGGTTGTGAGTAAACAGAATAACCAAGACCAAAATCAAATTTGTATAACTAGATTGATAATCATGAATCTAAATTGTTAGAAATCTGGATTCTTGTTTGAAAGCACGCTAGTGGCCAAGGACCTGCATGTCAGTTCTCTTAAGCAGCATGCTGTTGGCTTAACTGTTCAGATGCTTTGATTGGAAAGCTCATCCCTTCACTATAATAGAGAGAGATGTGAGATTTCTCAGTCTTAAGACATGATTCTGGGGAGTTGGAATAGGTTCTGTAAATGGGCATCACAAATCGTTGGAAACTCTCCACCAGCTCTTGGTAGACAATTGACAGTATACAGTATGACACTAGACAAATCGTGAAAGCATTTGAAAACTTCTCATCTTGCTGTAAACAGAAACCTCTTGAAGTTCTTCTAGTACATATGCATACCTAATGCAAAAATGTAGCTGTGAGTCTTAACTCCACATTGGGTTCTTTCTTTTTTTCTCTTTGCTCTTGGTAAGGTTAGGAAGCAAAATTACTTTTTTTCCCCAGGTTAATCACTAAGGTGATCTTTTCTTCCAGTCTGATGCTTCACAGTTGCTTTCAGCTTGAGCTCCAAGGTGAAACCTACAATCAGAAGTAATGCTGGAATAGTTTGTTTTTCTACGTCACCTCATTTCACATTTCTGGCGAATGAGGCAAATGGGTTGCTAAGCACTTTTCTTTTGGGCTCTGCTGTGTACAAGTTTGATAAATATTACTTAGTATCTTCATGACTTATTTCAGCAAGACTCAAAATGTCAACTTCCTGAGATCTATCCAGAATGTCATCCTGTTGAATTCAGGCCTCCCTGGAATGTTAAGGTTTTTCATTTGGATCCAGTACTGCTAAAACATTGAGGGATGGATCCTGACAGAGTTGACAGGATGATGATTTGGATAGAAACTATTGTACCTGTTTGAACAACTAGTTCAAGGGATTTTCTGATTTTTTTTTTTTTTTAAAAAAGATACTGTAGCTTTTTGAGGAATTTTTTGGGATGGTGTCTACAGTAAGTAGTCCAGTCTTTCCCATGCAAAAAGGATTATGCATAATGTGACTGTAAGAGCATTTTCAGTACTGTTGAAGGAGGAACTGGGCTTCACTCCTTTGAAAAGCTTCTTCAGTTGTTATCTGCCCTGCACTCTGGGGAATTCACAGCATGGTCTGATCACGAGCTCATCTGGGATAACACAGTGAATTTGAGTAGGCGGTGCGTGATACATTGTAGGTGACTGAATTAGTGATAATGTTCACATCCAGCTTCTTCTAGTGTCAGTTTACATTATAAGAATAGCTGCTTATTACTTGGATCCTCTACAGTGTTTTGTATTCAAATCATGTCTGAATAAATAGTCATATGGGCAAACTGTGACAAGGCTTCAATGTCTAATTATTAGCACAAAATGTTCCTTCTTGAGGTTAAGGATTCCCTGCTCCCCCAAGAACTAATAGTGCTCCTTTTATTGTCATATTAGTATCCAACATTAAAATCGGGTTGGTTTTTATAAAATGCTATAAATTATTTTTTCAAAATATTGTTTTCTAAAATATTACAATTTTCAAAATGCTGAAATCTTGAAAGTGGAAGGCAGCAATGACAGCTTTTGAAGCAAAACATTAAAGAGCACGTTTGCAAAATAGTTTAAGAACTTAAGGAATTACTACTCTTGCTGTTCAGTGATCTTCAGCTGGAGGGCTTCTGCCCTTTCCCCAATGAGCAGTGAGATGCTATGTCAGGGCATGTGGTATTCATCATGCATTTTAATTCAAATCTGAGCCTGTTTACCCCTTCATACAAAGTAAGGTCTGGCCTGAAGTGTTTTAGGAGGGCTTAGATAACTCTTTGCAGCATCTCAGCTCTGGGGATGTGGTAAACTTATGCTGAGAAGCTGAAACAAGCCATGGGGATAGCCTTATGTTAACTGCTGCTATTTTTCTCCAAAGAGATCATGTGATTATATATGTGTAAGTATTCAAATTTAGCATCCTTCTGTTTCAAAGAGCTGATTCTGTGTAACAACAATTTTTTTTTTAGATGACTTCTACACATTTGCTGAGTTGCACCCACACTTTGCAGAAGACTATCTCTATGCTGATCAGATGGGAGCTGAAGGCAGCTTGGAGACTTCATCTCTTTCTGCTCCTAATGGTATCTGTACTGACTTCAGCCCTGACAACACTGAAGATAAAAACAAGCCTCTGCAGAAGAAACTGAATTAACACTGCAACTCTTACCTTCCTCTCCTGGTGAGAGGGTTGTCTTTTCTTGGGATTTTCATAAGTCACTCCAATTATACAGCAAATACCATTTGTGTGTGAAAGTTCTTCTACCTTAATACCATTCTTTGAATCATATGTGCTGTATTTAACAAACATGTTCCAGGTTACTTTGGGAAAGGTGTTTTTATTTTTTTTTTAAAAGGTCTTTGAAAGGCAAAAATGTGAATGTGCTTCATTATTAATGTTCATATTTAAAAGGAAGCGGCACACTTATTTATATTCCATTGGTTAGTTTCCTGTACAAAGTGTCACACAAACTGTGCATGTAAAAAGAAACTGTAGCTACTATGGTGTTAAGTGCACTTTGGTGATTAGTGTTTTCCCTAGTTACAGGGATGTTTATTTGGGGCCAAACTTTGCTGTCCATATTTGCATAGCCAGTCCTATTGACTTCAGTTGGATTATTCTCTTGAGCAGAGCAAGCATATTTTGGCCCTTTGTTTTGGTTTCAGTGAACAGTTTGGAAACAGTAATACAAAAACTTGCTAAGGATTACTTTTTATTTTTATTGTTGAATGACAAAATTGTTTTTCTTTCGGTCTATTCCATGGTAGAATGAAAAGGAAAGGCTCCTTATCCCTCACCCCAACACTTCTCTACTGTAATCTTCCGGATGCAATTAAACATGAATTTTTTCCAAAATGACATGCCACACAACTGTTTGCAAATACATAACTAAACTGTGCTTTTCTCTTATAAGCAATTCAAATCACGTCCACATTTTAATGGGAGATGTTTATGCAATTGTATTTGATTTAGATTTATTGGGAATCACAGGTTTCTTTTGTAGCAAGCCTGTACAGATAACACAGCATGGAATACATCATAAAAACTTGATTGTATCAGCTCAAGTTTGAAAATGTTGCAGTTACTTTGGAGGCCAAGCCAGCAACAAGTTGCAGAACATCCTGAAGAAGTGCTAGTTACAACTCTATAGCAACATTACATATACTGCATATAATGTATATGAAGCTTAAGATAGAAAAACCACCACACTTGTATTAGAAATACTTCTTATGTTTCCTTTTGTAAAGCCAGATGCCTTAACTACCACTGGAGGTCTCAGAGAAAAATCTAGATTATTATAAAACCACAGCACTTCACTGATTAGTAGATGTGACAAAAGGCTCGAGGAGTAGGAAGGAGGACTCTGTCACAGAATAACTGTGATGGCAACTCTGCTTCCAAACAAACAAAAAAATCCTTCAAGTAATTTCTATGACAAATTTTGTAGGCCTATGTAAAATATGATGGTTTTGTGATTGGAAAACTGTTGAGATTTGAATCTTCCACATGTTAAAAGAAATTTAAAACTATATTTGAAAGGGACGAATTTTCACAGAAGGAAATCTGTTTGTACCAAATGCTTTTATAACTGTTTTTTAAGTAGCAGGAGGTGTTTTAAAGCTCATTAGGGTATTGGCATCTGTCCTTAGAAATCCCTAGCTATCTGTGGCAAGTCTCCAAACTGGAACTAGATATAATAAAAAGGATAGGAGGAAAAAAATGTAAGAAAATATGCTTTCTGTGGAATATATGGAGGTAATTATTAATTTTTTGATTTATCTAGGTAGCACATGCCAAACTGACAGGGCTGCAGCAGCAGACTAGCAGACAAGATTTGAATTAAAACTGATCATGAAAAATAGGAAAAATGGTTTGGAAAAATAAGGCACGAGAGAAACTGTGCTTAAGCAGGAATAGACAGCTGCACAGAGAAGGGAGTGGGTATTATTGTGTGTATTACTGGGGCAGGGATGGCACAGAGTATGACAAAGTGAGCACTGTTAACTGCAGAAAAGATACTCATGGTAGTGGGATGCATCAGCAGTGTAGCCTGTGAGAAGCATGGTGGTATTTCTGCATTACCAAGGTGTGATAAGGCCTTACCTGAAGTACCTGTCCATGTT
Source organism: Lophotriccus pileatus (assembly GCA_035583135.1). NCBI lineage: Eukaryota > Metazoa > Chordata > Aves > Passeriformes > Tyrannidae > Lophotriccus > Lophotriccus pileatus. The sequence goes on along the minus strand of JAWWES010000081.1, from coordinate 86,818,652 downwards.
GGGGCACCTGAGAGAGATGGGGCGTAATTGGATAAAGTCTGGAGGACAGAAAGCACTCAAAATTAGAGATGAAAATTATCCTTTAATCCAAAGAAGAGAAGACTGGATGAAGATGTGAAAACCAATATGGAAAATGTTGTTATAGACAATATAGGAATGCTCTTTTCTCCACATGGATGGTAGATACAGGCTCTTAATTTAAAAGGCAAGTTAAACATTAGAAAAATTTCCTTACAGTACACCTAGTTAAGCTAAGGAGAATAGATTATTCCAGGTGGGGTGAGGAGCCTGCCTCCTGTCACTGGATGTTTTGAAAACAGAAGACAAACAGCTGAGATGGAGACCTTTGATTTTGTTGATCATGCCCAGGGCCACGGAGAGATATCCCTGAGGTCTATTTTCTGTGATTATACAGTATGCATTTAATTCAGTATGTAAGGGAAGGCACATTTAGCCTGGGTGTGTAAGGCTTTTTATGGCACGTGGCTCAAGTTGGGTAAGATAGTTATCTTTTGCTTTGTACGTGAGCTTGGGATTTGAGAATTTCAGACTGCAGGGGATGAGATAGAGTTCCCTGAGACATATCTGAAAAGAAGAAAAAGGTAAGCTTAGTATCCCATGGAAAACTTTGAAATGAGAGAAGCTCCAGAGGAAGAGATACTCTGTCCACATCTGTGAAAGAGCAAAGAAAGATGATTGAAGTTGGCTGAATATTTGTGTCTAATTTGCATATATGGTGTGTGTGTGTGTGTCTTGGGGGTCTGTTTTGTGAAAGCCCATAGATTCATTTGGCCTCATAATTTTCTTGTGAGGGAGATGTTTTTTAATTGTGGTGAGTGTAATGGCTGTACTTATATGCAGCTAAGCTATACAGTGACTGAAGGGCACTGCATCCTATAATAGATGGGCCCTTAAACAAACGCCACACTGTCTGGTGAAGAGGCACTGAAAGTCCTGTGAGTTCAGACCAGAGCTGCCTGCTGAAGAAGGCCAGTGCACATTGTTTGATTGGTGAGCAAGTACTCTTGGTGGATGCAATAATTTAAAAAAACAAACAAACAAAAAATGCAGAACAACACTTAGATTCTGGAAGAATTGTGATTCTTCCTCTTTTGAGAAATTATTAAATGAGGTAGAGATGCAAATAGGATGAATGATAGAGTGAAGGATCAGCCTGCATGGAAACATTGTTAGATCACACATCATGTCACAAAAAGCTGAGCTAAGTTAATATAATTCTGGTAATTTTAGCACCTGTAGAATATTAAGGTATAATATTAGACTGCCTTGTAGTGAGAGAAAAGCCACATTACCACAGGGTTGTGAACTCAGGCTCTTGAGGGCTAAGACCTGTAACACATTGCATGATTGCAGCAATATTCATTACAGCTCATCTATCAACCTCTGACTCCTGAAGTGTTTTAGTAGTTCCCCATGAGAAGCCTTTTTAAAAGGCACCTGACTTGGAGCAGCTGGGTTGTGACAGTCAAGTCTCAGTGACTTGCTGCAAAGTCAGGGTAGAAGTAAAAACTTCCTTTCTCCTTCACCACACATAAATGCTTTCCATTACAGTATTACAGATTTTACAGGCAGATTGTTGTATTTTAACTGGTGTTATTAACAGCCCCTAAATTTACAGGGAGAGAGATGAAGAAATTACTTCAGTTATTTGCAACTATTTAACTTAATAAATGATCCTTACACAGAAAATGCAGGGGTGTGAAAGCATTTGATGTTTCTGGTGAGCATTTTTCTCCTGTTATGTAATACTGCCATCCCTTGCCAGAATAGCTCTTGCATCAGCCTGAATTTTTACATATTGTATGAGATATGCAGCCAAAGCTTTGCTATTCTGGTGTGGCTCAACAAGTATACTCCGTATTTTGAATATATTTAAAGTTACACAGAAAAGCATGATATCCAAGATACCTGAAGTTTCTGGGTTTTTGGTCTGGGTTTTTTTTTGCTTCATTTATCTCTCTTCTAACATAATGAAACCCCACTAAAACTGAACCTGTTTAGGAGCTGCAAAGCATGTTTAAAACCAGTGTCTCTGAAAAATCTGTAATAACACTTGCCATACTGTGTCAGAGTCCATTGCTGTAAGAATATACATGTCAAAGGCTTTATAAGTAATTTGTAAGCCTTGTGGAGAAACTAGGCTGTACACTTAGTTTTATATGAATTAATTACACTACATTTCAGTGCATTTATCTTAGCTAGAATATTCTTAGCATGATAAATAGTGACAAGGCTTGCTAATCCCACTTAGAAGGTGTAAATCCACAAAGGTTGAAAAGGAGACACATGTGCAGAAGGGAAGTGATGCAACCTCTTCAGTGACAAAGCTGCCAGAAATAAAAAGAGCTAAGATTCACACAGAGCTCACAGAGCACATTTTTCTAGCAAAATCGTTGTTGGACTTCAACTTCTGATAGATTTTCTAAAGCAGGCGTGGTTTTATTAATTTATGAGTTCCCTGATAAGACCTTCTTTGGTATTGCCATTTAATTATTCTTCCTGCTTTCATATTACCTTGTGGTAAGTATAACTTTTCATGTTAACTATTGGATACTCTTTCTGCTCTCTGCTCCTTCAAAAATGGAAGTCCATTTAAAAACAAACAAACAAACAAAAAAAGACCAAAAAACCTGCAACATATCCTGACTTAAAGCATACTAGTTTCAAAACTAGCAGCACATGCTGTAGGTCCTATGATCTCACCAAAACAAAAAAAAAAAAAAAAAAAAAACCACCACCATAAGCATGTGTTATGGGACTAAACAAGAATGGAAAGAAAACAAAATTCTGATTAAAAGCTCTGACCAAATCAGTTTCATTCTTCTTTAGGTCAGAGTGTGGGTCATAAGACCTTCAGAAATGTTGCGTTTTGCTTAATGTGAAGCCTCTGGGTTTTTTTCTAGCAGCCCTTTCATGAGTGCTCCAGAAATAAGAAACGACATATGTGCTGCCTGAGAGTTCTATATTAGCAAAACTAAAGTTCAGCTCCTAAAGCCATAATGACACACAGAAGTTCCTTGTGAACCAAGCATTTCAGATACTTTGCTACATTTTAGGTATCTGAACTTCTCTCATTTCGAAAATTTAAATTACCAAATTATTCTGAATAGATCATTACCAAAAAAAAAAAAGGAGGAGGAAGAGTACAAAATGGAAAGTAGGAATTTATCATCAGTGCCATTAATTAAATCAGTTATTATTCAGTCCAGCAAAACTGCAAGATCTGTTTTGCATATGAGCAGGAAGGCTGAGGTTATCACTTAGGTAATTTTGGTATCCTGACTAGGTAGAAATTAAGCCAGCTGGTCTTCAGTCAGAGGATGATTTCTTGAAGGTACTGCAGCATCATGTATCCAAGTAACATCCTGGTCACCAGCAATGCAGCCAGTGAGATTTCATCTTCTCATCCTGCCTTTTTCCTTTGAATTTTGAAAAAAAAATATTCAAACCTTGTAAGATAAAGGTAAAATCCTCCAGCACAACTTCAGGGGTGATCAACAAAGATGATTGTTCTGTGCTTATAGCTACAGCAGTGAACTGGGTATACGTGTTAGTCACCAACACCTTGCGATCAAACAATGCATAAATTGTATAATAAACCGTGCATAAATTATATAATACTGATGTAAAACTGCTGAGAGATCACAGCAGCAAATAGGTCATCCATTAGATGTGCTGGGGCTTGGGTCTGTGAGTATTTCCTGCATCTCCCACTGCTCAAATTACAGCAGTTTCTTTCTGTAGGAAATATTTCAGGTTTATTTCAAGCTAATAATTACTTTGACTTCTATAAGTGGAGGAGTGATTTGTTTTGTAGAAAGCAGCTTCTTTTTCCCCAGATGGTATGATGTGAGCTATCATGTATAGTGGGATTAAACTGAAGTGGGTGATACCAAGAGAGGAGAGGATGTAAGAGGCTTATAAAATGGAGGGTTTGTGTTTCTGCAAGATATGCTGAGACATTTCTGCAGCAGTTGACACTGCCTAGATTGTCTTGCAAGATCGTTAGGCAAAGTATTTTACTAGCTGTGTGATGGCAGTGGTTGCTTATTCCATTTTCCTTAGCAGAGTGGCACCGGAGCACTCCTGTGCAGGTTGGCTTTGGGAGGCCATCTGTAACTGATACTGACATATTTGCGGTTTTCAGATGATCGGTCTCTGGGAACGGAAACAGTAGAATCACCTTAGCTCAGATTGCACCTGAGTAATTAACTGCTAATTATCTGTTTGGGGTATTTCTTTTTATGAACATAATCATATTGCTTGCTTCTGAGCTTAATTGCACAGAGCCAGATGAACATTAAAGCTCTTTTCAGATTAGCTTGGGGATCTCAAAAAAGGTGCTGTCAGTAAAATGTTAAATTTCAGGGTTTTTACTTTGACCAAAAATGTTAGATGCAAGAGGAAAGTCATAATGACTTTTGTAATACTCTATTTTTATACTATTAATGGGGTGTTATTGAGGAATGCCAATTCTGAGCCAAAGTCAGCTGGAGAAAAATCAGGCGGAACTTCTGATCCCAAACCAGCAAGTAGAAAAGCCCACTCAAGGCTATCATGGCAGTAGAGCTTTTACTCTGCAGCTGACCTCTTCTGACAGTAAAGAAGGATCTTTTCTGCATCTTGGGCTGTTGAATTCAGTTTACTGTATCTCTAGTTCTTGCTTGTGCTGTCTGTTCTTTGTAGAGGGAGCCTGAGGGAGACCTTGCTTCCTCTTAGGTGACATTCACACTTCTCCCTGAGCCACGAGTGGCAGCTGAATATTAAAGTCCTGTTCTGATAATACCACCCAAAACTAAGGGTCCATGTACTGTTTTAGCTTGTGCCTGCCGTTAGGTAAAGGGTTGCTTTTTCTTTTCACACACTTCAACCATTGCAGATGCGTCCAGGTGACAGCAGGTCTGAAAGAGCTTATGAGATGCAGTTTGTTCCTGTGAACAAGAAATCAAATTTACAGTCAATAATCAAATACAGTACAATGAAACCTTAAATGGGATTCACTTCTGACTCACGGTAACACTTTCAGTGTGATCCTGTTTATTTCCAAGCTCCAAATATGGAATCTATAAATGTGATCACAAACAAAGTCTCCTCGTGGATACTGAAGAAAGCTGACGCTCAGACACTTTTCATCCTACCATGGTATTGGAAATTAAATTCATCTGGTGATAGGTTGTTTCTAAGTCCGTGAATGTATATGGGGAAAACCCAAATACATATCTTTATTCACTATCCAGCATGAAGACAGTTTTGTATTTTAAACGCTAAAGAAATAAACTTTTAAAGATCTTTTATGCCGTAAGTATATATATAATTTTTTGTTCTATGTTTTCTTTTATAATGAAGTTCAAGCGAAATATTTCTTATATTTCAGAAGGGACACTTAGATTAGCCATTTGCTGTACTTTCCAGACTACAAGAACAGCTTTAAAGTAAACATCTAAAAATGAAATTGTATTTTTAAATATGTGATTTAGAATTCCTTTAAGTCAAACATGTCTCCTTAGAAATTGTATATACTTAGACAAAAAGTGAAACTGTTGCAGCTGCTTGTCTCTCTAGTTGTTTGTGTTTGGTGATTTGTTCATATTGCTTCTCAATTGCTCTAAGGGTATTAAGAGCTCCGTGTAAATCAACAATGTTAGAAATAGAAGTCAGAAGTAAATTTCTTTAGAAGTGGTAGACTTCATCTCCTGGATGAGGACCAAGACTAAGCATCAGCTAACCTTGTATTATGAACTATAGAACTTCAGTGTTGCAGCGTTGTACTGAAAGTATTTGACATCTGTTCAAGGGGACCACTTTCTAAACCTTTTTGTAATTCCCAGCATCTCTCCAGGTGTATCAGACATTTCAAATTTGATCACAAGTATTAGTTCATCTTTTTGGAAGAATAAAACTGGGTAACCAACAAGCTGATAAATAATTCAGAAAAAAAAAAAGGTTTTGATCTCTTGAATTGTTGAACTTGCATTGAGGATATCATTTCTATATTTTGGAAAAAAATATTGCTATGTTTTTGAATACACTTGAAACTTTAAATGCAAAAGCAAGAAAGTTAACCTTTTAAATTATCAGATGTTGGAACTTTCTCTTACTGCTACTGAATCCAAGTTAGGCACTGCCATGAAGAGGATGCTTTTAGTTGGAAGCCTGTGCTGACAGAGCAGGAAGCTGTTTTGTAGGAACTCACTTGCAAGGTGTCGCGTTTTTGTTCCATTGGTGGTACAATTTCGGTCAGTGACTTCAAGGCTGCTCAAGCAGACCTGGTGTGTTTAAAGATGCATATTGACTGCAAGCCCTTTATTATAAGAGCCCTTGGATATGCAGTGTAAATCTGTAATGATATATAGTGCTACTGGATAATAATGATCTGAATGCATATTTTCTGCTGTAAATTTCCCTCATGTGGCTCCTATGATATGTGTACATAGACTATTATCTTTGCACTGAATTGACTATACTTCATAAATGAAGAGCAAAAACAAGTAGTGTACTAAAGATGATTGTACCTTGTGGTTCCAATTGTGGAAATACTTTTGCAGAACAAAAAGTATAGCTTCAGTGCTACAAATTTGATTTTTATATTTTTTATTAACACGCATGGAAGACTAAGGATAATATTTTTTAAAAATGAACTTGGTTTTTGTACATTTTTCAATGTTTAAAACTATATGATTTAACATTACCTCTGAATACCAGTGATCAGTAAATTTTTAAAGGAAATACCTCAATTTCAGTATTCTTCTCTTGTTAGTTGTCTAAATAGGTTGAAATGGACTATAGTGTGTGCTGAAGTGAGCCGTATGATGTAGATGCCTAAACTGTGCTATAGAAGGCATATGATGATTTATTAAAAGGGAACTAAATGATACACTACAAGTGTTGATGTGCAGTTACACAATCATGGCTCATTCTTCCCAACTGAACATTTTCTTCATGAATGGCTTGTAAATTGAATTTTCAGCGTGAAGCCAAATTAAAAATGAAACAAAAAATGTTTGGTTTTCTCTGGATTTTGTTTTAGATATTTTATAAACAACAAGGTTTACAATAACAGGAAGGATACAAACCATAACTGTGAATAAGACTGAGTCTGTATATGTCTAGGTTTACTTTGTTGATATATGTTTTCTGTCAGTGTATATAGGAAAACAGTGTTTCTTTACCTGACAACTGGGAGCATGAAATACAGGGGCTTAAGGGGGAGGTTTGTGTGAAGAAAAAAAAAAAAAAAGAAAACACCAGTATCCCTGCTGTGTGGCAGCAATCTTGACTCCAGTTCTATTTTGTGTGCTTAAAGAAGAATATTGAAAGATCAAAACATATTTGGAAAAGGTGCTTCAGAACTCTGGAGAATAAGGCTGTCTAAATTAGACTGAAGTAGCTCTGGTTACTTTTATTTATCCAGGGAATAGCCAAGAAGGGATCCAACACCTCAGATGCCTGCATACCTGAAAACTTGATAACGGAGGGTGGAAAAAAGGCATCCTCTGAGGTCCAGTAGATATAAGCTGAACCATTAAGAATACAAGTGAAACACTGGGGAAGCTTACCAGATAAATTACCTACATTTATCATGATGTGAAGACTTATTAAGTGTTTTTCTTAGTGTTATTCTCTAATTTCAAGTGATGGAGTTGTTGTGATTTAACCTCAGCTGGTGGCTAAGTACCATGCTGTTTGCTCACTCCTGGTGGGAAGAGGAGTAGAACTGGGAGGAAAGAAAGGAAAACTTGTATGTTGAGATAAGAACAGTCAGGGTCAAATCCCCAAATTGGAGTGGCAGAGACAATGCACTGATGAGCATATAGTCACTATAGAAGTGATAATGCAGTGTTATATGGCAATTAACGTAGAATTTCATTCATTGGCTATTTTTGTCCAAAATCAGATCCCCTTGAGATACACACTGTAATTCCCAATCCTTCCACATTACCCAGCAAGTGCACCCAGGTCCTTGAGCAACAGCAGTCCCACAGATGGGTGTTCCTTTGCCTGTGGCAGGAGTAACCCGTATTGTTTTCCCTAGTATATCTTTTACAGCACTACAGGAACTTTATCCCCTTAACTTCCAGTAAGTGGAAGTTTCGATTGAGCAGGGCCAGCCCAGCTGGCAGATCCCCTAGTGTTCATTAACCAGATGGCATTTATTACATGTGAATCCGGATGTTGAAAGGTCCCACCTTGTTCTGCTTCTTCTTCCTGTTCTTGTGGTGACCTTGCTTTGTTCTCCTTTACTAAACAAACTGATTTTTGTGTCCATTTCTTCTTGTGTGTAGGGGCAACTGATACCAGCACAGGCTGGTTCCCTGGTTCAGGTGCTGTGCCTGTCACCAGGGTTGGAGTGGCCTTGGTGTCTGTCACTAAGGTTGGAATAACTGCAATACCTCTTGTCTTGTCATCAGATTCAGAGACCTTGTTTTCTTCTTGAGGGTAATGAATGTCAAAGATTACCCGGGAGGCTTGGACCAGGCCCCAGCACATTGCAATCCTTTGTGCCTCTAGAATAGACAGGGTGACAGCATAATTTTTCCAGATGTTTTAATAGCTTTTCCAGATACTGCATTTCAGAAGTTCCAGGGTGCTGGAGGGTGAAGTTCCAGTATGTTGGAGATCCCCACTGTCATAGGTACTTGCCCATCCTATTCCACACACCCTGCCACTCAGAACTATTCAGCACCAGGGCAAGTCCCTGGGTAGGATTCTTAAGTAGCTGTTTAACCTCAGACCAGACCTGGAACACATACAAGAGACATGGCAATAGGAACATGCTGGTTTGAACAGCCCTAGGGTATTCAGAATTCTCAAAAGGTATTTCCCCCATGGATTGGGTCTCTGAGGAGAAAAGGTAAAGGCACAATTATTAATAGTTTCCAATAGATGGCTGACAAAGTCCAGAGCTGATGGCAGTGCTGAGTACAAACACCAGGTTAGTTTCAAGTCCAGTCATTCCATCCTATCATAGGACAGAGTTACAAAGTACATTAAAATTATAACCTTGGCCCGGTTCCCATGGGTGATAAACAGCACAAGAGGGAACACAGACTGCAAGTAAGGCTTCACATAACGCAACTTTAAGAACAAGCACACCAACTTTGAGAGCAAATAAATCAACATTGCAACCAGTAACTATTAAACTAATAATGAATACTTACATTTATTCTAATGTGTTCTTTTATGATTTGTTATCTCAACCCGTTGGGCCCCACATCAGATGCCAAAAAGAACTGTTACAGTTAAACCCCAGCCAGCAACTAAGTACCATGCAGTCACTGACACATCCCCCCCTTGGAATGGGGAGGACAATGGGAAAAAGGTAAAGCCCAGGAATTGGGATAAAAACAGTTTAATAATTTAAATAAAATAAAATAAAATGTAATAATATAATAATATTATAATAGTAATTGTAATGAAAAGGGAGACAACAAAAAGAGAGAGAGAAATAAAACCCAAGAAAGACAAGTCATGCACAGTACAACTGCTCACCACCCTGTGATCGATGTCAGACCCTGTCCCCAAGCAGCAATTGGCCCCATCCAGCCAACTCCCCCCATTTACATACTGGGCATGATTCTCTGTGGTATGGAATATCCCTTTGGACAGTTCAGGTCAGCTGTCCCAGCTATGCTCCCTCACAGCTTCTTGTGCGCCTCCTCACTGCCAGAGCGTGGGACACTGTAATCCCTTGACTTGGGGTAAGCACTGCTGAGCAACAACCAAAACATCAGTGTGTTGTCAATATTATTCTCATACTAAACCTAAAACATAGCACTGTACCAGCTACTAGGAAGAAAACTAACTCTAGCCCAGCTGAAACCAGGATAGGCTTGGACGCAGATTTTGAGTATTTTCTTTTGCCTGAAAGAGTCTTTTCGGTCCTTTGTGTGAAAGAAGAGACATCTGTAGATGAGAGCAAATGCGTGTAATTTCATTCTAAGTAATAAAAAAGATTGAATATTGTATTTGTCTAAACCACAATTTAATCTAGTTATTTCTTCTTTCTGTAAGTCCTACTAGTCATTCAGCAATGTGGCATGCTTTCTTATGAAAAGCTTTTAAACCTCAACTTCTTCTGCTTAAATATATTGTTACTTTTTCTTTTGCTCCAAAATGCAAATAAGTTATTTGAACTTAAGTGTTCTGTCTTATGAAAGTAAATTAAACTAGAAGATTATTCAACTAATGCCAGAGGATGCAATCAGAGTGTGGCACACTTTCACAAATGATTATTCATTACAAAATGGAAGTGATTGACGCAATTTAAATGTTACAGACGTGTAAATGCACAAAATGCATGGAAGATTTCTTTCTTCCAGACATAAAGATTCCCCTACCTGATACCATCTCAATTTAACCCCACTTTTCCCTGCTGTGTGCCTCAGGGTATCATGAGGCCTGCCAGAGGTGACAGGCTGTAGCCCTGGCTTTGCTCTACCCTGTCAGTAGAGCTCTACTCTGCATCTCCTGCCACTGAGCTGCTTGGATCAACAGGGAACTGATTGGGGTCTAAATCTGCAGCCAGCCTCTCCTTGCTGCTCTCTTGTTTTGGCATCCTTTCAGGTGACATGGTCTCTCCTAAGGTAGCAGCATGAGCTGTGAGACTTCACATCATGCCTTCTTATCCACCTTCATCTTCCCACCTTTCTCTACCACTCTCTTCTCTTAAAGAAGATATCCATCTTCATATTCCCCCATGGTATTTCAAAGCTCCACGTAACCTGCCACGCACTTATGGTAACGCCCCAGACCGCCTGAGCCCTTCACCTGCCCGAATGCCTGTTTTCTCCCTTGTCTGTGTTGCAGGGAAACTCCTGGTTGTGCCACCTCACTGAGCAGTCATCTCTAACCCATGCTTATGCCTCTTCTGCCCCAGTGGACCTTGTGCCTGAGCCCCTCAGCTGAGGTGTACTTGAGGTACATAGCCACACCACCACTTTCTCCTGATTGCCCCCATATGAGCACGTACAAGGACCACAAGAAACGCTCCCTTTTTTCGCCCAGCAAAGGGCTTGAAGAACCTTCCCACTCCCTTGAGGGACAATGTTTGATAGCTCAGGCCTACAAGAGCAGAGTGTGACTGCTTGGCAGGTGTGCTGCCCAGAGACTGCTTCTTCAGCTGCTGACGGATGGACACCTTCTTCTGGGTTCTGCCACCACTCTTCGCTGTTTGCTCCTGTTCACAAAATCACAGAATATTCTTGGTTGGAAGGGACTCACAAGGACAATTGAGTCCAACTCCTGGCCCTGCACAGGACCATTCCCAAGAATCACACCATGTGCCTGAGACCATTGTCCAAATGCTTCTTGAACTCCGTCAGGCTTCGTCCTGTGACCACTTCCCTGGGAAGCCTGTTCCAGTGCCCAACCACCCTCTGCGTGAAGAACCTTTTTCTGATATCCAACCTAAACCTCCCCTGACACAACTTCAGGCCATTCCCTTGTGTCCTGTCACAAGTCACCACAGAGGAGACATCAGTGCCTGCCCCTCCTCTTCCCCTCACGAGGAACTTGTAGACGGCTGTGAGGTCTCCCCTCAGTCTCCTTGAGGATAAACAGACCAAGTGACATCAGCCACTCCTCATACGGCTTCCCCTCAAGGCCCTTCACCATCTTCGTTGCTCTCCTTTGCACTAAGCTCTCTGAGAGCTCAGTGTCTTTCTTTTATTGTGGTGTCCAAAACTGCACACAGTACTCAAGATGAGGCCATACCAGGGTAGAGTAGAGCAGAAATGGTTTGGGTTGGAAGCGACATTAAAGATCATCTCGTTCCAACCCCCCTGCTGTGGACAGGGAAACCTTCCACTAGACCAGGTTGCCCATCCAACCTGGCCTTGAAGTGTTGCTCCTTTCCTTTCTCTGACTTTTTTTTCCCAACATATTACACTACCTTGCAGTCTGTGACTGCGTATCAAAGGTAATTTTTTATTAGACTGCCAAAGGATATTTTTATTTTTATATTTATTGTTACTGTTGTTATTATTACAACAATCATTATTGTTATTATTACAACAATTGTTGTTGTTGTTGTTATTATTACCTGGGGGTGCTGGTTGACAGCCAGCTGAACATAACCCAGCACGATGATACAGCCCATGGCATCCTAGCTGTGTCAGCAATGGTGTGCCCAGCAGCACCAGGGAACGGATTCTCCCTCTGTACTTGGCACTCGTGTACGAGGCCACACCTTGAGTCCTGTGTCCTGTTCTGTGCCACTCAGTTCAGGAAGGACACTGAGGTACTGGAGCGGGTGCAGAGAAGGGCAACGAAGCTGATGAAGGATCTGGAGTACAAGTCCTATATGAGGAGAGGCTGAGGGAGTTGGGGGTGTTTATCCTGGAGAAGAGGAGGCTCGGGGGTGATGTTATCACTCTCTGTAACTACCTGAAAGTTACAGGCTGTAGCCAGGAAGGGGGTCAGTTGCCTATTTCGGGCAACTGGCAACAGGATAAGAGGACATAGTCTCAAGCTGCTACAGGGGAGATTTAGGTCGGACATTTAGAGGAATACCTTTATAGAAAGGGTGGTTAAACACCGGGGGTGGTGGAGTCACCATCCCTGGAGGTACTTAAGGGAAGACCAGACGTGGCACTTAGTGCCGTGGTCTAGCTGACGCGGTGGTGTTGGGTCACAGGTTGGACTCGATGATCTCAGAGGTGTTTTCCAACCTAACAGCTCCCGGGATTCCCGGGATTATCACCATTTCCACCGCTACCGCTATCACCGCCCGCCCTGAGCCCTGGGCGGTCCCGGGGGCGGAGCCCCGCCCACAGCGCCCCCTAGCGGCCCCCGGGACGCCGGTGGCCGGGACGGGAAGGGTGGGGGGGCGGCTCTTCCCGCGCCCGCCGGAAGTGACGCGCGGGGCGGGGCGGGGCGGGCGGCGCGCGGGGGATGCGCGAGCGGCGGCGGCGGATGCCGGCCGGGGCCGCGGCGGGAGGCGGGGGCGGTTGTCGCCATCAGCGCCGCCATGCTGAGCCGCAGCTCCTTCACCAGCCTGGTGGTGGGCGTGTTCGCCGTGTACGTGGCGCACACCTGCTGGGTCATGTACGGCATCGTCTACACGCGGCCCTGCCCGGCGGCGGCCGGCGCGGCGGGGGGGTGCGTCTGGCCCTACCTGGCGCGGAGGCCCAAGCTGCAGGTGAGCGGCACCGGGACGGACCTCGGCCCCTCCGGTGTCACGGGCTCCTCGGCTCCGCCTCCTCCCCTTGTCCTTGCCCTCGGACCCTGCCCTGTGCGGAGCGCCCGGGGCTGCTGGCACGGGGAGGGTGGAAGCGTTTGGGGTTTGGGTTTTTTATTGATTTCTTACGCTTATCGGCACACGCACTGGATAGAGCAGCGTTGCAGGAGAAATGCTGGGCCTGTTTAGTCCAGAGAAGACTGAGAAGGGATCTCATTAATGCTCGTCAATATCTCAAAGGCAGGTGCCAAAGGGATGGTGCCAGGCTCCTTTCAGTGGTGCCCATTGACAGGACAAGGAGCAATGGCCATAAACTAAAACATGAGAAGTTTCAGCTCAACGTGATGTAGAACTTCTTTGCATTGAGGGTGGCAGAGCACTCAAACAGGCTGCCCAGGGAGATTGGGAAGTCTCCCTCTCTGGAGACATTCCAAACCCACCTGGACACGTTCCTGTATGACTTGCGCTGGGTGACCCTGCCTTGGCAGCAGGGTTGGACTGAGGTTGGTATTAGGAAGAAGTTCTTTACAGAGAGAGTGATCAGGTATTGGAATGGCCTGCCCAGAGAGGTGGTGGATTCGCCGTCCCTGGAGGTGTTTAAGATGAGGCTGGATGTAGCACTGAGTGCCACGGTCTAGTAATCACAATGGGGTTGGATTAAGGGTTGGACTTGATGATCTCGGAGGTCTCTTCCAACCCAGTTAATGCTATGATTCTGTGATCTCTAGAGGTCCCTTCCAGCCCTAACGATTCTGTGATTTTGTGAAATGGCTCCACTTCCTTCAACTTCCAGGACAGGTCATCCTTTTAAAATGTATTTAGTGGCTGTGTTGTCGTGTATTTCTGTCCCCACAAGGAGCTGAAAGCTGCATTAAGACTTTTTTTGAGTACATTATTTTCTACGTATGTAACCTTCCTGTGACTGGGGAATTAGTGAAGCTGAAATACAAACCTGTACATTAGGCATAGCAATGCATGGATTTAATATTTCCATACTCTGATTTCTTCATGCTGTGTTTTGATTTCAGTTAAGCGTGTATACTACCACACGGTCAAGCATTGGTGCTGAGAGTAATATAGATCTCGTTTTGAATGTGGAGGATTTTGATATTGAGTCCAAATTTGAAAGGTAAGTATCTGAATTAGTAGAATCTGAGGTGTCAGAGTTCCTTGTTTAATTCTGAAGCATGTATCCTAACTAGTAGTTACATGGACAGAAATAGGCATGCAGCAAGGTTAGACTTCACGAACACAAAGAAATCACAGTAATTATTAAACTTATAATACAACCAATTATGGGGCGATTAAAAGTTTCATCAGTTTCATGCAGCTCTGTTGGCAGTTTCCTGTAAAAAGATAAGTGAAAATTCGGCCCAATACAGATCAATTATTAAAAGGAAGGTTGTTATAATACTATTAAAGCAGTAACTTGAGTTTGAAATGCTGAGATTCACAAAGGTGACAGATCCTAAGGGAAAAATGGTTATCACAGCTTGGCCTGTAAACTCCCTGGCAGTTTCCCCAGTCTGAACTGGTTCCTTTGATATTCAGTGGTAGGGGGCGGGTGTGCTGGCATTCCTAGAAAAAGAAAACAACACAAACTTCCCTGATGAGTTACCCCTTAGTGAATGAAGTTTAACTGCGTGAACTTGGTATCTCTCAGGTGGAGCTTTAACTTCTATTTCATGAAGTGCTTGCTGCACTGTTATTCTTGCTTGCCCCATCTTTTCAGGGGGTTCTCTGATTAATTTTGTGTTCGGAGGGAGTTAGACTGCTTGTAAAAATTCAACAAACCACTGCTGCTTTTGTTGGGTTTCTTTTAGGGTTTTTAGCAGGCATCTGCTTCTTGCCCTGGAGCCATGAATTAGTCTTATCCGTTATGCAGATAACACTTGCTCAGTTTACTCCAGTGATTGGCTGCCATCTGGGAAGTGAATGCAGCTTCTCAGCATCCCACTGCATTAATATTGACTGGATTTCAATCTCACCCTATTTATGGCCAGGCTTTGATGTCTCGGTAGCTGTATGTGGCACTGTTTTAGTAGCTTTGCTGACCCTGGCAATCATTTGAGGTTTCAGCTTTAATCAAGGGTTGACATGCTGCTTCATCATCAGATGTCAGTGCAAACATTACATTTTGCTCTTTATCAGAACAACAGACTTGCTTTTACTGTCTCTCAGCTCCTCCAGTGAACACAGTAAGTTTTACTTACAAGACCATGTTTCAGAGAACACTACAGGTTCTGTTTCCTGCAGATCTTCCTGTAAGATTCTCTCATGCGCATTCCAGAGCTCCACCTGAAGCTTTTGGATATGATCATGCTGGGCAACAAGCAATGCCTCCGCTTGCAGCCTCTTTTCCAGCTCAGCAGCAAGCAATGCTTCTGCCTGCAGGCTTTTTTCTTTACACTGGCCACCCAGCAATTTTAGCTGTTCCTTCAAGGCTCCCCCCCATTTCTCTCCAGTGTTTCAAAATACAACCCAAAGGTGATTTCTTCACAATTCCTTCTTTGGGACCTGAAGAACCCACAATACAAAATAAATCAAATATTGGTTCCAAAAGCAAATAAACCAATGAGTCTGGACTCCCAAAGTAATATCCAACATACTAAAATATCCAAAATACCAAATGCAAATTACCAAATACCCCACACAATGTATAAAAAAGATCCACACAACTTGTTTTGGTAAACCAAAAAAATGCCTTATTTTAAAAATGCAGAGGCATCTTACCTGCATCCCAGACTGGTCTGGGGATCTGAGGTTCTTCCCAAGAAAATCTCCATGCTGTCTGAAGATCCAGAGGTCCCTCAGATCCATGGGAGAGCAGGGAAAGTTGTCCCACCACGGTCACCAATTCTGTTGCCTAAAAGCAGCACTTAAAAACCCTCTCAGACTAAATTTGTGAATTCTAGAAATCAGGCATTCTTTTATTACGACATGCTGCAGGGGCACAGCACGTCCGGGTGCACTGGTCATCGTTTTGCCAAAATGCACACCAGGATATCTCCACTACAGCTTGTATGTCAACATTACATGATCATTCGTTTTTCGTTCCCCACATTCCTGTTACGTATTCATGAAGTTTCCCAACACTTATTAGCGTGTATATGCATATCCTTATGAGGTTTCTAAGGGTCTTTACCGAGGTTCTTGGTGGTCTTCTCTGTCTAAAGGCCTCCCAAGTTCTAAGAGACCACCTTGTAAACTTCTTGAAGACAATGCGCGTGGTTAAAAAGTAACTGGATGTTGCCTTGCTGGCTGCCTCAGTTCTCCTCCTCATTGTTTCTTTAAATCACTTAGCTCAGGTATCTGTAATTTCTACGTTGTAGATACTATCAGTTTTTGTTACATCTCTAAACCCCAACATCAACTACTGGTTAATTGGATCAGCGGACTGTTTTCAGCCATACAGACAAACGTTTCACAGAAGTTTGCCTTGCTTATAACAGTAAAATTGACATTCCACTGAAAAATCTCAAGTCAAAGTGCCTGGAGATGCTTGAGACCTCCCTCTAACCAGTACACTGGCTACACGTTACGTTTTGTTCATAATTGCTGTGGCCTCAGACCTAGAATAAAACTTGGAAGCCAAACCGAGCAAAATGCTTTTCTGTAATTGTTTCCATGCTAATAATCATAAAAGAAAACCTTTTGTAGTAGTGTAGGGTTTGGGAGCATTCTGAAGGCATGTTGGTGCCAAGGTTGTGCTGTTAGAGAAATTTTTGAGTATAACACTGCACTCTACATATGCCTCCATGTGATTAAAATTATTGGAACTACTTGTTCTGCTATTTGCTGCCTCACTTTTTTTATTGTTTAAAATAGTTTGTCCCATTCATGACTTTCTTATTACAGTCTCCCAGATTTTTTTTCACTTTCTGCATTTTCTATTTTTAAAGAATACATTATTCTGCAGTTCAATTTTCTGTGATTAAAGGGCAAGTAGGTCATATTAAACTTCGTCTCAGACTTCAACACTAAAGAAGTGTTTTACTGAAAACCTGCTAAGCCATTGAAAGTATTCAGAGTAGAATAAGCTGAACAAGACTACAGGAATAGAGGAGGCATTGTGCACTGTTGCAAGTGGAATGATTTCTTGGCGAAAATAAGGGGAGTGACTTCATGGTTTGGGGCTCCAATTTAGAGTTCTGTGCTTTGCATACCATAGCTGAGAATATATTTTATTAATACAAAGTGCATGGCAAAACTTTGTGATTTTCTTTTTAAACTTTGTATTGTCTGTACAATCTGTGATACATATTCAGCACATGGAAGGCTGTTTTTTGCAAGTGTTATCATAATTTTGGCCCTATGACCTATCAGTAGAGGAAAGCAACAAAAGAATTGATGATGCAGTCCTGTGTTAGCTAGGGCAATAAACTATGAATTGGACAAAGATTAAACTATCTTAAGATAATAGTAAAACTTTGGAAGAGCATATATTGTAATATCTATTAGAGTATAAAAAATTATCCTGTCCAGACATGGGTCATTAGGACATACTAGCCAGAAGTAATTGTTGTGTTCCAGGCAATCCAAGTGTTTAATAATAGCTAAATATTTCAGCATGTATACATCCCTTAATGTGATTATTTTGTGTTTTAGGACAGTGAATGTCTCTGTACCAAAGAAAACGCGAAATAATGGCACGTTATATGCATATATATTTCTTCATCATGCTGGCATTTTGCCTTGGCATGATGGTAAGCAGGTGCATATAGTAAGCCCTCTGACCACGTACATGGTCCCCAAACCAGAAGAGATTAATTTGCTCACTGGAGAATCAGCCACACAGGTAGGTACTTTTTCCTCTATAGAAGAAAAACCGCAAAAAAAGTAATTTCTTTTATAGACACTTGTAGTGTTAGTATGTGGCGTGCTTGCATCTTTAAACTAAAAATGATATCGTGGAGGAAAAAAAGAATCAAAACTCCTCTTCTTGATTATCATGTGTGCTAATAGTAGACCACTCAGCAGGGCAGAGGCAGAGCTCTCTCTTTAACACTGGCTATTTAAGACTGCTATTAAAACACTGCCCTAGTTAACATTAATTACTTATTAAAGAATTGTTGCTTTTGGTAGAAATATTGCTCTGTAATAGAATGGTAGAATCCATGCTATGTAATAGCCTGGTGCTGCTTTCTATAATGAATTGAATGTGTGTGAAATAATATGCTTTGCTATTGTAAAATAGCAGAATAACATATGAAAACAAACAGATATGTTGTTTGGTTAATCATCCACATCCTTTTGACTGTTTTGAAGTATCATCTAATTACTGTACAGTCCTGTTTTCAAACTGAGTTTTTTTTACTAGTATAAACATTCCTAAGGTATGAAGATTAATTAGGTGAATGTTCATTCTTGATGAACAAGGCTGTGATTTGGCACTGCAGTTTTCCAGTGTCAGATTATGGTGGGCCTTTACAATCTTCTCTGTTGCGTTTGAGCAAAACACTTGATCTGGTCAAAATTAAAATGAAGTGTTTTTTTCATGGGTTTCTTTTTTTTATATAGTTAATGACTCCATAGATTCTATGAGTTACAGTATTATCCTATTCAAAATTTTGTGTTGTTCAGCAGCATGTATTTTTATTCTGCTTTTAAAGCAAATTGAAGCAGAAAAACAGACAAATGCTCTGGATGAACCTGTCTCTCACTGGAGATCAAGATTAACCTTAAATGTCATGGCAGAAGATTTTGTGTTTGATGGATCATCCCTCCCTGCTGATGTTCACCGTTACATGAAAATGTAAGTTATTGACTTAATTTTTATAGATTTGTTATTATAAACTTACAGCACATTTCTTCAAAAATCCTCCCTGGCCACTGTTAGTGATTTTATGTTTAAATGGGCACTTAGGAGACAAGAATAGATGCTCTGAATGCTTTTCCATAGAGAGAAATTACTAAGTTATTATGTACTGGAAAACCTGATTGGAGATACCTTGCTCCTGGGCAGGTCAGAGTTTAGAATACTTTTTTTGTAAGGAGTTATCATAGTAAGACAAGCAGACACAAGTAAAATTCTACCACAGACTTCTCCAGTTTCTCCCTTTGTTCTCCAGTTGTCCTTCTAGCCTTTAGAGCAGTTACTGCCCCTTGACCCTTTCCAGTTATCCTTCATCTGCAAGTTACACATACAAACCCCAAGTGCTGAACAGGCACAGGTGGTCTCCTGTAATATCTTTTTTTGTGCCTTTATGATGGGCTTTATTTTACTTTGACGGCATGTATTCCTTGTTTTTTTCGAGAAAGTACTAAAAAGCAGGGATAGGTTTTTAGGCCACTAGATGCAGGCAGCAGCTTCTGTTCACAGCTTCCTTAAATCGCTTCCAGTGTCAAGCATATGAATAGTGCTGTATTGGCTTGTGCTGTATGATGATGCCTTTCTCTACAAGTATCCTGTTTAATCCAGAATTAGTTGCTTAGTCAGCAGACTGTTTAAGCAGCTGGGGTTCTGGGATAGCTTTCCAGCCAGAAGAGAAAAACTTAGTAACTCATAGGATAGGCACATAACAAGAAGGGGTTGTTGAACTGGGGTTGATGAACGAGGATGTTTTTTCTGGTCACGTTTAGATTTGCTTCAGTGCTATTTTGTTATTATATTGTCCAGGAAGTAGTATGGATATGAAATAACCAGCTGCAATTCCACTAGAAATCGTAGTTATTACCCGGAGGTCTAAACCACTTCAGTTAAATAACCAAGCAATATTTCTGAACCTCAGTTTAGGACTATTTTGTGTTACTGTTGCACTTTATGTATTTAGTATGTAGTCTTTCTTAGCATGCACAGAGACTTCTTTCTTTTGTCAACAACTAAAATTCAAACTTCAGGCTTTAAAAAGCTCTTTTAGGCTAGTTCCACAGACTTTTACTGAGAACATCACAGTGCAGGTAACTCGTTTTCTAGTGAAGACCTTAAGAATTTGTCTCTCTTAGAACACTGGGCTAAATACTTTTCTAAGATACTGACAAGCAATTGCATATAGGTTATAATTTGCTAAATAGCTTTAACCAACTTGGTAAAGGGCTTGAAGGTTGGGTGGTTTCTATTGGATTCATGCATGTTGGTGAGGTGATAGAGCAATCCAAAGGAGACCTATGGAGGAGATGGCAGAGATTTCTGCTCCTCGGGCACTCTCTGCAGTAGTATTTGGCCTCCTTGTATGCACACCAGACCTCATGCTAGAGCATATGAGTTTGCTGACCCAATAGGTGACCTGCCAGGTGCAGAGGAGTGGGGAAGAGAGTGGAGAGCTGTTATTGTTGGAATACGAGCAGGATACTTGAGACAAAGGATACATATATATCTTAGTAAACTTTAGCACCTTTCTCTTCCACAGACTTGTAGATTTCCTCTACCCCGGTCATGCAAAAGCTTCAGCATCATCAGAACCAATTTCATTTGTCTTTTTATTTGCTTTTTCTGTCTTTCTACAGAAGAGTAAAAAGAAACAAAAAAATTTAATGCAAATATCTCTCAGAGAAAGATTCTAGGCCAGTGGCTGATTTCTTGCTGTGTGTTAAAAGAAAATGTGCCTGAAAAGATGGTGGGAAATATCTACATGGGTAGATCTGAAAGTGATGAATGAGTGCTAATTTGAATAAAAGTAGTTTGCTTTTTAGATCACTGCAGTCATAAAATCCATGTTTAAACATCCTAGGGTTCAGTTGGGGAAGACAGTGCATTACCTTCCAATATTATTTATTGATCAGCTAAGCAACAGAGTGAAAGATTTGATGGTGAGTAATAGAATATCTTTAATTACATTTAACAGTTTTAACAGTAATCTTCACTGTTGTTTTAGTTAAGATTTTTTTCATTGGTTGTTTGCTGCAATGAAAAAGTATGAATGCACAAAAGAACTCAATGGGAGTTTAACTTAATGTGGTCAACTGTGGTACTGCAGAAGCTGGATCCGGGTTTGAGATTCCCTTCTGGCAGAAGTATCTGCCAAGCACTGTCTTCTATTCCACCAAAAGATATTTGGATGCCATTGTTTCTGCCTTTTGGGTGGATATGGAGGACATCACTGTAGCACCAGCTGTGGCAGAAGTCTCATGAGTAGTTTGACTCCCTAAGCTGTTATGTTAGCATCCCAGAGTGGCTTCTGGTATCTTCTAGGGAAATAAACATATTCACATATCCACAACAGATAGTGGAGTTACAAGGACATAAGTCAGTAGCTCTTCTCTTATCTCCACAAAATTCACTTGTGCTTAAATTTTCTGGTAAGGCTCTCTATCACGTTAGAGCAGCTTGAGCACCTGAAAGCTTAGTGTTGCAGTACATCCAATGATTTTGTGCTCTTATATTAATCAGTGGAATTACAGAAGGATAAAATTGTATGAGATTTCTGGAGATTGCCAGTCCAGTGCCCCTGCTCAGAGTAAGATCCCATAGAGCAAGTTGCTCAGGACCTTCTCCAGCTGAGTTTTGGTTATATCCAAGGATGGAGATGCCATAGTGTCCCTGGGCACCTTGTTTTAGTGTTCAGTCACTCCAGAAGTAAAAAAAAAAAAAAAAAAAGAGTTTTTTATAAATTGAAATAGAATTTTCTGTATTCAGTTTTTGCCCAAGTCTTCTCTTGTAGGAAATTACGCAGCTCCTTTGCTACGAGTTACACATGGCAGTCCCCTATATCTAAAACATGTTCATCTTAGCAGCTCTTAGTTAAGCCTTGCAGTTCTTTTCAGTTGTACCAACTGGAATTTGGTAATTAGGAGTCACTGGGACCAACTGTCTTGGGGAGTGTCTCAAAACTGTTAAATGAGTATGTTTAGATTCTTCATCTTCTAGATGAAGCCTTGGTAGACGTAAACTTTCCATAGACCATCTAAATTGTCTCTCCATTAACTCTAGCTCCAAGAATTTTGCTACTTACTGTTGAGGAGAATCTTTAAAACCTTGTATCCCTTCCACAACCTCCCAAGGTTGTTCAACAAAATAAACTCCTGAGCATTTGTTACACCTCTTGATAGAAGATAGTTTTGTCCAATATTTCCTTGGGTATATTTTGCAGTGTCTTTATTAGTGGTTGTTGTCTTTCGTTTTTAAGTTTTTTATCACAGATCATTCAGTTCAATACATTCATATGAACTTCTAACTGATCAAGTCATGTACCCTGTTTACAAATAAATTCACATTCCCATGTTACTAATGACATTCCTGCAGTCGTCATCAAGTCACTATTAATGCTGTTGTAATGCCTGAAAGTCATTAAAGATCCTGAGAAGTGCTACAAAGACACTCCATTAAAACTAGCAAACTTCCCCTCCAGCACTGACTCGTGTGACACCTCAGCAGTGACTGGCCACACAGCTCTCAAGCTCTGCAGAAAGAGTGGTAGTGAACATACTATGAGATAATGAGGGGTAAGGGAAGAGCAGGAAAGAATAAGGGAAAAAGGTGGTACAGCTTTTATGGTGTCAGGTTAACGTTTGGCTGTAAATAGGGGAACAGATACTGTCTGTTTGCTATGCCAGACCTAAAGTCATGGAGCTGAAGATACATTTTTCCCACTTGTGCTAGGCTGTGTAGATTGTGAACTGACTATTATTATGAGCAAGATGTACATCTTCTGTGGTAGGTACTGCAGTCCAGAGGTGGTGTGTTCCCTCGTGTTTTTAAATGTGCTTGGTAGTGCTGGCGTTTTGGAGATTGTGTGGAATTTAGTAAAGAGAAAACTTTAAAATTCATGTTGCTGAACTTATTTGCAATGCTAACACACTGTTTTGCTGTATTGATTAAGAAGAGTGCTAGAAGTAACAGGTTGTATTGCAGAGGTTTGGTAACTTCGAGCTTAGCAACCATGACACTCACACTGAGGTTGTGAGGCAGCACTTGTGGACTTTTAATTGTTCACTGAAAAAGAGTTCATTCTTCTAATCCTTCTATCTCAATTTAATTTGCTTTTGTTGTTGAAGAATCCTGTCTCTGCCTTGTATTTAAGTCTGATTTTCTCCCTATGCTACCCCTAACTCCTTAGCAGTTCTTCGCTTGAGGTACACTTGCTGAATGCTGCCTACCCAGACACTTGTAAAATGTTTATTTCCTGTCTGTCCTCCACAGGTAAAATTTATTTTCCTTTTCTCCCAGAAATGTTAGTGCTGTCGTTGATAGAAAGAGCAGTTGGAATGAGAATAGGTAGATTACAGGAGTCCTTTGAAAAGGAAAAGCAACCTAGCAGATGTTTATATAGTTTTTGGTAAGCAGCTGTAGAATCTTGGCAGCATTCCCTACAGTCAGCTCTATCAACATTGGTTTTACCCTGTTGTTTGGTTTTCCTTTGTTCCATTCAGTTCAGAGATTCCTGGCACTGTTCTAGTTTCTCAAGCTTTTCTCCCTGCCGTATTCATAAAACTTTCTCAGCTTCCCTTTGTATCTGTAGTACACCTGCATGTTCTGCCACGGTCTGAAAAGCTTCCAGGGTCTTGGGAGCGTGGTGGGATTGAGATTCATTTGTACTCACGAAAGGAAAGAATGAATGGGAGAGTAAATGTAACCGCAGTTCACACCTGACTGATACATGGGGAGGCTAAAACCATGTTCTGTGTCACAAGAATCAGAAGAAGCCCATGCATCTTGGCTAAGTGTCAGATAACTCATTACTGTAGAAACAGTGTAGAGTAGCAGGACTGAGATGGGAATCATGACTGGGAGTAATTAGGAGCCTGGAGCAATAGATCTTGAACTGTTGCATAATGCCTGCCAATCTGTAGCCCTGAGCTATCCTTGGAAATGTAAAACATACTAACTGAACTTGTACTGAAGTAGCTGCAGAGAATTCTGACATCTGAGAGGATGTTTGAGAGATGGACAACTATCATGCAGAAGGAGCTGAGACAATTTAGGACGTTTGTTTTCCTCATCTTAAAGGGGCTCGAAGTAGTTCTTATCTAACTAAAGTGTAAATGATACAGTAGAATTAGCTGAAATTTTTTTGGGGGGGAGAAAGAAGAATGTGTCTGACACCCCAGATCGCAAAGTATCTCACTTAGCTTTAGCTGTGGTGTTTTCACTGCTTTGAACAAGTGGCATCATCTTGCTTCCCCACCTTTTCAGTTTCTCTCAAAACCAGCCTCAGTTTGCTAAAGTTCTGAATGTGGCAATTTGTTTGGGTTTGTTTTTTTTAATATTCTAGTTTAGGTAATCTCAGCATTTACATTCAGAGAAGTACTGTCAAAAGAATTACCTTAAGTATGCTTTTCCCACTTTATGCTGCCATCTCAGAGGCATTTGTATACAGGAACAGTGAGGTTGATGTAAGAACTTGAACAGAACAACTGCTAATTTAACGTTTCTTGGAAAAAAACCCGAAGACTTCAAGCATGGTGTAGAAGTCTAAGATCTGATTCCCTTTCAAAAAACAGGTTTCTTAAAATTGTGTGATTAAATTATAGCATAATACAATCACTTTCTTTATTAAAAAAAATGAATGGAAGTAACTGTTGCCAATTTTCTGCTATTATGATGTTATGTATACAGGTTATAAATCGTTCAACAACAGAGCTACCTCTTACAGTGTCATATGACAAAATATCTCTTGGGAAACTCCGATTTTGGATCCACATGCAGGATGCTGTGTACTCCCTCCAGCAATTTGGTATGTTTATCACATAAGTATCCCCTCAATTGTTTCTTTTGAGTTCATAGATGACATTTTTTTTTCTCATGCTACAAATCTTGTGTTGTTTCACTTTAAACTAAGATGAAAATATATGTTGACATATGGTAGGAAACAAGAACACAGAGGTAAATCAGCCATTTTTTAAAGGAAATTTATTCGGATAGTACTCTGTAAAAGCATAAGAGGACATGATCAAGAGGAGAATTTTCACCATGGGTATCCTCTATCATCCATGGAACAGAAAAGCTGGGTCAGTGGTACATAAGCTTTGATACAAGTTCTGTACAGCTGGTCACTGTAGCCATATATCTACAGTGAAATACAGTCAGGCACAATAAAGTCTCTGAGTTCAAACTTAGCATAAAGAAGTAATCATCTGGGTTCTGATCATACTCTTCTGACACCAAAACTGTCTAACCTCTTGCTTTGGCTCAGTTACATATTTATAAGGTAATTGAGATAAACTAGAGGCTTTACACGCATGAAACTTAAATTCTGTGTTTTATATAAATGTAATGGGGCAGGTGTACACTTCCATTCTGAAGTTCATGTGCTCTGTGTTGGTGATGGTATAGGCAAGCTAAACATTTACTGTCTTTGCTGTTTCCACCGATGCATGCCTTTGTGCATCTAATCATCACTCTTAAAAAAAACCACATCTTATTTTCAGGGTTATGTTTGCTGACTTAGTTTTCTCTTACAAGACAGTAGTTGGCTTCTTTATGCTCCTGTAAGGAACTACATTGTAACTGAAGTGGTGTTGATCTATGAGAGTAGGATTCTTTCTGATCCTTTCTTTTTTAAGCTGTTCAGACAGCAATTTGAACTTTGAAGCTTCTGTGTTGTCTTACTGTAATGTTTCTTATATTCTTCCCAGTTTATCTTTTTTTTCCCAATACAGATAAGTGCAGTATTCTGCTAGTTTTGCAAAGACGTAATGCTGCTTTCATACTACTCAGTGTTGGTTTTTTGTTCAACAAAATTTAGTCAGGGCAAGAGGGTTTGGTTATTCACTGTCATCTCTGAGCTAATATTTAATGATGAACAACTTAAAGCGTTGATTCCTCTGGGAAAAAATAATCTGCTCTGGTTCGGCACTGATTTCAGTGTACAGTGTAACTTACACTGAGAACCTAGACTTTCTCCATTTCTTTTACAGTCTAAGCTTTTCTCGTGTTTTATTGGGGAAGAGAGAGCAAGTAAGGAATAAAGTCATCCCAAGTAGAATACAACTGTTTCTCCTTAGCTCAGGCTAATATACATTGAAGCTGCAAGTAAGTCCTCTAAAAAGAACTGTCTTGAAAGACTCAAGTAACTGCTTGCTCAGAGTTTGTATAGGGCATTTGGCCACCATCACTTCTCCGTGATTATTTTGTGAGCCCCCTCAGAATGGCATAACTGAAATTTTCATGTTCCATATCTTGGTTGTCTTGTGATGGATGTGAATAGCAAGACCTATCCAAGGAGTGCTTCCTCTGCTTGGAAAAAAAGCTTGCCTAAGTTGCTGCTTGTTCTCTGTAAGTTTGTAGATAGTGAAACATAAGGTTTGACATTTTCCTTTCAGAAAAATTTCTGGAAAGGTCACCGTAGGTTAATAGCAAAACTCCAAAATCACTTGAAAATGGGTGCATTCTTCTTGCTGTGATGGTGAAGTAAATTGGTACTAAACTGTCCAGTGTCAGAATTAGCACCAGTGTTGTAAATGCAGCCTTGTGTATTTTCTGAGAACTGTAGACTTGAATCACACTGTTCCATCTACAACTGTTTCTCACTGGCCTTTGTTGACCTTTACAGTATATTCCTTTTCTAACTTTTCAGCTTTTGATGTGAAGCTAACTCTTCTTGTGTATCAAACAAAAGTTCAGAGGCCAATTTGAATAACCTTTTTTCTTCCCACTTAGGCCAAAATGATTTCCTGCGTGTTGCCATTTGTCTGTTAGGTGGTCAGCTTAGTCGGTAATCATACAGCATTTTAAAGTCATGTTACAAAACACATTGTAATTACACAAGTTAAAGGCTTGTAACTGATGGGCTTTGTTTAAGGCAAGCCAGAACTTTGCCAAAATATAGGTAGACTTGGGTTTTACCGATAAAATTTCCATCATGTTTTGGATTTATGATTTCTTAACAAAACTTGTGCAGATGACATAAGATTCCTTTCATACTCTAGCATAACAGCAATGAACTGCCTGGTACTTCTTGCATAATTATATGTTCTTTCTCTTAGGGTTTTCAGAAAAGGATGCAGATGAAGTAAAAGGAATTTTTGTTGATACTAACCTTTACTTTCTGGCTCTGACATTCTTCGTAGCAGCATTCCATGTAAGTGGCTTTAGTTTTTAGAAACTACATAATATTTGAAAAAAAAAAAAAGGGCATGTGTCTAAATTTCAGTTGTTTCATTTATTAAGAATTGGTCTTAGAAACGGTAATTCCAGTAGAGCAATGGAAGTGTTTTCTGGTTCAAGTCAGCTATAAAAGTCCTAAATAAGACAGAAATTTGGAATAATTATGTAAAAATTAACAATCGTAATGAAATCTAAACCATAAACTTCACAATCACCTTTTTTTTAATTTATAGTTGAACCAGAGCCCCTAGATTTAATATGCCTGTCAACATTTGTTCAAATTTTGTTGACATGTCACAAGGTTTACCGCTGCAGTGACACAGCTGTGGCAGCGATAGTAGAGTTTGAGTCTCTGACTTCTAATCCGTGGAGAAATTTCCATCAGCTGATATAAATTGCTCCGAAAATGTTCCAGTCATGGCTATTTGTTATTGTGTATGTCACACATACATTGTGTATGTCTTGGTTTAAATCTGGATCTTTGTTTTAATGAACAATTTTTTTTAGGTTTCGTTGTTTTACTGTGAACATTTTTGTAATCTACGATTACACTCAACACAATTTCCATACTTTGGGAAAGTTAAGAACTTGCTGGGAATGTTTGCTACGTTTCCTTATACTTACATTACATACAGTTAGTTTGATTGGAAAGCATTAGATTTTCCAGGCATATTAACTTAATTTTTCTATTCTGTTTATCAGGTTGTAAGGTTTCTATAGACTGGAACAGGCTTTTCTGATACTGTTTACTTTCATGCATCATTTGCCCAGATTCAAAACCAAAACAACAAAACCCCAACCAACCAACCAAAAAACAAATAACCAAACTGAAACAACAACAAAAAGCCACAATTCAAAAAAAAAAAAAAAAAAAAAGGGCAAAAAAAACCTCCACAAAATGCCCCCCCCGCCCCAAACTTTCTCATCAAAATTCTCTGACCCAAGCATTTTTTGAATCTGTGCTGTTATTTTAAGACACTGAATGGTTAAAGGAAATGCTGAAAAATGTACTGAATGAAAATACTGAATTGAAAAACAACCAATTTTCTCTGAATTCTAAAATGTCCCAGAAGATTAGGTCAACTTAGTGACAAAATAGAGAGGAAACCTGCTGTGCTATATTGTAGGATTTTTTAAAAAAAGTTTTGGTATTATCCAAACCTAAAGTGACTATCAGTCCAATACAGAGCACTTTGAACTTTATTTAGTGAGTCTTTCCCTGGCCTCTCGAGGTACACAGTTCATCAGAGTTCTCGTTCTTCACCCGCTATGATGTGTTACCCTGTACTGGATCACTGACTCTCTTTACAGTACTCTGATTTGTGCAGCATTGCAGAGGAGCAGTGTTTGAAATTCATCCCATCATTTTGTACTGCTTTTAGAGCCTGGGCTTCTAAAACAGCTTTTCTTTTTAGCTTTTATTTGTGATACTTAATTTCTGAAGCTTCTAAAACAGGCTTTTCTTGGATTCCATTTTAAATGCATTTCTAACAGTTCAGCTGGCAGTCTCTAATTAGTGTGTGTTTCAAGTAAATGAGTGTGTTTCTTGCTATTTGCAGCTTCTCTTTGATTTCCTTGCATTCAAAAATGACATAAGTTTTTGGAAGAAAAAGAGGAGCATGACTGGGATGTCTACAAAAGCAGGTATGGACTAGAATGCAAAGTGAGGTGCATATGCTGTTTAATATATGCTGTGTGTTTTCAATCTTAGCCTAAATTGACACTTTGTAGATTCACCAAGATAGCAAAATGAGATGGTTTTGTGTATGAAAAAAGATGGCTAACAGTCTATACAGTTAGATGCTCCAGTATTACTTGCTTTTAAGCACTCATGTCACTTCTGAGGTTTGATTGTCTTGCAATTGAGAATTTAATATTAAGTCAGTTATCATATTTCCCTTGCTGAAGGAACAGAAATGTACTTTGAGAAAAGCATGAGGAACAGAAAAAGTTCTGTGGGTGCAGAGGGTGTGCTATCATGGGTAATGCTGCAAACCCCAGATTCCAAAATATTTGAGGGTGGAAAGTGCTATAGTGTAATGCTCTTGTTTGATTTGGGCTTTGATGTAAACAGGAGCAATAGAGACTCCTGGGATATGAGGAGTAGGAGAGCATAGGAGGGTTGAATTGTGTTGTATATAGAAAAGATGAGGGAACATCGTGATCTGACATCATGAGAGTGCATTTGGTTTTCTTTAAAGCAGTTATATTGCTGTTGGCATGTGTATGCCAAAAGGTTAGTAAAAATTCAAAATGGTTCATGCAATCTCAGAATTATGTGTCAGTTACCAGTTTCAGAAGTCAGTAAAGTCAAATTGAAAAGACTGAGTAACAAAGGGGGCTTTACTGTTAAAGTAGCAGTCCAGCTATTTATAGTTCCATCCTCTCTTAGCAAGCCTTAGTCACCTTTCTGCCTGTGTCTCCTTCTTACCCTAAGGGAGAAGTTTGACAGGCAGTTGGTGTGGAGTGGTACAGTTGTTGATGTCTGAGTGTGTTGTACCTATTTTCTCCTTTTGTCCCTGCTTAGGGGGATGGATATTTGATCTAAGGATTAGTTGGGAATCACCTACAAGCATCTAAGGTTTTGCAAAACCTGAAAAATAAACTTAAATATAAATAAGTAAACCAAATACATAAAATAGATCTATTTGACAGTATATAAAATGTATTACATAACATTTACGAACATTAATTTAGTTCTGTGAGTTTCAAAGACTGACATTACATTACCTCACAGCCTTTCAGCTTCCTGGAAACAAGAATCACGAATATAGTTCATAATAGTAGTGATACATTGCTGAATTGCTGCAGTACAGAAGTCTTCCTTAAATGTTCCAATTTTCTATCACCTTTTGTGATAAGGATTGCATAAAATGTTTTTGTTCCCTATTTGCCTGGAGTTCACTGTCTGTTTTTAGGGCTGCTAGATATATGAAGATGTATACAGGAGTTCATGCTTACATGGTGTAAGACAGTGTTACACTAAATAGGCCAGCAGTCTTCTGTCATCTGAGCTGTTCGTTTAAATATTAATAAGCCTTTTGTTTTCATTTTCTCTGTCTAGTGCTTTGGCGGTGCTTTAGTACTGTGGTAATATTTCTTTTCCTTTTGGATGAACAAACAAGTGTATTGGTACTGATCCCAGCAGGCATTGGTGCAGTTATTGAGGTGAGTTCTTGAAACTTTAGAACCAAATACAAATGCAACATCCACAGTTTATGGTAGAAAAAGAATGCTAAACTAGTTACTGGAAAATTCTGCTGTAGCATGCTGTGCTTGCAGCATTTTTTAACTGGCTTTCAGTGGCAGGGGAGATTGTGTCCCTTGATTTTAAAGTCTGATGTATTTCTGTGTTTTAGGTTATCTGTATCAGATTTTCTGGTTGTTTAGTTTCTTATATAGCAATTTAGTCTTATATTTCAAATGTTCTTTAGCTGTCTGAAATTTTAACTAAGTTTCAGGGATAAGTATATATATATCTGCCTATAAATATGCTACTTCTTTTGTAGCATATCTTTTATTTTGGTCCTTGGAATCTAAATAATTTTAAAAAAACCAACTAAATACTTCAGAAATTTATGAGTACCTGAGGAAATTTTCAGATGAACTAAATCTTTGGTTGCATTAGAGTCAAGATGTACAGTAAGTAGCCAGATAATTCAGTGGATTCACTGACTTTTGCTTGTAGTCCACTACTGAAATGTAATGACCATCCATATAAGTGCCAACTTAGGAGTTCTTGCAAACTCCAGCTGACCTTGAAAGCATGAAAAGTTTGCTTGGCAGGTGCCTGCTGGAGAATTCTCTAAATGCCTCAGGTGCGTATTGGTGCTGAGAGCATCTAACCCCCACCTAAGCGCTGCAATCCAGATATCCTAGGGCTACGTTATTTCATTTACAGTACATCATCTGGTACAGAGACACAATAGTGCAGGCTCACCATGTTGTGCTTGTCTGATGACGTGGCATTTGGTTTGCATAGACACAGGCAGGAGGCTGCAGTCATGCTGTTGGCTGCTTTATGCAATGGGTGCTTGAAACAGGCGTTCTGGAATCTTGATTCTAATTATCTGGATCCTACATAAGACATTCCTTTGGATAATCTTTTACATGCATGTTTTGTTTTTGCTAATCACAGCTCTGGAAAGTGAAGAAAGCCTTGAAAATGACCATCAAGTGGCAAGGCTTGAGACCCAAATTTCAGGTATAATAGACATTGCCCTGTTAATGATTACATTCTTGAGTCATCCATCTGTTTTCATGTTACTGTACAACTTGGCTTTTAGTGAAATGAAGATTCCAAAAAACCCATAGAAGTTTCCTGTGTACATCTGCTCTTTATGAAGGGCTTAATCCCAAAGCGGAATGAGCATTTTCAAACTTACTACTTTGTTTGAGCTCTGTAGAGGAAGCAGCTATTTGTATTAATGGTGTGAGAACCTTCAGAACTTCTCTGTCAATCCTGCTAAATCTAGGTGGGACCATGCTCCTGCCACTTTGTTGGAAAGGCACTCTTAACTGACATTGTGGTTTGAAATATGAAAGTATCTTTTTCATGAAGCTGTAGGTGTAATTTCTTCATTGTGGAACTAATAGAAGATGTGACATGTTCTGGGACAGCACACTCTGATGATTGTTCTGGGTAAAAATGAAGTCCTGCGACTGCAGAGCATGCAATGGCAGCAGGGATTCAAATTAACTTTTTTTAATGTGAGTGTAATCTTTTGGAATTGCAATCTACATTGAAAGTTTATCTTGTTTGTGGGAGAAACAGTTGTCTAATCTTCAGTGTTTACTTCACAACAAGTACTGGAATTTTGTGCTGCTCGAAGTCTGTGCCCTGAGCAACTGACAGCTCTGGTTGTTCCATTGTCAGTATTCAAGGAACTGTGTTTAAGCAGTCACAGTTTCTGGACATGTGGAACTGACCTCTACATGGTTATGGTTTTTAATAAAGGCTTCCTGTATCTGCCAAAATCTGAGCTACTTCACCTTGCTTTTGCTTTCTGAATTCTGCTGTCTTGACAGCATTTTCTAAACAAAGAAGTCCTGGAAGTTTGGTGTAAAATATGAAGGGAAAAATTAATCATTTTGCCTACCCTGTATTTAGCAGGCTGCACAGCACGGATGTATAACTCTCTTGCATAGAAGCTTATAAGAACTTTGAACTGTTACCTGCTTGAAGTCTAAGCAGATTAGTTTGCAGTTTAAATCTTGAGTTTAAGGAGTTGGACAGCAAGTGCTTTTCCCCCCCGTATTCTGACTTGATTATGCTTTTTATGTGTATTGCAGTTTGGTACCTACAATGACTCTGAAAAGAAAACTGAGGAGTATGATGCCCAGGTAAGAGGGAATCATATGACTTCTATGAAGTCTATATATGTGACCTGCTGTTTGACTTATTTTGCTCTTTTATTGCTGCAAGTGCATTTTTCATGTTCTCATAGTTGTCAAGTGGATCATCATTGTGTGGATGATCAGATAGTGAAGACTGATTCTGATAACTTACGAAAAGAAACAGCAAAAGAGTTCTTTTGTTAGCTGAATCTGGTTGAAACATTGTCCTGAGAAGTAGAATTGCAAGTGACTACAGAAAAGAAAGAGAGATCTGAAAGGGTTCCCATTCACAAATTTGAAAGTTGATATTTGTACTTGTTATTCGTACTAAAGGAAAGTTTGTGTGCTTCCTGATTTCTGAAAGGAATTGAGCATAGGTGGCAACATTGTTGCTAAGTAGGGAGCTACTCTGGTCTTCATGCTGCATGTTGGTGCCTATGCTCTTAAGGGTTGTCTGAGTTGGGCACTGGAATTTTCACTACCACCATTAGAACTGGAAGCATAGTGGAAATAATAGCAGACATTTGGAAATAGGAAAAGGATTTTCAGGAAAAAAATTATGTTGCTGTCTTCTAGTTGATACCATTAAAAATCTGTATATAAAATGTGAACTAACAAACTATTTTTCTTGTCTGTTAGGCTATGAAATACTTGTCATATTTGCTCTATCCACTGTGTATTGGAGGTGCAGCTTATTCCTTGCTGAATGTCAAATACAAAAGGTACTATAACTCTATAAATGATCTTATATGGAATTGAAACATTTCACATTTTTTCTGTGTTAACGAATTGGAGGTGATGGGTTGTGGAAATCAGTTAGTTTAATTCATAAGTCAAGAGCTGAAAGCTTCCTTGTTCTGTAGTATCTAAAGCTGAAGAGTCTGGGTGGTTTTTTAACACTGTAAAGCTACAGACTGCTGTATTTCACAAGTAACCTGATATTAGCACAGGATTCAATAGCTTGCATCCATGAGTTAGCTGTCAATCAGAAGAGGAGGAAGAAAGCTGCCATTGCTGTTCAGAGGACCAGTATGGTAACAGGAGAGATGACATGAATTCAGTAGTTGAACCTGTCCAGTAACAGAGAGAAGCAAAACCTGTCCCAAAATTGTTTGCTCTGACCAAGAGGCTTGTCTGTTCCTAAACAAGATAGCTAGGATGGCAAGCAAGCAAAAGCATTTTTGAGAAAGGACTCTTTATTCCTTTAAATCCATGTATTTACTGCAACATATTAATACTTCAGCAAGAGCTGGAGACTCAATATTTCATGAACAGGTGAAATCCCTGTCAGTTTTCACTCGAAATAGAGAGTGTCCAAAGGAGGGCAATGAAGATGGTGAAGGGCCTTGAGGGGAAGCCATAGAAGGAGCGGCTGAGGTCACTTGGTCTGTTCAGACTGGAGAAGAGGAGACTGAGGGGAGACCTCATTGTACTCTTCAACATCTTCATGAGGGGAAGAGGAGAGGCAGGCACTGATCTCTTCTCTGAGGTGACCAGTGACACAGGGCCTAAGGGAATAGGAAACGGTTCTTCACCCAGAGGGTGGTTGGGTGCTGGAACAGGCTCTTCAAGCAAGTGGTCACAGCACCAAGGCTGACAGAGTTCAAGAAGCATTTGGATGATACTCTCAGGCACATGGTGTGACTCTTGGGAAGGGTCCTGTGCAGGGCCAGGAGTTGGACTTGATGATCCGTGAGTCCCTTCCAACTTGGCATATTCTGTGAAAGTAGCTGGTTTGTATTGGAGGGATGCCAGAAAGTGTGCAGCCATGAGACTTTATTGTAGAAAAAATGTGCAAACACAAGCACAGTGGTAGCCATGTAGACATATTTTTTTATAGTCTTTAGGCCCAGAAGGGACAGGAGCAGTAGCTAAAATAACATCAGGAAGAATTATTGTTGCTGCATACGTGAGCCATAGCACTTGTTCTAGAAACTGGGACAATTTCTGGGCTATTAGAAAAGCCGTTTTTTCAAAGGACTTTTGTCTTAGTAAGGAATGAGCAAATATACAGCATTTAAAAATCCTGCTTTTCTCGCAAAATTCATTCATTCACTCAGTACTGGAAAATACTGCGTGCCAGGTGTTTTATGAGCTGCAGCTTAAGGAAATGAAAACAATTCATATCATAGAATTCTTACCATTGTTTATAAGGAAACGTGACAGAACAAGTAATCTTAACAGTGGATATCCTTTAATCTTGGAGGCATTTTCTGATGCGTTTTTTAAATGCTTGTGGATTATTGAAGTGCTGCTACAACTGTAGTGCTGCTATTAACATAACACAAACACAGCAGTGCAAGTTTAATTTTAATTGATGCAACCTAAGCATCACATTTATTAGCTGTTTCTACATACAGTAGCAGAAGCACGGAACTCAAACACTGTCTATATCACTACTGTTACTTTGCTAAGATTGTGCTCTGCTGAACATCTGGGAGGGTTACTAGATGTAAGGAGAGAAAAATGTAGATTCCTTGTGCCTACTTTTTTTTTATAAAGTACCTACAATCATGGCTTGCACGGAATGGTATTTGTTGTTTGAAATTTGATAAGTCCTTACAGTGCCATATTAAGTGTCTCTGGTATGTAGAATACAGTGTTATATTTCCAAGCTTTAACACAGTCAGGGGTCAGTGCACAGTATTATCTGCTGTCAGTTTGGATGCAGAAGTCTTGGAATGGTCTGAAAAATTATAAAAGCAGTTGATAAAGCTCTCCAGACATCTATGGACTGATAAGCAACCTTTGCTTAAACTACCTTCTCTGGAGCCCCTCCTAATCAAAGGAAAATGTGAGGTATTTAGTTCTTGTGTAAAGTAATTTGCAGTGTAGCGATTTCTTGGTGTAGTCAGCATACAGTCACATAGGGGATATGTTATAATTTTGGCTGAAGTGAAAAAATAACTGTACAATCTTCTTCGTTTGTAGCTGGTATTCCTGGTTGATTAACAGTTTTGTCAATGGTGAGTCCCTTCTTCTGTTCTTTTTTCTATTCATATTTCTTCAAATGGAGGCCAAGACTCAAAAGTCGAAAATTAACTGCTGTCATTTGGATCAGTGTAATACAGAGCATTAACTTGGCTGTAGGTTCCAAAATTATCACCGTGATTGAAAAAGGGAGAGGAGTCAACTCAAGTGAACAAAAGAATCAGATGCATCTTCTCTCTTTTGCAAACAATTACTGTAAATCACTAATTATGAAAGTATAGTTGTGTGATGTACATCTGTGTGCATTTATTTGATTTCATATTTTATCCTCAGGAGTGTATGCTTTTGGATTCCTGTTTATGCTGCCCCAACTGTTTGTAAACTACAAGGTAAGATTGAAAAGTAATCTAAGTCTGCTTTTCTAGTCTCTTCTTACAGACTTTATTAAAAACTGATATTTTTTATTTCTAGATGAAATCTGTTGCACACTTACCATGGAAGGCTTTCACATACAAAGTAAGTAAAGCTCTAGTGTAAAGTTCGGTGCAGTCATTTTGAAAATTATTTTCTGTAAGAAACCTCTTAGTAATATGTAGCTTGACGGTACTTTTTTTGTTTAAGAACTAAACTTGTTTGCAACTCTCCTTAAAAAAAATTATTTTCATTTTTCATAATGACTTCCATATAATGAGAATACTTGCATCCTAGGTTTTATTATAGTACCGCTTTTTGTACTGTCACCTGTCTTGCATCATTTCAGGAATAGAGAGATTGTAGTGACAAGGGATAGTTCTCAAGAAACAGATAGGACTGCTAAGAGACCTTATTTTGGCAGGCTCCAGGAGCTACCAGAGACTGAAGTAATACACTGTGTTTATTGTTACAGCGCTGTAACACTGTGCTGGTGTGGTAATTCTGAGCTCCTGGGGAATGGTGTAGTGGCAAGTGTATGGTGGGTTGTTCCATGGGGGAATAGGGGCTGCACTGTGGTGTCCCCACTGCCTAGACTGTCCTGGTAGGAAATAATGCAGTACTGAACAAAGCTTAATACCAGACCTTGGAGAAGGAGAAGATGAGTTTATTTCAAACCAAAATCAAACTAACCCTTTGATACATTTGTAACAGGTGTGCTTGTGTGTCCTAGTGGTTTGTATTGTATTCAGACACCAAGATGGATATATCCAAGTATCCCAGTCAGGATTCCTTGTGCTGATGTAGATAATAAGGGACACCCATTGTTGAGTTCTTCCTGAGTTGGCAACTATATGGTAGTTTTGTTCTTGTACCCGTAAAGAGCTGAGAGTGTTTTGACTCCATAATTTCCCACCAGTCACAGACATTAGGATTTTTGTACTGTCCTTTGTTTTCCTGCGTATTGTGTCCTGAGAAACCCTGGCTGCATGTGCTGGGATCATCAAGATCTAGGTACCATCAACATATGCCCTTTTTACTTCTGCTTCCATTCATAAATGCTTTCATTCTTCCTTTGTGCTCATGTATTACAGTTCTCCAGCGCATCAGTACTTTAAAAGAAACAGTGTTAAAAAACACTCAAGAAATGGTGTCCAATTCTGAACAGATTATCGGGCACAAAAGAACTAAAATCTAAAAATTTAAAAAGCCTTTCAAAGCTTTTGTATTTCTGTGAGCCTACAGCAATACCCCAACTTTCTGCTGTCTTAATGTTTTTAAGAAACTAGAATGCATCTAGGGAAACAGATTGAAATATAGCTGGTAGCAGAATAGCAACTAAACAGTGTTTGATGTAGAAATAGAGTAAAAAATAACAATAAACATAGTGTTTCAGGCATATACTAGGCAAATCAGCATGTTTCTTAACAAAAGGGAGTAAAAGGTATATTAGTGAAATAATTTCACAATTTTGCTTCACCATCAAAGCAATACAACCTTGATGAATAGCCTTTTCTTACAGAGCATTTAAGGTTCCTGTTTAGATGCCATAGACTACCCAGAACAAAGGCTTGTGTGTATGGAGAAAGAAGTACATGATGTTTTCAATTATGTTTAACTTACTGGGCTTTGGAGAGAGTAATTTACCTTTTCTTAATAGATATTTAAAATTGCTTGTTCTCTTCTTCACTTCAGGTGGAAAGAAGAGTCTGAGGGCTCATCTGCAATCATTGTTTTAGAGAGCTTTGTTGGATTTTTTTTTCCTTAATTTGAACTCTGACTACCCAGTTTCTGTAGGTTTTATGTTTATGCCCTTTATACATTTTGAGGAATACCTTCAAGTGAGGTAATCTCAAAAGGAAATTATCTAGTCTACACACTATTGGATGAGCTGCCTTGATGCCTTCACTTGCAGTGGTTCATGAGGACTGCCTATGTGCCTGAAGGATAGAGCACTTTAGCTTCTTCTTCCCTTTGTTATTGTAGGATCACTCACTTAGGTGTTGACTTGGAAAAACTCTTTTCCAACTTGCAAGGATTGTTTTTTTTGTTCCATGACAAGCCTCTGCACAGGCTTGAGAAGTGCCATCCATAGTCTTCAGTCACTTCAGATTAACAGATTTTTTCTGATCTGACAGAAAGAGCTTTCGTGTTGTAACTAATGAGAACCCTCCAGCACTCCCATTTTCTGCTGATGTTTTGTTCTATCATATAAACATTGGTTCAGTTTGAAGAGTGAGTCATTCTGTGCTTAGATACATCACTCTCCCTCTTCTTATGGTATGGATTAATGTACAGCTTGCTAATATTTAAAGGAGAAGCCATGTTAATGACTAAATTTGTTAACCCAACAGTGAATGTTCTTTGCTGGATTTGTTTCCTGATGTTTTTAGTGAGTTGAAACAGTTCATTGCAACTTATGAGTACTAGAGCTCATGCCCTGTTAAGAGTTGATTTCTAACCCTGTAGGTTAGAGCCAGATCCAGAGGAGTTACCCTTCTGTTCATTTACCTTCCATTATTGCTGCAGAAACAGAACGTATAGTAAGCCTAGTTGAGTGGAAATGGTGCAGAACATTATCCATCCCTTATTCAAGACATGATTACTTCCAGAAGATCACTGAAAATATTTTAAAATCTCTCCAAAGCTATTAAGTTAATGT
Source organism: Lophotriccus pileatus (assembly GCA_035583135.1). NCBI lineage: Eukaryota > Metazoa > Chordata > Aves > Passeriformes > Tyrannidae > Lophotriccus > Lophotriccus pileatus. The sequence continues at coordinate 86,780,129 of JAWWES010000081.1, read as the reverse complement.
TCTTAGAAGTGATAAATTAACAAGTTTTTACACAAATTTCTGCAGAAAATGAAAGTGAAGTGACATTTCGCAAATCTTAAGATATTTGAGTAATAAATGAACGTGGTTTTTTTCTCCAGTTTCTTTTTAAGATTTCACTGAAATTGATCCCATGTTTTTCCCCTCTCATGACAATACTCTCATTTACCTGAAACAGTCCTACTTCTTTTTTACTTGTAACTGTAACAATGTGGTTTGTAGTAGATAGGATGGTCTTCATTCAAAGAAAGATGTTTAAAGTTTGCATTAATTAGTTTTTCAGCGTAACTCTTAAGTATTGGGATAAATATGGAAGTAATCTATGTTGCTACTGAAAAATGTAGGAAATCTGTAGCTTTGTGCAACTGATGACTTCCTTTCTTCACAGCCAACTGAAGTATGCTTTTCTTTTATTTGTAGGCATTCAACACCTTTATTGACGATATATTTGCTTTTATCATCACTATGCCAACATCTCATAGGCTGGCATGCTTTAGAGATGATGTTGTGTTCCTGGTCTATCTTTACCAAAGATGGTATGACTTTCTCTAATATTCACTTGAGTTTTTAGAAATGATGTAGATGGTTGCAGTCTTATTGCTATAAAGGACTACAGTTTGGGATAGACTTCAAGCATAATTTTTATACTATGGTAATATATAGCAAGGTATGGTCTGGGTAGTGGTAGTTTTGTATATATGCCTAGTGAATGGAATGGTGAGCAGGGGATCCTGTAAAGGAGATCTTGAGATAAGAGGAACAAAAGCATTTTTCCATAAATGACAGTAATCGTGGACATGCTGCAGAGTAGTCAAAAAGTTCCTCTTCTCACAGGACTCAGAAGTTTCATCAGTTACCCTTTTTCCCTCCCCAAAACTGTAGTCCCTTATTTTAACAGGTAGTTTCACATTTGTGAGTTACCAAAAAAAAAAAAAATCCCACCCCACAACTGAACCCTGAGACATAAATACCTGAAGTAGGGGGAAGGAGAGAAATTCTTAAGCTTGTATTCACAAACCCACTTAGGACTTCTGGGCTTCTAACCCTTGCTGAGGGGTCGCATGTCTGCATATGCTCAGTATCTGAGGCATGCATTCCAAGTTGCTCTGCAAGGCAGTTGCAAAAGGTGTCTTCTGGTAAGGGACTTCCCGGCTCTGCTTTTCTTTTTATCTAGTTTGCAAACACAAGTTATGTGGTTCTCTTGTAAGTTGAGTATCTGATGAGTAAATACTTACATGTGGAGCAAACAAGAATTTTAAGACAAGTTCTCATTATACCGGGGATATATGGATGTGTACATCTAACCAATCATTAATACTAAATGCAGTTTGGGGTTTATATAATCATATGTAAGTGTAGTAAAATAGGTCTCCTTCTGAGGTATTTTTGTAGAAGTTAGAAGCTCAGTTAGGGGCTGGACACTGGTTTCAAGTTTGAGAGGTATCCTGGATTGTTTGAGAAATACTGTAGTCAAGCTTTAGAGGAGCTAATACATCTCTTAAGAGGTCCTGTTATGAGACAACTGGTTAAGTCATATTGTGAGGAAGCTGATATGTCTGTGGCTAATCTTTAAAATTTTTGGGTTTTGCCACAAATGGACAGAGAATGTGGTGACAATTTCACTTTTAAAATTAATTGTCACAGAACTGTTTATTTCCTTCAGATAGCAGACTATAATGTAACTAATAATTTGTTTCTTTCTGCCAGGCTTTATCCTGTGGATAAAAACAGAGTAAATGAGTATGGAGAATGTTATGAAGAAAAGACAAAAAAAAAAAGCTCATAGAGAATAACTAAGAATTGAAGAAGATTCTGACCCCTGGACTCTTACTTGCTTTGTGTATTATCTGGTCTTAAGGAAAGAAAAACTTATTTAATAAGAGTATTTTTAAAGCCTATGACAGAACTACATGGACAATATGTCTTCTATATTGCCAAAATCTAGTTTTGATATCCTCCTGTTTCAAGACCCTCTTTTGTCCTCACAAGGTCCAAAGTCTGCCAGATGTCATTATATAGACTTCCTGCATTTCAGCTTCTCTTCAGTGAAAGCCTGAGCATCCTGACCATGGTAATTAAGATCCAAATCTATGTTTTTAAGACAACTCGTTAACTGAAAGTGTGGTGCCCACGCCACTAGGCTATGAAAAGTGGAAAAACGAGACAATGCGTTACAAAAGAATCGAGCATTTTTGCCAAACTGGAGGCTGTCAAAAATAAAAGGTATAATCTTGGATTAATTACAAATCATTCTCATTTGGTGATGGAGATAATGAAAATTCTAGAAATTGTGACTTTATAACTTAAAAAATACATTGTTGGAAATAGTACAGTGAGACAGATAAGTTTTTAACTTCAAATGCCACATTTTGGTCCACTACACAGCAGAGGGTTTCAGTTGTCTTAAACTGAATGAAGGTGTGAAAAAAACTGTAACATGATTTCTTTCAGTATGTATCCAAGTTTACATAAATCCTTCTGCATTGTTGACAAACCTGATTTCTTGGCATAGCAGGTATTTATATAATGCAAATCATTGTTATGTGCTAGGAAAGTCTCTTAACACATCTTAAATTCCTCATCATTTGGTACCCCAGTGACCTACTAGGTCAATTCTGTCATGTTTCAAAGGGAATAATTCCATAGGTCTTTTCTCCTCTCCCTCCCTGCCCCATCCTGTTTATAAAACGAAACACTCATCATTCAAGTGGAATAAATTTGCTTAAATACAATACAGGTTCAACAAACTACTCGAATACAGAGGAAAAAAACAGCCTGGTGAAGAACAGGTGTGCTTTGGCACAATTTAATATCCATATTCCATGGAAATAGAATTCATTAAGGCAGGTATTTGATCTGTTTCTTTCAAACTAGTAAAAATAATCAGGTTGAATTATTATACCACAATAGAAACTTCACAGCTATCAGCTATAGCTAGAAACCATGGTTCTAGATTTTAAAAAGCAAGTTTCGTAGTAACAGTAAGTGAAATACAGAGTGCATTCCTTTCACCATCAAATAAAATGTAATTAAAATTATACCAGAAGGCAAAATTCTAGCTTCCAATTCTGGTTTTGCTTTCGTCAGTATGTTTACAAACTAACCCTAGTGATTCTTATGTTTCTTCAATTGCATGCTGTTTGTGCAAAGCTTTTAAACCTCAATTTGTCATTGATGGAAAATACTCATCGAATAACCTTGAAGAACACAGGTCACCTTGAAGAACCAGTGACAGAACACCGGTCAACACAGTTGAAGAACAACTCCTACGATCTGTAACTGCTTAATGAAGTGGATTTTATCCAGTTCTGATGCTGCAAAAGTCTGAACATATAAATATTTGTGTCCCAAAAAGATTAGGAAATGTGCCTAATTTCTTTTGTCACAGGCAAAAGAAAAGTCTGTATGTCTCTCCTATACTGAAGTCCTCCTTACATGCTCCTGGCAATGGAAAGGAGTCTTGAAGTAAGTACTTAACTCTTGTTAAAGTCTCTTTATACTGTTAATTGTAACTAAGGAGGACTGTTGATTTTAGCATCAAACACACGTAAGTAAGTCTATGCAAAACTGGGGTTTCATTTGCTATATCTTGTACCTGTTTTGAATTTGTTTGGAATGAGCTCTTTTCTGTTAAGCAAACTAATTTGTGGCTCCTATTTCATAATAAGTTAAATGTGTGTGAAAATTTTTCCTGATATAAAGAATGCATATAGCACGTTCCCTTGTTGTGCCATTTCAAAACACCCAAGTCACTGATTCTTATAGAGTAGCTTCTGAAAATCCAGAATACATACTTGGGTATTTCTAGTGTTTCATCACTCATTTTTGTACGTAGCTGTTGAAAAATCGCTCTTGCACCTTTACATACTGTGAGTTTATTGGTCCTCTGTCTTGCATTTCTGACGACAATGACTTCATAATATCCTATACAATAGTCATAAAGCATATAAAATTAGAATATTTTAAGTCTTTAAATATGCAAGACTTTCCTGTTCAAGTCATTGTTTTATGCATTCCAGTTCCAAATAAAAGACTTGTCATATGGGATAAAGAGTTACCTTTTGTTACTAGAAAGAAATGTGGTGGGAAAAGTACATAAGTAATATAACTTTGGAGATACTAACTGTTTTAACTTTCTTGTTGTGGAAATGACATCAGCTTAAAAATGTGATTAATGTGGAAGAAAAACTTACATGAAATTTCATTGGAAGTATAGCAGCTCATACTGGATTATCAGTATCTAGAAACTATTTATTTGAGAATAACTTAAAAAATTCTAATAGGATTTACTGTGATAAGTAACTAGATGACCATCTCACTTCCTCATCTTCATTAGGCTTGTAATGGCTTTGGAGTTTAAAAAATTACTGTGATTTGGGGAGGGGCTGTTTTAGAATGCATTGAAAAAGTCATCATACACTCCTGAAAGCTGCTCTTGCACAGGACTCCGTAGTGCGTAGTAACGCAGCAGTTGTGATTCCTTACGCTTATGTAAGGGCATAAGTGACAAAGGCAGCTGGCTTGACTCTCTGTGGGTGTACACGGCCTGTGGCACAGCACGTCTTGGCTGTGCTGTATTCCTGCACAGCCCTTCCACTTCCATACCCTGATACTTTCCGCACATGACCCTGTTCTCCAGGAGCTGACCTTCTCTCCTTATGACTTTTTTTGTCTGGAGCCACAGGAGGAACTGATACACAAAATGGGCAGCAGCACACAGTTTTTGTCTTACCAGCAGAGCTCAAGAAGTCTGCTCTGCTTCTGTCCCTGCTGGAGTAAGGGCTGTGTATTGCTGCTAAAACTTGGACTCAGCACCAGTACATGTTCCCTTTTAATACAGCACTCCAGTAACTGTCAGCTGCAGCATCTACAGCTGGTGACAGAACTACTAAGACAGATAATCCTGTAGTTTTTCTGCAAACACCACGCTTTCCAGTTTTTCCAGCAGAAGATAAATCTCATCTTGAAGAAGTGAAACATGGCAATTTATTAATAGCACTGGTCCCCTTTACATTACAGCTTACATCTTTTCTGTATCATAAGATCTAAAACAGGTGGGTGCCCAGTAACAGCACAGCATCTTCCCCCTCTTACAAGACCAACTGGACTTTCCTGATAGTTCTGTGAGTGAATAAATCTGGCTATATGTATTGGGAAATAGAGCCAGAAAAAGCCCAACTTCCCCAGATGCCCAATGACGGTCTCTGACTGCTTCCCCTCTCACACTAGAAGAGCTTCGGTCTTGTGTCTGTGAGAAGATCAGTGCACTTTTCCAGTCGTTACAGGCATATATGAAAAAAACATTAGGCTATTAGAGATGTCCAAAAGAGGGCCATGAGGATTTTGAAGAGTCTGGAGGGGAAGCCTTATGAGGAGCAGCTGAGGTGACTTGGTTTGCTCAGCCTAGAGAAGAGACTGAGGAGAAAGAGGAGACTCATTGCAGAGAGACTCATTGAGGAGAGACGCTGCAGTCTTCAACAGCTTCACAAGGGGAAGCAGAGGGGCAGGCACTGATCTCTTTCTCTGTGATGACCAGTGACAGGACTCGATGAAACAGCATGGAGATGAGTCAGGAGAGGTTTGGGTTGGATATCAGGAAAAGGTTCTTCACCCAGAGGGTGGTTGGGCACTGGAACAGGCTCCCCGGTGAAATGGTCACAGCACCAAGCCTGACAGAGTTCAAGTAGCTTTTGGATGATGCTCTCAGGCACATGGTGTGACTCACGGGGATGGTCCTGTGTGGGGCTGGGAATAGAACTCTATTATCCTGATGGGTCCCTTCCAACTCAGCATACTTTATGGCTCTCTGATTCTATCTAAGACTTTCCCCTTAGTACAAAGGGAGAACTGTGATGTCTCCTTTTTAAGCTAACCAGTTTGCTCTAGTTTTTCCTTTAGGTTATTCTATTTCTTACTTCTCCTTTTAATAACAGGTCCCCAAAAATCCTGCTTTACTTTGTGGGGTTTTTTTTAATTTATTTTTTATTACATACAGGGCCCCCCCCCACCCATCAAAAGGAACAAAACCGATTCAAAAGACGAATACTTTACCATGGGGCATTTTGGCTTATGCCTGCCTGTGTTTGGTTAAAAGAATATTTTAGCTTCTCCCCTGTTGCCCCCTGCTTTCTGTTTAGCAGTATTCTGTCCTTATAGTCCTTGCTATACGGTAGCCATAAAATTTCTTGCAGCTGTTTTGAGAAAAGTGTGTGTTTGGGTGTAGTCGCCTCTCAGTTTCTGTCTCCTCATGTTCTTGTTAGTCATCCACAGCTCCACAATCCTTGTTAAGACAGAACTCTGCTGGTTGCCTTTATGATGATTTTTTTGTCCTATTCTTGCACACCTTCAAAGACTCATGGACTATCTTACTCTTATTTTGGAGTTCGAAGGGTTGACTGAACTTTTTTACTAGGCACTATTTGCCTCTTGCAGAGTCTAGCTTCAGGTTAGTCTGTATCAAGCAGCCTATAGCCAGGTAAATGTGTCATTGGTGTGGTTCGTCGGCATGCTTTGGTCCAGCTACTCACATGGCCACTGAAGCAAGATGCTTCTTCGAGCACGTACCTGAGAATCACAGCTACGCTCCACCCAGAACAGCAGGCCTGGCACACCTCCAGCTCAGTGCAGTGTAAAGCTCAATGCCTGGTTTGTGGTCAGCCAGCAATGGCTATCCAGCACACTTTTCCCCCTTGCTGCTCTGCAGCCTCCCATCTGCACTTCAAGCTTCGGCTCAAAGATTGTCACAGGTACCTACTTTGGACTCACACGATATACTGGAGCACAGCCTCTACTTTTCCAACTGGACTTAGCAATTTACATTTCCTATGCTGAAATTCCCAGCTCTTGCTACATCTGCTCTTTAGTGTCCATCATAAGCAGGTGTTTTGTTTGCCTAGTACTGACCATGAGAACAGAAAAGATTAAGCAGTGTTTTATTTGGTAAAACCAACAAAACCTTCATCAACGTGCTTGAGAAAGAACTGGCTAGCCTCACCCTCTCTGCCATCCCAGCAGTTGTTACAGGTACATGGGAGAAAAAAAAAA